>CM062808.1:360900481-361509881 GCA_031772625.1 Pinus tabuliformis
GGCCCAAAAGAAATGAGTTAAAGCACAGTATGATCAAAATGTCAAACCTCATTTGTATGCAGAGGGTGATTTAGTCTTGGCCCTATGATCAAGAGCAGGATAATTAGGAGCTAGTAAATTCGATCCCATGTGGCATGGCCCTTATGTTGTAAAACATATACTGGAAAAAGGGGCCTATGAAGTAGTTGATTATGACATAATTTCTTTGGGAAAACCCATAAATTGTATTTACCTAAAGAGATATTATGCTTATATTTTTCGGTGATTTTTTTTATATTGTTGTACTATAGTTTACGTGTGGCAATTTTTAGCAGCTTTTTACATTTTCCACTACTTCTCCTGCTTATCTTGTTTGCACTTGATTTGTAGCTGTTGATGCTCCCTCAAGCTACATTGGCTTTGTTGATGGTGCTAGTCGTACTAATCAGAATTTATCTTCCATAGCTTGGGTCATTTATTCGCCCACAAATGAGTTAGTTCTATTCATGGGATATGCCTTAGTCGAACAATGAATAATATTGTAGAGTATAGTGCAGTGATTGAGCTATTATCTGATGCCATTTCATTTGGCATTCGTCGATTGATCATTAGGTTAGATTCACAACTCATAGTATTACATTTGAATGGTGTTTATTCAGTTAGAAGTGCTTCCATGTTAAGGATGTTTTTTGCGGGTTCGTCTCTTGGAAAGAGAATTTGATTATATTGAGTATCAACATATTCCGAGAAATTTAAACACATTAACTGATGCATTGGCTAATTATGTGTTAAATTGGCACTTGTAAAACATTTGTAAAGAAATCAATGCAATATTCATCCATATATTGTACAAGATAGATTGAAATAGAAGTAGTAGCTTTCATTAGATAAATGTCTGTAAAAAGTGTGGCTTTTACAAAAATATCATCCAAAGACATGAGGCCCCATGGCCTTTATTTTCCGAACATGCTATTACATCATCAAAAAAACAAAAATCTAGTCCCCAGACTAAGGACTATGAATGATGATGATCATGGTAGCATACAATAGTGCGTGCTACTCATCGTAGCAAATAGTTAATAGGTCTGGGAACCCCCATAGTGTGCCTTTGATAGCGGAGAGGCAAGTCATCTATCTCGACATCTGGGATGTCCAAGGTTAACCTCTCAAGGTTGTGCTCTATCTTGGTCAATGCCTCTTGTTACACAGTAATTTGTCACTGCCTTCCTGTCAGTCATCCTGCTGTGCCAATCACTAAGTTCATGCCTTCTGAACTGGCCCAAAAACCCATTTTTCTAAAGTTTTATTCATCAGCGCGTCTGTTTGCAAAATACCCACGATGACTGGCGCTCCATAGTGTATTCCGTGCGCTGCCAGCTCGGAAGGACATCACTTTTCCGCGCTGGTCGCCAGTGCGCCTTTCCCGTGTTCTTCCGCGTTGACATGACTGTCCCAGTTATGTACACGCGGCGACATCGCGTCAGTTGCCTCAGAATCCGCGCTGATCCAGTTTGGGCGAATTTGTTCAAACAGCCAGCCTTCCAGATTACTCCAGGCTTGGTTGTTAGCTTCGTGAATGTCAACTCCCTTCTATGGCATGTTTGTTCGACCCTTTGCAACCACTTCCCTTGAAGATAAGCTCATCCTTCCACCCTTTTAGGAGGCTCCTTCTCCTACATATACTTCCACCATTACCATGTGCAGCTAGTTAGACATAGCTTGGATTGTATAGAGCTTATAGTGCTCAGATTGCTGCTACTATAGGTATTTGGTGTGCTAGGTGTGGAAGTGATTGATTGCTTAGGGAAGGTTGTTTTGTGTTGCTTGTGTGAGAGAGAGAGAGTTGTTTGTCTTGGGAGAATCATCCTCAAAGGTGAATGCTTGAGATACATGCTGACCGGCCCCTCCTGAGAAGGTTACCGACGTCAGAACATTTGGTTGTACTCTTCTCTATTCTGATTAATAATAGATGACTGCTATTATTGTTCCATTATCATTTGTACTTGCAATGGTGAAATGTGAATTACATCTTTTCTGACCGATGTATGGTTGCTTTTACTAGATTTCACGCTTGTGTTTGTTTCCTCTTCGTGTGTGCAGGTATCTATTCGCAGAGATCGCGGAGGATTGTGACCAGCCAAAGCGAAGGAGCGAAGGCAACATCTCTTCGTCAAATGACGGCGCAGGAATCCAAGTAGGTGCTCTTTACCTCTTGTTTAATTGTAATTAGGAACATGCATAGCAGCATTGTTTGATTGTTGCTAGACCCTTGCTGGGCTAGTAGGGATCGCCTCTATCCGTAGAGGGGATTTACCTCTCCAACCATTTGGCGACTCCGCTGGGGATCAGCCTTTTTGTCTCTTGAGTCCACTTTTGTGTTTGACTTTGATTGGTCTCTTTTTCTGAGATTCTGGGATTGTCTCTCTGCTTATGAACTTTCTGGGTACATCTGGGAAGTGTCTTGACTGTTAGAAGGCTCTTGCCTTTGGTTTGGGAAGTTTTGCTTTGGCTTTGCTTGTTTTTTATCCTCAGCGCGTTTTAATTCAGAACAGTCGCGCTGGCATCGCGCCCCTGTTCCTTGGTATCCTTTTCATCGCGCCTTTACGACTAACAGTCGCGCTGACCTCGTTTTTAGAGACAACGCGCTTTATTCGTGTCCTTCCGCGCTGGCATCGCGCCCCGCGCTTCTTTGTGATCTGTGCCATCGCGTCTGTGTGGTTTCTTTCCGTGCTGACCTCGTTTTTCTGAGACAGTGCGCTTTATCCTTGTCCTTCCGCGCTGACGTCGCAAAGTTGCTACAGGCCTCCTCCTGTCAGCGCCGAGTTGCTGAAGGCTACCCGCGCTGGTCCTGTAAAGTTCATTTTTGACCAAATTAGCCTCCTGAACCTCTTGCTTTGACTATCCCTTCTTCTCTCTACCTGTTTTGTGACTTTCTTTTCACTCTCTGAACTCTGAACTGCTTGATTGCGGAGTCTGGATCCATAGGGTTCCGTTTTTGCTTAGTTTTTGGTTTTGTGAATACCTTCCCTTTTGCTTTCGCTGCTTGGTTTGTGTTTACACCGTCACTTTTTCGATTTCTGAATGGTTTTGAGTCTCTAATTGACTGGTTGTAACTCTCATCCTTCGGGTGTTTGCCCTTTTCTGTTGATTTTGCACTCTAGCCCTAGGGTATCTAGTGGCCATGTGTGTGTCAAGCCTTCCGTAGGGATTTTGTTTTCTCGTTTGACCAGCCAACTTCAGACTTGTTTATGCACTTGTTCAGTGATCGTTGAAGTGCTTTGGGTTGTGTTTCCGAATGTTTTTCGCTTTCTCCTTGCTTGCAATCCTTGCTTGACTTGCCGAGCTTAGATCACATAGCTCGTGCAGAACTTAGTTTTCCTTTTGATTTGGGAATCTTTGTTGAGTGTTTTGGGAACTTTGTGTGCTTTCATTGGGCAATTGCATTTTGCTTGGTGTTCTGGTTCCTCCAAATTATTTTAGATGCTTTGTGTCACTGAAAGAAAATCAAACTAGTGGCTTTGCTTTTAAAAATTGAAAAGGAAAAGAATGTTTCATTGATTTGCATTTTCAAAAGAAAAGTTTCCTTTCCTCGCTTTTAGTTGCATTAGGCTGTTTGATTGATTGTGTTCGTTTTGTTTGATTGAAATCTCTTTGCCCTTCCATAGCTAGAATTCATCGAACAAAATGATTCTCTTTGGCATGTAGTATGCATCTAGGTAATTGTGAGAGAACATACGATAGGACCTGAAATCGAAACTTAATCTCAAGATCAACTATAAAATGAACCGAATGAATCTAAAAACGCATTGGAACTAAATGCAAACATCTAGAGGTCTAGGTTAGAGACGTGTTCCGGCGTCTTTAAACATAGTCACTGTTGTTTCACATTACGGTTGGGTGATTCCTCCTTCTGTGACTCGATAGTGGTCTAACACAGACTGTGCTCCCACGTACCGTCGCGTATATAGGGAGACCCCACTAGGCTTTTATCCTTGATCCATAGGAAGCCGAGTCTGCCGCCTTACGATTCGCAATGCAGTGAACACAGCATTCACGAAGATTGACCACCCGTACCCTAAAAAGTATTCTGTGGTTTTGCGAGAAGTCTGGCACACCTTTTACCTAGAATCTCCAGAGCAGTCACTTTTGATCCTTTTCGGACTCCCTAAATGAAAAGGTGTAAGTGAGCGTCTTGTCACTTCGTGCTCATTAAACATTCGAAGGAGACTGGAGTCATCTTTTCGTCCTTTTCTCGACTCTTGAAACATGAAAAGGTCAAGTCTAATTCCGATGTCTTAAAAAATTTATTCGGCCACGATAACATTTCCTGTTAGATCTTGTGTGCGCTAGCTTGAGTAGGGCTGTCTATCGTTAGTTTCCCTTAGGATTTTTGTGTGGGGTTTGTCATCCTGGCTGACCCGTCCACCCCCGATCCAAGCGATCAAGGCTCTTCATCTTCGGTTGCTCCTGAGGTACCAGTTGTAAGCGATACTCTTCCTGTCATTCCGAGTATCCAGCCCATCAACGTACGTGCCCCAGGCGACGCGGATTACGTAGAAGATTGGAGCCCTTCTTGGGAAGGCGATGACGACCTTTTTCATACCCCTCCCGGTATGTCGTCTCCAATGTCTACCTCGGGGGAGACATCTCCCAGTGTCAGTGAAACACCTGTGGTTTCAAGCGTCTCTACTCCCATCTCAGCCTCTGCCTCCCTCCCCCCTCGATATCAACAAATGAGGGATAAGATGGCTGCTAAAATGCCTGCATCGACTATGTGGGATCCTAATGTCACTCCTACCACTGGGCCTTTTGTTTCACAACCTCATACTACATCTGTTACCTCAGTTCCCACAACTCCAACTGTTTGTGTGGCCTATTCTACTCCAGTCGTTAGTGCTGTCACATCATCTTCATCTACAAACCCAGGAGCTGGCTCCTCTCACGCTCGAGTGAATAGTAGCCAACCTGAAGTTTTGTCTAGAGTCATCGACCCTGCCCAAAGTGCTCAACCCTCTTCTGGCGGTGTTCCAGGATCGGGGTCGTATGACGCCTTTGGGCAGCCTATTACGGATCCAGATTACGAAGGTCCGTTCTTTTATTATGATGCGAATGGTCAATACCTCGAGAACGTTTCGATCCTCCCTCATCGTCCTTTCGAAGAGAACGAGGAACCTTTGAACATGAGGTACGATCCCAACTCTCATGTTTTTTATGGGAACCGGGATCCTCCCGTGCACCCTCACGGACCACCCAATCAAGGCCAGCCGCCTTATGTGCAAACCCCTCAAGGGCAACCACTTTATGGCCTGCCTTACCCAGGACAATCTGGGGGCCCACAGGGACAACCCTACCAGGGACAACCCTCGGCCATTGGAGGTCCGTCGTATTCGTATCAAGGTCAACCTACTGGGTATCCAGGGCAACCTGGTACTCAGCAAGGTTACCCAATTGGACAACCAGGGCAACCTTACGTTCAGCAAGGCCAACCCGGTTTCTAGCAAGGGTACCCATCTGGACAAACTGGGTCAGTTTATAATCCTCAAAATCAACCAGCAGTCCAGCAGGGATATCCTCTTGGGCAGGGTGGGCAACCCTATGTTCAGCAGGGTCAACCCACTGCTCAATCCATGAATCCTTCTGGGCAAGGGGGGCAACCTGCTATACAACAAGGCCAACCCTCTGCTCAGCCTATGCACCAAGGAGGGCAGCCTGCTATGCAGCAAGCCCAGCCCTCTGCTCAGTCTGGTCACCCTGGGGCGCAAACGGGCCAACCTTCTACGCAGCAAGGTCAACCCGTTGTCCGCCCTAATCGTCCAGCTGGACAAGCTGGCCAACCTCGGCGTCAACCAGCTATCCAGCCAGCTCAGTCATCCGTTCCGCAAAGACAGCCCTTGGTTCCGCATGGACAACCTGGTGCCCAGCGAGTTTATCTTGCTAGCCAACCACGGCCATCTCAAATCCAACCAAGTCAACCTTCGGGACAGATGGTTCAACCCCAGCCGGTTCAAGGACATTACCCTGGGCCTCAAACTCAAACAGGTTATCAACCTCCTTACCAAGCGCAACCTACCTATCAGGCTCCGTATGGGGTCCAGCAACCATATGGCTACCAGCAACCCCAGGGGCAAAATCAGTATGCTCCTTATCAAAATTATCAGCAACCACAGGTCACTCCTTCCCAAAATTATCAATATGGTGCACCTGCGGGGCAAGCTGCTAATACATGGGGTGCTGGGGGGCAGTATCAGGGGAAATCGTCCGTATATGGACAAAATCCGTATGGACAGAACCCCTCGGGGCAAGGCCCTTATGCGCCTGGCCCTTTCGGACAAGGTCCATCGAGACAAAGTTCTTATGCTCCAGGCCCTTTCGGGCCAGGTCCATCTGGACAAGATCCCTGGGGACAACCACCATCTGGTTGGAACCCTAATACTGCCTCGAACCCTCAGCCTCGGATGTCCTTTAATCCTCAGCTGCCATTTTTAGCGACATTGGAACTTCCGGATGTGTCCGAGTTAACAAATGATCCCATTTTGCATAATCCATATTGGCCGCCGGTTCCAACTAAAATACCTGGTGATTGTCCAAAGTTTGACGGTAAGGCAGGAGAGGATCCTCAAGCACATGTTATGACTTATCATCTTTGGTGTTCATCGAACTCATGGCTTGATGACTCTATCCGGCTTCGCCTCTTTCAGAGGACTCTCACCGGTGCAGCTGCCAAATGGCATATTGAGCTGAATCGCGGTATGTTTCAAGACTTCAACTCGTTAGCTATGGCATTTTTAACCCATTTTCAGTTGCCCATTCGGTACGAGACTGGGAGTAATCTCCTCACGTCTTTGAAACAGGACACGGCTACGCATATCTCTGATCATATACATGAATGGAGAAGGCGTCGTCGTTTGATCAAATTCTGGATTCCTGATCAACTCCTGACCGACTGGTTTACAACCTCCTTTGTGCCCAAAATTGCAAAAGATATTGCCATGGGAGCTTGTGTAACTGAAGAGCAAGCAATCGCACGAGCTCAGTACCTAGACTTAGTCTACTCTCAGTCAGGTACTTTATATGAGTATTTTCCAGATGCTCCGAGGCCTGGGCAGATCAGGGCTCCACCGAAACCATCAGTAGATGGAGTCATTGGCTCTGTCAATTCGTCGTCGAAGAAATCCTCCGCAAACCCTGGAAAGCAAAAGCAAAATGCTTCCAATGAAAATGCTTCTCAGGGCCCATCGAATTCTGTTAGTACCTCAGAGGTTAACGCCGTTCAGTCTACCGCGGCAGACAAATCCTCGAAAGGGAAAGGGAAGGGGAAAGGAAAATCGAAAAATGAAAATAAACAACCCAAGCAGGAACCTTCTAAAAATTCATCTGAAGATAGAGCCAAACGAAAACCTAAGTACCCTTGCCTCATCTGTGAGGAAGATCACTATACCAAAGACTGCCCTAGACGGTCCGAGGTTAGTTGGTTATTGAAAGGCGCTCCTGGACCTCCTGCCGTGTTGAAAGAACCTTTCCCTTCCCAACAGACGCATCAGGTGGCTGACCCCTCTCAGTCCTCTTCCTCGTTCGGTTCTCAAGTGTTCATGGCTGGTACCATTCCCATCCATGTTTCGACTCGAGCAAAATATTATCCTTCTTCAGCCGGGAAGGAGCCGGAGATTCCCTCCAGCACTCCTCCGTCCAGTTCTTGTCCCCTTCACATTGAACGGCTCAGCGCTGAGACGATCCCCCGACCCCCTCCTAAAGGTGTACTCAGGAAGTCATCCTATAACCCCAATGCTCGTGCCGCCCAGCACTATAGCATTGTCGAGGACTTAGCTCAGGCTCCGTCTGCTATGTCCGCGTTAGAAGTCCTCCAGAGCTGCCCCTCTCAGAGGAAGTCCCTGCTATCAGCCATTGGTGGCATCGACCCGGTAGATTCGGATTTGATTACTTTTGATCTCGAGGGTTTTTCCCAGAGACTGCCTCACCAAGTAGCATTCCTTATCCAGGTCATCATTAATAGCAAAACGATTCATCGTACCGTTATTGATGAAGGTGCCTCAACCTGTATCATGTCAGTCGCTTGCTGGAAGGCTATTGGTTCCCCCGCTCTGAGTCAGTCTCCTACGACCCTAGAAGCGTTCGATGGAAGAGAATCTCGCCCTTACAGTATTCTCCAACGTTTACCCATCTCCTTAGAAGGCAAGACAGTCGAAGTAGAGGTAGACGTCGTTGACGCAAATCTCACGTACAGCCTCCTCCTCGGCCGCAGCTGGACATATGCCATGCAGGCCGTAGCGTCCTCCTTATTCCGTGTCATTCGTTTCCCTCACCAAGGAAAGATTGTCACGGTGGACCAGCTCTCTTTCTTCGCCTCTTCCTCCGAAGGTAATGTGCCATTTGTGGAGCATACCTCCAGGTCCTTAGAAAGTGTGGGAGCCGGACTTTTCAAAGACCCTGCTTTGATGGGAGTTTTTCCCCTCCCACCTCCCAATTTCGCCTCTGTCAATATGATCTCTGTACGTTCAGATCCATGGGTTCTTCCTCCCCCGAATCAGGAAGACTCTTGGGGCGATATGATGCCATTGAGCCCCGCTGAGCTCAATTACATCGAGATTGTCGCTGCATCGGCTCCACCCCCTGAACCTGCTCTTCCAAGCAGTGTTCCCGATTCATATGATCATTTCCCATGGTTAGGAGATGAGCCTACTTCGGACCCTTTGCAAGAGATTTTGCCCTCCGATGAGGCCATTATAGAGATTATGTCTCTAGAAGAGCTCCCTTGGTCAGATCACCACCATCGCTCTTCGTTTCTCCCTCCCCATCCGAAAATGGCCGCATGTCTCGAGCGGTTTGCTTCATGTGTCCCATCTCCGCCTCTCCAAACACCTATCCAGCTATATCAAGTGTCGTCAGAGGGCAATTTGGGAAATATAACGCAAACCCAGCCAATCGACATCTCTATCAAACCAGGGATTGTCGAGAATATTTTCATTGGAGTCACATGCACTCCTGAGGAAGTTCAACTTTATACCGCTTTATTTCGTGAATTCCGGGATGTCTTTGCATGGTCTTACGAGGAAATGGCCGGCATCGACCCTAGTATTGTGGTGCACGAAATTCCTACTTATCCAGGCGCCAAGCCTGTTCGTCAGCGTTTACGTCCTGTGCACCCTCGAAAGGCAGCAGCCATCAAGGCCGAAGTTGAAAAGCTTCTTCGAGCTGGTTTCATTTATGCCATTCCCCTCACGGAATGGGTATCCAATATAGTCCCTGTAAATAAAAAGCAGGGCACTATTCGGGTCTGTGTTGAATACCGCGACATCAATCGTGCCTGCCCAAAAGATAACTTTCCTACGCCTTTTATTGATCAGCTTATTGATGACTGCGCGGGAAGCGAGATTTATTCGTTTATGGACGGCTTCTCTGGTTACAACCAGATCAACATAGCCCCCGCAGACCAGCACAAGACAGCTTTCATTTGTCCTTGGGGTACCTTCGCTTATAAGAAGCTCCCTTTCGGTCTCAAAAATGCCGGTGCCACTTTCCAGCGTGCGATGTCGTATGCTTTTCATGATATCCGACACATCGTACAGCCTTACCTGGATGACCTCCCAGCTCATTCAGCTAAACGTCAAGACCATCCATCTCATTTACGCGAAATCTTCCTCCGCTGTCGACACTACCGTATTCGACTTAATCCGCACAAGTGTGTCTTCTGCGTGGAAGCTGGCCGACTACTCGGGTTCATCGTCTCCCGAGAAGGCATCCGCTTGGATCCCCTCAAAGTTGAGGCCATTTTGAATCTTCCTCCCCCTGCCTCTTTGCAGCAATTGCAGAGCTTGCAGGGAAAAGCTAATTTTCTCAGACGATTTATCCCGAATTATGCCGAGGTGGCTAAAGGCTTCACGCGGTTATTAAAGCGAGACACACCCTTTCGTTGGGATGCCATCGCCCAGGAGTCTTTTGAGCGCCTTAAAGACCTTCTTGTCTCAGCCCCGCTCTTAAGACCACCGAACTATCACCGTGACTACACTCTCTATTTAGCTGTCGCTGACACCACCATCAGTATGGTTCTAGTGCAGGACGATGATGTTGGCACCGAGCATGTTATCTATTATCTTAGCCGCAACCTTCTGGATACGGAAACTCGCTACGCATACGTCGAGAAGTTGGCATTGGCAGCTGTCTGTGCCGTCCAACGATTCCGGCATTATATCCTGTTGCGCACAACGACCGTGATCTCTGATTGCAACCCCATGACCTACATTTTGTCACGTCAGCTGCTGGGGGGCAAATACTCGAAGTGGATTGTAATCCTCCAAGAGTTCGACTTGGAATTCACTGCAGCCAAGTCTAAGAAATCTCTGGTCTTTGCTGAACTGCTCTGTTCCTTACCATCTCACTCTGCACCATCCCGCTCAGAGGAGCATATTCCGGATGAAACTTTGTTTCTCATCAGCACCCTCGACCCATGGTATGGGGATATTATCGTATATTTACAAACGTCTTCGTTCCGTCCCAACGTATCGAAAGATGCTCGACGACGAATTCGTCACCAAGCTCAACCATATCGTATCTTGGGCGATACCCTGTACCGCCTCGGTGTCGATTCTGTTCTTCGCCGATGCTTAACTCTCGAGGAGGCTGAGCGAGTCTTGAATGACTGCCACTCCGGCGCTTGTGGCAGCCATATGTCCGGATATGCTACCGCCCAGAAGATCCTCCGGGCTGGTTATTTCTGGCCTTCCATCTTCAAGGATTGCATCCTTGCTGTACGTGCATGTCACGAATGCCAGGTTTACCACCGGAAGATGCGTGCACCTGTCGCACCACTGCACCCCGTTGTAACCATAGGTCCATTTGCCAAATGGGGCATCGATTATACATCCTGTAACCCTCGTTCGGCCGGGGGGCATGGGTACATTATCGTTGCTGTGGATTATTTCACCAAGTGGGCCGAAGCGATGCCTACACTGAACGAAGACGGTCACACAGCGGCGCAGTTTTTATTCAATCATGTTATCACTCGTTTCGGAGTCCCTCAGGCTATCGTTACAGATCATGGAAAGCATTTCCGAAATCATATGATGACGGAGCTAACGACCCAACTAGGCTTGCGCCAAGATAGTTCGTCACCGTACTATCCACAATCTAACGGTCAAGTTGAAGCCGTGAACAAAGTTTTGATCACTATTCTTCAGCGCACCGTCAATACGCACAAGTCTAACTGGCACCTTATGCTTTTCCCAGCCTTGTGGGCCTACCGGACTTCTGTGAAGGATGCCACCGGTTTCACTCCTTTCCAGTTGGTTTATGGACTGGAGGCTACCCTTCCCGTCGAATGCGAGATTCCTTCATTAAAATTAGCTGTCGAGTTACTTCCCAACACCACTCCGGTGAAGGAACGACTTCTTTACCTAGAACGGTTAGACGAGACTCGTCGTTTGGCTTCTCTGGCTATCGAAGCGCAGAAGAAGAGAGTCAAGGCTCACTTCGACCAGAATATTCATCCTCGTTCCTTTGTTGAGGGAGATTTAGTACTGCTCTACGATCAAGCTAAGGATAAGCTGGGGGCAGGGAAGCTCGAATCTATGTGGTTAGGTCCCTACATCGTGAAAAGAGTTTTACAAAAGGGCGCATATGAGTTAATTGATTATGAAGGAAATCCTCTTGACAAGCCCCGCAACGGGCTGTATCTGAAGAAATATTATGCATAACTTCGCGCACTCACTTTGTATATACGTGTGTTTTGTGTGTTGTGCATGACTTCGTTTTTGCTTTGGTATGAAGGCGTGTTTTGCCTCTTATTGTGCTCTCTTTGTCTTGTGCAGATGTCTAGTGCACCCTATGTTGGTTTCGCTGATGGCGCCTGCCGCAACACTTGTAATTTGTCATCTGCGGCGTGGGTGATCTACGATCCTCACGGAGAATTGTTAGACCTTCAGGGTGTCTGCCTAGGTCGTACCACTAACAACGTTGCCGAATACAGCGTTGTAATTGAATTACTTGCCGAAGCGGTTAACCTCGGCATCCGAGAATTAGTGGTGAACCTGGACTCCCAGCTGGTTGTCCATCAACTTAACGGGCGATATTCCGTCAGAGACCAACGCATACTAAGGTTGTACCTACGTGTAAGATTGTTGGAACGGAACTTTGATTACATTACTTATCAACACATTCCAAGACGATTAAATACGTTGACTGATGCATTGGCAAATCATGTGTTAGACAGACATTTGCGAAACAGATAACATCATACAAGAAGACATAGAAAGCATAATAGAGTAAAGCATATGTAAATAAATCATTTCAAGCATAGTGTGCATGTGTGTGCCTTTAAGCTTGTTTAAAAATATAAAACACATGGGTCATGTGTCGTGCAAATTCATACACAAGATCACAGTTGTACTGAACAAATTGCATAACATAAACAAAACATCATCACATGTAACCATGATCCATCCAAAAAGCCGGTATGTATATATATATATATATATCGTGTGGCGCACTAAGGCGCTCAAAAATAAGTGTATATGTCCAAAATATCAGGATATCTGAGTCATGTGTCTCAAAATAACAGTGGAAATAAAACCTAGGCGACTATTGAGCCGGGTGGTGCTCTCTGTAGTACACAGTCGCTCGTGCTACCCGCCTCAGAAGGCGGTGCACCCTGGGTTCCACCCCCACTGTATGGATCTGGTGCTCTAAAGGGACCTCCTCGACCCCCTGGTAGTCAGGCACTCCCTCCAGCAACCCCTCAAGGTTGCGAGCTACAGTCTCTGACGTGTCAACCCCTGGAGGGACTAAGGCCAGGGCTCCAGCTCCCTGTCCCTCTCTCCGTGCCTCGGCAGCCAGGCCAATCGGTCTAGTGGGCCCCACATCTGCATACCATGACATTTATTAGGACGTGTACATGAAAAATTCAAAAACATTACAAAACTCAAAAAGTCAAGGGTTATACCTGCATCATCCCACTGTTCCCCTGGGGGCAGCACCATGTCAGGGTCATTGCGGAAATCCATACCCGCGTATGGCCAGTCCTCCACGAAGATAACCTGCTGATCCAGCCAGTCCCGGAAGAATGCTCCCCAGGAATGCGGCCGGCCACCGCCTCCGCGTGGCATGATGCGAGCCCATCGTGTGGCCCTCGTCTCCCGAGGATCCCTAGGAGCATCCACGGCCATCGTCTGCAGCCGCATGGCTGGCACTCGCTCTAGGATAAGCGGGACTAAGATAGACCCGTAGCCGAACTGCTTCGTCTCTCCGCGACGACAGTTGCTGAGCTGCCTCTTCATGTTGTTGGTCACCGCTGTGGCCCAATCGAACACAGTAGGCTCAAGGCAATCGAGAGCTAGCATAAGGTGAGTCTTCGAGGCCTCGTGGTTGGCCATGCTTCCCGCTGCCCGGGTCACCATGAACAGGATGGTGCGAAGGACTATGTTTCTCACCGTGGGGATTGCCACTTTCCCACTCCACGTCTTCTCGGCTTCTGGACATACTCGAGCCATGAGATCGTCTAGAGGACCGCCGCCAGGTCGTTGTCCCTCTATGATGGGCCTTGCACCCCGGCGTGACAACCCAGTCAGAAAGAAAATGTCCATATGGTCGAATTCAATGTCTTGGCCCCGGATGGTGAATTTCCAGTCCACCGGGTTCCATGCCCTGATCAGTAGCTCGAGGAGATCATGCTGGGCCCTTAGGCGCGGTGTGAGGAAGAACTTCATGAACCCGCATGCCCGCATGGCATTGCAGCAGTCCACACTTGCAAAAGCGGCTATATCCTCAACTTCGTGAACCCTTTCCTGCCACTGGAAAGCCATTGCACCCTGCATAAGCAATGCAAAAAATTAGAAGTGCTGGCATTGGAATTTTTACGTTCGGAAATAGAAAAAACAAATCTTTCCGCGCCAGCGCGGCTGTTTTAAAAACAGCCGCGCTGGCCATGACAGCCCTTTGTTATTTTTCAAGGTCAGCGCGGAAGAACACGGGTTTTCCGCGCTGACCCGAAGTTGGGTGCGTTTTGTCCTAATTCGGCCAGCGCGGACCCGCGTGGGAAACCCGCGCTGACCGAGAGCGCATCCATGCTCAAGAAATTCGCCCAATTGGGCGTATTCCACCGTTAAAAACTTGCTAAACATAATCAAAATGCAGGGCAAGGAGAGGAGAACCTACCTGGAAGAAACGGTTCGAAGAATGGTGTCCGTACGAGCTGGAAATCACTCCGTCAACTTTCTGGCTTCTCCACGTCCTTCACGTCCCAAAATGGTAAAATGGTAAAAATGATTTTTCACCTCCCCTATTTATAGTAAAAACTCATAAATGACCATATTTTTGGGTTTCTACCATCTTTTGCCATGGATTTAGCCCTAGCCTTATTGAATGCATGTTTTAATATGTTTTTTACACATATCGAATGGATTTATGCGGGTAGTGTTCCTGTGCAGGTTCGAATAGATGGTGAAAATCATCATGGTCCTGAAATCACTTGGTCCCAACAATGTCGTCCTTGAGCTCTTTTCCGACATAAAACGAGAAAAGATGGCCGAGCCTCCTTTCATCTCGTTAAAGGGAACGAGAGGCGGTCATTTTAAGCTCTTTTTCCGACCGTATAACTTAAAAAGATTGCCGGGTGTTTGTCGTTTCGCAATCGTTATCGGCTCTAAAACGACGTGTTTTCGACCACTTTTTTACTTTTTCGGGTCAAAAACACTATTTACGAAAAGTACTCCTCGATCGTAATGGTCGGGCGGTTCTTTCGAGCATTGTTTTATACTTTTTCGGGCTCGAGAGACACAACTGTACGAAAAAGGACCCCCCTGGAGTCTTCTTTTTGCTGTCTTTTCAGACTCTCTAAACAAGAAAAGACGCCGAGTTTTTCCTTTGTCAGGCTCGTTAAACACTTGATGACATCGGATATTGTCGAAATGACATTCTTCAAGCATATGCTATCCCCGTCAAGCTTGTCATCCAAAAATAACCGGGGTACCCGCCAGAAATGGTGGGGAAAATGGAACTGTAATCCTAGTCGTGTCGGCAGTATGTCGCTCTTGAACATGGCACTCTTCTGCTTCGTGTCTGGGTGGGACCATCTCATCTTGTTTTTCACTGGCCTCCGTGGGTTTGGGTTATCCTATTCGACCTCTCATCTGCTCATTGCCATCATTACTATACCCTCTGCTCATTTGATGTCAAATACTGCCAAACCCGCTACAGTGCCGCCGATGTGTTCAAGAGAAGTTGACCTCTGCAATAATACAACCTCATCTGCTATCTCACACAAATCATTTTTCCTCTATCTCACGTCGATGATGTGGGAAACATTATGGCCCACCTTCGATCAAGGTCACTTCCTGTCGACTTCAGCTCATTATCCGGGAAGGTGACTTAGAGACTCCCTTCAGGTGCCTTACAGCCTGCATGCCTCAATGGCAGGTTCTTCGTGTTCGACGCGAGGTTTACATCATTGGCCTCCGATCGAATGATTCCGTGGGTGTTCGACACCAGCTCATTGATTCACATGCCACGGATTGTACCTATAGTACCTTGAGGGCCATTGTCATTACTGGTGGTACCTCTCGCGTCTGTTAACAGTTTTCATCATTGACTGGTAATCAGACGATGTTCATGCATGTTCGACTTCAACCCATATATTCACATGCTTGAACTTGTACTTTGTTCGGATCGGGACGGAGCACAAGACCCTGGATCCCTGTCTGTTATGGTCTAGGTTGCGATTTTGTGGATGATCATTACATGACTCATTGATGGATGGCTGCGCCCATACCTGAGTCTTCATGGATGGCTGCGACCATACCTTATCATTATTATGGTCTCTTTAGCTGGGTGGCTGCGTCCATTCCAACAGACCTTTTTGCATGTCTTTTTGGATGGCTGCGCCCATGCCTAGACTGCATGTACTTGATTATCAGAGATTTTCGGTCCTTCCTGGTGGTGTTCCAGTTCGACGTGTATTGTAAAGCATTTCACCCCTCCCACTCTCTCGGTCTTCATGCTTTAGGGGGCATCTGTTACACAGTAATTTGTCACTGCCTTCCTGTCAGTCATCCTACTGTGCCAATCACTAAGTTCATGCCTTCTGAACTGGCCCAAAAACCCATTTTTCTAAAGTTTTATTCATCAACGCGTCTGTTTGCAAAATACCCGCGATGACTGGCGCTCCATAGTGTATTCCGTGCGCTGCCAGCTCGGAAGGACATCACTTTTCCGCGCTGGTCGCCAGCGCACCTTTCCCGTGTTCTTTCGCGCTGACATGACTGTCCCAGTTATGTACACGCGGCGACATCGCGTCAGTTGCCTCAGAATCCGCGCTGATCCAGTTTGGGCGAATTTGTTCAAACAGCCAGCCTTCCAGATTACTCCAGGCTTGGTTGTTAGCTTCGTGAATGTCGACTCCCTTCTATGGCATGTTTGTTCGACCCTTTGCAACCACTTCCCTTGAAGATAAGCTCATCCTTCCACCCTTTTAGGAGGCTCCTTCTCCTACATATACTTCCACCATTACCATGAGCAGCTAGTTAGACATAGCTTGGATTGTATAGAGCTTATAGTGCTCAGATTACTGCTACTATAGGTATTTGGTGTGCTAGGTGTGGAAGTGATTGATTGCTTAGGGAAGGTTGTTTTGTGTTGCTTGTGTGAGAGAGAGAGTTGTTTGTCTTGGGAGAATCATCCTCAAAGGTGAATGCTTGAGATACATGCTGACCGGCCCCTCCTGAGAAGGTTACCGACGTCAGAACATTTGGTTGTACTCTTCTCTATTCTGATTAATAATAGATGACTGCTATTATTGTTCCATTCTCATTTGTACTTGCAATGGTGAAATGTGAATTACATCTTTTCTGACCGATGTATGGTTGCTTTTACTAGATTTCACGCTTGTGTTTGTTTCCTCTTCGTGTGTGCAGGTATCTATTTGCGGAGATCGCGAAGGATTGTGACCAGCCAAAGCGAAGGAGCGAAGGCAACATCTCTTCGTCAAACGACGGCGCGGGAATCCAAGTAGGTGCTCTTTACCTCTTGTTTAATTGTAATTAGGAACATGCATAGCAGCATTGTTTGATTGTTGCTAGACCCTTGCTGGGCTAGTAGGGATCGCCTCTATCCGTAGAGGGGATTTACCTCTCCAACACCTCTATTGCATCTGGGTTAGACTCTATGGGAGATACTAGATTCTCAACACCCCTATCATATCTGGGTAATCTAGCTTGTCTCACTGGGGCTACATTTACATGATCATTTCAAATAATTAGTTTTGGATGCAAAAAAATAACAAAAATTTTCAAAAATCATGCAAAGTGTGAAGTTTTACCTATGTTGCCCCATTTCATCCCAAGTGGCATTGCATGTCCAGATCACCTGTGTAATCCATCCCTTCATATGGAAAATCTTCAATCATGATGATTTGATTTTCCAGCCATTTGAAGAAGTTAGGAGTATATTTGATCGTTGGTCCTTGCCCACCTCTATGGCATGCCATAAGTGTGACCCATTTCAGCATGTGAGGGTCTCGAGGTCCTCCTATCTCTATAGCTACTTGTGGAGTGAGAAGAGGGATCCTCTCTAGAGAAAATGAGATAACAAAGGCACCGTACCCAAAGTTTTTGAGTTTGCCTATTCTGACTCTAGTCAGTTTCCCTTTTATATTGGCAACTACAACCTTGCTCCAATTGAATATAGTAGGTTGCAAACACTCTATGATGGTTTGCATATGAGCCTTTATGAGTAAATGAAGAGCTACACTACTTCATATCTGTGCAACAGTAAACCCGATAACTTTCAAAGGAAGTCGTGAGATGGTTTTAATGTCAATTCTCCCATCTTTGAGAGCAGCTCCATTAGTACAATGTTATATCAAATAGGTGGCATTAGTTTCACCACCTCACCTATGACTAAATAGATTGACTTTCACCCCATAGTGTGGAAGTCTAGTCAAGAAGTAAATTTCATCAGAATCAATGACAAGTCTATGGTCTCCAACTATGAAACATTCTTCTTGAACAATCCACTTGCCCACCATCCATTCTAGAAAGTCTAATTGGGCTTTCATTCCTGGAATGGTGAAAAACTTGCATAGGCCATAGTTTGTCAATGTCTGTATCGTCTTTGGATGGTTTAGAGTAGATATGTCTTCCTCTTCATGTTCACACTCTCTCCACTCCATATTTGCAGCTCAAAACCCTGCAAACAAGCATAAGAGATCATTAGAGGAAATAATGGTAAAAAATAGCAAACAAATTGGATGTTTTTCATATTATTTTTGTGCCCTCGATGCTGTGCGCAACTGAATGTGCTAGACAGTGAAAATGTGCATGATTATCTTCTTAGAAATGGTGCACATCGAGCTTTTTACTCTAAAAAAATTGGTCGATGTGCGCAAGCCTGATAAGGGCGACCTGTGCACATCAAGGGTGAATTTCATTTTGAAAATCCTCCCCAAAAAATAAAAAACTACAGTGAAATTATAGATAAAAACATGAGAACAAAGATCTCGGAGAGATGATCTACTTGAAAAAGACGACCCACAATTTCTCCCAACAGTTTTCTGAAAATCTACCTTTGAAGTTTCTAGTGAAAATGACCTCTATCACGCTCAAAAGGTTAAAAACACAAATGGTAAAAAAAAAATTACATTGGGTTTTTCTATAAGTTTTTTGGCCTATTTAAATGTTTTTTCCCCTATTAACCTTTAAAATCCATATTTCTTATGTTTTCCTCTTTATTTTTTAGCAGAGATAATTATTTCGAGTTTAAGTGTGCAGATCGCATGTTATTTACGAAAAACGAATCATTTTGGTATGAGTATATTTTTATCACTTTTCCAAACTCGTTAAAACTTACAAAAAAGAGAAACCCTGGAGTTCTCTTTACGCCCTTTTCAAACTCCTTAAAAACGAAAAGATCGTTGAGTACTTGATTGTTTGAACTCGTAAAAGTAAATGAACAACCATCTATTTAGTATAAGTTTACCCCTTTTACAGACTGAACTAAACTATTTACGAAAAATGTATACATTGACTAATCATGGTCAATAGAGTTCTCTCCTGCATTATTTTACCCTTTTCCGGGCTTGAGAGACTAAATTTACGAAAATGGACCCTGTGGAGTTTACTTATGTATTTCTCCTGAATCCCTAAAACTGAAAAACATCGAGCTTTACTTTCTCCAGGCTTGTTAAAATTTAAGTTGAAGGAACTGAATGAGTTTTCTTTTCATGTCTTTTCAAACTCTTTAAATATGAAAAATGCATCAAGTTACCCTTTCACTGGACTCGTAAAATCTAAACAGTGAAATACTCGTTAAGCATGACGAGATTGAACCACTCCTTTTAGGGTTCGTTAAAAATACTTTAGACTCATCCGAAGGATGAGCTTACAGGACAAGCATATGTTATCCTCCTCAAGCTTGTAAAACATAAAGAGGTACTTTCTAGTAATGGTGGGGGAAAAGGTGGAAAGAATCATTGTTTTGTATATGTAAAAGGCAGTATGTCGCTCTTCAACATGACACTCCATCACTTTTTGTGTCTGGGTTGGGAAATCCATCTGTCTCCCAATTTACCATACCTCATTGAAAGTTTTCAGTTGGTTTGGGTTTCATTTTTTGAGTCAAATGATGCTAGGTCATCATATCGTATCTCTGATATGTTCAAGATAAGTCCAACCTCAGTCAAATTATTTTGCCAGTCATAGCCTTCAGTTGCATTGACCATCCCTGAGTCATTACTGGATTACTCCAAACTATTATTATTCAAATCTTGACATGAGTTTCATGTCGTAGGCCCTCATGTGACTGGTCGCTTCCTATCGACTTCAACTCATTATCTAGGAAGTTGATCTAGAAATATTTAGTACATTGAAGCCTGCATGATTTAATGGTAGGTTTCTCGCCTTCGATGACAGGTTCTCGTCATTCACCTTCGATTGAACGATTCTATGAGTGTTCGACATCAGCACATCGATTCGCACTTCATAGATTGTACTGGAAGTACCTTGAGAGCCATTTTCATTATTGGTGGTTTCTCTCACTCTTGTTAACGATTCACATCATTGACTTGTAATCAAGTGGTTTCTACCATGTTTGACTATGAGACATTCACCCGCATGGCTAGATTTGTACTATGGAAATAGAGATGGAGATAAAGAGCTTGGATCTACTTTCATCCATCCAGGCTACATGAAGTTATTAAATATTCATGATTGTAAACATAGATCCATTGATGGTTGCGTCCATACTATGTTGTCTATTGACATGGATCTTTAGATGTATTTCCATATTGTTCTTTGAGACATTTACGTTCTAATTATGGGAATTCCTACCTCAGCAATGATATTATATATTGCATTGTATCGTTTTTTTGATTGTTTCAGGTCTTCAACTACAATCTTTAACCCAAACCTTGGCATGATAAAGCGCTTCAATGATCACATATCTCTTCTGACTTTGCACTTTAGGGGGCAATCTATTACATGTCATTTTGTCACATTAGGCAAATGACCATCGGTTTGGATCTTTCACTATCCACAAATGTGTCCCAAAGCATTCCCCTGCAAAGTTAGAATCCAAATTATCCCAAAGAAAGTGGAATTCCTGGATCCCATGGTACAAAACCCTATTTTTGGCTTCCTGCGCAGTTCCCTAGTCAATTTCTGCGCATACGCAGAGGAATCCATTGTGAACAACGCATAAGTATGCACAATCTTACATTGTGACCTGCGAACATGACTTAACGCATGTAAAAATAAAAGGTAAAGTCTAGAATCATTGTTGGTAACATCTATCCCAACCAACAAGCTTCGAATGGTTGCCTATTCAGTCCTGATCCCTCCCATCATGGAGCAACTCCCTCTCTTTGTGGAATCCCTATCCCACCATTAGTGGATCTCATCCCTTGGAAAATGGATCCCAAACTTCCCACTTTTGGCCTATAAAGCTAACACAGGCCTCAGGATTGAGGAGGACTGTTGGAAGTAGGCTTATGATGTAGGAATAAGGTTGGAAGACTATTCATTCAAGGAGAGGGTTGGAGATTGCGGGAAGGGACTTGCAACATCAAGGCTACATGGTTATAAGGCTATTGAATCTCCATTTTATTAATATAAAGATAATTATTCTTTCTCAATTACATCTTAGTTGATATAATTTGTAGGGTTCCTTGATCACCTACATAGATTGTGATTGCATATTGATCAATTTATGATACATGATTAGTTAATTAGTCCATTTATCTCTTATGTTATATACTGGATGCTTTGATCTCATGTTTGTTTCTGTCTATGCAGATCTCTTTCAGGACATCATGGAGAAGCTATGGGGAGCGACAGAAGGATCTCTAAAGCATCGAGGAGTGAATGGTTGAAAGATTTGAAGGGGAATTCATCAATGATTTCGTTTAAATGGTAAGTGGCCTCTATCATAGTATCCGTTTCATTCAATCATAGGCTAGAGAAAGGTAGCAGTTCCCGGTTGTTTGTTACTAGGTTTATTTGAAGTCTAGGGAGATCGCTCTTGTTCGCAAGAGGGATAAGCCCACATAACAAGGAGTAAGGATTCAACCTCACAACAAAAAAAGAAGAAGGAATTTACCAAGGTTAAGTGTTTTTCATGTCATAAGATGGGAATCTATGCTTTATAGTGTTCATAGAGTGTTCGAAATGTAACTAA
Source organism: Pinus tabuliformis (assembly GCA_031772625.1). Lineage (NCBI taxonomy): Eukaryota > Viridiplantae > Streptophyta > Pinopsida > Pinales > Pinaceae > Pinus > Pinus tabuliformis. The sequence continues at coordinate 360,922,133 of CM062808.1, forward strand.
TTTTGGTCTTTGAATAAGATGGAACCCCTTTTCCTCCTAGTGGCCTGGTTATAACTCAACCTGATAGCCTACTAGTGGTTATGTTTTACTCTTTAAACTCTTAACTAGAGTTATAATATTGACTCTTATAAAGTATTATTCATCATGATCATGTGGATATCCCTTTTTATATGAATAATGGGGGATGACATGGCATCCTCTCAAATTTTGGTGGCCATAATAGGAAGGTCAACTTCTGAGTGGCATAAAACTTGCATACAGACTCTAATTGAGGTGATTCTTGTATCATTGAAAGGTCTTTGTGTGTAGAATAACACGAAAACGTGTTGTGCTTAAGAAACATAGTTTTACCCTTGGTTCTGTGAGCTCATTCCTACACTTTTTCCATTATAAAAGAATTGATATGGATGAAAAACAATAGAATTATCAAATCTAGATCAAGGTTCTAGCCTTCTTTTTCTTCAAACAAAAAACCAAAAACCCGCTTTCATAGAAATAGGTAGAGATTTTCCCCTTTATCAGAGGATGATGTTCTTTTTCCACCCAAGAGTTTAGCAATCTAGGGGAGAACCAATTCCCAATAAACTTTCCTATCATACTCCTTTTTGCTAAATGCAAAGCCATTGAATTCAATGTTCTTCCATTCGCTAAGATTTTTGGGATATCATCAGACATTTTTATAAATCTAGCGGGACAAGATTTTTGCACTCTTGGAAGAATTTCTATGAAGTTTTGAACACCTAAATTTTAGGAGAAGGGGGTGAAGGGGGAGGGTCTGACCCTTTGGAGCCTGGTGCCATCACACCAAATGAATCCACAACAAAACATTCAACATCACAAAGCTTAGATATCATACTTCGAAACTTAAGATGAAATAAATACTCCAATACAAAGGGCTTTGGAAAATGGTAATTAAGCTTGAATTAGTGTTTAGTAAGAAAATTTTCTTATAGAAACAAACTAGATAAATCCATTTATTTGATTGTCTTGCACTTTTGAGATAGTTTGTTGTTTTCTATCACTAAATGTAATAGTCCAAAATCAAGTTAGGTCAAATTGCCTTCCTTATTTAGTAAGGTCAGTGAATTTCAAGCCTTATAGTTGGAGGTGGATTTCTCATCACTTGTACTCGATGAGCATGCATCCATTGAAGATCATCTTCCTAGATTTTGATCATTGGTGGCACAACTGAAAGGGTGTAAAAAAAAGGACGAATAATGTATTTTCTTAATTTATTCCAAGCTAAAAGGTCCTTTTCAGGTATTTTCTTCTACTATAGATGCACTGGGAGATGAGTTTAAAATTCCATCTTTTGAGCTTTTATGTGAGCATCTTACAGAGGAACAATCTAAGCTTAAGCAACTAGATTCCCTTTCTCGGCACCTGTGGCTCAAAGCTCCAAAGATAAGGAAAAAACTCAATATAAGGAAAATAATAATTTTGCTCGAGCTGGTGAGTCTCTATCCAAGCCTCAACAAAAAACAAAATCTTTTGTTCCATCCTCCAAGTCTAGTGAGTCTTCCTCCAAGAGAAGAAAGAAGAAGTCAAGTGAAACCTTCAATTTTTGTAGTATACCTAGGCATGTTGAATCTAAATTTTGGTAGAAACTAGAAGACTTAAATGAAGCCATGCAACAACATAAAATTTTAGTGTCCAAAACTTCTTCATCTGGTAAAGGGCATGCTTTTTCTACTCAAGCCTCATATGCATCTTTTGGTAACTAATTTTTTTGTTATCATGCATCATATTATATGACTCATCCTCATGAGTTCATTCCACATTTGATTGTAGCATTTTTCATATTGTAGTTAGAGGCTATACACAACTTGATGTTTTAAGATCAAGAACTATGCAATTAGATGATGGATGCATCATCAATGTTCTTCTTGTTTCTAACATTTCTACCATTCTAATTTCTATTTATTAGACATATCATTTTGGTAATGGAAAAAAATTGTAGTTTTCTCTTAATGATGTAGTCATCAGAGAGCTATAGAATCTTGATGTTGTTTGGCAAGAACACAACTTAGAAAAACTCTCATGTCATTTCAAGATATTGATCTCAAGTCATATCCAACTTGCTCAATTTTCAAGGGCTAAGTATGCGCTCACTTTCATTGATGACTTCTCACGTCTAACTTGGGTGTACTTTATTAAGTACAAGTGTGAGGTCTTTTTTACTTTAATACCTTCAAATATTTCACTAAGAAGCAACCCTCTCTTTCTATTAAGAAACTACACACAAATAATGGGGGGGAGTATGTATATCAAACATTTAAGGATGTTTGTAAAGAAAATGGCATTCAACATCAACACTTTGTTTCTTACACGCTTCAACAAAATGGTATTGTAGAAAGAAAGAATTAGAAACTAAAAGAGATGGAAAATTACAGGATTCAGTCCAAGAACATGGCGCCTTTTTTTGGGTTGAAGCAGTGAATTGTGCCAACTACATTCATAATGAAATGCCTCATAGGTTTGTGTTACATATGACTCCAGAAGAAGTTTGGAGTCATGTTAATCCTATTGTCTCTACCTTTAAAATATTTTGTAGTCCAACATGCACCTTATTTCATTATCAAAAGCATAAAGATTTGGAGAAGAAGAGCCAACCACTGATGTTTGTTGGTTACTATGAGGATATGAAAGCACATAGGTTATTTGGTCTTTTTTCAAAATATGTTTTGTTTTGAAGGGTTGGTTGTTTTGATAAGCACTCCAACCCCACATTATCTTCTTCTCCTCTCATAGATTACCATGTTGATGATGGTACAAATCATGTTGATATTTTTACTTTTGTATAACAAGAAGATGATGAAGAAGATGAAAACCAACCTTAAGTACCAATGAAACATGAGGAGTTTGAATAGGAACAACTTAATCGTGAATAACATTTGATGGGGAGCTTTCGTAAGGGAAAGAAGCATGGCGTGTATGGTTATAAGCCAACTGATTTTAGCTATTTTGCCTTTGATTGTCACCGTAATTAGTCACAAACCACTAGTGTCTCCTTTTTTAGTCATGCCATTTTAGATGATCCATAACATGTTTTTTTTTTTTTTATGTAGTTGGGATACCTAAATGGAACGCTGACTTGATTTAATTTAGTGCTTTGGCATACCTAATTGTAAGTCTTCGCCTCCCCCATTTTAGTGAGATGTTACCCTCAACACCACACACTAATCCTTCATTGGCTCGACAATTGGTTGAGAGTTTATTGTATTTGAGCCATACATGTCCAAACATCTCTTTTGTAGTAGTCATAGTCTCTTGATTGTCTCAAAATTGTCATGAGAGTTACTAGAAGGTCGCAAAGTGTATTCTAAGCTACTTTCAAGGTACTACCAATGTTGGCATTTAGTGCACCTCTAGTACTTCTCAACTTGTGTGCTTCACTAATTCTAATTTGTTGGTTCGGTTGATGATCAGAATCCCACATTTGGTTGTCTTTCGCTTTGGATCTTATCCTATTGCCTAGTCTTGCAAGAAGCAATCAACAATTACATTATCTTTTGTAGAAGTTGAATATTGTGTTCCATTAAAGTAGTTCTTTGGGTTCGATAGCTAACGATAGAGTTTAACATTCATCAAAGTCATCCCACCACTCTTGGGTTCCATAATCAGAGTGCCATACACATTTCTCGCGACCCAATGGAGCATCAAAGAACAAAACACATTGAGATCCACAGTCACTTCATTTAGCAAGTCATCGAGGATGGTGTTCAGTGTGGAGTATTTGCCTCTATTTGTCTCTAAAAAGAAAATTGCTGACATATTCACTAAACCTTTGGCATCAACTCATTTCCTTTGGTTACAATCAATGCTCGAAGTAAATAAAGTTGTCCTTGGAAGGTCATCTTGACACCTTCCTTCACTTTTTCGTTTTTGTATTTTTTTTTTTTTTTTAGATTTTTCTCCTTTTCTCATATGAAAATTTATACTTAAATAACTTAACCTAATTCAACAAAATTTATACTTGGATAACTTAACCTAATTGTTAGAACCCATTTTTGTTTTTTTTACTTCCCATATTTCTAAAACTATAGCTATTTGTTTTTTTTACTTCCCATATAATTTTCAAAAATAAGGCTATTAGTGTTATTTTCAGATGCATACAATTTGTTTTTAGTTGTTAACTCGCTGAAGCACTACCATGTATAGAAGTATCCGTTTACTCTATGGCCTCTTAGTTGACCTCTTTCCTTACGATATATAAAGATACAATTTTGCATTTTCTACCCAACACATTTTATAGATAATTGATATTCTAGTTTATAAAATGTTTTCCCCTTTTTGGTTATTTAAAATAGGTTGAATGTATAAATGTGGGCTAGGGTATGATTTAAAATAATTGTTGTTCAACTAAGTGTTAGTTTTTGTTGGACATTAGTAAACAGGTTAACTGTCCAAGATTTTCAAGGGAGTGAAAGCCTGCCAATTTAAAGAGTACCATAATTCTAGGTGGTGTGGTTTTACTTGAATTACAATGATGAATTAGGCTGCATTTGAAGATAAAAGCCAGTGATGGTTGTTCTCACTATTGGTACAATTGAATCATGATAGGTTTCCTGCTTGAAAAAAATCAATAAAAAAAATTTATCCTCTAAAAATTCTTGAAACACTCAAATTATAGAGATATAAAACACAAACTTACCATTCCAAAAAATCCAAAAATCAACTAAAAAATATTAGTGAGAAAAATGAAAAACTTATGCTTAGATTACACTGAATCACTGTAGAAACTGGCCACCACTTTAAAGTACAACTCTGGAAACTCCCAGGAATGTATAAGAGATCTAATAAAACATACATGTGGGCCAAAGGTATGATCTAAAGCAACTGTTGTTAGGTTAAGAGTTAATCTTTGTAGGACATCAACAAACAGGTTAACTGCCCAAACGTTGAGGGGAGTGAAAGCCTGTCTCTTACAGAGTACCATAATTCTAAGTGGTGTTGTTTTCCTTGAATTACAGTGATGAGTTAGTCTGCATTTAAAGATAAAAGTCAGTGACAATTATCTCATTATTGATTTAAGAATTGACTAGTGATAATAAATTTATCGTCTGAAGTTTTTTTAACCACTATCAAACTCAAACTTACCATTTCAAAAATCCCAAAAATTAACTAGAAAATATTAGTGAGAAAAATAAAAAACTTCTCATGGTTAGACTACGACCTTATCTCCTGTAGAATCACTGTAGAAACTGGCCACCTCTGTAAAGTACGACTCTGAAACTCCCAGGAATGTACAAGAGATCTAATCAAACATAGACAGCAGCAATGGGATTCCACTGACAATGTCTACCTGTAATAAACAATAGACTGTAGGGCAGTACGGGAGCCGCCCATTGATTCCTTACCATTAAGAGCATCACAGAGCATTCAAAACTGGACAAAACATGTGAGAAGGTTGATGTGCAAATATCTGGACAAAACATGTCACTTTCAAATTTGAGATAAAACAGGTCCCTTTAAAAGTTGACTCAAGTATTTTCAACATTTTACTTTTGCAATTTTTTAAATGAGCTTTGTTTAAGATAATTTATTAGAATTCTATACATTAATTAATTAGTTAGATTATTTAATTTAAATATAATTACTTAGCTATGTATGTTTATATTGAAAAAAGTGTAAGATTTTAGAATTTTTCTATAACAAATTTAATGTTTAGGATTAAGATTTAATAAAATTCCTGTTAGGGCTTAATAGGTTTTAATTAAATTTATTATGTTATTTGAAATGGAGATTTGTTATTATTTATATTATTAATTTTTTTTTTTTTTTGAAAGTTATTTGGCTAAGTTCCAATTCCAAGATTGAGATTCTGGTTGATTTTATTGTTATAATTATTTTTTTGCTGACTTGGTGTTGTCAATGACATTTATCAGCTATTAGATTTATATGGCCGGTATGATATTTTAGATGAATGAATTCATTATATTTAAAATTTAATTTAAATAAAAATAAATATCAATTTACTATAATTAGAAAACTTTGGCTAAGTTCCAATTCCAAGATTGAGATTCTTGTTGATTCTATTGTTACAATTTTTTTTTTTGCTGACATTTATGAGCTATTAGATTTATATGGTCGGTATGATATTTTGGATGAATGAATGGATTATATTTAAAATTTAATTTAAATAAAAATAAATATCAATTTATTATAATTAGAAAACTTTGGCTAAGTTCCAATTCCAAGATTGAGATTCTTGTTGATTCTATTGTTACAATTATTTTTTTTGCTGACTTGGTGTTGTCAATGACATTTATCGGCAATTAGATTTATATGGCCGGTATGATATTTTGGATGAATGAATTCATTATATTTAAAATTTAATTTAAATAAAAGTAAATATCAATTTATTATAATTAGAAAACTTTGGCTAAGTTCCAATTCCAAGATTGACATTCTTGTTGATTCTATTGTTACAATTTTTTTTTTTTTTGGCTGACTTGGTGTTGTCAATGACATTTATCAGCTATTAGATTTATATGGCTGGTATGATATTTTAGATGAATGAATTCATTATATTTAAAATTTAATTTAAATAAAAATAAATATCAATTTATTATAATTAGAAAACTAAGTTGGGATGATAATTTTTGCTAGTTGGATATTCAAACTCATCATTTATATAAATACATTATTAGAATAAACTTGACTTGGTAAAAAAGTGGAAGACTGAAATCCATTTTATGTTAATAGTGGTGATTTTCTCGAACATGGTTTAGTAACCTGTGCTTTTGTGCCTATTAGTTTTAATGTAATGAACCCTTTAAATATGCTTGGAGTTGAAAGCTAACTTCTTGACTTTGCCAAATTTCATCAATGTATATATAGTTTATGTGTTTTTATTTATAGTTTATTCATATTTTCAATTCTTATCCAAAACCATGTTTTAGAGTTTTCGCAAGAATTAAATATGGATATCCAACTACATGTGGATGTGAACTACATTTAAGGCCAAGTTTTCCTTGAGAAAGAATTGAGGAAGTGACTTTGTGAATACATATTCCAAGTTTGTGAACGTGGAGGATACACACAAAGTTTTTGAAGGAATGCCCCAATTGTTATGATTGTAGGGTATTCATAAAATGGGTTTGTTGCAAGAGGCCAAGGCTTATAAATTTATCAGGCACTAGTAAGAGAAGTGCTACTAAAAAACCAATAGACCTAGTGAGTGCATTCCTATAAAGACTTAAGGAAAGCACTAGACTTTAAAATGAAAAATATAATGGAGTTGAAAATTTAAATTATATAAATGGGCATCTAGCTTCCCCCTCTTAAAGCATGCATATCCTTGCTAAATTACTAATAATGTCAAGGCGTAGGCCTGTGAAATACTGGTGCAATAGGGTGCATGTCTAATTGTGAGATACCTCGTTGTGAGCATTGAGGAAGGTAAGATGCAGATAATTACCTAAAACCGTGTTTAAACTAGGAAATGTTAACATAAACTTGAGTAGGGAAAAGAGTCAATGAGTAAAATCTGTTTTATGTCAACAATGGTGGTTTGTGGTTTTTAGGCCCAAATAATTTTGTGAGAAGGGTAAGATGCAGATAATTATCTAAAACCATGATTGAACTAGGCATTGTTAACATAAACTTGAGTAGGGAAAAGAGTCAATGAGTAAAATCTATTTTAGGTCAACATTGGTGGTTTGTGGTTTTTATGCCCAAATAATTTTGTGTTTGTTGATATTAATGTAATAAAGTCTATAAATATGTTTGAGATACTTCATTGCAATGGAGCATAAGAGTAATTTGTGAAAGTTATTTAACCAAATTAACTGAATTTGATCAAGAAAACAAATATATTCTCACATTTTTTATTATTAACATAAACAATATTTCTTTCACATCATTAATAGAGTAAAGAGGAAAAACAATATTAAATTAACATATTATCATGAATACTCTTAAGATGAATCTTCTAAAATATAAGTAACCCATCTTGGTGTATCCTCGTCCATGATGTAAGGAACATCCTATATAAGATAAAACAATCTTTCTAAACAATGAGAAAACCTATCATGACTCATATCAAATCAGCAGTGAAGACAACCATTACTCGCTGCTATCCTGGAACTAACTTAACACCAATCTTACATAAAACCAAAAACATTTTTAAAATTTTAATGTTATTTTACTTCTTCTTTATATATTTATTTTTATCAATAATAAGTTTGAGTTCAAATTAAGACAGAGCATATTAAAATGGAGATCAGGTTTTACTAAAATTATAATCCTTTTCACTGATGAATCTATATCACTACCATCTATATGTTTCATTTTTTTTGTTTTCTGATTTCTTTCAGAATTATGATAATTTAAAAATTAGGTAATAGATATACATATCTGATCTTGATTTTACTGATGTAATATTAATTAATTTTAAATTTTAATATTGAAATTCATTTCAAATTTTAATATTGAAATTAATTTCAAATTTTAATATTGATTTAAACCTTTAATGATTTTACTAATGCAATATTAATTAATTTTAAGTTTTAATATTGAAATTAATTTCAAATTTTAACATTGATTCCAGCAGATTTAAACATTTAATATTGCTTTTATTCGATCGATTCTAAAATCGATTCTGTTTAGATGCACGAAATCTACAATATACATAAAAATGCCTTAAAATTCAATTCTTAATTTAAATTCGGACAATTCTTAAATTCGGACAATTCCATCAATGCTATGCTCTGCTCTTAGTGTCAGACATGTTACCCTTCTTTTGGTGCTTTTAGTGTCCTATATTGAACCACCCTAACAAGGTAGCCCTATATCCCCTACTTAAGTTGTCATGGTTGTGAATATCACTTGACCTCGATACATTTTATGGGGCATTAAGTCAAAGAAATATTGTTTTGGAATAGTTACTTTCCATCTTATCTCTAAATTATTATAAAAAAATTGATCTGATTAAAAGAATATATTCATTAACATTGTTCTTTTCATCCTACCACTTTGTTATTATAAAAAAATGTTTACAATTAAAAATATTTAATATTCATTAACATAGAGCTTAATATAAAATGATAGGAAAAAGAACATGTGATCCTAGGGCATTTTTATGTATATTGCAGATTTTAGGAATATTTTGGAATTCCATTCTCAAGAGAGGTCAAACAATTGACCTCACTCGACCGTCAAATTCCTAAATATTCCTGAAATCTGCAATCAACATAAGTTTTGTGATGACATCACCCAATTTTTAGTGAACAAGAAAAGTAGATTTGAAATTCCAATCCTGTAATATTCTATGGTTTATGGAAAATGGATCCACCATGTCAGGATGGATGCAAACTACCCGATATCATATTCAAGGATGTAAGTAGTTAAATTTTGAATTTAGTCAAAGTGTCAGAATGCCTGTGGGTCTATGCATGAAGTTGGGTCACAATTTTTGGCAAGCAAGGGCATGTGTTCGGAGAAAAAAAGTGAGCCTTTTTAAGCACTCGATGGAGCAATATTTGATCCCTCGATTGAGTTGTTCGAGGGCTTAAAGATAGCTGAGTTGAGCATTAAAACAAACCCTCAATCGAGCTCCTGTATAACCCGAGGTTACACAAGAGCTCAATCGAGCTATGGGCTCGATCGTGCTATAGGCTCGATCAAGCTATAGGGCTTGATCGAGTCTTTATTTGTCCTTACAAACCTCATCGGCGATATGTGCAATCCATTTTGTGCAGACCGCGAAAGAAAGAGGACCTTGAATGAGAGTTTGGGAGCTCGATCAAGATGGAGGAGCTCAATCCAACTACCGAACAACCCAACCAACGTCCAAGAAGCTCAAACCAACCACCGCTTGGGGGCCAAGGTAGGTTTCCTATTATTTTTTGCCTATTTGAATTATTTTATTATTATTTAAATTCATTTTAAATTTTGAACAAATTTGACCAAAAATATGCCTAAAAAACTCCAAAACATAAAATAACCAAATTATAACCAATAAATATAATAAATTAATTAATTAATTGAACATGTTGCATATAATATTATTATATTATATATATTAGATTAGAAATCGTGACAACTTAAGTCACTAGAAACTTAATATTGACATAATAAATATGATTTCTTATAACAAACCTCTATTCATCAAATATTATTATTATTTTTAATTTAAATTTATATTTTAAACAATTTTTAATAATAAATATTATAATTTATTTTTAACATTAATTACTTAAACAAAATATTAACTAACGAGAAAGTTTTATTAGTTAATTAAATTTTATTAACAGTATTTAATGATATAATATATATAACATAAAATTTTAGATAACATTACTATATATATATATATATATATATAGAACCATAGGATAACGTGTAGCATAGATCTATATCATAATATTATGTGTGTTTAAATTTCAACAATGCATTAATGAGACATACATTAAATCCACTGTGAAAAGTGCATTTAAAGTGAATAAAAACATTTTGACTCTTTTCTAATTTGTACCATATTGTTTCATTATGTTGCATTGTACCATCAACATTGTTATATGTGTTTGCACCTAGTACATGTCACGTGTCAAAGTCAAACATTATAACAACTTGTCTTATGGAGTATTTGGTTGGCATTAAATTTTTTAGTTTAGGTTTATTTCAAATTTTTACATATATTTACATAGTTATGTTGTATGAATAAAATCCATTATTTAGAAATGGGAAACAGTGTCAAGCTAGATTTGATCACTTCTTTCGATTGGGTTTACATGGAACTCAATATTTTGGTTGATAAATTATAAAAAAAGAGACTCTAAAGCTTAGGAAGGCTAGATTATTTTACTTGATTTTAGAAATAGTTTTCTCGCCAACATTCTTTTTAAGTCAACATTTTTTTCTTGCATTAGTTTATGTGTATTATATGTAATAGTTTAGTCAAGTTTTTTTCATGGATTTTTATATGTATTATATGTAATATGTAGATCCATCTCCCATACACCCCCCAACCGTAGGTTGTCGAAGTGTGGGGGGATTAACTATACATGGTCGGGCTTGTGAAAGATCATGTAGCCCAACTAGAGTTTGTGTTCCACTCGAAAATCCTAGCTTCGACGCAAGTCAGAGTGTCAAAACCAGTGTTTCCATCTCTGTTGATGATCATGTTACAAAGAGTGGGCCATCTTCATCTGTGGCAGTTACACTTCTTGTATTTTTAAACCCTCTTTAAAGTTTATGTGGTTATCTCTTGAAATTGTCTTTAGTTTTTAAATTGTCTTCAATTGATGTGTTTGAATTTAATGTATATGTTATTATTTTTAGTTTTTGTATATATTAAATTTTGTTTATGATTTACAAGCCATCAACAGCGTGAAGCCGAGGATGACAGTGCAATGTCAATCCCTCCATGGACAATGCTACAATTGCTATCACACTGGAGGATGTTAGGGCCCAACATACATGGATCACATGAGAGTTGGGTAAACTCCCTCTTAGGTTGCCTACTAGGCATAGTTTGACTTTGATGTTGGAGATCATTAATAGGTTGATCCAAACATACCAGAGGGCAGGCCCACAAAGCCACCTCCTATGTTCCATACATAAGATTAGGAGGTTATAGGCCCAGATACTTGGGAGGCAGTGAAAGTCACCACCAAGGACCATGATGTTCGTGGGGAGTTGTTTGACATCCCTACAGACTGCCATACTAGACATGTTGGTCTGATTCCACTCAAATATTTTAACAATGTTGATGTCACCCCTTTTGTATATAATCGATTCATTGGAGCTTGGGGATAGTTCCCCCACCATGACCAGGTCCCCATTTACTTTGCGAAGCATGTATATGCAGAGTTCGTGCTACATATGAGGCCAGATTACACCAACACCGGGTATGAGTTTTATGGACTTGACGTGGTATGTAGCTATGATCGTGTCGGGGCTCGTAGGGACCTTGCGCATGTACCACCAACTCCAAGATTGTTGCCACTACTGTCTCAAAGCGTGGTATTGCAAATGGAGCTAGAGGATCCATCACAACTTGACGCTGAGCCCAGGCATATGATTGAAGATAACATGCAAACGACACTGGCTAGTGTGTCGGTGACATTGCGTGGAGAGATGAGCAAACCACCATCGTTTCATCATGAATTGCTAGTTCCATTATATGATGATTCATATCTTGAGAGTTTACCCCTGAATAGGTTTTTTCATATGCATGCTTGTGTCGTGATGCCATCTATAACACTTGGAGGGTCCATGACCCATGTGACACAGGTCATGTACATAAATACAAAACTTTTGAATCTAATCATCAAATTATACAATATTTATATTAACAAGTTTGTATTAGATTTCTTTTATATTAATAAGTTCATGATAACAAGTAGACACAACCCAACTATATGGATGAGCTCCCAAGGTCATATGAGGGGGCAGTTGATCAACGAGAGTAGCCTCCACCAGTGCATGTTTCCATGGAGTCTCCTCCACCTCCACCTCCACCTCCACCTCATCACACTCATGTGGAGGAGAGCCACTATGTGTAGCCACATGGGCTAGCAGTTGAGGAAAACTTTTTTATTCCTAATATTTCAACATTTTCTTCTTTTAAGTTACATGCATGTTAAGTAATTTGTAGACTAATTATATTGTGTCTTTGCCATTATGAACATAGGCCCAAATGTAGAGTGGTGTTGATGTCGGAATGATGTGGCAACATGAGTGGGATACTAGGCATGGAGGTGTTGACGATACGGGTTCATTGACACAGGCCCTAATCGTTGAGCCATAGGCAGGGGAGTACTAAACCCAAAATGATCAGACCCCCATTTTACCCGACTTCTATTTAGACTCTAGTGAGGCTAGTAGATTCATATGTAATTAAATGTGGTTCAAAATCATTTATTTCTATATTGTTTATTTTATACAAATAATGATCTATTTAATTTGAATTTGAATGTGTTACATTGCAGTACCGAATTTTGGAACCATGTTTGACCAACAGTCACATAGGGGTACTTGTAGTGGATATATTGTATATTTTCAGGCCCATTTCATAGGGCACATTCACATGTGATACATACTTTGTATATTTTCATACATGGATAGTTTATCGATACATGAATATTATTTCGGTTTATGAATACTTATTATTTTAGTTTATGGATGTTTATTAATTATTGTTTATGGATGTTCATTAAATTTCAGTTTATGGATCTATTAATTATTCGTTAGTTTAAAAAAAATCTAGTGTTTTTTTTTAAAAGATAAAAAATTTGATTTCTAGTTTCATAGGCTAAGAAAATAAGTACAATCTTACTATGATGCAAACCACTTTGATACTTAAATTGAACTAAAATATATCATGTATCAATTTAATATTGAGCATGGAAAGAATCACAAATATGCTTCATATTAGCTTGTCAAAAGTGCCCTTTAGTGCAATCAATGTTTGTTATTACAATGATTTTAATAATAAATTATTTGAATTTTAAATTCATCCATATTATAATAAAAATATATGTATGAAAATTTTTGCGACCCACCCATATGCCATTGCATGGTTAACTCCTTAAGTATTTCAATAAATTCCTTATCTTAAGGTTCAATTAAAAAACAGACTATTGTGGATATATTATTAAAATAGACCAAAGCTGGAAAACGCGCGCTCTGCTCCCACCGCCGCCTGCAAACATTAGGTCTGAACCGATCTTTGGCCGCTCAGGATGGCCCCTCCAGAGGCTTCGCCGGAGGAGGCAGCTCACCAACACGCCTTCTCTGCCTTGATCAAGTCCATGCCTCCTCAGCGAGCTCGCCCTTCAGTCTCAAAGTTTGTGAAAAAACTTGATGGGTTACAGGAAGTTTCTCTCCCTCCAACTTTGCCCAGAATGGCTGCTCTTGCCTTGGCAGAAAAAAGGACTTATTGGGCAATTTATAGGACTTTGGCCCTCTCCAAAAACAGTACAGAGGTGGGTGGAAAGGAATTGGACAGACAAAATACAAGGGAAAATCTCTGTCAGATTTTTTGGAAAGGGATATTTTACATTTCATTTCGAGACAAAGGAAGACAAGGATTTAATCATCCGTAATGGGCCTTATTTCATGGATTCCAGAGGTTTATATTTAAACAAATGGACTCCGGATTTTGACCCGGAGCTTGATATTCCTAATGCGGTCCCTGTTTGGGTCAGGCTTCCTCACCTCCGCTTGCGTTGCTGGGGAGACGAATCTGTGCGTGCTATTGGGAATGCTGTTGGGAAATACATTGATCGAAGTGAACCGAAAGATAACATGCAGGCCTGTTCCCACATCTGTGTAGAAGTTGATTTGGGTAAAGGCCTGCCAGAAGCCATCAAGCTCAAGGTTGATGACTGGACGCACATTCAGTAGCTTGACTATGAACAGATCCCCTTCAAGTGCAAGGTATGTCATGAGTATGGCCACTTTGCTAATTGTTGCGTTAAACTTTCTAATGTAGAAAATAATCCACAAGAAGAGCAATGGAAAACAGTTAAAAAGAAAAAGACAGCCCCTAATCCTAAACCATCCCATGAAGTAGGTCCTTCCTCTCGACCTCCCCCAATTTCCCCTCCCTCTTCTCCCCCGCCTTCATTTCCTCCCCCTTCTTCCCCACAACCTCCCCTATCTTTTGATTGCCAGTCGGATCCCCTCACCTCTTCTCCCTCTTCCAATCCCTTTCACATCCTCTCTCTTCCTGAGGAATCCCATCCCTTGATTCAATCTGATCCTACCTCTTCTCCCCATCCCCTGGTCATTTCCTCTTCCCTCTCGTCTGATCCCCCCCTTCTCAGAATCACCAGAAGCAATTCCAAGGAGCATGGATCCATTCTAGACAATCAAAAGAAGCCTGGAAGAAAGTCTGCCAAACAATACAGGGATGAAAATGCGCAAAAATACATAGCATTGGGGCTCCAGAACCCCATTGAATCATATATTCAAGGACTAATAGACAAAGACGTAGCAAACAAAGACAAGGGAGGGAGAGCAACTCCTTGCACCTCTCACCTGAAATGATTAAAATCCTCTCATGGAACAGGAGGGGACTAGGGCACCCCTCCAAATCAAATGCCTTAAAGGATCTTATTAACCAAGAGAAACCAACCATTGTTTTACTCCAAGAAATAAAGCAGAGACAGCCAGAGATGAACAAGATTATTGAACAACATAAGCGCTACAAAGGATGTATATGTGATTCCAGAGGAGCCTCAGGAGGAATTGCTACACTTTGGCTTCAAGATGAATGGAACAACACAACAGAAATAGTAGAACATCATTGGGTCAAGATTGTATTGCAGAATATTATCAGCAGTCAACAGATAGTAATTTACAATGTTTGTGTCCCAAATAATTACAGGGATAAAGAAGTTTGCTGGAACTCTCTCAGCGATAATATAGCAGAAGAAAACAACAACAATATCATTTTAGGAGGTGACTTAAACCTCATTTTACATGCTAATGAAAAATATGGAGGCAGCTTCAACCTAGATCCTTTTAGAAATCAGTTGGAAAATGTTATGCAACATGGTGATCTTGTCGATATCATTCCAAAGAATCGCAAATACACCTGGAGTAATCGTAGATTGGGGAGAAATAATATTATGGAAAGGCTCGATCGAATCCTAGTAAATGTATCCCTTCTCTCCACCTTTTCAGCTCTCAACACTTCCATCCTTCCTTTTGCTACTTCAGACCATTATCCCACTGCTTTAACCCTTGAATATCTCTACCCCCTGGGCCCTCTCCCTTTTAAATACAGTCCTTTATGGAATGACATTGAAGCAACCAAAGTGTTGTTCCAGCAAACTTGGTGCCAACATGTCGAAGGATCTCCAAGTTTTATTTGGGAAAGCAAACTTAGAAATGTAAAGAATGCTCTCACGAATTGGGCAAAAACCCAATATAAAGAGCCAGAAGCAAAGAAAAGAGACGTGAAAGCCAAAATTGAAGAACTTCACTATGCACTAGAAAAGCAAGAATATTATCAGGCTGAAAAAAATCAAGAAGAAAATCTTTATAGTTAGCTATACAATATCAGAAGAGAAGAGGAATAAAAATGGCGAATTAAATCAAGGCAGACTTGGTTGAAGAGCGGAGACAGGAACACAACATTTTTCCATAAGCAAGCCATTGTTCGACAAATCAGAAATAATATAACAACTATCACAGATAATGCAGGCACTCAACACAATGATCAAACTACCATAAAAAACGCTGCCTCAGAACATTTTAAAGCGCTGCTAACTGAATCAGGGGAGGACAAAAACTACGCTGACTTCCTACAACATTTGCCAAAAAATATTGCAGTAGAAGCAAATGAAAGGCTGACAGAGGAAATAAAAGAAGAAGAAATCAAGGAAGCAATTTGGGGCCTCCAGCCAGACAAGGCACCAAGGCCGGACGACTTTCCTATTTGTTTTTATAGGGAATATTGGGAAATGATAAAAAAGGACCTCATCAAATACTTTAAATGGATTCAAAGGAAAAATAAATTAGGAGGCTACACAAATTCAACACATCTGGCCCTCAATCCAAAGGAGAACTGGCCTTCAAATTTCTCCCGTTTCCGTCCCATATCCTTATGTAATTCTTCCTACAAAATTTTCACAAAAATTCTTGCTTTCCGTCTCAAACCTCTATTGCCTATGTTAATCTCTGAAAACCAAGGTGGCTTTATGACAAATATGCATATTTCAGATTCTATTCTCTTAGTCCAGGAAGCCATTCACTCAAGACATTCTAGAAATGAAAAGGGTTTCATCCTGAAATTGGACTTGGCAAACACTTTTGACAGGGTTAAACACTCCTTTCTATTTGCTGTTCTTCAAAAAATGGGCTTCTCATCCTTCTTTATTGATCTAATAAGAGCTTGTATCTCTGGCCCTTGGATAGCTCCCCTTATCAATGGCAGACCCAGCCCTACCTTTCAATCTTCAAGAGGATTAAGGCAAGGCTATCCTTTGTCCCCCTACCTTTTCCTTTTAATGGCTGAGTCCTTCAGTTGCTCCCTTGACCATAAGTGGCAGATAGGCCTCATCACTGGAATCAAATTTGAATATGGAGTGAAAAACATCAATCACTCCCAATTTGCTGATGATACCCTGTTGATTGGAGGGGCGTCCGCAATCATAGCTTGAAGATTCAAATCTTTATTAGACAAATTCATGAGATATTTAGGGGGAATGATTAATCACTTCAACAATTGTATTTATGGATGGAATGCCTCAGCTCAAATGCTTCAAAACATAGCCAACATCTTCAGTGTGAATTGCAAGTTAAATTGGCACCACTTCAGTTATTTGGGAATGCCAGTGAATATAGGAAACGCAAGAGTTGATGTTTGGGAAACAACTTTAGATAAAATGAAAAGAAAATTTCAAAATTGGGTAGCCACTTGGCTCAACCCAGCTGGACGATTGGTACTGCTCAAATCGGGCCTTTCCTCTCTTCCTCTTTACCAATTCTCCTTTGCCCAGGCTCCAACCTCTTTTCTCCGCAAAATGGATAGTATTCTCAGGTTTTTCCTTTGGCAAGGAGGGAAAAATGAAAAGAGAAAATATAACTTGGTTGGATGGAAACAAGTAATTAAAAACAAGAAAAAGAAGGTCATGGAATTAGATCCCCATCTCTCACCAATTCAGCCTTTGGCGGCAAAATAGCCTGGAGGCTTATTGAAGACCAATCAGCTTGGTGGAAAAAAGTTTTGGAGGCCAAATATCTCAGCCACCCAAGGCAGCATCTGCTTACAACTGAAATACCCAACAGGAACAACATAAGAATCTGGAAACTCTATAAAAAAGCCATCTCCTTTATGGCTCAAAATGTCTCCGAGGTTCCCAAAGGCGGCAACAAAATCAACATTGGCACTAATAAAATTATGGGGAATCAGCCAATTAGCAGTCTTCCAGGTATGGCTCCAATAATTATCTTTCTTCAAAGTAAAGGAATATATAGTTTAGATCAAATTTTGCAATGGGACACAAATACCCAAGTTTGGAAGAGATGGAGCCTTCCTCCCATCCCTCAACTACTCAAAGAGAATCTTGAAAACTTTCAGATACACCTCCACAACATTGCTCCTACAATAAAAAATGGCAAGGATGGATTCCGATGGGACCCCACTAGCACCAGCTACTCAATACAAGCAAGATACAATTATCTATGCAACAGGGACTACTCGACACGAACATGGAAACACTGGAAAACAGTGTGGAAATAAGAAGCCATCCCTAAGGTGAAATTTTTTATGTGGACCCTCTTAAAAGAAAAAACTCTCACTGCAGAAAATCTTAAAAAAAAGGAAATGTTGGACCCTCCAGATGCCCTAATTGCTAAGAAGCGGAGGAGTCCATCCAACACCTCTTCATTTCGTGTCCTTTTGCTTTTTCTTGTTGGAACAGTATTACCCCAATTGTTCCCTTTACCTGGAACTCTCAGCAATCCATTGGAGAAGTCCTTAACAACTGGAAAAAAAACTACCTCTGGAAATCCATGAAAAACAACATTGCCAAGAGAGTGTGGGATGCCCTCCCATTTGCCCTCTTATGGAGGATCTGATTGCTAGGAACATCAAGATCTTTAAAGATAAAGAGACCACAATCAGGCATCTTTGCAGTAAGGCTAAAAGCCTTGCGATAGAAACCATCGCTTCTAAGAGCACAAAAAAATGGATATGACAAGTCTTTGGGTTGAAGAAAAAGATTTCATAAGGAGTCTGATAGATAAGATCAGTATCCTGCCAGCAGCGAAAATCTACAGCAACTTCAACAACGATCACAGTCACACTTGGAAAATCCGACTAAAGCAGGATGACTTCAACAAGTGGCTCCGTACTAGCAACACCCACTCCTTGTTCTTTGACGGTGCCTCCAAATCAAATCCAGGAGCAGCGGGAGCAGGGGGAGTTATCTACAAACCCAATGGTGAGCCCTTAGTCACCTTTGAGTGGGGATTAGGGATCCTTTCAAACAACAGAGCAGAGGCTCTAGCGCTTTATCAAGGAATTCTTCAACTACAAATTCATGAAATCAAGAAAGTTGTGATCTTTGGCGATTCTGCTATCATTATCAGTTTAATGACTAGAAAACGAAAAGCCTCCAACATCTTCTTATAACAAAGCATTAGCAAATTCCAAGTCATGATCAGTCAAACTCAAGATTTCCAATTTTACCATATCCTTCGGAACACCAATCGGGAAGTTGATAAACACGCCAGCCAAGCTTGTATAAGACCAAAAGGAAATATCCTCTGTAACAACGAGGAACAATTCCAATTTCTTCCATGATTCCCATGACTTGTAAAAATTTTTCATATCTAAAGACTCACATCTTGCTCAGGGCGTACCCTGACCAAATCAAAAACAATCCTGAGGCTATCTGCTCCACGCTGCCGGAAATCCTCCCTTTTCTCCCTACAGTCTCCTCAGATTTTTTGAATCTATGTTGCCCGTGCAGAATCCGTGACCACCTCAACACTCACCTCATGATCAAGTCCTTTACGCCTCTCTGTTTCCCTGCTACTTATACCAGGATGCATTCTCTTTACCCCCAAGCCTCCCTTCCCATCTTCTCTTGTTCCGCGGCTCTTTCGATCATTTCGGATCGCTGTTGTTTCACAACACTCTTTTTCAGTGACTGCCCTTTTTTCCCCCTTCGCATACTCCTCCCTTCACAGTTCCTTCCTTGCCTGTTCATACTTCTCTGCTTTTCCTGAGAAACAAAGGCCTCTGTTCTCCCCTCTCTATTTGTATACCCCTTCGCTTTTTAAAGCAGAAAAAATGGAATAGCAGAAAAGGAACAACAGAAAATACAACAGGAACAATGGAACAACAGAAAAGGAAACACAGAAAAGGAAAAACGCAGCTCCAACAAGTTCGTCAAGCTTGAAGCAAGTCGACACCAACGACAAACCTGAAGAGTCCAATGCTCGACACATCAGCCACAGTAATATAGACTGATGCTTTGTAAATGATGTTATTTATTACTGCAGTTTGTTAGGATTTACCTTTGGTCTTTGGTTTTTAGAAGCCCAAAAGGCAGGATTAAGGAGGAACTTTGTTTAAGCTATAACTCCTTCTTCCCTAGCTCTTCTTGGCACCTCAGCATGTATTTCTGGAGCTCAGTCTCCCACCATTTTTTAGATTTATAATAGCAACCGAATTTGTCAAAAAAAAAAAATTTCAATTAAAAAACACAAATAGGATTGAAATAAGTTTTATTCAATGTCTTTTTTTAAGGTTATCTACAAGAGCTTAGTCATAACATGAGATAAGTCATATGTATTGAAATTTAGTATACCAAAAAACAATATATGATATGTTTATATGATTTTATATAATGGTATGAAATTTCCTAAATTTACTTGGTTATTCAAGTATTTCAATCAATTTCTTATATTAAGGTTCAATTAAAAAACACAAATATGATTGAAATAAGTTTTATTCAATTTTATTTCTTTTAAGGTTATCTAGACGAGCTTAGTCATAACATGATATATATATATATATATATATATATATATATATATATATATATATATATATATATATATATATATATATATATATATATCATGTTATGACGTGGAAAATGAATGGGATACTAGGCATGGAGGTGTTGACGATGCGGGTTCATCGACACATGCCCTAATTGTTGAGCCACATGCATGGGAGTACAAAACCCATATTGATTAGACCCCCATTTTACCTGACTTCTATTTAGACTCTAGTGAAGCTAGTAGATTCATATGCAATTAAATGTGGTTCAAAATCATTTATTTCTATATTGTTTTCTTTGTACAAATAATGATCTATTTAATTTGAATTTGAATGTGTTACATTGCAGTACTGAATTCTGGACACCATGTTTGACCAACGGTCACATAGGGGTACTAGTGGTACTTAGAGTGGATAGATTGTATATTTTCAGGCCGATTTCATAAGACACATTCACATCTGATACATACTTTGTATATTTTCATACATGAATAGTTTATGGATACATGAATATTATTTCGGTTTATGGATACTTGTTATTTTAGTTCATGGATGTTCGTGTAATGTAATTTGTATACATTTTTATATAGACAGTTTATTGATAAATTCATTATTTTAGTTTATGGATGTTTATTAATTCTTGTTTATGGATGTTCTTTAAATTTCACTTTATAGATCTATTAATTATTTGCTAGTTTAAAAAAAAAATCTAGTGTATTTTTTTAAAAAGATAACAATTTTTATTTCTAGTTTCATAGACTAAGAAAATAGGTACAATCTTACTATGATGCAAGTCACTTTGATACTTAAAATGAACTAAAATGTATTATGTATCAATTTAATATTGAGCATGGAAAGAATTACAAATATGCTTCATATTAGCATGTAAAAAGTGCCTTTTAGTGCAATCAATGTTTGTTATTACAATGATTTTAATAATAAATTATTTGAATTTTAAATTCATCCATATTATAATAAAAAATCTATATGTGAATTTTTGCGACGCACCCATATACCATTGCATGGTCAACTCTTTAAGTATTTCAATAAATTCCTTATCTTAAGGTTCAATTAAGAAACACAAATAGGATTGAAATAAGTTTTTTTCAATTTTAAAAAATGTCTTGAAAACAACAATTAAGTTTTATTCAATATTTTTTTTTTGAGGTCATCTACAAGAGATTAGTCATAACATGATATAAGTAATATGTATTGAAATTTAGTATACCAAAAAACAACATATGATATGTTTCTATGATTTTATATAATGTTATGAATTTCCTAAATTTACTTGGTTATTCAAGAATTTCAATCAATTTCTTATATTAAGGTTCAATTAAAAAAGACAAATATGATTGAAATAAGTCTTATTCAATTTTATTTCTTTTGAGGTTATCTACACAAGCTTAGTCATAACATGATATATATATATATATATATATATATATATATATATATATATATATATATATATATCATGTTATGATGTGGCAAGATGAGTGGGATACTAGGCATGGAGGTGTTGAAGATGCAGGTTCATTGACACATGCCCTAATCGTTGAGCCACAGGCAGGGGAGTACCAAACCCATATTGATCAGACCCCCATTTTACCTGACTTCTATTAAGACTCTAGTGAGGCTAGTAGATTCATATGTAATTAAATGTGGTTCAAAATCATTTATTTCTATATTGCTTATTTTGTACAAATAAAGATCTATTTAATTTGAATTTGAATGTGTTACATTACAGTACTGAATTCTGGACACCATGTTTGACCAACAGTCACATAGGGGTACTAGTGGTACTTAGAGTGGATGGATTGTATATTTTCAAGCCCATTTCATAGGGAACATTCACATGTGATACATACTTTGTATATTTTCATACATGGATAGTTTATGGATACATGAATATTATTTCGATTTATGGATACTAATTATTTTAGTTTATGGATGTTTATTAATTCTTGCTTATGGATGTTCATTGAATTTCCATTTATGGATTATTAATTATTCACTAATTTAAAAAAAAATCTAGTGGAATCATTTGATAAAAAGATAACAATTTTGATTTCTAGTTTCATATACTAAGAAAATACATACAATCTTACTATGATGCAAGTCACTTTGATACATAAAATGAACAAAAATATATCATCTATCAATTTAATATTGAGCATGGAAAGAATTACAAATACGCTTCATATTAGCTTGTAAAAAGTGCCTTTTAGTGAAATCAATGTTTGTTATTACAATGATTTTAATATTAAATTATTTGAATTTTAAATTCATCCATATTATAATAAAAAATCTATATATGAAAATTTTTGTGACCCACCCATATACCATTTCATGGTCAACTCTTTAAGCATTTCAATAAATTCCTTATCTTAAGGGTCAATTAAAAAACACAAATAGGATTGAAATAAGTTTTATTCACTAATTTTTTTTTTTGGGTTATCTACAAGAGCTTAGTCATAACATGATATAAGTCATATGTTTTGAAATTTATTATACCAAAAAATAATATATGATATGTTTCTATGATTTTATATAATGTTCTGAAATTTCCTAAATTTACTTGGTTATTCAAGTATTTCAATCAATTTCTTATATTAAGGTTCAATTAAAAAACACAACTATGATTGAAAGACATTTTATTCAATTTTATTCCTTTTGAGGTTATCTACACGAGCTTAGTCATATATATATATATATATATATATATATATATATATATATATATACATGACGTGGCAACATGAGTGGGATACTAGGCATGGATGTATTGACGATGCAGGTTCATCGACACAGGCCCTAATAGTTGAGCCACAGGTAGGGGAGTACCAAACCCAGATTGATCAGACCCCCGTTTTACCTGACTTCTATTTAGACTCTAGTGAGGCAAGTAAATTCATATATAATTAAATGTTATTCAAAATCATTTATTTCTATATTGTTTATTTTGCACAAATAATGATCTATTTAATTTGAATTTGAATGTGTTACTGGACACCATGTTTGACCAACGGTCACATAGGGGTACTAGTGGTACTTAGAGTGGATAGATTGTATATTTTCAGGCCCATTTCATAGAACACATTCACATGTGATACATACTTTGTATATTTTCATACATGGACAGTTTAAGGATACAGGAATACTATTTCGGTTTAAGGATACTTATTATTTTAGTTTATGGATGTTTATGTAATGTAATTTGTATATATTTTCATATAGACAATTTATTGATACATTCATTATTTTATTTTATGGATGCTTATTAATTCTTGTTTATGGATGTTCATTAAATTTCACTTTATAGATCTATTAATTATTCGCTAGTTAAAAAAAAAATCTAGTGTAATTTTTTTTAAAGATAACAATTTTGATTTCTAGTTTCATAGACTAAGAAAATAAGTACAATCTTACTATGATGTGTAGAGCTATAAAAAGGGTCTCTTTCACCTCTAATTATCTCACATTAAAATGTCAATCCGGGAGCATTTTGTTATTTCAAAGAGTGACTCAATCTGAGGCTATTTGTCAGAGTAATGCTAGTAGTACAACATTTAACAAAAATACAAGAGTAAATGGATGCTTGTCTATAACTAAGTTACTTCAAATGACTAAATCACACACTCTTAAAGCTAGGCAACTTTATCAGTCAAGGGTTCGACAGCAATAGCCCATCCCTTTGGAAACTGATGGAAAGGAAATTAGAGCATGGACCATGGGTCTGGGAGCTAGGCAGTAAATACCGAGGCTCGCTACAGCAATAGATCGTCTCTCACACCAAAATAACAAATGCGAGTAAATGAAATGACAGGTAGAAAAATGGAACAACAAATAAGAAATCGAACAAAAAATCTGGAATGGAACAACAATGCTAAAATGGAACATCAATCGAATAACTAAACCTCGCGAGCAATAATTAAGCTTTATCCTACCAACTCAAATGCACTCGTTGCAATCAAACATCAATCTTTCATTCTCCATGCAAATCAAGCAGCACGCACTAATGGAACAACATTAATTACTAATAAGTTATGGAACAGCGTTTGGAAATCATACACACACACAACACACTTGAAGAGTAATGTGATTTAGCACCAATCGTCATCAACAGGAATACAACTGCGTTTCAAAATGGAACAACATTACTCCTGAATCATAAAGAACACAACTTTCAGATAAATTCCTCAACACGAATATACAGCATAACAACTCTGTAACAAAATAGTAACAATGTTCAATTAAGTCTAATAATATTCAATCAACTCTGAAAGTATTGGTGATATAATGCAAAGTCAATATAACAGTTATTGTCTGTAAAAACCTTAATGAACAAATCTTAACAGAGCATATGATGTAACTTATAAAGCATATCAGATTACCAACTAATGACGGTAAGCAAACCACGCAGAAATCAAATCGTAGTGATACATAAGCAAGTGTCCTCCGGGGCCGGGCCCTTAGCCTCAAGGGTACACCGCTTTAAGTTAATCCAGACACAGAGATAAGATAATCACCAAGTTTATATTAATGCATAAAACAGAAAGTACAATGAGCCAAGTTCAACGAGACTCGATGATCAAAGTTCAATCTTTAACAGAAAGTTAAATAAAATCATAATCCCCCAAAGCTAACAGTGCCGTCCCTTTATATAAGGGTGACGGCGGAGATGTCTAAGCAATAAGATAAATAAAACAGCGATCCCTCAGGATCAAAGATCCTGAGGGATTCTCCAAACTGTTAATCCTTAATCACTTCTTTTCTCCTCCGCCGAGCTGGTGCCTTCTCCTCCTTTTCCGGTCCGGTTTGCTTCAACCTGCTTAGCCTCGTTTGCACTCGGTCCTTCGTCAAAGGGACAACAGTTACCCTGTTCTTGTCTTTTTCTTTAGAACAACAACTCCTCGTTTTTACCCCTTCCTGCACAGGAGAATGACAACTATCAATGGTTAAGTCTTGCATACTAATTACACATGTTTTGTTAGAATTCTTTATTATTTTCCATGTTCATGATGCAAAAATATTCACAATTCCTACTGAAAAGCCATTGAAATAATCATAAAAAACATACCTTTTCAGTACTCCACACACTCCCCTGCTTACCCTGTTTCATGCCCTCATGAAAACGTTGTAGTTGACATGCAAAGCAGTGAGAGAATTGGCTGGAGAAGGAATCTCATGCGGAGGCCTACAGTGAACTGGCCTGTTTGACGCTCAGGCATCTCATATAGGGTTTGATATCCGGGTGTAGGGTGCCAGATAATTGGACTGCGGAACCTATATCCTAACCAGGATGGCCCTTCCCTCGAAATGCTTTCGCCATAGAGGTTCAAATGGTTAGCAGCTAATTGAAAATTCTCATACTTAAATGGCTCCCTGACCTGGATGTTTGGATTAGAGATTCGGTACTGAAATTTGGCTGCATCAATGGCGAGGTCTTTGATAGAAAGAAAATATTCTAAACTTTGTCGAATGAGTGCCTCGTGCATGGGTCCTAACATTTCGATGACACCCGAAGTTCTCATGAGGTTTCTATGTGCTTTCCACAACCGTACTGGGTCCCTAGGCTCAGCCCTTACCCACAATTCTAGGCCATTTTCCTGCCTCTGGAAAGTGTTATAGGCTTTGAGCCATTTAATCTGATTAACCCCGAACGAGATAAATGCTTGCAATTGGATGTCTCCAACAAAAGGGTCAGGGTTCAGTTCAGTCTCCTGGTCTAGCACGAGGTTATGCAAATAGAATTCACATAGCAATCTCTGGACCTTCACCCCATAATGTTTACAATAGTCTATAAAGTCATGGACAATGTTAATTTGTATCGGGGCGCCTGCTTTAACAGCTTTTATTTTTAATTGTAAGTACCATTCCAGTAAAAACAGAGCATAGTTTTTGGCAGGGGCCCTACATGCTAAAACGTCATTGTATAAAGAACACAAGGTATCCATCTGCTTGATAACAGTATCTAGCCTACGAGTTACCTTTGCAACTTTCTCTTGTTCCTTTCGCCACCCTTCAAAGGCCTGGCTTTCGGATTGATTGACGTTCCTTAGTTGCTGTTGTAGTTCTTCATACTTCTCGCGAGGGACCGTTTGCTCTCTAAGCCTTTCTGCTTCTTGCTGAGCCTGTTTCAATCCCTTGCGCAAGGTCACTGTCTTTGGATCTCTTCTCCATGCAGCAGTGGAGGCCGGGAGTTTTACCTGAACTTTCTTATTGCGTTGTTTCGAGTTCAGAACCCTTATCACCCCTGAGGGTGGTGCCTCTGTCTGAATTTTCTTGTTGTCCATTTCTTTTTTAACACGAATATAAGCTTGCTGCTGTTCCTTTTCAAATGAAACAATAGTCTGTTCCTCAGCATCATTTGGAACAACAGCTGGATCTTCAGCATCATTTGGAACAGCAGCTGGATCTTCAGCAGGGTTTTGAACAGTAGGGTGATTTGTGGTCCTCCTACTTTTTATCTTGCCGATTTTTACTACAGTGGTCATCTTTTTCTTCCCTGCGGTCTTCCTTACCCTCTGCCTCGCTTTCAGGATCCTGATCTGCTGGTGGAGCTGGGCTATTATGCCTAATAATCTCCGCTGTTCCTTTCGTAATTCCCTAATTTCCAGCATTTTATTAGAAGGAACAACAGGCTTTCTGCTGCGTTTTGGGCCGTGACTAGTCCCTGGATCTTTCTCCTGGGGTGCTTCTTCACTGTTTTGTGATGGCTGTTCTGGGGTAGGAACCCTAACTGGTTCCATGAATTCTTTTTCTATCCCTACTTCCTCCGGAATTTCCTCTGGTGCCCTGGGAACAGATTGTTCCCGTTTAGTGTTTCCTATCTCCTCTTCATCATGAACAGGTAGATTTCCTTCTTCTGCCTCTTCTGCATGTGGTTTTTCAGATGCATCTTCTTCCTGGGGTTTGCCGTGGAGGTCTGATGGAGTGGAAGGTTGGCCATACTCACCCATGTTGGCCAAGACTGCGGCCAATTCATCTTCTCCCACTGGGTCCTGTGGTTGGCTACCTACCTGCTGTCCCATTTCCTCCTCTTGCTTGGATTGTCCAGCTTCTGCCTTGGAATGCTCAGCCTCTGTTTCAGGATGCTCAGCTTCTGTTTCCGAATGCTCAAATGCTTCCTCATTTTCCTCTTCAGATTGCTCGGCCTCCTCGGCCTCTCCTTTCTTTTCTCCTTCAGCTTGTTCTTCTTCTACTTCTAGCCATGAGGATTGCTTGTCCTCAATTACCACTGGCTGGCTGGTGCTTTCCTGGAGCTTCTCCAGCCTTCCTCTTATCCGGGCTAACCGGACTAATTTTCTGTGTTTCTCTGGCTATTCAGGTGTACCGGTGTCATGCTTATGCTTTGCTGATTCCTGGCGTGTTTCTGGTCGTTCAGATGTGCTCGCAACATGTTTTTGTTTTACTAATTCTCTGCGTTTTTCCAGACGTTCTGGTGTGCTTGTAGTATGTTTGCGTTTTGTGGATGGTGCTGTTGCCCTCCCTTCAATTATTGCAATTAGCTCTTCCCAGCTGCTTTGCTGCTGGGTGAGGCTATGATTAACTATTAATCGAATTAATCCATGGTGGCTGACAACTGACTCTACATGCTGTGCCTTTGTTAGGCTTCGTGCAACATCATAAAGTAATGAATTCAAAAGTGCAGGCAGATTTACAGAGCATTTCTGCTTTAAAACAGCTAAGAGTTTAAGATGTCGTGGTCTTACCACGTCTTTCCTCCCCTCGCAGGTGATTTAGATTTGCAATGTTCTTGCTAATTCCGCCCAGGGTTCTCCTAGCGTTGCTGGCAGAACTCCCTTTCCCTTAATCGTCAAGCTCTGGCCTTCGTCTTGGAAAATTTCCATGATCTTCTATAATCTTTCCTTCTTTAGTGTCCATACAGGTCTGGTGGCTGGTAGTCCCAAGACTTCTGCGATTATATCATCGGTGACCGCTATCCGCTTCCCCCTTACTGTGGAGTGATCCTCCTGCAGGTTCTGCAGAAATTCCATCGCCACTGTTTCATTAGACTCCTGTAGGCGACTAAGATAAGTCAACCATCCTGCTCTTTCCAGGATCTCCCAGGCAGCAGCGGAGACTGTCAACTCCTGAGGTTCGCTTCGAATTGCCCTACCTCCCATGGTTTTACTGCGGATTCTCAATGGAACAACAACTGCTTTTTCTGTTTGAAACACAAAGGGAGTAATAATCGCAAGATTTTGAAAAAAACACAGAGTATGCAACAGAAATGGCTTATGAACAACAACTTGTGTAGAAAATAGAAATATCATGCCGTTAAGTCGTGCCATTCCCTCGTACACTATCTTTCCCGAATAGTGAGCTGACACATAACCCGGGGAATAATGAGGTTAACCTCCCCCCCACAATGCGATAGGCTGTCCCAGCCGTCAAAGAAAGGAGCAACACCCGATCTGCAACCAAGTCATAAAGGAACAACATATGAAAATATGCCATGTTTAGAAAAACAACGGATTACCGAAATCGAGGCATAAAGTTGGATCGCGTATTACATAAGAGGCTGCTGTGATATGATGCGAGGCCGGGGGATAGGACGTCTGTCGTACTTGCCAAATCTCAAGTGGTCATTGTCACCTCCTTTGCCATGATTGGTGGTAATAAATGTTCATGCGATATATAAGTCGGGAAATAATGTATGATTAGTGCCTAGGATATAAGAAACAAAAGAGTATTAGTATCCTACCTATTGGTGTAATCAATGTGACTTCAATACCATTAACAGTGCTCTGCTACCGACAGGTGTCCATAACCTTGGCAGAGTTGTTTATTTCACCCCTGGAACCATGATCCTTTATGTGCATATTAAGGAATGTAATGTCAAAGTGTAGGCCATTATGCTGGCTTGGTAACCAGTTAGCCATAATGCCATTCACAAGGAGGGAGCGAAGAGTGGGCAGGTCGACTCGTGATGAGACCTCCTGTTCCAAGGTTTGTTTATTTGATATACCTTTTGGACCATATCCCTGGTGTGGTGGCCATAGTGGGAATGCCACTTCACTTCCATCCTCATGATCATGGTAGGCTGGCTCTTGATGAGACCCCCTATCCTACATTTGACAACTTATAATTACTTTTTTTTTTTCATAAAGCACTTTTCCTTATTTATACAAAAAAGGTGGTTCAACACAGTCCTTAAGAGTAGGAATGGTGGAAGAAGTCTTATTATCCCAATAGGAAGATATAAACCCTTTGCCCTTATTCCTAAACAATAATCAAAGAGGATTAAAGAGAATGTCATGATAAAGATAACCAATCAAGGCAAGATTAGTAAGACAATTGACAACAAAAGATGATGAATAAGTATGTCCTTCATTCGGTCCTCTTACCGATACAGAGCCTTATAAAGATAACGATTTATAATTTCCTGATTTCAGTATGTTGCGATTTTGTGTTCCTTGCATAAGTGCATATCTGTCTTGAAAAGACTTTGAAAGAACAGGAGCAAGTAGCATCCTCAATTTAGATCAGCAAAAGGGATAAGTTGTTTCACAAGGAGAGAAAAAGTATGCTAGAAGTGTTCCTTTTGGGGAGAGGAACAACAGAGGAGCATAGGTCTCAAAAGTGCAAATGCCGTTCCTTTTGAAAAAGGAACAACAGCCATGAAAAATGTTGTTCCTTTGAAAAAGGAACAACAAAAGACGCAAAAGTGCCGTTCCTTTGAAAAAGGAACAACAGAAATCAAAAATATGCTGCGCCTTTGGAAAAGGGACAGCAAACACACCGCAGTGCCATTCCTTTTGAAAAAGGAACAACAAAAATCAAAATGTTGTTCCTTTTAGAAAAGGAACAACAAAACAAGCAAAGGCCGTTCCTTTGAAAAAGGAACAACAAAAATCAAGAGTGTTGTTCCTTTTGAAAAGGAACAGCAGAAAAATCAAGAGTGCTGTTCCTTTTGAAAAGGAACAATAGAAAAATCAAGAGTGCTGTTCCTTTTGAAAAGGAATAGCAGAAAAATAAAAAATGTTGTTCCTTTTGAAAAGGAACAACAGAAAAATCAAGAATGTTGTTCCTTTTGAAAAGGAACAACACAAACACGCAAATGCCATTCGTTTAGAAACGGAACGGCAAAAATCGAAGTCTTTGAGGAAAAAAAAAAATGACAAGAACACATTTAGTTCAAGCATATGTACACGAACGACTTGAAGAAAAGAAATTATGTACAAATTGTACAAAGAAATGAATTTCTCAATGAATTACAGGTGAGGAAGACTTCTCTTCCTCTCCTAAAATCTCCATATCAGTGTCTCTGCGTAACTGTTGGCAGAAGTATTCCCAAGTGAGTGGTTTATGATAGAGATGAACTCGGTGGCCATTCACTTTGAAGGCATATCCAGAACTGTCAATGGTGATTAAAGTGATGGTCCCATTGTCATGTACCTTCTGGATTTCATATGGTCCCAACCAACGAGTCTGGAGTTTCCCAGGGAAGTCCTGAAACCGAGAGTCATATAACAGAGCCCAGTCTCCCTCGTGGAAGACTTTGTTTTTGATGAGCGCGTCATGCCATTTAGCTCGCTGCTGTTGAATCAGTGCTGTATTTTGTAGTGCAGAGAGCCTAATTTCGTCCAATTCATTGATCTGCTGCAGTCGATTAATCTGTGCCTCGGTTAGATGTAAGCCAACTTCATGTGTTGTTTGTAATGTTTGGATTTCAAATTCTATAGGAAAAATGGGTTGTTTTCCAAACACTAATTGATAAGGTGAGTAACCAGTGGTGCTTCTCCAAGTTGTTCTATAGGCCCAAAGTGCTTCAGGTAGTCGGGCAGCCCAATCACGCCTATGTGACGCAATGGTTTTCGTTAGGATTGATTCTATTACCTTATTGTTGTTTTCTACTTGTCCATTCGCCTGTGGGTGATATGGAGTAGTGATTTTATGCTGGACATGATAATTATTAAGTGTTGCAGCTAATCTATTGCCAGCAAATTGTGGTCCTCCATCTGTAATTATTTCCCTTGGAAGGCCATAACGTACAAATAGATGGAACAGGAATTGTATGACAGAGTCCTCTGTGGCTCTTGGAAATGCTTCTTCTTCAACCCATTTGGTGACATATTCTGTTGCCACCAAGATATATGTTTTCTGATTTGATGAGGGGTTGATGGGTCCAACGAAATCAAGAGCCCATCGCTCAAATGGTTCGATGACTAACTGTGGTTTCAGAGGCATCTCGTCAGCTTTACTAGGACATCCTGCTCGCTGGCAGCTGTCACAGGTTTGGACAAATTTCTTTGCATCTCTGAAAATCGTGGGCCAATAATATCCTGTCTGTAATACTTTGTGTCCAGTTCTACGCTCAGCGAAGTGTCCCCCACATGGTCCATCATGACAGGATTTTAGGATGTCAAAGATTTCATCTTCTCGAACACATCTCCTGATATGCATGTCTGCCCCTGTATGAAACAAATAGCCCCCAATCTAGGAGAATCGAGTACTCTTCTGAACAATCTATTTTCGTTCATTAGGGGTTAAGTGTTTTGGTAGTTTACCTACTGCAAGGTAATTGGAAACATCAGCATACCAGGGTGTTCGAACGGCAACAACAAACAGATGTTCGTCTGGAAATCTATCTTCAACTGCTGCTGCATCAATTGGCTTTGGCTTTCTTGAGAGAAAATCGGCTATAGGATTCTCTTTGCTGGGTCGATCCTTGATTGTGATATCAAATTCCTGCAATAAGATCAACCATCTAGTTATTCTGGCATTTGTGACAGGCTTATTTGCTAAATATTTTATGGCGGAATGATCCGTATACAAGATAACAGGATAGCCTGTAATGTAATGTCTAAACTTATTGACAGCATGTATTACAGCTAGGAATTCTTTTTCAGTAACAGTGTAATTTAATTCAGCAGGGGATAAATTTTTGCTGATGTAATAAATAGCGTATGGTTTTTTATCCTCTTCCTGCCGAAGGACTGCGCCAATGGTTGTATCTGAGGCATCAGATGATATTTGAAATGGAAAATCCCAGTTTGGTCCTCGAAGGACTGGGGCTGTGGATACGAGCTTCTTTAAATCCTTGAAAGCACGTTCACATTTTTTCGTCCAAAGAAAATCAACATTACCAGTTAGTGCATATAGAGGTGCAACAATCTGTGAATAATGTTCTATAAATCGTCTATAATAACCATAAAATCCAAGAAAGCTGCATACCTCTGTTTGAGTAGTAGGAGTGGGAATAAGCAAAAGTATTTGGATTTTGGCCGGGTCTACCTGAATGCTGACTGCTGAAACATAGTGTCCTAGAATAAGTCCTTCAGTCATCATCATGTAGCATTTTTCGTGGCTTAAGCAAAGCCTGGTAGCTATGCAGCGTTGTAGGACTTTTTCTAGGGTGTTTAGTGCTGAATCAAAATCATCTCCATATGGTGTAAAGTCATCCATATATACTTCAAGTCCATCATTTATTAAATCTGCAAAAATGATAAGGATAACCCTTTGGAATGTGGCAGGAGCATTACATAGGCCAAAAGGTAGAACTCGGTAGGCAAATGTTCCCCAAGGACAAGTAAAAGTAGTTTTGTCCTGGTCTTCAGGGGCAATCTGAATCTGATTGTATCCACTGAAACCATCCAGGAAAGAAAAGAATTTCTTTCCTACAAAAGTATCTAGCACTTGGTCTATGAACGGGAGAGGAAAGTGGTCTTTTTGTGTTGCTTTATTGAGTTCCATGTAATCCACACAAATTCTCCATTTCCCATTCTTTTTTGGTACCACCACAAGCGGAGAGACCCATTTACTGTCAGAAATAGGATAAATAAAATTGACATCTAAAAGTTTCTGAAGTTCAGCTTTCACCACATCCTTTAGATGAGGATTAAGTCTTCTTTGCGGTTGACGGACATGTCTAGCATCTTTTTCTATATAAATGTGGTGTGTACACAATTGTGGATCGATTCCTTTCATATCAGGGTAATCCCATGCAAATGCTTCTTGATATTTTCTTAACAGATGGATGAGCTTCGTTTCTTGTTCAGGTGTGAGGTTGGCATTGATATTTAAAGTTTTGCCCGGTTCAATTTCCACAATTTTACTATTTGCAACAGAAGTAACAGGTATTGTTTGATCATGTGTGTCTTTCAGAGGATCTTCTTCTAATTCATTAGCAAATGCTGCTTCTATCATGTGACATTGTGTGCAGAATCCGGATTCAGTTTGACTAGTGAAGTTGTTAATGGCATCATCTTCTGTTTGATCTTTAAAATCAAGTGCCTCTTGTATAGTCAATGGAGATCTAATGTTATCAGTAAGGTATGATACAGGATACTTGTTAGTTTTAATTATTGTGACACTTGGTTGCGCTTGAGGGTATAGAACTAAATTCTTGATATCAGGTCCTTTGGTTATGGTCATATTTCCTTGCCAACAACCAATGTAAGCATCGGCAGTGGCAAGCCAAGGTCTACCTAGGATTAACGGGTGTCCATCAAGTCAGATTTTTGGATTAATTATCAGGAAATCAGTTGGATATTCCCAGGAATCTACAGAGACCATGACATCATGTAGAGAACCCTCTGGTCTAACTACAGATCGGTCAGCCAATTCTAACAAAGTAGAGGTGGGTTCTACAGATGTAATGCCGAGCTTTTGACAGGTAGAGGTTGTTAAAATATTGATTGCAGCTCCTAGATCAACTAAGGCATTGGACAGGGTCTGACCGTAAATTTGAACAGTTACAATTGGATTTCCTGGGTCTTCATATTTAATGGGTGTTTCTTTCCCAGATAATAAATCAGATAAAGTACCGACTACTTGGACTCTTGGATTAGTTGTTATATTCCTCCTTGGTTTCTTTATGCACAATTCTTTGATAGTTTTTGCGTATATAGGAATGTCTTGAATGGCTTGGAGGAATGGGATTTTTATGTACAAGTTTTGTAATTCTCCCAGAATGTCAAAGTCAGGATATTGTAAAGGTCGAGGTATGACTAATCGTTCTGGGAACGGAGGAGAGGATGTGGTTGCTTGATTATGAGTCTGCTGCTTATTTACATACTCTTGTTGCAACTAATGTTCTCTTGATAACTGATTTGCAGTATGAACTGTTTTATCTCCCTCAGTTTCAATGATACGTCCAGATCGTAATTGAAGATCATTACACTCCCGCAGGTTGGGTCCTATTTCTGGTGATTCTATGATTTGAAGAGATTAGACCGGTATGTTATTTGGATTAGGGTTGGGTTGGGCTGGGAGTTGCGATCTCAGATTAGACTGGGATTTTGTTGTAAAGCTGGCAGAGTAGGTTGAGGGAGCGGAATAGTTCCTACTGGCTGGTGCATCGGTCTTTGCCAGTTTGTCTGCCAGGGTGAACTTTGTGAAGTAGGGGGAGTCCATTATGGAGGATATGGGCTATTTTGCCAATATGGTGGAGTGTAAGGGAAATTCGGCCAACCAGATTGGCTTGCCTGATTCAGCCACGGGTTTGAAGAAGGAAACGACGATGGTGACCAATTTGAAAATGGGGGTTGGGACTGACTTTGCCACATATTATATTGTTGAGCATTATATTGTGGGGGCTGAAAAGAAGAGGTTGGGTCTGGAAACATACCAGATTGTCTCGGCTGCCACTGGCGGCGCTGGTTGATCAAGTACACTGATTCTGGTTCTTCCTCTTCTTCCTTATATACTTCTTTTAATCCAGGAAGTGAGGGGCAACTTTCCGTAAGATGATCTTTTGTATAGATGGCACATGTTTGGACTGTATCCAGTGGACACTCCTTGTGACTATGCTTTTTCCTGCTTCGGGGGCAGAAGATTGCCAAATTCTGTTCTGCCTCCATCTACTTCTGTTTGGCCTGCATAATATCAAGTTGTGTAGTTAGTGTCCCTAGAATATCGGTTTTAAAATTTTCTAATAAATTTCCAATCTCCACACGTGTTACTCCTTCTGTTGATATTTTTTTGTCTCTTGCAAATCGATCATATTCTGCCGGTTTTACTCTTGCACTGCCTCTCGAACTCCTGATACATAAATCAATAATGTCAACAAAATTCTCTTGATAAATATCCCCTTTTCCCATGATGTTTAATGTTTCAATCCACTGTTCCTTCATGCCCCTTATCAATGCAGTTTTTAACACATTATCAGGTAAAGGTAGTGATGCATAAGGAGATCTTTGTAAATTGTACTGAAAACGTTCCACATATTCTTCTAATGTTTCGTTCGGTTTGGCTGTCATTTGGAATATTTCATCTTTCAATTCTCTAGACCTACAATAATCCTGATATTTTTTTAAGAAGGATTCTTTCATTTGATCCCAATTGTTGATGACCCCACCACCTAGTCCCATAAACCATCTTAAAGCAGCCCCCTTTAATGTAGAGGGGAATAATTTCAATTTTTGGGGATCGGTGGTGTAATCATATCCCCTGCACAACACATCGAATTCAAATAAAAATGCATCTGGATCTTCTAATGTGAGACCGTGAAATGTAGGGATATGTTGAAGAGGGATAGCTTTCATGGGCGCATTTGCTGCAGAATCCACTATAGGATATTGTAATGTAGAGGTTTGAGTATTTGGCTAGTTCTGAGCCATAGGATCGAATATGTGCCAATAACCTTCTGGGATATCTAGGAGGGTATTCCTAGGTTGAGAGGGAACGATTTTAGTAGGGATAGTTTTAATGGCACTTCCTTTATCTGGGATAAGGGGAATACCTGATGTCTGAGGAGATTGGAATCCTTCAACAATGATTTTCGCAACGCTCCCCTTATCTGGGATGTTTAATGGTTGATCTGTTCCAATGGGAGATTTTGGTTCCTCGGTTTCCCTCGTTTCTCCTTCTCCTTCACAAAAGTTGCTGAAATTCCCTTCCTGCAATAGTTCTGGAGTAGAATTTTCAATTTCTTGAAAGTCCTGCTCTTCAGTTTGACTATGCACCTCAGCAAAGGCTACAGATGGTGATCCTGTGGCCTGAAAGGAACTAGTAGGTTGTTTAGAAATAATTTTCCTGGGACCTACTAATGGCTGAGATTTTGTTTTCTTATAGATTTTGTCTATAAAGGTTGTTCGGCCAAGGGTCACCGGCCCCTTAGCTTTTTCGGGTTTGGATGGAAGCTTAATATTTTTTTCTGGTTTTTTCTGCTTAGTCATGCACTCAAATGAACTGCTAAATTCTATTCAAACAAAGCAACAACAAATCTGTTAGGAAAGCGGACAGTGGAGCAGGGCTTTTACATGCTCCGCACGCAGGTTCTTACCTTCCGTTTTTAAGATCCAACTCTTCCCTAGAAGGTTCGTACACTACTCTGAAAAAGACAAATGGCTACACTCTTTCCCCAACAACGGCGCCAAAATGTAGAGCTATAAAAAGGGTCTCTTTCACCTCTAATTATCTCACATTAATATGTCAATCCAGGAGCGTTTTGTTATTTCAAAGAGTGACTCAATCTGAGGCTATTTCTCAGAGTAATGCTAGTAGTATAGCGTTTAACAAAAATACAAGAGTAAACAAATGCTTGTCTATAACTAAGTTACTTCAAATGACTAAATCACACACTCTTAAAGCTAGGCAACTTTATCAGTCAAGGGTTCGACAGCAATAGCCCATCCCTTTGGAAACTGATGGAAAGGAAATTAGAGCATGGACCACGGGTTTGGGAGCTAGGCAGTAAATACCGAGGCTCGCTACAGCCACAGATCGTCTCTCACACCAAAATAACAAATGCGAGTAAATGAAACGACAGGTAGAAAAATGGAACAACAAATAAGAAATCGAACAACAAATCTGGAATGGAACAGCAATGCTAAAATTGAACATCAATCGAATAACTAAACCTCGCGAGCAGTAATCAAGATTTATCCTACCAACTCAAATGCACTCGTTGCAATCAAACATCAATCTTTCATTCTCCATGCAAATCAAGCAGCACGCACTAATGGAACAACATTAATTACTAATAAGTTATGGAACAGCGTTTGGAAATCATACACACACACAACACACTTGAAGAGTAATCTGATTTAGCACCAATCGTCATCAACAGGAATACAACTGCGTTTCAAAATGGAACAACATTACTCCTGAATCATAAAGAACACAACTTTCAGATAAATTCCTCAACACGAATATACAGCATAAGAGCTCTGTAACAAAATAGTAACAATGTTCAATTAAGTCTAATAATATTCAATCAACTCTGAAAGTATTGGTGATATAATGCAGAGTCAATATAACAGTTATTGTCTGTAAAAACCTTAATGAACGAATCTTAACAGAGCATATGATGTAACTTATAAAGCATATCAGATTACCAACTAATGACGGTAAGCAAACCACGCAGAAATCAAATCGTAGTGATACAGAAACAAGTGTCCTCCGAGGCCGGGCCCTTAGCCTCAAGGGTACACCTCTTTAAGTTAATCCAGACACAGAGATAGGATAATCACCAAGTTTATATTAATGCATAAAACAGAAAGTACAATGAGCCAAGTTCAACGAGACTCGATGATCAAAGTTCAATCTTTAACAGAAAGTTACATAAAAGCATAATCCCCCAAAGCTAACAGTGTCGTCCCTTTATATAAGGGTGACGGCAGAGATGTCTAAGCAATAAGATAAATAAAGCAGCGATCCCTCAGGATCAAAGATCCTGAGGGATTCGCCAAACTGTTAATCCTTAATCACTTCTTTTCTCCTCCGCCGAGCTGGTGCCTTCTCCTCCTTTTCCGATCCGGTTTGCTTCAACCTGCTTAGCCTCGTTTGCACTCGGTCCTTCGTCAAAGGGACAATAGTTACACTGTTCTTGTCTTTTTCTTTGGAACAGCAGCTCCTCGTTTTTACCCCTTCCTGCACAGGAGAATGACAACTATCAGCGGTTAAGTCTTGCATACTAATTCCACATGTTTTGTTAGAATTCTTTATTGTTTTCCACGTTCATGATGCAAAAAGATTCACAAGTCCTACTGAAAAGCCATTGAAATAATCATCAAAAACATACCTTTTTAGTACTCCACATGATGCAAGTCACTTTCATACTTAAAATGAACTAAAATATATCATGTGTCAATTTAATATTCAACATGGAAAGAATTACAAATATGCTTCATATTTTAAAAGTGAATAAAACTTATTTCAATCCTATTTGTGTTTCTTAATTGAAACTTAAGATAAGGAATTTATTGAAATACTTAAAGAGTTGACCATGAAATGGTATATGGGTGGGTCGCAAAAATTTTCATATATAGATTTGTCATTACAATGATTTTAATAATAGATTATTTGAAATTTAAATATATATATCATGTTATGACGTGGCAAGATGAGTGGGATACTAGGCATGGAGGTGTTGACGATGCAGGTTCATCGACACATGCCCTAATCGTTGAGCCACAGGCAAGGGAGTACCAAACCCATATTGATCAGACCCCCATTTTACCTGACTTCTATTAAGACTCTAGTTAGGCTAGTAGATTCATATGTAATTAAATGTGGTTCAAAATCATTTATTTCTATATTGTTTATTTTGTACAAATAATGATCTAGTTAATTTGAATTTGAATGTGTTACATTGCAGTATCGAATTATGGAAACCATGTTTGACCAACGCTCACATAGGGTACTAGCGGTACTTAAAGTAGATAGATTGTATATTTTCAGGCCCATTTCATAGGGCACATTCACATGTGATACATACTTTGTATATTTTCATAAATGGACAGTTTATGGATACATGAATATTATTTCGGTTTAGGGATACTTATTATTTTAGTTCATGGATGTTCGTGTAATGTAATTTGTATATATTTTCATATAGACAGTTTATTGATACATTCATTATTTTAGTTTATGGATGTTTATTAATTCTTGTTTATGAATGTTCATTAAATTTCATTTTATGGATCTATTAATTATTCGCTAGTTTAAAAAAAAAAAATCTAGTGTAATTTTTTTATAAAAGGATAACAAATTTGATTTCTAGTTTCATAGACTAAGAAAATAAGTACAATCTTACTATGATACAAGTCACTTTGATACTTAAAATGAACTAAAATATATCATGTATCAATTTAATATTGAGCATGGAAGGAATTACAAATATGCCTCATATCAGCTTGTAAAAAGTGCCTTTTAGTGCAATTAACGTTTGTTATTACAATGATTTTAATAATAAATTATTTGAATTTTAAATTCATCCATATTATAATAAAAAATCTATATATGAAAATTTTTGCAACCCACCCATGTACCATTTCATGGTCAACTGTTTAAGTATTTCAATAAATTCCTTATCTTAAGTTTCAATTAAAAAACACAAAGAAGATTGAGATAAGTTTTATTCAATTTTAAAAGATGTCTTCTAAACAACAAATAAGTTTTATTCAATATTTTTTTTGAGGTTATCTACAAGAGGTTAGTCATAACATGATATAAGTCATATGTATTGAAATTTAGTATACCAAAAACCAATATATGATATGTTTATGCGATTTTATATAATAATTTGAAATTTCCTAAATTTACTTGGTTATTCAAGTATTTCAATCAATTTCTTATATTAAGGTTCGATTAGAAAACAAAATTATGATTGAAATAAGTTTTATTCAATTTTATTTCTTTTGAGGTTATCTACATGAGCTTAGTCATAACATGATATATATATATATATATATATATATATATATATATATATATATATATATATATATATATATATATATATCATGTTATGACGTGGCAACATGAGTGGGATACTAGGCATGGAGGTGTTGACGATGCAGGTTCATGGACACATGCCCTAATCATTGAGCCACATGCAGGGGACCAAATCCAGATTGATCAGGCCCCCATTTTACCTAACTTCTATTTAGACTCTAGTGAGGCTAGTAGATTCATATGTAATTAACTGTGGTTCAAAATCATTTATTTCTATATTTTTATTTTGTACAAATAATGATCTATTTAATTTGAATTTGAATGTGTTACATTGGAGTATCGAATTCTAGATGCCATGTTTGACCAACGGTCACATAGGGGTACTAGTGGTTCTTAGAGTGGATAGATTGTATATTTTTAGGCCCATTTCAGAGGGCACATTCACATGTGATACATACTTTGTATATTTTCATACATGGACAATTTATGGATACATGAATATTATTTCAGTTTATGGATACTTATTATTTTAGTTTGTAGATGTTCGTGTAATGTAATTTGTATAAATTTTCATACAGATAGTTTATTGATACATTCATTATTTTAGTTTATGTATGTTTATTAATTCTTGTTTACGGATGTTCATTAAATTTCAGTTTATGGATTTATTAATTATTCGCTAGTTAAAAAAAAAATCTAGTGTAATATTTTTTAAAAAGTTAACAATTTTGATTTCTAGTTTCATAGACTAAGAAAATAAGTACAATCTTACTATGATGCAAGTCACTTTGATACTTAAAATGAACTAAAATATATCATATATCAATTTAATATTGAGCATTGAAAGAATTATAAATATGTTTCATATTAGCTTGTAAAAAGTGCGTTTTAGTGCAATCAATGTTTGTTATTACAATGATTTTAATAAAAAAATATTTGTATTTTATATTCATCCATATTATAATAAAAAATCTATATATGAAATTTTTTGCAACCCACCCATATACCATTGCATGGTCAACTCTTAATGTATTTCAATAAATTCCTTAGCTTAAGGTTCAATTAAAAAACACAAATAGGATTGAAATAAGTTTCATTCAATTTTAAAAGATGTCTTGTGAACAACAGATAAGTTTTCTTCAATATTAATTTTTGGGGGGTTATCTACAAGAGCATAGTCATAACATGATATAGGTCATATGTTTTGAAATTTAGTATACCAAAAAATAATATATGATATGTTTCTATGATTTTATATAATGTTCTGAAATTTCCTAAATTTACTTGGTTATTCAAGTATTTCAATCAATTTCTTATATTAAGGTTCAATTAAAAAACACAAATATGATTGAAATAATTTTTATTCAATTTTATTTCTTTTTAGGTTATTTACACGAGCTTAGTCATAACATGATATATATATATATATATATATATATATATATATATATATATATATATATATATAGATATATATATATATATATATATATATTATGATGTGGCAACATGAGTGGGATACAAGGCATGGAGGTGTTGACGATGCAGGT
The DNA here is from genome assembly GCA_031772625.1 of Pinus tabuliformis. Taxonomy (NCBI): domain Eukaryota; kingdom Viridiplantae; phylum Streptophyta; class Pinopsida; order Pinales; family Pinaceae; genus Pinus; species Pinus tabuliformis. The sequence goes on from CM062808.1 coordinate 360,963,791, forward strand.
TCATCAACACATGCCCTAATCGTTGAGCCACAGGCAGGGGAGTACCAAACCCAGATTGATAAGACCCCCATTTTACCTGACTTCTATTTAGACTCTAGTAAGGCTAGTAGATTCATATGTAATTAAATGTGGTTCAAAATCATTTATTTCTATATTGTTTATTTTGTACAAATAATGATCTATTTAATTTGAATTTGAATGTGTTACATTGCAGTATCGAATTCTGGACACCATGTTTGACCAACTATCACATAGGGGTACTAGTGGTACTTAGAGTTGATAGATTGTATATTTTTAGGCCCATTTCATAGGGCACATTCACATGTGATACATACTTTGTATATTTTCATACATGGACAGTTTATGGATACATGAATATTATTTCGGTTTATGGATACTTATTATTTTAGTTTATGGATGTTCATTAAATTTCAATTTATGGATCTATTAATTGTCTGCTAGTTTAAAAAAACAATCTAGTGTATTATTTTTTTAAAAAGATAACGATTTTGATTTCTAGTTCCATAGACTAAGAAAATAAGTACAATCTTACTATGATACAAGTCACTTTGATACTTAAAATGAACTAAAATATCATGTATCAATTTAATATTGAGCATGGAAAGAATTACAAATATGCTTCATATTAACTTGTAAAAGGTGCCTTTTAGTGCAATCAAAGTTTGTTATTACAATGATTTTAATAATAAATTATCTGAATTTTAAATTCATTCATATTATAATAAAAAATATATATATGAAAATTTTTGCGACCCACCCATATACCATTGCATGGTCAACTGTTTAAGTATTTCAATAAATTCTTTATCTCAAGGTTCAATTAAAAAACACAAATAGGATTGAAATAAGTTTCATTCAATTTTAAAAGATGTCCTGTAAACAACAAATAAGTTTTATTCAATATTTTTTTTTTGAGGTTATCTACAAGAGCTTAGTCATAACATTATATAAGTCATATGTATTGAAATTTAGTATACCAAAAATATTATATGATATGTTTTTATGATTTTTTATAATGTTACAAAATTTACTTGGTTATTCAAGTATTTCAATCAATTTCTTATATTAAGGTTCAATTAAAAAACAAAAATATGATTTAAATAAGTTTTATTCAATTTTATGATGAGTCCAGCCCACGTTAGCACGCCTCCCGCAGTTATTAATGCGGGAATAAAGCGAAAATTAATAATGAACAACAGATTTTGGTGTAAGGTTGATTCGCCGGCGGTTGATTTTAATGATATGGATTTGGTCCTTGGTACCCGCACTGGTGATTGGTACTTCCAGCTTCGGTTATTTGAAAAGTGTCCTCCCTTGGGATTCTCGAGCCTGCCTTGGTATGGGTGATCAAACCCTCACTTGAGTCATTCGTTTGCACATTCTTTCGGTTCTGTGAGCTCTGCGTTCTCAGTGGTTTTTGGTGGTTTCGGTATGAGGTTTTTCTGTTACGTCCTCTGGTTCAAGGTTTCAACCTGAAAGTCTCTCCTCTTCGTCTGGCAATAGCTATGTCAACACGGTAGGTTCAGTCTTTGCATGGTCTGTACCTATTCCTGATTGTTTATAGTGTATTTGTTGCTTGCTGTTATGTCTTTGCGCCTCTTTTTAGCATACGGTATTGATGCCTGCAATATCCACGGTCATTGTGTTCTTTTGCTGGTTGGAACTGTTCCAGGTAACAATCTTCTGGTCTCTAATCATCCTTCCTCGGGTCTAGGCAGAATGTGGTTGCAACTTTCTTCGGCTCCTTTGTCATTCACAAGGTAAGTTCTCCTGGTTCCATGCTATCAGTATTTGCTCCTTTTCTCTCGGTCGACTAATGTCTTGGCCCCTTGTGAGCAGGGTGACCTTGTGGAACTGCTACGGCCGCAGCTTGCCTCTGTCAGGTAAGTTCTGGAGTTTGTTTACTTTTGTTAGGATGTATGCCCTCGCTTCTCTTCACTGTCCGACCCTTACATATTTTGTTAACTGGTTGTTGTTGCTGGTATGGCTACTCAAAGGGTTTTGATGCCTGGCAGTTCATTTGCTCTGGCTAGACACGGGTAGTGTCGTTCTCTGTTCTTTGGTTGCTTTCGTTCAACGCCTTAGGTTGAGGTTTGTTAAAGTCTGTGTGTCAATAGTTTATTGAGCCGCCGACTGTATACAGTCTCGGCTATAGGTTTACACAATCATTCTTTTCTATCTGGTGGCTGTAGATAGGCCGAGGGTTTCTAAACCCATACTGTATCTTGTTCCAACTTTGTCATAGATTTCGACATGGACTGTATAATTGTTGAAAGGGTTTTTGTTTTGAACAATATATCTATATCTATATATATATATATATATATATATATATATATATATATATGAATGAACAGGAATTCTATTTTCCCTTTTGTCTTAATTTAAAAATGAAACTGTGGATGTTTGTTCACTGGGCATACATGGCAATGCTTGCACGTTATTACTGGTTTGGCTTTCGGCTTGTTTTGGCTCTTTGACGTTCACTTTTATGTTGTCTCGGGAACTGTGTGATTTGTTTTCGCGGCACATCCTTGTGTTATCTTTGCAACCTGTCTGGTTTCGTTTGCTTGTTGGGGACCAATGTAACTCAGATTACATGTATGACCTTATGTCTGTAAAGTAGATTATGAACAGAGTTGTACTGTACATAAGAATCGATGAAGTATCATATAAATAATTCAAACAACTTTTGGACGCTAGACAGGAATGTGTGCACAGAAATTATAATCTTTTTTTTCATTACTCAAAAAGTCGAACCCCCCATTGTGTTCTGTTCTTCTTTTAAAATAATTGTCAGAAACTGTTTTGGTTTTTCAACCACTGTTGGTTACAACTGATTAGTTACATCTGTTTAGTTACAGAACTACCATTGTCTTACAGCATTACTACGAAATTAAAACTAGTTGCTTAAAACATTTATTCTAATTAATTCTAATTCTTGACCTTCCTATTTACTGTTCATTTATCCAATTAGACAACATAATCAAATAAAAGTAAAAGAAAAAAAACCACATTATCCTCTCAGCAAATTACTCCTCTGTCCTCTTTAGAGACCAAACAGCCTTCCTTTTGTCTTGACTTGTCAGCTAGATGCTCCTGCATCAGGTTCCCAGGGTAAGAAAAAGTCATGGCTCCGTTCCATGAGCTCCTCCACAGAATAACCAGCCTTCTGTATCTGCGCTGCGTCGAGCCACGAACTATCCTCAATTGGACGGTTCTTCCACTTGACAAGGTATTGTAGATACTCCTTCGTGCAAGTCTTCTTGGCTACCTGTGTATCGAGAATCTTCTCGATCTCATGGGGCTGAACCGAAGGCATGTGCCTCATCCAAGAACTGTCTCCAATTTGGGTGTCCCGTTCTGGCCATACCACACTGTCTTCCTCTGAGTTGGCAATATATGGGAACAGGTCTGCCACATTGAAAATAGGTGATATGCCTATATCAGGTGGCAGCTGAATTTCATAAGGGTTGGTTGAGAACTTTCATAAAATTTTACAGGGACCGATCTTTTTTAATTTTAGCTTATTATACGCACCCTTAGGAAACCGTTCTTTGTGTAAATGTGCAAGGACCTCATCACCTATGTTAAATTGGACTTCTCGCCATTTTAAATCTGCCTGTTTTTTATATTTCTGCACGCTGTCCTGCAACTTTAGTTTCACCTGTTCGTGTAGTTCACTCATCGCTTCAGCAAAATCTTCCCCGTCAGCACTTCTCTGCTCCAACTTTCCCAAATCCCGCAGTTCATGTATTCCCCGAGGATGCATGCCGTACAGGATTTGAAATGGACTGTGTCTGGTGCTACGGTTTGGCGAATCGTTATAAGCGAATTCTGCCTGAGCGAGTGCACGATCCCATAACCGTGAATTTTCCCCAGTCAAACTTCGTAACAAATTTCCCAAACTCCTGTTCACCACTTCCGTTTGCCGATCAGTATGCGGATGATATGTAGAACCGAAATTCAACTGTGTGTCCAACTTCTTCCACAGGGTGCGCCAAAAGTGTCCCGTGAATTTTACGTCCCTGTCAGAAACAATAGATCTGGGTAGGCCATGTAATCTAACAATCTCCATGAAAAACAGGTGAGCTACATGAGTGGCATCACTAGTTTTTCAACAAGGGATGAAATGCGCCATTTTTGAAAATCTGTCTACCACCACCATCACTGAGTCATATCCTCGTTGTGTTCTAGGCAGTCCTAAGACAATGTCAATGCTGACTGAGTCCCATGGTCTACTTGGAACAGATAGTGGTGTGTAAAGTCCAATGTTTTGACTATATCCCTTCGCTAGTTGGCAAGCTTTACACCTATTCACATGCCGTTGTACATCCCTGCGCATTTTGGGCCAGTAATAGAAGTGTTCGAGCTGCTCCAAAGTTTTGTCTATGCTGAAATGACTGGCTAGACCCCCGCTATGTTTCTCATGTATAATATTTTCTCTCATCGAACAGTCCAGGATACATAACTGTCCTCCTCTAAACAATAGTCCCTCCTGCAAGTTGTAATCCAACCATGGACTTGTATTTCTCAGCACGGGATTTTGACAGGCTCCAAAGGCCTCTTTGAAGTCTGTGTCAGTCTGGTACAAATCTTTCAAGTGCTCGAATCCCAACACCTGTATTGTACTTTCCTGTAAGAGCAAGGCTCTTCTGCTCAATGCGTCCGCCACCTTATTGGCTTGCCCACTGATGTGTTTTAGCACAAAGGTGAAACTCTGCAGATACTCTACCCATTTGGCATGCTTGTGGTTCAATTTATGTTGTTGCATTACATATTGCAGTGCTGAATTATCAGAAAATAACACAAACTCATTTCCCAGCAGGTAGTGTCTCCAATGCTTTAAAGCTTGGACGACAGCATAAAATTCCTTGTCATATGAGGAATATTTCTGCCTGCTTTCGTTCAATTTCTCACTAAAAAATGCAACAGGTTTATCTTCCTAACTGAGCACAGCGCCAATGGCTGTCCCACTTGCATCGCATCGAACCTGGAAAAGCTTATTAAAATCCGGTAGCCTTAGAATCAACCTCTCTGTAATCTTCCGCTTCAAGAGCTGAAAGCTGTTCTCTGCTGCCTCGGTCCAACAAAAAGGCTGACTGGCCTTTTTGATGGTGTCTAGCATAGGCGCGCAGATTTCACTAAAATTTCTTATAAACTTGCGGTAAAAACTCGCCAGCCCGTGAAAGCTACGTACCTCAAATAAGCTCTTTGGTGACGGCCAATTAACGATTACTGCGATCTTTTCTGGATCCATCTTCAATTCATTTTCTACAATTACAAAACCCAAGTAAACTAATTCTTTCTGCAGGAAATTACATTTATTCAAGTTTATCAGCAGTTTATTCTGCTGTAACTTCTCTAGCACTCTTCGAACATGTTGAAGGTGCTCTTCTTTCGTTCTGTTGAAAATTAAGATGTCATCAAGATATACTATCACGAACTTACCAATGAACTCTTTCAACATTTCATTCATCAACCTCATAAAAGTACTAGGAGCATTACTCAAACCGAACAGCATGACCAGCCACTCGTACCAACCCTTCATTGGTCTTGAAGGCTCTCTTCCACTCATCTCCTTCTCTGATCCTGATTTGATGATAGCCACTCTTCAGATCAATCTTCGTGAAATAAGCTGCCCCACTTAGACAATCCATCATATTGTCCATTCTTGGTAAGGGAAACCTATATCGAATAGTGATTTTATTGATAGCTTGCGATTCTGTACACATCCACCATTCTCCTCCCTTATTAGGTGCGAGTACTGTTGGCACTGCACAAGGGTTCAAGCTTTCTCTAATCAGCACTTTGTCTAGCAACTCTTGCACCTGTTTCCTAATCTATTCATTATCTTTTGGGCTTATTCAATACGCTGCTTTATTTGGTAGGCTTGCTTCGGGTATGAAATCGATATGATGACTAATGCTCCTCTTGGGAGGAAACTTGTCCGGTAAATCATCAACTACAATATCCTTTAATTCCTGTAACATCCCCTGAATCTCTGCAGGCAATTCTGACATTTCGATGTGCAATAGAACAGTCTTATTTCTCCTTACGACAGCATAATTCACTTCGTTCTCCTAAATTTGTTTAATAAACTGTTTTCCACCTACTAACAATGCTTTTGTCCTGCTTGCTTCTGCTGTATCCTCTTCTTTGATGGGTACAAGCGTATGCTTGAATCCATCTTTAACAAACTTATAGCAATTCGTCTTCCCAGCGTGTATCACCTTCCGATCATACTGCCATGGTCTCCCCAGCAGTATGTGACACACGTCCATTAGCATGATATCGCAGACAACCTTGTCCTTGTATCTGCCAATGTGAAATTCAACCTCACATTGTTCATCAACTAATAGCTGGTGGCCTTTCTGCAGCCACGACACCTTGTAAGGTGTGGGGTGCTTAAGTCGCCTCAATCCCAACTTCTCCACCATCTCAATGGCAACCAAATTATCTATACTCCCACTGTCTATGATCAATTTATAGCACTTTCCATGTGATTTGAAAACTGTACGGAACAGTGCCTTCCGTTGGGTCTTCTCGGTAGTTTCCTTGGCTGGCTTCAACAATACTTTATTTAGAACCAAAGCCTCCCCCGTTTCCGCCACATTTTTTGCTTCCTCGGGTGGTGCCTAAGCTTCCTCAGGTTGTGCAACAAATTTTCCCCTCTGGCCAGCTTGCTCTGCTTCCGGGCATTCGAAGGATATGTGCCCCCACTTATGGCACCTGTAGCATTGGACGTTAGCTCCCCTTCCTCGGCATTTCCCTCTTCCTCACTGATATGGCCGACCTCCTCTCATGCTATCTCCTTTCTCTGCTATTCCTGAAGCCCTGGAGCTGCTGCCTTCTTCGCTATTACTGGAAGTTCTCCCTCTGTTGTAGGACTGTCCTCATCCTCTACCATTTCCCCGTCCTCTCCTATTATTATGTTTTCTGTTAATCTTTTCTTCAGCCTTTACAACACTCTGAAAGGCTTCTTCTATGTTCCATGGGGAAAGAATACTGATCTCATCCAGTATTTCCAGCCTCAAACCGTTCACGTATCTCGCTGTCTTCTCTGGAGTATCATCAGTATAACCAGCCCTCAAGTTCACACGATAGAATTCTTCCATGTATTCCTTTACTGTCATACCTTTTTGTCTTAAGTTCTGTACCTGTCGGTAAAGCGCAACCTGATAATCTTTAGGTAGAAATCTGCCTTTCAGCTTTGCCACCATCCTTGGCCACTTCCTTATCGGTAGCTTATTCATTCTCCTTCTATCTGCTTGGACACTATCCCACCATAAAGCGGCGTGTCCCTTCAATTTGGTTGCAGCAAATCTGACTCTTTTGTCCTCACTGATCTCTTCGTTCTCAAAATACTTATCCAACTCGCTTATCTAGTCCAGTAGAACTTCTGCGGACAGACTGCCATCATAGTTAGGAATTTCCGGTTTGGGCTTGCTGCTGGCTAGCAGCACTAACCTCAACAATTTTATCTCTGGGGCTTCTTCATCTGATCCATCTGTGGTAGCTACTGCCTCCTCCTCACTGTCATCTCCAAGTTCTGGATCTCTTCTCCTTCCTACCTCCACGGCCTCTAAGCGAGCAGTAAGGGTCCTTATTTCCTCCCTCAAACCCTCATCTCTTGCTCTGCGCACACCTCTTCCACGTCCTCGTCTTCCAACCTCCATATCCCAATTCTTTCAACTTCCTGCTCTGATACGACTTGATGAGTCTAGCCCACGTTAGCACGCCTCCCACAATTATCAATGCGGTAATAAAGCGAAATTAATAATGAACAACAGATTTTGGTGTAATGTTGATTCATCGGCGGTTGATTGTAATGATATGGATTTGGTCCTTGCTACCCACACTGGTGATTGGTACTTCTGGCTTCGGTTATTTGACAAGTGTCCTCCCTTGGGATTCTCGATCCTGCCTTCGTATGGGCGATCAAACCCTAACCTGAGTCATTCATTTGCACATTCTTTCAGTTCTGTGAGCTCTCCGTTCTCGGTGGTTTCTGGTGGTTTTGGTAGGAGGTTTTTATGTTACGTCCTCCGGTTCAGGGTTTCAACCTGAAAATCTCTCCTCCTCGTCCAGTAAAAGCTATGTCAACACAGTAGGTTCGGTCTTTGCATGGTCTATACCTATTCCTGATTGTTTACTGTGTATTTGTGGCTTGCTGTTATGTCTCTGCGCCTCTTTTTAGCATACGGTATTGATGCCTATAATTTCCACGATCGTTGTGTTCTTTTACTGGTTAGAACTATTCCAGGTAACAATATTTTGGTCTCTAATTGTCCTTCCTTGGGTCCGGGTAGAATGTGGTTGCAACTTTCTTCGGCTTCTTTGTCATTCACAAGGTAAGTTCTCCTAGTTCCATGCTATCAGTATTTGCTCCTTTTCTCTCGGTCGACTAATGTCTTGGCCCCTTGTGAGCAGGGTGACCTTGTGGAACTGCTATGGCCGTGGCTTGCCTCTGTCAGGTAAGTTCTGGAGTTTGTTTACTTTTGTTAGGCTGTATGCCCTCGCTTCTCTTCACTGTCCGACTCTTACATCTTTTGTTAACTGGTTGTTGCTGCAGGTATGGCTACTCGAAGGGTTTCCATGCCTGGCAGTTTGTTTGCTCCGGCTAGACACGAGTAGTGTCGTTCTCTACTCTTTGGTTGGTTTTTTTCAATGCCTTAGGTTGGGATTTGTTAAAGTCTGTGTGTCAATAGTTTGTGGAGCCGCCGACTATATACAGTCTCGGCTGTAGGTTTACACAGTCGTTCTTTTCTATCTGGTGGCTGTAGATAGGCCGAGGGTTTCTAAATCCGTACTGTATCTTGTTCCAACTTTTTCATAGATTTCGGCATGGACTGTATAATTGTTGAAAGGGTTTTTGTTTCGAACAGTATATATATCTATATCTATATATATATATATATATATATATATATATATATATATATATATATATATATGAATGAACAGGAATTCTATTTTCCCTTCTGTCTTAATTTAAAAATGAAATTGTGGATGTTTGTTCACTGGGCATACCTAACAATGCTTGCACGTTATTACTGGTTTGGCTTTTGGCTTGTTCCAGCTCTTTGATGTTCACTTTTATGTTGTCTCGGGGATTGTGTGATTTATTTTGGCAGCACGTCCTTGCGTTATCTTTGCAACCTGTCTGGTTTCGTTTGCTTGCTGGGGACCAATGTAACTCAGATTACATGTATGACCTTATGCCTGTAATGTAGACTATGAATAGAGTTTTACTGTACATAAGAATTGACGAAGTATCATATAAATAATTCAAACAACTTTTGGACGCTGGAGAGGAATGTGTGCACAGAAATTATAATTCTTTTTTTTCATTACTAAAAAAGTCAAACCCCCCACTGTGTTCTGTTCTTCTTTTAAAATAATTGTCAGAAACTGTTTTGGTTTTTCAACCACTATTGGTTACAACTGATTAGTTATATCCGTTTAGTTACAGAACTATCATTGTCTTACAACATTACTACGAAAGTAAAACTAGTTTCTTAAAACATTTATTCTAATTAATTCTAATTCTTGACCTTCCTATTTATTGTTCATTTATCAAATTAGACAACATAATCAAGTAAAAATAAAAGAAAAACAACCACATTATCCTCTCAGCAAATTACTCCTCTGTCCTCTTCAGAGACCAAACAACCTTCCTTTTGTCTTGACCTGTCAGCTAGATGCTCCTGCATCATTTTATTTCTTTTGAGGTTATCTACACAAGCTCAGTCATAACATGATATATATATATATATATATATATATATATATATATATATATATATATATATATATATATATATATATATATATATATATATATATATATATGTGTGTGTGTGTTGCACTTTTTACAATCCAATACAAAGCATGTGTGTAACTCTTTCTAGGTTGTATATCAGACTAACACATGGAATTTATTAATAACATAAAAATATTTCAATGTTGTTCATAACCTATATAGTTGAATTTCCATTTTAAGTAAAATAATATTATATCAACGTGGTTGTTGTACTGAAATGGATTTTCTAGAACCCATTATGATGTATATCTATACAATTTCTTCCATCCTCAACATGAATACGATACATGACATTTAAAAAAATATTAATATCAAATTTTTTTATTAAATTTAAATTTAAATCCCTCTTGACTCTAAATTTTAATTAAATTTTAGATCCCTCTTGATTCTAAATCTATGGGTTTCACATAAGGATCCTATCCCTAAAAGTAAAACCTCCTTGAAATTTGGAAAACTTTGGAAACTTAAGCACCTCAAGGAACCTAAAGCTTATAACATATATATACCATTATGAATCCATCTTAGAATATACTTTCATTTGTTACAAATACATAGGAATGATGCACCATGAGGGGTATGGGTGCATGGCTTCATTCTATGTTGAACATTTCCACATTCATTTTGATTTTAGTTCTCTATGATTTTATTCCTAATAACTAACATCAACGGGAATTTTATTCACATTCAAAATTACAAAATTACAAAAGTATTCAATTGTCACATTTCTAAATTACAAAATTCATATGTTGATCTCTTATAGTAGATTATATTACACTTGACTGTTATAGACTCGGCTTCAAGACTTTCCATTTGCATCATCTACTCATCTAGCTATTGGGTGATATGAATGCAAGTCTCCATAATACTTTCATGGTTAGATTATGTCATCTTCCATCTCCTTGGTTCCCTTGTTTTTGTTTTTATTTTTGTGAGGCTAATCTGAGTTGTTATGACTAGATGAATGTATTGGCAAGATATATATTTAGGCATAAAATCTCTATAAATAATGTGATCACCCTATTTTTTAATGTTTTGAAAAAAATGACCCATCACAACCATGTCACCAATTTGGTATGTGAATTGTCCATCTTCATATGACCACACCCATTAGAGAAATTTTGAGGTCAAAATCGGCTCTCAAAACAAAAATGTACAACACAATTCAACTTTATAAGAACCAATAGGACTGAATATGATGATGGACCAACCATGGTGGCTGATTCACCATTTTTGGAGTAAAAGAGTAAAAAGATAAAAAAAATAAAAAAATAAAAAACTACTTTTTCAACTTGTATTTTCAATTTATATCCCTACAATTTTAGTCAAATTTCGAGCGGGAGCACTCGTTGGATGCAAAATTTATTTTTTCATACAAGGATTAACCATGTTTCATACTTTAAATGGACCCTACTACACAAAAAAAGTGAAATATATGAAAAACGTGATTGTAATAACGTTTTTCATATATTTCACTTTTTTCGCGCAGTAGGGTCCAACGAAAGTATGCAACAAGGGTACTCCTTGGATGAAAAATTAAATTCAACATCCAACGAGTGTTCTGCTCAAAATTTGAGTAAAATAGTAGGGGGATAAGTTGAAAATACGAGTTTAAAAAACTAGTTTTTTCTTTTTTCCCTGCAAAACTTGATGAGGTAATCTAATCTTATTTTATTATTTCAACTATTATTTTATAATATTCCTTAGGAGGCCCATTTTATACCTCAAAATATCTCTAATGAACCAATTTTTCACCTTTGTGCATCACATCAAATAGTAAGCCGCACTCTCTTCATTTTCTGAGGAGGCAGTGACAACGAAAACATCGCCTACAACCAAAACACAAAATATGTATTAGTTAAATGTTCAAGATTTCAATTTATGGAAGAAACCATTAATGATATATTTCACATACCTTCCGTTACAACATCAGAGACTCAATCATGATTAAGTGAAATGATGGCCTCTTCATCGTGCATCTCTTGCCATGTTGAAATTGGATGAGGTCCCTTTGGATTAAGAGGGACATATTTCCATCCTTTCATGTACCTGTGTTTTTCACATTGATCAAGTCTACATCCATCAACACCAATGCAAAACTCACAAAAACATGTGAGTTTTCTTGTCTCGATGGAAAATATTTCCCCCATGTCTTTACTCCGCACTGAGTGTAATTCCCTTGTTCCTTCTATAGTATTACAATACCAAGGAATGGATCTATTCACATCGCCAAGTTCAACATTCCAGAAGAACCTATGCACATGCCTAATAGATTTGTGACCTTCATGTCCTAAATGGGATCTGCACCAGTTGACCACCTCTAGTGATGATTTGAGTTGACCACCTATAACGATGAATTGACCACATTTGTAACTATTTAATATTGACTTTACTGATGTAGTATTAATTAATTTTAAGTTTTAATATTGAAATTAATTTCAAGTTTTAATATTGATTGCAACACATTTAGACATTTAATAGTGCCTTTATTCGATACTCTATTTATATGCACCAAATCTACAATATGAATAAAAATGCCTTAAAAATCAATTCTTAATTTAAATTTTGAAGTTTGGTCAAACAATTCCATCAATGCTTTGCTCTAACATTTAACAAGTTACCCTTCTTTTGGTACTTTTAGCATCGTCATCTAGAATCAACAAATCATCCATTCTTGAATCAGGGTCAATGGTAGTTGTCAAAGGAGTGGTGATGGAAAGTCTTGAAAAGAAGTTGTAGTTTAATTGTTTTCTATTTTGGATGTTTTTCAGATATATTTTTTGTCAAAAGTAGTAGTCTAATTGTTTTATGTTTTGGAGGTCTTTTAGATATATATTTTTTGTCAAATTTTTATGAAACCAATTTTATGTTTGAGCTGTAAACTTTGCACAATTTCAATGTTTTAGGGACTTTTCAGGGAGCCAAATGTATTTATGCATTCAAAAATAGACTTTTAACAATTACAACAAAAACTATTTAGAAATAAATTATTTCGCCCAATTTACACTAAAAACTCTAAATTGTAAAATGATTAAACAATCTTTGAAAAAAATACTCCACTCCTCTTTGATCTTAGACAAATAATTTCCTATAGGTAAATATTTAGAGTTACATTCACATTTACATTCATTTGTACTTACATAACCAATGGATCCATGCAGGACTAGAATTTGACGTTTTGTGGAACGTTTTTTAAAGTTTTTAAATATCAACATGCAAGCTTGGAATTTGAACTTTTATGGACTTTTTTTTAGTTTTTAAAAGAATTGGATTGTGAATACAAATTTTGTAATGGATTTTTTTTTTTTTTTAAATAAATATTTAAATGACTATTAGTAATGAAATTTTAACTAGTTAAATTATAAGTGTTTTAGCAAAGGAGGTTAGTGGCCACTATCCCAACTCTAAGGAGGATTTGCAGACTCCCCAATTTTTTTCCCATAATTATTGTTAGTTTTTTTCTTATCATGGATACTTGTTTTGCTTGTAAGAGATGAATATAGGGCACTTGCATCCAAAAAAATGTTATTCATCTCAATTTCACTAATAAATCCCCTTTTTGTCAGTGGTTTTTCACTATTCTTTTCATTTACATTGTGAATTTCAGTTTAAATGAAAATAAAACAATAATTTTAATATATTTTAAGTTATGCTAAAATATTAAAAAACATAATTAATATATTTTTCAAAAGTTGACGACAAAAGTTCTGAATCCAATGTAATTTGAAGCAAATAAAAGAGAGTTATTCGTGACAATTTTAATCAAAATGTTTAGAGTGTCCTATATTGAACAACCTTAACAATGTAGCCCTATACTCCCCTGCTTAAGTTGCCATGGCTGTGAGTATCACCTGACCTCGATACATTTTATGTGTCATTAAGCTAGAGTAGTAATGTTGTTGTGGAATAGTTATTTTCCATTTTAGTTCTAAATTACTATAAAAAATTCAATATAAGTTATGTGATGACATCACCTAATTTTTAGTGAACATGAAAAGTAGATTTGAAATTCCAATCTTGTACTAATTTATGGTTTATGGCAAATGGATCTACCATGTTAGGATGGATGCAAACTACCCCATATCATATTTGTTGAGAAATGGCAACAAGAAATTCGAGTTTAATTTGTCTTTGAATTAAACTATGAATTAAAATCGAATTCTATTCTCATAGAAACTTGGAAATTGTTAATTAAGTTTAATTAACTTAATTAGCTTAGGAATTTCGAGTTGGAAGTTTTTTTGTAGTCATGTATATGTTCTCCCTAAATTGTAGGTGTCTAGGATGAGTTTATTTAAGTTGAAATTAGTTTAACTCAGTTTACTGATTTATGGTCATTTAAAGTAGTTCTAACTGTTTGTGGAACTAATAGAGGACTAACAATCAGTTAGTGCACAGGTGCATCCACAATTGTTACTCCAGTTAACTAAAGATTCGCTCATGAGAAAATCATGCATGTCAGCTCAGAGAAAGACCCAGTTGAGACTAGAGTGCAGGTACAATGTACTATCAGTGGTATGATTTACTGAGTTGTAAATATCATGCACGCAATCAGAGAAGGACCTATGTTTGGATTGCACAGTTTTGGAAGCATGAATTCCCTTTAAACACAGGCTATTAATCCTAGGAATTGTGCAAGGAAATAGGGGCTTGGCAGGCAATGTAAATTGTCTAAGTGTTGGCTAAGAACTGGCTTGTGAGGCAGAGAGTTGAGCATACTTGTCCGAAATTATTCTAGTGAGAACAAGATTTGTATCTTCACTCATATTTCTGATTTAATGCAAACTAGATAGGAGGGGTTTTGAGCAATGGCTTTCCCCAAGAAAACTTATTGCGTTATGTGCCATTGATTTGTCTTCTTCTTGTTCATATTGTTTTCCTCAATCTATTGGCTTTCGCTGGTTGAAAGTAGAAGTAGATTCTTGTCCTGTGCTTTAGTAAACTGCATGAGCTTGTGAATCTATAGGAAAATCTACATGGTATCAACGATGAAGAAAATATACTAGAGGAGATTTCAAAGTTTTGAGTTTTAGGTTACAGGTGAAATTCAAATTTGCAATACATACTTCAGGATTGGCATATGGTGTTCTATGGTTTGCAGCTCGAGTATGCCTTAGAAAGAAACTTGAATTATATAGTCTGGAGGGACATAATGGAGGTTGTGTTGGAGGATAATGGCTTGAAGGAATTCGTTGATCAAGACATTCATAAGCCAACAACATCAGATGCACAAAAATCTGGTCGAATGGAAGAAGTGTGTGGCGAAGGCGAGGGATATAATCCTTAAGGGAGTTCGAGACCACATTGTCTCGAGTCTCCATGGCAAGGAAACTTTGTATGCTATGTGGAAAGCGTTGATGAAATTGTATCAGAACAACAGTGACCAGAGGAAATTGGCACTAAAGGACAAAATTCGAAAAATCAAAATGGAGAAAGACGAGACTATTCCAAAATACTTGACCAAGTTCACTCAATGTCATGATGAACTTGGAAGTGTTGGAATCATGGTTTCTAAGGATGATATGACGAGTCTTGCTCTTCTGGGACTCCCAAAGAGTTGACATAGTTATCAGGACTCTGTCAATAGTCAGGAGAAGATGCTAGATTGGGAACGACTATGGTCGGATTTGATGTAGGAGGAGATCAGGAGGAACACCAGGGATGGCTCTTCATCAAAGACTAATGATGAAGAGAATTTTTCCTTAGCGATTAAGGTGAAAAAGGGGAAGGGAAAGCTTCCCATTCCAAATCAGATTCTTATTATGGAGGGAAGAAGAAAGACATGACAAAAGTTAAGTGCTTTCATTGTCGTGAGCTGGGCCATTTTGCTAGAAATTGTCCACTCAAGAAGTGCAAGAAGAAGTCCTCATGAGGAGTGGCAGGTGAGGCTTTGGCCTCTCAATTCGAATTGTAATTTTCCCTCATTGCATGCATGGTGTCATCAATGATGGGAAGTGAATGGTACTTAGACAGTGGAGCTCCATTCCACATGACTAGCGACAAGGAGTTATTTAGTGACCTGGAGGAGAAAGATCTCCAGATGCATATCGAGATGAATGACAACTAGAGGTATAGTTCTACTAGATTGGGCACTATTACTTTTCAGAGGGAGCATGGGGCTCCACTCACCTTGAAGAATCTTATGTATGTGCTTGGGCTGAAGAAAAACTTGGTATTCATTTCCATGCTTGAGGATAGAGGCTATGATGTGATCTTCTCGAAAGGAAAGGCGTTCCTTTGACACATAACCACGGGTTAGGTAAAGAACATATTGATTCAGGTGAAGAATCTCTATAAGTTGGAGGTAGAGTATTATGATGCTTTGAGCATGAAAGCAGAGATGGTGCAGAGTCGAGCCATTGGCAAGTTATGGCACAGGCGATTGGGCCACTTGCGTCATTGGGCTTTGAAAGTCATGCAACAAATCTCCATGGGTTTTCCCAAAGGTACGCTAGAGAAAGTTGATACATGCAAGGGGTGTACTTTGGGTAAATACACCAAGTATTCCTTTCACGACGTGGATAGTCGAGCAGAGGCTATTCCAAAGTGAGTCCTTTCAGATGTGTGTGGACCATTCTCGACAGCATCGATGACCAAACACTGGTATTATGTTATATTTGTTGACGACTTTCTCATATTTTTGGATATTTTTCATTCATAAAAAGGATAAAACCTTCACAAAGTTTTGTGAGTTTAAATAATTGGTGGAGAAAGAGTCGGAAACGAAGTTTAAAGCTCTACAGAGTGATAACGATGGTGAGTATGTCTCAAATGATTTTAAGAACTTCTGTGCAACGGAAGGGATTAAATGAGAGTTGACAACACCCCATAATCCTCAGCAGAATGGGGTGGTCGTGTGGAAGAAAAGAAGCATAGTAGGGGAAGAAAGGGTGATGTTGCATGATCAGGGTCTCCCACTACACTTATGTGCTGAGGCATGCAACACAATGGTTTATGTTTAGAACCATAGCCCGCATCAGATTCTTGGGATGAAGAGACCAGAGGTTTCTTATTCCGGTAAGAGGCAAGATGTTGGTCACTTCAAGATTTTTGGGTCATTGATATATTTCCATGTGATCAAAGATGCACAGAAGAAGATTGAGTCGACAGTAGAGTTGGGGATATTTGTGGGGTACACCGATACACCTCACAACTATCAGGTGTACTTGTCGACCAACAAGATGACCATGGCTCGCAGGGATGTCAAATTCGATGAGGAGAAGGCCATGCAAGTTTCCCTTGAGAGGGAGCTTCATCTACATGTGGTTGAGGAGCCTCAGATTGATGTGGAGTAGCCACATGTAGAGGACCTGGGAGTGGAGATATCCACTCAGGCAGAGTCATCCAGAGATGGGAAAAAGTGCACCAAAGAGGCAGATAGATTGTTGTTGGATGCTAGAGAGAATGTGGGAGCACCCACATCACAAGTTAGATAGAGGAGGTCACCTGAAATGTACATTGGATACATGGCTCTTATGAGTGGATGTGTTGTGACAAAGCCATGTTCCTTTGAGGAAGTAGTGTAGCAGTCGGTTTGGGTTGATGCCATGGTGGAGGAGTATGAATCCATAGTTTGTAACAGTGTTTGGGATGTGGTCTCGAGACTGGAGGATAAGTTTGTGGTGAGCTCCTGTTAGCTTTACAAGGTAAAGAAAATTACAGATGGTAGTGTGGAGAAGCATAATGATAGATATGTGGCTCGTGGCTTTCCACAGGTAGAGGGGATTGACTATGATGAGACCTTTACTCCCGTTGCAAGGTACTCGCCAATCAGATCTATATTTTCACTGTCATCACAGATGGGTTGGAAGATACATTAGATGGATGTAAATATAACCTTCGTTAATGGCATAATTGAGGAAGAGGTGTAAATAGAGTAGCCTAAAGGTTTTGAAACCTTTGACTGTGAGTCACATGTGTGCCATCTCAAGAGAGCATTGTATGGGATGAAGTAAGCACCTCATGCTTAGTACACCAGGATAGATATCTACTTAACTGGGTTGGGATTCACAAAGAGTGAAGCAGATGCAAACCTGTACCACATAGTGGTGGAAGGTAAATTGTTGATCATTGTACTTTATGTTGATGATCTCATACTGATAGGTGATGATCAACTGATCAAATCTTGCAAGGATGTTATAGACATTTTTGTGCCTTACAGCATTGAGCATGAAATGTCCATAATCAAGGGATCCAAAGTCCCTAAACATGTTGTTCCTACCCCTAGAGGAACAAGGCCAACAAACCACAGCAATTCACAGAAGTTCTCCACCTGAAAACACTCAAAAACAAGCCAATTCTGGATCATGTCAACTGCTCCACTGAGCATCTGCGCTGAATGTCAACTGCTCCACTGTCTACCTGCGTTGAATGTCAACTGCAACAAAGGCTACCTGCGCTGAGCGTAACTGGACAAGTGGCAGGCTCATTCCTCAATGTGTCAATGCCCAGGGAGCTTCCAAAATGACACTTGCATCAAGGAATTCGACTGGTGATGAGTAAGAGGTTCCAAATATCCAAGTGGAAGCAAGAACCTCCAAGTGGACTCAAGAACTGAGAGAGGGAGAGGACACTAGTCAGTTTCATACCAGCCTCAAGCTGACTCATCCTCTCTCCAAAAGATCTATATATAGATCTCTCCTCCATGGGAAGAGGGGGCTGGAATTTTGTTATTGCAAAGAATTGCTGTTGGTTTGAGGTTGGATCATTGGGTGCTTAATGCTTTGAAGGGAGTTGAAGAAGGAATTCCATTCTGCTGGGAAGGAGATGCTGGGTTGGAGCCCTATGGGTTGTATCTCTTCCTGAACCTTGTTATCAATCAATAAAGCTTCTTGGTTCTTTCCTATATGCTGGTGTATTTTGTATGATTTGCATTAGTATATTTGATTTACTTCTAATCCTGAATCATTTATGAATATGTATATTTTCCTTTGTGTTGTGTTCTTCTCTTGTCGCAAGTAGCTGTTCTCTTGTCACAGGTAGCTGTTCTCTTGTGATCTCGTGGGAATCAAGTAGTTGTTCTCTTGAGCAAGCGAGGAGGCAAGTAGCTGTGGACACCCAAAGAGAAGAGGATCTAGATCGAGGGACAACCGGAAGATAACGGTAAGTCTACCAATCTCCCCTCTTTCACATTTCATAAAGGAAGAAACCGAAGTAGCTGTATCTGTTTGTTGCTAAGGTACTGTCACACCTTAGGTGGATAGGATCGTCCTGCATAGGCATTTTTCCCCACAACAAATTGGCGACTCCACTGGGGAGATTTGTTTTAGTCATTTTATTTGTGTTTACATCATTGTTTGCTTCATAGACTTAACGGCAATAATCGAACTGCTTCGCAAAGTAGACTGTTGCTGCTTTGATCCTTCACTGGGTTTTTGTCTATGATCTGAACAATGGACTCACAAATGACTTGATGATCCTTTGTGATAGTCTTTAGTACCCTCTCAAAGCATCCCTCTGTTTATACCTTGCTTGTGTTTCTGATTTGGCCTGAAACAGTTGATTTTTGAGCATTTTATGACCCGGAAACCAAGAGAAACGAGAGTTTCTCTTTCAGCGCAGACACTGTGAAGGCAGTTTGCATTTCAATGCAGGTCCCGTGAAGGCTACATGCGCTGAATGTCAAACTGACAGTGTTAGACTTGCGCTGAACCAGTGTGGCCTTGTGCAGCTGGGGTTCTTTGTTGTCTTTTGCCCTGTTTTGATCTCTGTTTTTGCAGCCTTTAACCAGCATAGGTACCAGTCTGATAACCCCTTTTCTTTGCTTGAATTCCGCCTCATTTTTGTACAAAAAGACTGTAAGTGTTTTTATGTGTTTGTGGCGTCATTTACAGTTTTCCTTTGCATGAGTAAAGTGATCATCCTGTAGCCCTTGATTCAGATCTGATTGATTGATTGATTGTGATCTTAGGAGAGAGTTCATTGGCTGTTTGCAGTTGATTATCATTTGCTTTTGCTTATTGGTTTGAATTTGTCACTTTTAAGTGTCGAAACAAGTATTCCTTTCGAAAAATCGCAAAGTGATTGTAATCTCTTCTACCCTTGTTGATTTTGGAAAGAGTAAACTTGTTTGTTTCAGTCATTTAAAAGCAAATTCAAAGTTGTACAAAAAGCTTTCTTTGTAGGCATTTATACTAAGAAAGTGGAAAACAAACACCTGCATTGTGCATTTGCATTTTGATAAGTTTGCATGATTGATTTAGGAAGAGTGCATTAGAGTGTGCTGATTGCTCTTTGAGAAAAGATAGTCGCCCTCTTTTCCCTTAGTAGCTAGGATTTTCAAAGTTAAAAGATTATAAAGCTTGCTTATCATCTTAGATTGCATTTAGGAATTGTACCATACATCTCGTGGTGATCCTGAAAGACAAACTTTAAAAATATCAACTTAAAATAAACTGAATGAACCTAACAACGCTTTGCAACATAACGCACAACATAGAGGTCTAGGCTAGAGACGTGTTCCGGCGTCGTTAAGCCTAGTGACTGTCGATCTCGTAGAAGGTGGGTGATTCCTCCTGAGGGACGATAGCGCTAGTACGGATTTGTGCTCCCACGTACCGTCGCGTATATATTGGGAGACCCCTATAGGCATATATCCTTTATCCTTAGGAAGCCGTGTCGGCCACCCTACTGATCGCAATGCAGTGAACACAGCATTCACGAAGATCGACCACCCGTACCGTAAAAAGTATTCTGTGGTTTTGCGAAAAGTTTGGCACACCCTCTGCCTAGATCTCCAGAGCAGTTTCTTTTGGCCTTTTTCAGACTCTATAACAGAAAAAGTCCATCCGAGCATTTGTCACTTTGGGCTCGTTAAAACATCGAAGGAGACTAGAGTCATCTTTAGCTTTTTCTCGACTCTTTAAAACTGAAAAAGCAAGTTGTGTCTAAAAGCGTCGTTAACAATTTATTTTAAACGGAACAATCACCCATTATTCCCGCGTTGGTCTTTAGGTTGAAAAGATGGAGCACACCAACCAAGGAGTTCCCCTTGGAGGAAATCCTAGTCCCTTCTCCTCTTGGGGAGATGTTGGTGCGCCCCACATGGCCACATTGTCGCTTCCAGGACTGACAATTGGCCTCCCAGTCTGGCTCTTTTCAACCAATGTCGTTCAGAATACCACCATTCCTGAACAGTCGAGTCAACAGTTAGATCAGACAAGAGTTGCCCACCAGCCTTCCACTTCATCTTCCTCTCCTCCTTCCTCTTCGCTTGACGGAACTGGTCGATCAAAGAACCGGGTTCCTAAGGAGAAGAAAGAGAAGAAGAAGAAAGAAAAGAAGCAGAAGGAGCCTAAGGCGACTGGGGGCAAACAAGTGTCATCTAACAAAAATCCACACACAGCACTCGTAAGGCCTAAATCGCCATGCGTCATATGCAAGGGAGACCACTTCCATAGAGATTGTCCATGTATCCCTCGGATACTAAGAGACTGGTCCCCCCGATTGCACAATTCGGTAGCATCGACCTCTGATAGCCATGTCGATTGTTCACCGTCAACTAGTGGGAGTGAAGCTCCAGGATAGAGCGGGAAAGCTAAATTTCCCTGCAGAGTGTGCGAAGGCGATCACGCCATCCACCATTGTCCCTTCTTAGACGAGGCAAAAAGAGTTCTGGAAGATCGCCCGATGTTACGAGCGCATCTTCCTCCTGGATATCAAAGACTCCTGCCAAGTCCCTCGCTAGTTGAGAATCCGGTTGACCCGCCCAGGTGGTCAGCCGAAGCACCTGTCATTGAAGATGAACCGTCTAAATCCATACCTGACGAAAGTCTAAAGGTTGAAACGGCAGTTGACCCGGTTTTGCCTTTAGAGGCTCTATCTCCGAATGACACCATCACAGAGGAGAATAAAGACGACACCGTCCAAGTTCTCTTCATCAGCACTGACTCTGATGATCGGGGGGCAATGCCACCATTCCTTTATTGCAGGAAGGAAGTTCATCAGAGCGCTATCCGGCCGTTTACTCGGTCCCACCACCAAGCAACCTGGTTGTGTCCTTTGACTGGAACCAACTAGGCAGACCCCGCTTGCCAGCTAGCATACCATTCAGAATTATTGTACAAATATACAGAATGGTAATGGCTGGTACAGTTATTGATGAAGGGGCATCTATGAGTATCCTTTCCTCTATTGCTTGGAAAGCGCTTGGTTCGCCTGTGCTTTTGCCTGAAATGAGAAATCTATCAGGCTTTGATAAGGGAACCAGTCGCCCTTTAGGGATCCTCCCCAATGTGCCGATAACATTGAAAGGGAAGACCGTTCAAATGAACGTGATGGTCATTCAAGGACCCTTGGATTATAACCTACTCCTTGGACGAGACTATAAATATTGCATGGGAGCCATCGTCTCCTCACTCTTTAGAGTAATGTGTTTTCCGCATGAAGGAAGAATGGTCAAGCTCGTGGACCAATTTTCGTTTCCCGGATCACACATCGCAAATAGTCATATACCATCCCTAAATGGTCTGTTCACGAAAGAAGTGTCTCAACCCACGGTCCGTCCTCCTGATGAGCGCGAGTAATCCAGGAGGATATGACTGGAACCCAGGGGGCATGCGTCCTGGCCTGCTTCGGCAGGGGAACTTTGGGTATAGGGTAGGTTTCTGCGGGAGAATATGACTAGTCCGTACCCCGTCCGTAGAGGAAGAGGGGTTGTTCTGGAAAAATATTCTTTTGTCAAAGTTATGTGAGTGGAATAATCTGCTTTTCACCCACCTTTGTCTATTTCGGTAGGCATTGCCGAGGAAGTGTTTTGTTTAATCTGCTAACGAGACAATCTTTGGGTAACCTGAAAGAGGTAAGCCTCTCCCGGTAAAACGAAAGTTTTAGTGGAAAAGAAGTAGAGGTAACCTTGAAATTCTGTCTTATGCCTGGGGGCATGCAAACCTTTTGGAGTGCAAGCAAGGGGCGGCTATTTATTTTTTAAATTTTTAGGTCCTCCCTTTAAACCTGTAGGTCTAACCCTTTAAACTCGTAGGATTAGCCGTTTCCGAACTTGCATAAAGAAAGGATGTGAAGCAAAGCGTAGGGAGATGAAGCTCCATAAAAAATAGCAATCTCCCATGAGACAATCTTATCATATGACTGGTTTATCGAGCAGTTTTAACGCGGAATTTATGCTCGTTAAAAAATAGAAAAGCGAGATCCGAGCAGTTTTAGCACATAGTTCATGCTCGTTAAAAAATAAACATAAGATTGAGCAGTGTTTTGGCACATTCAAGCTCGTTAAAAAATGAACCCATCCCGGTAAATAACCATTGAGTATGTAACCTGATCAACCATAAAAGCCTTGGTCGTGTTTTGTGCACCGTCACCTCCACCGTTCATTTGGCCGATTGTTTACCTCCATATGATTGTTTACCCATTTTGAGGAACAGCTGCGAAGAGTGATTTCACCTAGCCATCCTTGTGACACTGCCGCGATTGGAAAATTCCAACCTGTACCTGGAATCAGCTGCTAACCCTGTTCATCACTCGTTCCTCAAAAGACGAGTCTTCTTTAAGCTCTTTTCAATTGACTCGTAAAATATGAAAAGATTGCCGAGTTTTGGCCTTCCAGCTCGTTAAAGCGACCGGAAGAGCTATCCCTCCTCTAGATTTTAATCTTTTTGGACCTGAGGGATTATTGCACAAAAAGATCGAGCGCTTGTTTTGTTCGGCTCGTTAAAAATACCGAAAACTCATCCCTTCTGTATTGTTTTATACTTTTTCGGACTTAAGGGATTAGATGACGAAAAAGGAATTTTGGAGTTAACTTTATGTACCTTTTCAGACTCTCTAAAAATGAAAAGGGCTGAGTTTTCCTTGTCGTTAGACTCGTTAAAATCACTAAATAGCGACAAACTTGTCTTTAGACGAGAACGAGTTTCACTATCGCTAGGCTCGTTAAAACATAGCGATGGGCTTGCCCGAAGGGCAGGTTATAGAACAAGCATATTTTATCCTCCTCAAGCTTGACAAAAATAAAGAGGTACTGGTCAGAAATGACTGGGGAAAAATTGGGAAAGAATCAAGAAAACTTTGATGGTAGCAGGTCGCTCTTGAACATGACACTTTTCCTCCGTACCACAATCGGGTTGGGTTGTTTCATTCACCGGTCACATCACCATGGTCTCGCCACACCATCCATATTTGGGGTAATGCTACCGATCCATCGCATCAGTGTCGCCATATGTTCAAGAGAAGTCGTTCAGAAAGAGTCAACCGGGTCCCATCCACTGCCATACATTATCCTTCATCCATTCATGACCGCCACCCTGAATCATATGTCACAGATCGTTTTCACCTCCATTAAAATCATTAGCTCCGTTCCGTGTCACTGATGTGGGATTCATTAAGGCCCTCCTTTGACGGATCGCTTCTTGTCGACATCAGCTCATTATCCAAGAAGTTGATCTAGGAACAACCCCTTCAGTACTTTGAAGCTTGCATGCCTCAATGGCAAGTTTCTCACTTCCGGCGACAGGTATACATCAATGACCTTCGACCAGAAGATTTTGCGTGGTGTTCGACGCCAAGTCCTTTATTCACACCACGTGAATTGTACTGCAGTACCTTGAGGGTCATTATCATTATCAGTGATTCCTCTCGCGCTTGTTAACGGTTTACATCATTGACCGGTAATCAAGCGATGTCTTTCCATGTTCGACTTCAGCGCAAATTCTCACATGGATCGACTTGTACTTAGAGTGAAGATCGAATGAGTTTGAAGACCCCGGATCTAGTTTCATCCATCCGAGCTGCGATATATATTCAGGAAAAATAAAGACATTTGACATGTACATCATTGCAGCAGATGATCATCCTACTCAAAGGATGATAATTTCGCCAAAATTATCAGTCTATCATCAGATGATCGTCTGTTCTATGTACCAAAATGAATTTATAAAGCTGAGCATGGGAATGCCCGCCTAAGCTAGATCATGAAAGCAGTATGAATCATAATGTATTGTATTGTATCTTATTACAGGTCTCCTCCCAGCAAATGGATGAACTTCGGACCCTCCTGGATAAAGCATTTCACCCGATAAACGGCCTCATACTTTAGGGGGCAACTGTTATAGACATTTTTGTGCCTTACAACATTGAGCATGAAATGTCCATAATCAAGGGATCCAAATTCCCTAAACATGTTGTTCCTACCCCTAGAGGAACAAGGCCAACAAACCACAGCAATTCACAAAAGTTCTCCACCTGAAAACACTCAAAAACAAGCCAATTTGGATCATGTCAACTGCTCCACTGAGCATCTGCGCTGAATGTCAACTGCTCCACTGTCTACCTGCGTTGAATGTCAACTGCAACAAAGGCTACCTGCGCTGAGCGTAACTGGACAAGTGGCAGGCTCATTCCTCAATGTGTCAATGCTCAGGAAGCTTCCAAAATGACACTTGCATCAAGGAATTCGACTGGTGATGAGTAAGAGGTTCCAAATCTCCAAGTGGAAGCAAGAACCTCCAAGTGGACTCAAGAACTGAGAGAGGGAGATGACACTAGTCAGTTTCATACCAGCCTCAAGCTGACTCATCCTCTCTCCAAAAGATCTATATATAGATCTCTCCTCCATGGGAAGAGGGGGCTGGAATTTTGTTATTGCAAAGAATTGCTGTTGGTTTGAGGTTGGATCATTGGGTGCTTAATGCTTTGAAGGGAGCTGAAGAAGAAATTCCATTCTGCTGGGAAGGAGATGCTGGGTTGTTATAGAAATTTTTGTGCCTTACAGCATGAAGCATGAAATGTCAATAATATCAGGGATCCAAAGTCCCTAAACATGTTGTTCCTACCCCTAGAGGAACAAGGTCAGCAAACCACAGCACTGAATATCAGTTCTCCACCTGAAAACACTCAAAAACAAGCAAATTCTGGATCATGTCAACTGCTCCACTGAGCATCTGCGCTGAATGTCAACTGCTCCTCTCTGTACCTGCGCTGAATGTCAACTGCAAAGAAGGCCACCTGCGCTGAGCGTACTTGGACAAGTGGCACAGTCATTCGTCAAGGTGTCAATGCCCAGGAAGCTTCCAAAATGACACTTGGATCAGGGAATTCGCCTAGTGATGAGTAAGAGGTTCTTAAACTCCAAGTGGAAGCAAGGATCTCCAAGTGGACTCAAGAACTGAAGAATAACTGAAGTGGGAGAGGACACTAGTCAGCTTCATGCCAGCCTCAAGCTGACTCATCCTTTCTCCAAAACTCCTATATATAGAGCTCTCTCATGAGGTTTAGGGAGGCTGGAATTTTGTGAATGTAAGGAAGGGCTGTTGGTTTGAGTATAGAGCTATTGGGTGATTGCTTTGAAGGAGGTGAAGAGGAGATTTCTTTCTGCTGGGAGGTGTTGCTGGATTGGGCCTCTTATGGTTGTAACACTTCCTGAACTTTACTTCTTCCATTAATAAAGCATTTGAGGTTCTTCTATATGCATGTGTCTCAATGGTGTATTGTTATAATTGTGTATTTGATTTATTCTAATCCTTGAATCAATTATGAATGTATGCTTCTTGTAGTTTCCCTCTCTTGCCTTTTGCAGGATCTTGGTGTAGCTGGGCCAGTGAAAGAGCAAGGAGCTGGGAGCAAGCAGCAAGGAGAGAAGATTGGATCAATCATTAGCGAAAGACATCGATTAGTGGATCCCTTTCTCCTCTATTTTACTTTCATAAAGAAGAAATCTTAGATAGCTTTGCTTCGGTTGTTGCTGAGGTACTATCACCCTTAGAGTGGGATAGGGTCATTCCGTATTGGATACTTTTCCCAACAACAAATTGGCGACTCCGCTGGGGATCGTATCTTGTTGGTTGTTTGTGTTTTGCTATTCATTTCATAAACACAGGGAGTACCGAATCGAACTGCATTTGGATCTTTCAAATGCAAAGTAGAGGGCAGCTACTCTAGCTCAGTTTCTGGGCATGTTTATGATTTGAAGAGCTGATCCACAAGGACTCTGAACAGCTCTTAGTGATAGCTTTTCATCCTCCTAATTACCCTTTAGTGTGTACTTGATTGATAGCTTCTGATTTGGCCAAAAACTGTGAATTTTTGAGCAATCTGTGACCCGGAAACCAAGAGAAACGCAAGTTTCTCTCTTCAGTGCAGGCACTGTGAAGGCAGTCTGCATTTCAGCGCAGTTCCCGAAGGGGCTACCTGCGCTGAATGTCAAACTGACAGTGTACTACCTGCGTTGAACCAGTCTTGCCTTGTGCTACTGAGGTTCCCTGCTGTTTCTTGCCCTGTTTTCATCCTTGTTTTTGCAGCTTGTTGTCAGTCAATGTACCTATCTGAAACCAACTTTCCTTGCCACTATTCCGCCTCAGTTGTATAAAGAAACTGTGATTGTTCTTTGTGTATTTCTTACATCATTTACAGTTTCCCATAACGAAAAGCGAACTAGTCTTGCTGTGGCCTCTTAGATCTAGACCTGTGATAAGTGTCGTATTGATCTTAAGAGTTAGTTTGTTTGCTGTTCATAGCTGATTGAGCTTTTGCTTTCGTCATATGGTTTGAATTTATATATTTCTAGTGTCGAAACAAGTAAATCTTAAGGCGTCTTGATTTTGGACCAATCTTGTTTGCTTTCACTTGAAATTGAATTCGAAATTATACAACACCTTTCTTTTTGTAATACATCAACATTAAGAAAGAGAAAAGAAATACCTGCATTTTGCATTTTGCATTTGTAAGTTTGCATGTTGATCTAGGAGAAAAGTGCATTAGCGTGTGCTTTGTGATCTGTGTGAAAAGATGATGTCTTTCTTTTCCCTCAGTAGTTAAGATTTTCATAAGTCGAAAAGATTGAATAAAGCTTGCTTATCATCTTAGACTGCATTTAGGAATTTGTACCAATACATCTCGTGGTGAACCTTGAAAGGCAAACTTTAAAAAGATCAACTTAAAATATATTGAATGAACCTAACAACGCTTTGCAACATAACGCTCACAGTAGAGGTCTAGGTAGAGACGTGTTCCGGCGTCGTTAAACGTAGTGACTGTCGATCTCTACGAAGGTGGGTGATTCCTCCTGAGGGACGATAGCACTAATACGGACTTGTGCTCCCACGTACCGTCGCGTATATATTGGGAGACCCCTATAGGCATTTATCCTTTATCCTTAGGAAGCCGTGTCGGCCGCCCTACTGATCGCGATGCAGTGAACACAGCATTCACGAAGATCGACCACCCGTACCGTAAAAAGTATTCTGTGGTTTTGCGAAAAGTTTGGCACACCCTTTGCCTAGATCTCCAGAGCAGTTCCTTTTGGCCTTTTTCAGACTCTATAACAGAAAAAGTCCATCCGAGCATTTGTCACTTCGGGCTCGTTAAAACATCGAAGGAGACTAGAGTCATCTTTAGCTTTTTCTCGACTCTTTAAAACTGAAAAAGAAGGTTGTGTCTAAAACGTCGTTAACAATTTATTTTAAACGGAACAATCACCCTTTATTCCTGCGTTGATCTTCGAAGTTAGTCTACCTTCATCACAAAGGTCTTGTAGAATCGCTAGGAAATCTTTTGGATAGACTAAATATGTCTGAACAACCGTCGACATCCAGGACTGTGTCATCCGACACAGTAGCGGCAGAGCCTCCTACTGCTACTCCAACGATGTTCGCTGGTATACCATCTGTCCCGGAAAATTGTCAACAACAAGTTGGAGTCCAATCAGAGACTGTTTCGATGACATGGTTAGTTCCTATTTCTTCATCCGGATTATCATCTGGTATTTCTTATGTTGAAACTCAACAAATTGATCCAATGTGTCTTCAAAGGCCAATCTACCCTTTAAGCACTGGATTGCCACCATATGGAGGGCAGTATGCCTTTTCATTGTTCCCCCCTGGAGAACAACCATATGGGAGTTTACAACAAAGTTCAGGTCAAACTGGAATTACATCCAGCGGATGGGTACCAATACTGCCTCAGCAACCAAGGGTTGCATATTCAATGCAACCAGTCCACCCTGTGTCGAATGTTGCCACTATACCTGGTATGTTGATTGCGTCGCAAGTACAAGCGCTACCTGTTGTATGTCGACCCCAAGTTTCTCAAGGTTGCCATACGACAGCCTCTTGTCTCGACAACTCAATCACAACCTCCGGTCAGTGCCTCCTTATCTGGAGTGACTCAGGCTCAAACAAGTACTATGACTCCTCATCTTGGTCAATCATCTAGTATTGGACAACAGCAAATGGTCCAACAACCAGAGCTGGTTCAAACTCAACAACCGCAATTCCAGCAATCATATCAAGGACCCGAGCAACAAGTCTTTGTAAGTAATGGGCAACCGTATAATAACGGTTATGCCCATCAAACTTGTCAAAGTTGCCAGCATCAAATACATTATGCTGGTATGCAAAGACCCACTGCTCAGGCGATTCCATCGTATCCTGGGTATGCTCCGCCTAACCTGAATCAACAGTTTCCCTTTGTAGCAATTCTAGAATTACCAGATCTAAACCGGCTGACGAATGATCCAATTGC
The DNA here is from genome assembly GCA_031772625.1 of Pinus tabuliformis. Classification (NCBI taxonomy): domain Eukaryota; kingdom Viridiplantae; phylum Streptophyta; class Pinopsida; order Pinales; family Pinaceae; genus Pinus; species Pinus tabuliformis. Next base: position 360,993,105 of record CM062808.1, read on the forward strand.
TTATGCCCCTTGGTGGCCAGCGATTCTGCATAAACTTCCATCGGACATTCCTAAATTCAATGGAAATCCAGGTGAAGACCCATCGAATCACGTCATGACTTTTCATCTGTGGTGTTCGTCGAACACCCTGAACGATGATTCGATAAGGCTTCGCCTTTTTCAGAGGACATTGATGGGTCCAGCGGCTAAATGGTATATTGAATTACCTAGAGCCTCTTTCGACAATTTCAGTTCCCTAGCCACGACTTTCTTAACCCATTTTCAATTACCGATAAGGTATGAAACTGGAACGGAAATCCTAACCAACTTCAAGCAGACGACGGCCACACATATATTTGATCATATACATGAGTGGCGTCGTCGTCGCAGGATGGTAAAGACTTACGTTCCAGATCAGCTGTTAGCTGAATGGTTTATAAAGTCGTTACTTCCTGCTATAACGGAAGATGTGGCCAAGGGAGGAGTCGTAACAGAGGAGCAGGTTATTGCTCGTGCACAATATCTAGACTTAGTATATACTCAGTCTGGCACGCTCTACGACAAGATACCCGATGCCCCTAGACCGGAATTTTCAATTCCTCCTCCTCCTGGATCAAATAGTGACTCTCATGCCGGCGATGGCGTGATTGGCGCAACAGACATGAAATCTACAAAGGCTATATCTAAAAAGGCCCGTAAGATTTCCGGTCAAAATACAAATGAGGAACTTCTTGCCTCGGAAGTAAGTGCCGTGTTGGACGACAAGGGCAAACAACTGAAGCAACCAGGGGGTAAGAAGAAAAAGAAAGGGAGAAAAAGGAAACCCCCTACGGGGTGTCATATATGCGATGAGGATCATTGGACAGCAGATTGCCCATACAAAGCTGAGCTTAAAAGATTCTTTAAGAGTTCGAAAACCTCAGCTGTGTTGACTGATCCGTTTCCAAGCCCGAGAACCGAACTGGTTGCTAATCAAAATGCTTCCCGATCCCAAGTGCTTATGTTGTCTGTATCGAAGCAGCAAAATGATGCTTTGACAAGGAATAAAGATTACAGGAATCCAAAGCTGTCGAACAACAAGGCTAATGAACAACCTAGTAGTTCGACAACAACTTTGACCGAAGTTGTGCCACCCATCGTTCCTAAGCCAATGATAAAGTCGCAAAAGGGAGCAGTACACAAATCGACATTTAATCCTTGTGAGAAAATAGCACAGATAGAGGACCTGGCCCAATCGCCGTCCGCTATGTCGACACTTGAGGTACCGCAAAATTGCTTCTCCCAAGAGCAAGCTTTATTATCAGCAATAGGTGGGATTGACCCAATGGATTCCAATCTTGTGGCCTTTGATCATAAAGGATATGACCCTCAGTTACCAGCTCAACTAGCTTTCCTTATTCAAGTGAAAGCCCTCAACAAAACTGTTCATCGAACAATTATTGATGAGGGGGCATCTACATGCATTATGTCGATGAGTTGCTGGAAAACTTTAGGATCTCCAACCTTGTCGCGATCTTCGACGACATTAAAAGCATTCGACAGAAGGACATATACCCCATATGGTATCCTAAGTAACTTGAAAGTTGAACTAGAAGGGAAAACAGTAGAAATAGATGTTGAAGTCATCGATGGGAATCTTGATTACAACATCCTACTAGGAAGACCATGGATATATGCCATGGCAGCTGTTGTGTTGACCTATTTTAGGAAGATTGCATTTCCCTGCCAAGGAGGAATTACAATCGTCGACCAACAAACTTTTCTCCCCAACAGTTCGCAAGTTACGGGAAGCATTCAAATGATCCATGGAAGGAATCATTCGCTCCAAAATATCGGAGTAGGTCTCCTAAAAGACCCTGCCTTAATGGGTATTTTGCCCTACCGCCTCCAAGTAATCTGGCGGAAATGGCCATAGTGGAATATGAAACCTTCTATTTCTAATGGATCTAAGCCATAGAGGATAGTTCTTTGCCATGTCAACCTCATTAAAAAATGAAACGACCCCCTGAAATCTAGGGGGCATGCACCTCGTTTGCATTATTATGCTGGGGGCATAAAAAATTAATCGCGCAGTTTTAGCACATAGTTCATGCTCGTTAAAAAATAAAGCAAGATCTGAGCAGTTTTAGCACATAGTTCATGCTCGTTAAAAAATAAACATAAGATTGTGAGCAGGCTTTCCCTTAGAGTTCAAGCTCATCCAGAAAAAATGAACCAGTAAATAACCATTGTGATCGTAAATTCATCAGCCATAAAAAGCCTTGGTCGTGTTTGCACCTGTCACCTCCACCGTCATTTGGCCGATCGTTCACCTCCATATGATTGTTTACCCATTTTGAGGAACAGCTGCGAAGAGTGATTTCACCTAGCCATCCTTGTGACCCTGCCGTGATTGGAAAATTCCAACCTGTACCTGGAATCAGTTGCTATCCTTGTTTATCACTCGCTCCTCAAAAGACGAGTCTTCTTTGAGCTCTTTTCATCTGACTCGTAAAATATGAAAAGTTCGCCGAGTTTTGGCCTTCCAGCTCGTTAAACGACCGGAAGAGCTATCCCTCCTCTAGATTTTAATCTTTTTGGACCTGAGGGATTATTGCACAAAAAGATCGAGCGCTTGTTTTGTTCAGCTCGTTAAAAGTACCGAAAAATCATCCCTTCCGTATTGTTTTATACTTTTTCGGACTTAAGGGATTAGATGACGAAAAAGGAATTTTGGAGTTAACTTTCTGTACCTTTTCAGACTCTCTAAAAATGAAAAGGACCGAGTTTTCCTTGTCATTAGACTCGTTAAAATGATTAAATAGCGAAAAACTTGTCTTTAGACGAGAACGAGTTGCCCTATCGCTAGGCTCGTTAAAACATAGCGATGGGCTTGCCCGAAGGGCAGGTTATAGAACAAGCATATGTTATCCTCCTCAAGCTTGACAAAAATAAAGAGGTACTGGTCAGAAATGACTGGGGAAAAATTGGGAGAACCTCAAAGCTTTAATGGTAGCAAGTCGCTCTTTAACATGACACTTTTCCTCCGTACCACATCGGGTTGGGTTGTTTCATTCACCGGTCTCATCACCATGGTCTTCGCCAAACCATCCACATTTAGGGTAATGCTACCGATCCATCGCATCAGTGTCGTTATATGTTCAAGAGATGTCGTTCAGAAAGAGTCAACCGTGTCCCATCCACTGCCATACATTATCCTTCATCCATTCATGACTGCCACCCTGAATCATATGTCACAGGTTGTTTTCACCTCCACTAAAATCATTAGCTCCGTTCCGTGTCACTGATGTGGGATTCATTAAGGCCCTCCTTTGACGGATCGCTTCTTGTCGACTTCAGCTCATTATCCAAGAAGTTGATCTAGGAACAACCCCTTCAGTACTTTGAAGCTTGCATGCCTCAATGGCAAGTTTCTCACTTCCGGCGACAGGTATACATCAATGACCTTCGACCAGAAGACTTTGCGTGGTGTTCGACGCCAAGTCCTATATTCACACCACGTGAATTGTACTGCAGTACCTTGAGGGTCATTATCATTATCGGTGATTCCTCTCGCGCTTGTTAACGGTTTACATCATTGACCGGTAATCAAGCGATGTCTTTCCATGTTCGACTTCAGCGCAATTCTCACATGGATCGACTTGTACTTAGAGTGAAGATCGAACGAGTTTTGAAGACCCCGGATCTAGTTTCATCCATCCGGGCTGCGATATATATTCAGGAAATATAAAGACATTTGACACGTACATCATTGCAGCAGATGGTCATCCTACTCAAAGGATGATAATTTCAGCAGAGAATTATCAGTCTACCATCAGATGATCGTCTGTTCTATGTACCAAAATGAATTTATAAAGCTGAGCATGGGAATGCCCGCCTCAGCTAGATCATGAAAGCAGAATGAAAAATAATGTATTTTATTGTATTTTATTACAGGTCACCTCTCAGCGATTGAATGAACTTTGGATCCTCCGGATAAAGCATTTCACCCGATAAACGACCTCATACTTTAGGGGGCAACTGTTATAGACATTTTTGTGCCTTACAGCATGAAGCATGAAATGTCAATAATATCAGGGATCCAAAGTCCCTAAACATGTTGTTCCTACCCCTAGAGGAACAAGGTCAGCAAACCACAGCACTGAATATCAGTTCTCCACCTGAAAACACTCAAAAACAAGCAAATTCTAGATCATGTCAACTGCTCCACTGAGCATCTGCGCTGAATGTCAACTGCTCCTCTCTATACCTGCGCTGAATGTCAACTGCAAAGAAGGCCACCTACGCTGAGCGTACTTGGACAAGTGGCACAGTCATTCCTCAAGGTGTCAATGCCCAGGAAGCTTCCAAAATGACACTTGGATCAGGGAATTCGCCTAGTGATGAGTAAGAGGTTCTTAAACTCCAAGTGGAAGCATGGATCCCCAAGTGGACTCAAGAACTGAAGAATAACTGAAGTGGGAGAGGACACTAGTCAGCTTCATGCCAGCCTCAAGCTGACTCATCCTTTCTCCAAAACTCCTATATATAGAGCTCTCTCATGAGGTCTAGGGAGGCTGGAATTTTGTGAATGTAAGGAAGTGCTGTTGGTTTGAGTATAGAGCTATTGGGTGATTGCTTTGAAGGAGGTGAAGAGGAGATTTCTTTCTGCTGGGAGGTCTTGCTGGATTGGGCCTCTTATGGTTGTAACACTTCCTGAACTTTACTTCTTCCATTAATAAAGCATTTGAGGTTCTTCTATATGCATGTGTCTCAATGGTGTATTGTTATACTTGTGTATTTGATTTATTCTAATCCTTGAATCAATTATGAATGTATGCTTCTTGTAGTTTCCCTCTCTTGCCTTTTGCAGGATCTTGGTGTAGCTGGGCCAGTGAAAGAGCAAGGAGCTGGGAGCAAGTAGCAAGGAGAGAAGATTGGATCAATCATTAGCGAAAGACATCGGTTAGTGGATCCCTTTCTCCTCTATTTTACTTTCATAAAGAAGAAATCTTAGATAGCTTTGCTTCGGTTGTTGCTGAGGTACTATCACCCTTAGAGTGGGATAGGGTCATTTCGTATTGGATACTTTTCCCAACAACATGGGTTGGAGCCCTATGGGTTGTATCTCTTCCTGAACCTTGTTATCAATCAATAAAGCTTCTTGGTTCTTTCCTATATGCTGGTGTATTTTGTATGATTTGCATTAGTATATTTGATTTACTTCTAATCCTGAATCATTTATGAATATGTATATTTGCCTTTGTGTTGTGTTCTTCTCTTGTCGCAAGTATCTGTTCTCTTGTCACAGGTAGCTATTCTCTTGTGATCTCGTGGGAATCAAGTAGCTGTTTTCTTGAGCAAGCGAGGAGGCAAGTAGCCGTGGACACCCAAAGAGAAGAGGATCTAGATCGAGGGACAACCGGAAGATAACGGTAAGTCTACCAATCTCCCCTCTTTCACATTTCATAAAGGAAGAAACCGAAGTAGCTGTATCTGTTTGTTGCTAAGGTACTGTCACACCTTAGGTGGATAGGATCGTCCTGCATAGGCATTTTTCCCCACAATAAAGGAGGACCTTGTAAGAGAGTTATAGATGAAGGACTTAGGGCTCATGCATTGCTTTGTGAGCATGGAAGTATGGCAAGGTGATGGGGAGTTGTTTGTGTCTCAAGGAAAGTGTGCCAACGAGATACTCAGGAGGTTCCACATGGAGAGCTGCAAGACTGTGGAGACTCCTCTAGCTAGCAATTGGAGGAAGGAGGATGCTACTTTGGGAGAGGAAGTGGAAGTTACTATTTATAGGAAACTTGTGGGTTCACTCATGTACTTAGTGAACACATGACCGAATATTTTCTATGCAGTTAACCAACTTAGTCAAGCGATGGTTAGGCCTACCAAGATGTATTGGAAGGCGGAAAATCATGTGTTGAGATACCCCAGGGGCACTTCTCAGTATGGATTATGGTACATACGGATAGAGGGAGTGAATCTTCAAGGCTTCACGGATGCAGATTGGGTGGGGATTCCATCCGACCAGAAAAGCACATTAGGAGGGATTTTCAGTATTGGGTCAGCGACATTTTCTTGGTACAACCAGAAATAAAGATCAATTGCACTCAGTTCGGAAGAGGCAGAGTACATGACCGCGATTCTAACAACATTTGAGTCCATCTGGATGAGGAAGATCCTAGTTGGGCTTTTTGGTCAGCAGATGGATCCAACAGTGATTTACTATGATAATCAGAGTTGTATCAAACTCTTTGAAAATTGTGGTTTTCATGATAGGTCCAATCACATTGATTTATGATATCATCATCTTAGATATTGTGTATTGAGGTGGATCATGTTGTTAGAGTACATTCCCACGGAGGAGAAAGATGCTGAAATTTTGAAAAAGGAATTGTCAAGATGTATACGAGTTTCATAGAGACATGATCGAGGTAGCAGATAATCCATTTCTTGTTGAGAGGGAGTGTTGAGAAATGGCAACAAGAAATTTCAGTTTAATTTGTCCTTGAATTACACTTTGAATTAAAATCAAATTCTATTCTCATAGCAACTTGTAAATAGTTAATTAAGTTTAATTAACTTAATTAGCTTAGGAATTTCGAGTTTGAAGTCTTTCTGTAGTCATGTATATGTTCTCCCTAAATTTTAGGGGTCGAGCATGAGTTTAATTGAGTTGAAATTAGATTAACTTAGTTTACTGAGTTATGGCCAGTTAAATTAGTTCTAATTGTTTGTGGAACTAATAGAGGACTAATAGTCAGTTGGTGCACTGGTGCATCCACAAGTGTTACTCCTGTTAACTGAAGAATCCACAAGTGTTACTCCAGTTAACTGAAGATCCCCTCATGAGAAACTCATGCATGTTCATTTAGAGAAAGACCCAGTTGAGACAACAGTGCAGGGACAATGTACTATCACTTGATGATTTACTGAGTTGTAAATATCATGCATGCAATCAGAGAAGGACCTTTGTTCGGATTGTGTAGTTTTGGAAGCATGAATTCCCTTTAAATACAGGCTATTCATCTTTGGAATTGTGCAAGGAAATAGGGGCTTGGAAGGCAGTGGAAATTGGCTAAGTGTTGGCTAATAACTGGCTTGCGAGGCAGAGAGTTGAGCATACTTGTGCAGTATTGTTCTAGTGAGAACAAGCTTTATATCTTCACTCATATTTCTGATTTAATGAAATACAGATAGGAGGGGTTTTGAGCAGTGGTTTTCCCTAGGAAAACTTATTGTTCATATTGTTTTCATCAATCTATTGGCTTCCACTGGTTCAAAATAGAAGTAGATTCTTGTCATGTGCTTTAGTAAATTGCATGAGCTTGTGAATCTACAGGAAAATCTATAATATTGAAGGATGTAATGAGTTATATTTTGAATTTGATCCAAGTGTTAGAACCCCTATGGGTCTATGCATGAAGTTGGGTTACAATTTTTGGCAAGCAAAGGTGCATTGTCGATGGAAAAAAATGATCCCTTTTTAGCGTTCGATTGAGAAATCTTTGAGCCCTCGATCGAGTTGTTCGAGGGCTTAAAGATAGCTGAGTCAAGCATTAAAAAAAACCATCAATCGAGCTCATGTATAACCTGAGGTTACACAGGAGATCGATCGAGCTATGGGATCGATCGTGCTATAGTATCGATCGTGCTATAGGGCTTGATCGAGTCTCTATTTGTCCTTAAAAACGTTGTTTGCAGTCTGTGCAAGCCATTTTGCGTAGACCACGAGGGAAAGAGGAGTTCAAATGAGAGTTTGGGAGATCAATCAAGATGGAGGAGCTCAATCCAAGTGCCCAACGACCCAACCAACATCCCAAAGACTCAAACCAATCACTGCATGGAGGCCAAGGTAGGTTTCCTATCAATTGTCTCCTATTTGAATTATTTTTTCTTGCAAAAAAATAAAATTGAAATGAAAACCCACCATACACCACCATAGAAAAACCACAGAAAACAACCAAGAAAACCCTTGAAAACCACAAAAAAAACCTATAATTTAAATTTTAATTTTTTCCCATTTAAGTATACATTTTTATAATAATTATAATAATCACATGTTTATTATGATTTTTTTCTCATTTTGAATGGTAAAAACTTTATTTTCTAATTATTTTAGGTTTTGAAGTTTTTTCTTAGGAATTTAATGAAATAAATTTTCAACAGATTTTGATTTTTTTTATTTAAAATGCATTTTAAATTTCAAACAAATTTGACCAAAAATATGCCCAAAAAAACTCCAAAACATAAAAAAACCAAAGTATAACCAATAAATATAATTAATTAATTAATTAATTGAACACATTGCATATACCTTATTATATTATATATATGACATTAGAGATCGTGACAACTAGAGTCATTAGAAGCTTAAGATTGACATAATGAATATGGTTGCTCATAATGAACCTCTTTTTTTTTTAAATCTTAATTTAAATTAATTTATTAATAATTTGTTTATAAAAATTAATTACTTAAATAAAATATTATTTAATGAGAAAATTTTATCATTTAGTTGAATTTTATTAACAATGTTTAATAATATAACATAGTACTATATATATATATATATATATATATATATATATATAACATGATAGAACTATATTATATAACACACATATATACATAATTATACAACTATATAACATAACTATAGCATAACATGTAGCATAGTTCTATAACATAACATTATGTGTGTGTTTTCAAGTTTCAACAATCCATCATTGATACATACATTGAATCCACGATGAAAAGTGCATTTAAAGTGAATACAAATATTTTGACTCTTTTCTAATTTGTACCATATTGTTTCATTATGTTGTGTGATGTACTAGAAACATTGTCTTCATGTGCTTACACCTAGTACATGTCACGTGTCAAAGTCAAACATTATAACAACTTGTCTTATGGATCATTTGGTTGGCATGAAATTTTATTAGTTTTGCAAATAGTTTTATTTCATTTTTTACATATATTTACATATTTATGATGTATGAATAAAATGCATTATTTAGAAATGGGAAACAGTGTCAAGTTAGATTTGATCACTTCTTTCGATTGTGTTTACATGGAACTCAATACCTTGATTAATAAATTATCCAAAAAGAGACTCTAAAGTTTAGGAACACTAGATTATTCTACTTGAGTTTAGAAATGGTTTTCTTGCCAACATTCTTTCTAAGTCAACATTTTTTTTCTTAGATTAGTTTATATGTATTATATGTAATAGTTTAGCCAAAAAAAAATTCATGGATTAGTTTATATGTATTATATGTAATATGCAAAGCCATCTCCCATACACCCCCCAATTGTAGGTTGTCGAAGTGTGGGGGGATTAACTCTACATGGTCGGGCTCACGAAAGATCATGTAACCCAACTAGAGTTCGTGTTCCACTCATAGATCCTGGCTTCAACACAAGTCAGAGTGTCAGAGGCAGTGTTTCTATCTCTGTTGATGATCATGTTAGAAAGAGTGGGTCGTCTTCATCTGTAGTAGTTACACCTCCTGTATTTTTAAATCCTCTTTAAACTTTATGTGTCTATGTCTTGAAATTGTGTTGAGTTTTTAAATTGTCTTCAATTTATGTGTTTGAATTTAATGTATCTGTTAAATTATGTTTATGATTTGCAGGCCCTCAGCAGGGTGAAGCTAAGGACAAAAGTGCAGCATCAATCCCTCCATGGGACGATGCTACAACTACTATCACACTAGATGATGTTAAGGCCCAACATACATGGATCACATGAGAGTTGGATAAACTCCCTGCCAGGTCGCCTATTAGGCATAGTTTGACTTTGATGATGGAGAGCATTAATAGGTTGATCCAAACATACTAGAGGGCAGGCTCATAAAGCCACTTCCTATGTTCCATACATAGGATTAGGAGGCTGGAGGTTAGAGGCCCATATACTTGGGAGGTGGGAGGTGGTGAAAGACACCACCAAGGACCATGATGTTCATGTGGAGTTGTTTGGCATCCCTCTGGACCACCATACTAGACATGTTGGCTTGATTCCACTCAAATATTTTAAGAATGTTGATGTGGCCCCTTTTGTTTATGATTGATTCATTAGAGCTTGAGGCTAGTTCCCCCACCATGACCAGGTACTCATTTACTTTGCAAAGCATGTATATGTGGAATTCGTGCTACATATGAGGCTAGATTACACCAACACCGAATCTGAGTTTTATGGACCCGACAGGGGATGTATCTATGATTGTTTCGGGGCTCGTAGGGACCTTGCACATGTACCACCACCTCCAAGATTGTTTCCACTACTGTCTCGAAGCATGGTATTTCCAACGGAGCTAAAGGAGCCATAGAAACTTGATGTTGAGCCCAAGAATACCATTGAAGATAACATGCAGACAACATTGACCAGTGCATAGGTAACATTGTGTGGAGAGATGATCATACCACCATCATTTCCTCGTGACTTGCTAGTTCCATTATATGATGATTCATATCTCGAAAGATTACCCTTGAGCACTTTTTTTCATATGCATGTATGTGTCATGATGCCATCCATGACACTTGGAGGGTGAAAGACCTGTGTGACACATTCCAAGTACATAAATATAAAACTTTTGAATATTATCATCAAATTATACATTATTTATATTAATAATTTGTATTAGATTGCATTTATATTAATAATTTCATGATAATAAGTAGACATAACCTAGCTACATGGATGAGCTCCTAAGTTCATCTGACGGGGCAGTTGATCAGCCAGGGTAGCCTCCACTAGTGCATGTTTTGATGGAGCCTCCTCCACCTCCACCTCCACCTCCACCTCATCACACTCATGTGGAGGAAAGTCATTATGTACATCCACATGGACTAGCAGTTGAGGTAAACTTTCTTATTCCTAATATTTCAACATTTTCTTCTTTTAAGTTACATGCATGCTAATTAATTTGTAGACTAATTATAATTTGTCTTTTCCATTATGTACACGGCTCAGAAGTAGAGTGGTGTTGATGTCGCAATGATGTGGAAACATGAATGAGATACTAGGTATGGAGGCATTGATGATGTGGGTCCATTGACACAAGCCCTAATTATTGAGCCACATGTAGGGGAGCACTAAACCCAGATTGATCAAACCCCCATTTTACTTGACTTCCATTTAGACTCTAGTGAGGCTAGTGGATTCATATGTAATTAAAAGTCGTTCAAAATCATTTATTTCTATATTGTTTATTTTTTACAAATAATGATCTAATTAATTTGAATTTGAATGTGTTATATTGCAGTGCCGGATTCTGGACATCATGTTTGACCAATAGTCACATAGGGGTACCAGTGGTACTTAGAGTGGATAAATTGTATATTTTCAGGTCCATTTCATAGGGCACATTCATGTAGAGTCCAAAGATTGTCTTACCTTGACATCCCTTTTTGCTTATATTTCCTCTCATTTCCTATACTTACCACCTAAATAATGCCATAGACACAAGGTTTTGTTAAAGGTAAGAAATAACATGTCTTATTCTTCATTTTTGACTATATACCCTATTGTTTTGTTAAAGAATGCATTTGGCTACAAAATTGATCTGTTTCCGCAACTAATCCAGATTTATGGAGCTGCTTCCATTGTTTGCAAGGTTCAAAAGCTCCAACTCAGCGACGAAGGATATGAATGGATAAAAAATGGTACCCTAGTGGATTGCTTCCTATCCCCTTGAACCAGTTCATCAAGATGATTGCAGGATATCACAGTCAAACCCCAAAGTCAACTACAGGATTGTCACGGGAACAAAATCTGAGTTTCATCAAAACCTTATCGATTTGCTTTCAGATAGAAAATCAAAGGTTTAGAAATATAGTTTAATTCAAATAAAGATATTTAGGCTTAAAATTCTCATGCTGTTATGCCAAAGACTTATTATAAAAACTATGGCTGCACTGTGATTTGGTGCGTGCCGAATGATATAATTTTTGAAATAGTTTGTTAAATTTCGTTTTGCAAGTAATAGAATTGGTTTGATGTTTGTATGCATTGCGTTGATTGGAGATTATGTATTGATTCATGGAGGGCCCCTATGACTAGTGACAGGTCTTTAACCGATTGCAATTAGATTTCTTTCATTACTTGAATACTCTGTTTTTGTGTGAAGAAATGTAGTATGATGAGTTCGTAGTGAATAGTTATATGCATGAGCACTTACCTTTGCTTTATACCTAGTTTAATCTTTTATTTGAATTGTTCTTTATCTGGTACAATATGGGTATTTCATTTTCTTTTTATCTAGTCTAGTTCAACTATGTTTACTTCATATCGTAGTTGTTGTTCAGAATATCTTGTTTGAATGAAATTGAATAAGTAAAAGTGTGAGTCTTCTCCTTAACAATTGAATTTAGACAGTATTTCTTTATAGTTTGATAGAATAATTTCTCTTGCACTTAGTAAATTAGAGCTGCAATATAGAAATTCAAGACAAAAATCCAAAACAGTCTAACACAAGTAAAATCTAGAATCACTCTCATATCATCCATAAACTGATTCAATAGAAAATAACTCCTAATAAATTCGCTGATAACTTTAGGGATTGAGACATTAATATAATTAACGACACCATCTCCATACTAATCTTAAGTTTATATCCTAACAAGAACATAACGACATAAGAAGTAACTTCTAGCACATGTAGTGCACCTATACTTCATCAGTATACGTACACTGGTTGACAATTTATGATTGACAATTTAAAGACATTAAATTGGCCAAGCATTTTGGCGCTGTTGTTGGGGAAGTACAAATAGAAGTTAAAAAAAAAAAAAACCAAAACATGATATGCATAGGGATAGAGACTCTAGAGGTAGATTTGTAGGGCGAGGAAGAAGTTTAATTCCCACAAATCCACTCACTTCACCTCGATTTCGAGAATCCACACCACCTACTCAAACCCGAATTCCATTTAGAAGTCGACAAAGGCTTCCTAAAATCTCAAGATCAGAAATCCAATCCATAACTTCACCCACTTCCTCTACTGAAGCTGAAATGGAATAAAATCCTACATCCCAACTACAGGAGTAATTTTCTATCCTCCACTGCTGAGAAAATTTTTGGAGAAAAATTAGAAGTTCCTAGTGAAGAATAGGAAGAAGAAACTTATTTTGAACAACCATTGATAGAGGAACCAGAGAGATTAGAAGAACACTATATTAGTTCTGAAGAATCTATCATGGCTAAAGAAGGGGAAAGAGAGGTACACAATTTCCATGGAGAGGAAAAAAGGATTGGAGGAAGGGGTAGAGGTAGAGGTGGAGATAGGAACAGAGGAGGGGGTAGAGGCAGAGGAAACCAAGATCCTTCTGGATTTCCTATTCTTGATGAAGATACAACCCTCACAATGAAAAATATATCACCCTCAATTCTTCCTAATTTCCATGGAAAAAGAAATGAAGAGACAGAGACATTTCTCTTCGAATTTGAAGTATTATGCAGATCATATGACTATCTGCATGATGCTCAAAAGTTAAAATTGTTCCCTGCTACATTAAAAGACTCAACATTAAAATGGTTCATGAGTCTAGGAGTTCATTCTATAATGACATGGGGACAAATGAAAGAGGCTTTCTTAAGCAAATATAGAGATTATTATATGCCTAGTAACCTTAAAGATGAAGTCTTCAAAATGACACAAGAAGAAGATGAAAATCTTGAAGATTTAGTGGAAAGGTTTGTTTACAATGTTAAAAGAGAAAAAATGGATAATTTGGATGAGGAAACCTTAAAATCCCTCTTACTCAGAGCTATTAAAGATGAGTGGATCGATCTCCTTAACCTAACTGGGAAGGGATATATTTCCCAACTACCATTTGCAGATATTTGTGATTTATGTGTACATATCTCAAGGGGTAAAGCACAAGTTGGAAGGAGTCCTAGAGACCCTCTCTTGTCAAGAATTAATAAATCTGCAAATGGGACAATTAGTAGGGTAGAATTAGGAAATTTGCTTGATACTTTCAAAACAGATATTTTAGGGAGCCTAAGTGAGCAGATAGACACCCTTAAAATACAAAACAAGCAAAATTTTGAAAATGCTACATTATCCATCTTCTGTCCTAAATGTCAAAAGAAACATGCTCTAAGAGAGTGTCCCTTAGATTCAAAAGCCATAGAAACTTGTGTCATATGTGTAGATAATCATGATACGAAGGAATGTCCATCCTTACCAGGTCTCAAGGTTGTATTTAATGATGAAGGAAGATCAGAACTAGTAGATCCTCTCTATTTTATAGCAAAAAGACCATGGCTAAATCCCCAACCAAATCAATCACAAGGATTCAGACCACAACAATTTGCTCAGTCTTCACAAAATAATTGGAATCCAGCCTGGTAGCCTTGGGCTTAGCCATAGTCACAGCCTTGGAATCAAGGATGGAAAAATCCTTATGGAGCCTATGCTCAATATCAAAAATACTCACCATCCTACCTTCCACCACAATTTCTACCACCATCTAATCAAATTCCCCAAGCTAACCAATTACCACAAATTCCAGTTCAGAATCAAAACCCACAACTCTCCCTACCATTTCCACAAAAACCAAATCAACTACCCGCTCAACCACTTTTGAATCCTAATAATAAAATACCACAACAACCTGTGTACAACATGGAGGGGCAGAATCCTCAAACTTATGTAATAACTCCACTAGACCTAAATAATGTCCAATTAAGGTCTGGAAGAGTGTTACCAAGAAAACCCCCTGTTGTCATTCAAGAAACAAGATCCGATCTTCAAAAACACAAAAACCAATCAGAAGAAGGGGAGACCTCTCTCCCTCAGAAGGAGAATAAACAAATAGAAGATGTTCCGATAAACACTCCCATCATAGAACAACCCTTGGTATCAATTAGACCACCTTTCCCCGAATGATTGAAAATTGATGGAGTAGAAAAACAAATTATCTTGCCTGATTACAATATGATGGATGAATTGAGAAATGTTTGTATTAATATTCCTTTATTACAAGCCATAAAAGAAATACCAATTTTTACAAAAACAATTAAGGAACTAAGTACACAAAGATCAGGGAGAAAATGAAAAGACAAAAAGAATTCAGTTAGTTGGAAAAATTGCAGACATTATGATGGGGAAGAAGACAATTCAAAAATACTTAGATCCAGGAAGCTCCATTGTAAAAATTCACATCAATGGAATTGAAATACCAACAACACTGATTGATCTAGGAGTAGCCATAAACATAATGAGTAAACAAGTTATGGACACACTTAGGCTTCCTAACCTTCAATACACACCAACCTTATTGCAATTAGTAGATAGGTCTGTGATTAAACCAGATGGTGTGTTGGAAGATGTTTGTGTATCCTTAGATTCTTGGGAATATCCTGTTGATTTCATGGTCTTAACACCCAAGAATAATTTAGGAGGGCATCCATTAATTCTAGGAAGACCTTGGTTAGCTACAACTGATGCTTTCATCGGTTGTAGATCAGGTGACATGTTTATCTCAGATGAAAATTCTACAAATAAATTTACATTATATCCCCTTGCAAGAACAATAATAGATATAGAAACTAAAGAATGGATAGAAAATGAAGAAGATATACAACCTATTTTTACTACTGAACAAGTAAGAGAGGAAGACCAAATTCTAAATCTACTGGAAAATAATGAATCTTCCTCACATTATGATAGTAGTTGCAATGAGTATTATCATTGCTCTCCATGGAAAAATTTGGGAATTCTTCGATAGAAATATTTCTAGGAAAAACCTTGAATGTTAATGAAAACCCGGAAGAAGAAAAGAATTAATTGATAGAAATTTTGCAGAAACGTTTTTCTGATTTTGCATGGGAATACACTGACATGAGAGGGATTGATCCTAAAACTTGCATACATCATATCTACATTGAATAGAATGCGAGACTGGTTCGACAACCTCAATGAAGAATGAACCCAAATTTAAAAGAAATTGTTAAGGAGGAGTTGCAGAAATTGTTAAATGTAAATTTCATCTATCTGATATCTGACAATCAGCGGGTTTCACCCCTAGTAATCATTCCTAAGAAAAATGGAAAATGGATAGTATGCATCGATTACAGGAACCTAAATAAAGCAACATTAAAAGACCACTTTCCACTACCTTTTATAGATCTGGTCTTAGACACATTAGCAGGAAAAAAAATATTTTTCCTTCTTGGACGTGTTCACTGGATATAAGCAGATTCTGGTAGCCCCTGAAGATCAAGATAAAACCATGTTCACTTGTTCATGGGGAACTTATGCTTACCAAGTACTTCCCTTTGGATTATGCAATGCTCTAGCAACATTCCAAAGAGCAGTCCTCAGAATTTTCTGTGATCTTATTCATGATTGTGTGGAAGTTTACATGGATGATTTCATAGTTTATGGAGATTCTTTCAATGAAGCGCCGAAGAATTTGGAAAAAGTATTAATAATATGTAAAGAAACAAAACTCTCATTAAGCCATGAAAAATGTTTCATGATGTTTAACGAAGGAATTGTTTTAGGTCATCATATTTCAGGAGATGGAATCAAGGTAGACTCATCTAAAGTTGAAGTCATTTCTAAGTTATTAGTGCCAAGTTGTCAAAAAAATGTTAGAATTTTTCTCGGTTTTACTGGATATTATAGAAGATTCATAGAAAACTTCACAATAATTGCATCCCCAATTTTTAAATTGCTCACCAAGGACTGTGAATTCAATTGGGATTCTGAATGTTAAGTTGCCTTTGTAACTTTGAAAAAGAGAATTTCTAAAGCACTTATCTTGAAAGGACCTTACTGGAAATTGCCTTTCCATATCTCAACAGATTCTTGAGATTCAGCCTTAGGAGCTATGTTGGGACAAAACGATATTACTCCTTATGCAATTTATTATACTAGTAAAAATTTAACTCTTGCAGAGTTAAATTATACTATAACTGAAAAGGAGTTTTTAGCTGTAGTTCATTCCATTAACAAATTCAGACATTACATAACTAGCTATGAAACTTTTGTTCACACAGACCATTCTTCCATTAGATACATAATGAATAAACCAATCACTAATGGAAGAATAACCAGATGGCTCTTACTGTTACAAGAATTCAACATAACCATTCTAGATAGACCAGAAAAGCAGAATACAATTGCCGACTTTTTATCTAGAATACAAAATGAAAATAATGATCAACCCGTAGAGGATAAATTTCGTGATGAATATCTTTTTGCAGTATCTACTAAATCACCTTGGTATGCAGATATTGCTAACTATTTATCTACAGGAAAAATTCCATTTCATTTATCTCCAAGAGAAAAGAGAAGAATAGTCCATAATAACACATCTTGTTCATGGATAAATGAAGAGTTATACAAGATAGGACCAGAACTCATCATCATAATATGTGTTCGAGAGGACGAAATACCAGAAATACTTAAAGCTTGCCACGATGAGCCATGTGGGGGACATTTTTCTGACAGAAGAATTTCTTACAAAATCTTGCTTTTAGAATATTTTTGGCCTTCCATTTTCAGGGACACCAAAGAATATGTTAAAAGATGCAACAATTGTCAAAGAATGGGCAAACCCACTCTTTCAAATGAAATTCCACTGTAACCACAAGTACTCATCGAACCATTTGAGAAGTGGGCACTAGATTTTGTTGGACCAATCAGCCCACCTTCAAAGAAAAATAAGTATATTCTAGTATGTACTGATTATGTCACTAAATGGGTAGAAGCTAAAGCACTTCCTTTTGCTACTAAAAATGCTGTAGTTTCATTTCTTTTTGAGGATATTTTTACTTGTTTTGGTGTTCCAAGAAAAATTGTAACAGATCAAGGAACACAGTTCACATCCAGATTAGTGTAGAAGCTTGTGGATCAATAAAAAATCAAACATCAGAAATCCACTCCATACCATCCATAAGCCAATGGACAAGTTGAGTCCACAAATAATGTGATTGAAGAAATCCTTACCAAGACTGTACATCTACACATAAAGGACTGGGTGGAAAAGTTTCTAGTAGCTTTATGGGCCTACAGAACTACATGGAGAAGTACTACAGGACATACTCCCTATGAACTTGTTAATGGAAAGCAAGTCCTACTTCTGATAGAGTTCCAGATCTAGACCTATAAGACATCAGTCTGGTTAGATCTTGACTTATCAGAAGCACAAAAGCAAAGGATGAGACAACTAAATGAACTTGATGAAATCAGACAAGAAGCCCTTCAGAGAACTAGCCTAGTTCAACAATAGAGATCTAGATGGCATGATAAGTGCATTAAGGAAAAGGAAATTTCATCCAGGAGATTGGGCTTTACTCTTTGATTCAAATTTCAAGAATTTTCAAGGGAAATTCTAAACCCACTAGCTTAGACCTTATGAAGTTGAAAGTGTTTTTGACAATGGTGCAGTTGGAATCAGGGTTATTGATGAAGAGAAAATTCCTTTGTTAGTAAATGGACATCGACTCAGATTGTACCAAAAGCCATTGAAAAAAGAGGAATTTGTTAAAATGTTCCAAGATAATTCAGAATTGAAAATGATTAAGAAGAATTCTTCTTCTTTTCCACCTTAGAAATTTTTACTTAATTTACTCTCTAAAAATTAAAAAAAAATTAATAATAATAATAATAAGTAAATTATATGTATATATGTACATATAATAATACAAAAAGGTATAAACATGAAAACCAACATGCTGTTGGCAGGTTTATACAGAAAATTTAGAGTGAAAACCAATTTTTGTTGGCACTTCAAATTTTCCTTTCAAAAAGAAAATAATAAAGTTCCTTTATTAAAAAGTTTTTTTTCTCAGCTGTAGAATCATCAATTTTCCGCAGCTCGGACAAGTTTCTGTAGCTACGACAAGTTTCTATAGCCTAATATTTTTTTTTTCTTTTAAGCCTACAAGGACACTTGGTGATTTGAATTAAAAGACAACTGACAAAGCAAAGTACCTGCAGGAGATCTCAGAACAACAAACAAGGTTAGCAAAGTGGATCACAGGTATGTGCTACTTTAATTTAGCAATAGGGATTGATAAATTTCATATATGACTAAGAATACATAGTACTGCCGAAAATTATAACAAAATCATTACAACTTAAGGGTGAAGGTCGCCTAACAAAACATCATAATCCACCACTTAAAATTCATGTCACGTCCCCATTCCAAATCTGCCGAAGTAATCACCGAATCATCATTTTAAATGCATCGAACAGTCTGATTCATTCCTATAACCCTTATTATAATCCACCTGTTCTTACTCTCCTATGAACTTTCATAGCCACTCCATCCTTCCGCCACTTAGCAAAACCCTACCAACAACATTCTCTTGTCAAGGTAACCAGTCTTTGAGGCAAAGCATCCTTCATAATGGGGATCATTGTTTGAACCAAGCCAGCATGGAAGAAATTCTTGGAGGGATACCCTCAGACCAAGGAGCTGCTACAAAAGAAACAATGGTTGTATTTCATTAACAAATTCAACGGTTTTCACAGGGAAGTGACAAAGACATTTGCACGATCGTTTGATGGAACTGAAGCCGAAATAGGAGACATTAAGATCACCATAATGGAGTCCATGATCGCAGAAGCTACTGAATTACCAAGGAGTGGGGAAAAATGGTTCAAGAATAGGGGAATTAATGGAGAAGATTGGAAGGTCTTCTTGAAAAATCCAAATATGGACACCACTATCTTCAAGAAAGGTATTCCCAACACAGCCCTTAAGAGTAAATGGAGAAATTTATTACTTATACTTCAAAAATTTGTCACCTGTGAGGGTCGGTTTGGGTATATGTATTTTTACCATGTTAGGATGATGATGCATTTTCTTGAAGATCACTAGATGAATCTTCCTTATTTTCTCTTACACAGTCTCAAGAAAATGTCCACAAACGTTCAACAGAGAATTCAGTTTATAGAAAATACCATGTATCATCATGGCCTGATAAAGATATTGGTTGAATTCCATCTTTGGAGTATATGGGATAACTAGGATAGTTTCTTGGTGAGGAACCATTTTGAAGAAAGATCCCCAGAACAAGCTAGCAATAGTAGGACCCTTAGAGGAAGGAAGAGAACAATAGAAGTAGTAAAAGAGCAGGAAACCAAACCTCACCTGGAATTATCAGAAGAAGAGCTTTCCATAGTGGATATCTTGTAGAGAATGAAAAAGGGAAATCTTAGAAGGAAGAAAGTTCACAAAAGAGCAAAGGAAATACCACAAACCATGACCCTTACTCACGAAGAAAAATTAGAGACTAAAAGAAGGAAAGTACAGGGATTACAAACCTCAGGGCTAAGGAGGAGTACAAGGTTGAGCACAATGCAATGGACAATCTCGAAAGCTACATAATACATTGATATCGAGGAAAACGAACCAACTGAGAATGATCCAACTGAAAACCCTGAAATTTCTCCAAAAGGGTCACCAAAATCATCACCAAGAGTATCACTAGCACCTTGCAGCTCACCTCTAAGAAGTCCATTGCATAGTCTGGGTATTCACCCTATTCAACAGGAGATATATGACTATATAGAGTCATTGGAAAGAAAAGAGACATCAACTAAAGAAACAATTCAAAGTCCTGGAAAAGGGAGAAATCAATTAAATGAACCACAGGAACACTCAGCCTCAAACATTTTAAAGAAAGAGATTTTTGAGTTAGAAACATTGAACATGTATCTCAAGAATGAGAATCAAGCATTGAAGGCACAAAGTGAGATCCAGATTGCAAAAAGTGACAATCTCATCATTCATTTGAGTTTGTGGTATAAAAAGAACAAAAAGCTAAAGAAGGAAAACAAGACAATGAAAAGAGAGATTATTAGCTTAAAATACAAAATTCTCATGAGAAAACCTAGGATGTTAGTAGCTGCCAAAAAGAAGAAAAAAGTGAAACTTGGAGGTGATGAACAGAAGGAACAAGTGACTGAAAATGATGAACTGTATGAGGACATACAAAACCTCCAGCCTGGGGGAATATAGAGTCCAAAGATTGTCTTACCTTGACATCCCTTTTTCCCTATATTTCCTCTCTTTTCCTATACATACCACCTAAATAATGCCATAGACACAAGGTTTTGTTAAAGGTAAGCAATAACATGTCTTCTTCTTATTTTTTGACTATATACCCTATTGTTTTGTTAAAGAATGCATTTGGCTACATAATTGGTCTGTTTCCGTAGCTAATCTAGATTTCTGCAGCTGCCTCCATTGTTTGCAAGGTTCAAAAGCTCCATCTCAGCGACGAAGGATACAGATGGATAAGGAATGGTCCCCTAGTGGATTCCTTAATATCCCCTTGAACTAGTTCATCAAGATGATCGCAGGATATCATGGTCAAACCCCAAAGTCAACTAGAGGATTTTCGCCAAAACAAAATCTAAGTTTCATCGAAACCTTATCGATTTTCTTTCGAAATAGAAAATCGAAGGATTAGTGATATAGTTTAATTGAAATAAAGATATTTAGGCTTAAAATGCTCATGTTGTTATGCCAAAGACTTATTATAAAAACTATGGCCGCACTGTGATTTGGTGCACGCCGGATGATGTAATTTTTGAAACAGTTTGTTAAATTTCATTTTGCAAGTAATAGACTTGGTTTGATGTTTGTATGCACTACGTTGATTGGAGATTATGGACTAATTCGTGGAGGGCCCCTACGACCAGTGACAGGTCTTTAACCAATTGCAATTAGATTTCTTTCATTACTTGAATACTCTGTTTTTGTGTGAAGAAATGTAGTATGATGAGTTCGCGAGTGAATCGTTATATGCATGAGCACTTCCCTTTGCTTTATACCTAGTTTAATCTGCTATTTGAATTGATTTTTATCTGGTACAATATGGTTATTTCATTTGCTTTTTATATAGTGTATTCCAACTGTGTTTACTTCATAACGTAGTTGCTGTTCAGAATATCTTGTTTGAATGAAATTGAATAAGTAAAAGCGTGAGAGTCTTCTCCTTAACAATTGAACTCAGAAAGTATTTCTTTATAGTTTGATAGAATAGATTTCTCTTGCACTTAGTAAATTAGAGTTGCAGCAAAGAAATTCAAGACAAAAATCCAAAACAGTCTAACACAAGTAAAATCTAGAATCACTCTCATATCATCCATAAATTGATTCAATAGAAAATAACTCCTAAGAAATTAGTTGATAACTTTAGGGATTGAGACATTAATATAATTTACGACACCATCGCCATACTGATCTTAAGTTTAGACCCTAACAAGAACATAACGACATAAGAAGTAACTACTAGCACATATAGTGCACATGTACTTCATTAGTATATGTACCCTGGTTGACAATTTATGATTGACAATTTAAAGACATTAAATTGGCCAAACAATTCACATGTGATACATTCTTATATATTTTCATATATGGACAATTTATGGATACATGAATATTATTTCGGTTTATGGATGCTTTTTATTTTAGTTTATGGATGTTTGTGTAATGTAAGTTGTATATATTTTCATATAGATAGTTTATTCATACATTCATTATTTTAGTTTGTTGATGTTTATTAATTCTTGTTTATAGATGTTCATTAAATTTTATTTTATGGATCTATTAATTATTTCGCTAGTTTAAAAAAATTTCTCTAGTGTAACTTTTATTAAAAATATAAAAAATTTGATTTCTAGTTTCGTAGACTAAGAAAATAAGTACAATCTTACTATGATTCAAGTCACTTTGATACTTAAAATGAACTAAAATATATCATGTATCGATTTAATATTGAGCATGGGAAGAGTTAAAAATATGCTTCATATTAACTTGTAAAAAGTGTCTTTTAGTGCAATCAATGTCTCTTATTACAATGATTTTAATAATAAATTATTTGAATTTTAAATTCATCCATATTATAATAAAAAATCTGTATATGAAAATTTTTGCGACCCACCCATATACCATTGCATGGTCAACTCTTTTAAGTATTTCAATAAATTCCTTATCTTAAAGTTCAATTAAAAAACACAAATAGAATTGGAATAAGTTTTATTCAATTTTAAAAGATGTCTTGTAAACAACAAATACGTTTTATTCAATATTATTTCTTTTGAGGTTATCTATAAGAGGTTAGTCATAACATGATATAAGTCATATGTATTGGAGTTTAATAAACCAAAAAACAATATATGATATGTTTCTATAATTTTATACAATGTTATGAAATTTCCTAAATTTACTTGGTTATTCAAGTATTTCAATCAATTCCTTATCTTAAGGTTTAATTAAAAAACACAAAAAGGATTGAAATAATTTTTATTCAATTTTAAAAGATGTCTTGTAAACAACACATAAGTTTTATTCGATTTTATTTCTTTTGAGGTTATCTACGTGAGCTTAATCATAACATGATATATATATATATATATATATATATATATATATATATATATATATATATATATATATATATATATATATATATATTCTATTTGTTGCACTTTTTACAATCCAAAATGAAGTATGTGTGTAACTCTTTCCTTTATTTATATCAAATTCACACATGGAATTTATTAATAACATAAAAAAATTTCAATGTTGTTCATAACCTAGATAGTTGAATTTCCATTTTAAGTAAAATAATATTATATCAACTTGGTTGTTCTACTGAAATGGATTTTCTAGAACCCATTATGATGTATATCTATAAAATTTCTTCCATGCTCAACATGAGTACGATACATGACATCTAAAAAAAATTAATATCAAAATTTATTAATTTTAAATTTAAATCCTTCTTGGCTCTAAATTTTAATTAAATTTTAGATCCCTCTTTATTCTAAATTTATGGGGTTCACATAAGGATCCTATCCCTAAAAATAAAACCTCCTTGAAATTTGGAAAACTTTAGAAACTTAAGCACCTCAAGGAACCTAAATCTTATAAAATATATACACTATTATGAATCCATCTTAGATCTATAAATATACTTTCATTTGCTACAAATAAATAAGAATGATGCACCAAGAGAGGTATGGGTGCATGTCTTCATTCTATGCTGAAAATTTCCATATTCATTTTTATTTTAGTTATCTATGATTTTATTCCTAATAGCGAACATCAAAGGTAATTTTATTTACATTCAGAATTACAAAATTACAGAAGTATTCAACTGTCACATTTCTAAATTACAAAATTCATATCTTGATCTCTTATACTAGATTGGATTACACTTGACTGCTATAGACTCGGCTTCAGGGATTTCCATTTGCATCATCTACTCATCTGGCTAATGGGTGATATGAATGCAAGTCTCCATAACACGTTCATGGTTAGATTATGTCATCTTCCATCTCCTTGGTTCACCTGTATTTGTTTTTATTTTTGTGAGGCCGATCTGAGCTTCTATGACTAGATGACCATAATGGAAAGATATATATTCATGCATAAAATCTCTATAAATAATGTGATCACCCTATTTTTTAACCTTTTAAAAAAATGACCCGTCATAACCATGTCACCAATTTGGTATTTGAATTGTCCAGCTTAATATGGTCGCACCTAATAGAGAAATTTTGAGGTAAACACTGGGCCTCAAAACAAAAATTTACAATAAAAATAAACTTTATAAGAACGAATAGGATTCAATATGATGATGTCAACCATGGTGGATGATTCACTATTTTTGGAGTAATACAGTAAAAAGATCAAAAAAGAAAAAAACTACTTTTTCAACTCGTATTTCAACTTATCTCCCTACAATTTTACTCAAATTTCAAGTGGGTTCACTTGTTGGATGCAGAATTTAATATTTCATCTAAGGATTACCCATGTTGCATATTGTCGATGGACCCTACTACACGAAAAATGTGAAATACATGAAAAACATGATTGCAATCACATTTTTCATGTATTTAAAAATTTTCACATAGGAGGGTCCATCAAAAGTGTGCAACATTATTACTCCTTGGATGAAAAATTGAATTCCGCATCCAACGAGTGGTACTGCTTAAACTTTGGGTAAAATAGTAGGGAGATAAGTTGAAAATATGATTTGAAAAAACTAGTTTTTTTTGCCCTCCAAAACTTGATGAGTTAATCTGATTTTATTTTATTATTTCCACTATTATTTTATAATTATCCTTAGGAAACCAATTTTAGACCTCAAAATGTCTCTAATGAACCTACTTTTCACCTGTGTGCAGGACACTAAATAATAGGCCACATTATCTGCATTTCCTAAGGGGGTAGTGACAATGAAAACATTGCCTACAACCAAAACACAAAATATGTATTAGTTATACATTTAAGATTTCAATTTATGGATGAAACCAATAATGATAGATGCCACATACCTTCCCTTACAACATCCGAGTCTCGATCATGATCAAGTGAAATGATGGCCTCTTCATCGTGCATCTCTTGCCATGTCGAAATTAGATGAGGTCTCTTTGGATTAAGAGGGTCATATTTCCATCATTTCACGTACTTGTGTTTTTCACATTGATTAAGTCTGCATCCATCAACACCAATGAAAAACTCACAAAAACATGTGAGTTTTCTTGTCTCGATGGAAAATATTTCCCCCATGCCTTTACTCTGCACTGAGTGTAATTCCCTTATTCCTTCTTAGTATGAAGCTATTCACATTTCCAAGTTCAACATTCCAAAAGAACCTATGCATATGCCTAATAGATATGTGAACTTCATGTCCTAAATGGGATCTGCACTACTTGACCACCTCTAGTGATGATTTGAGTCAATCTGCATCATGACTCATTCAACGCCTCATAAGTGCTCACTTCACACAAGCACTTGCACCATCATGCTCACCCTTTCCATGTACTATTTCAAAATAGCTCCAAGTACGTTGAATTTTTGTCTTCTTAGGTAGCCGAATCAACCAATAAAAACTACGTGCTAACTTGAACTACCCTACATAACCATCTGACCATATCCAATGTTTCTTGAATGATATGTCAATTTTTTGTGATGATTCATAAATCATGCCAAAGCAATTTTGCTAAAAAAATGTGTTATGCTCATGATCATCATTAATGTATAAGTGATACTCCTTAATCACATCATATGAATCGTTAGTGCTATCCCTACCATTAACATTCAATTGTGTATGTTTTTATAGAACATGTACGAATATGGACACTTGGTCTGAGTGATAGTACTCACTTTGGATCTCCAGCTGAGGAGAAAATGTGTAATTATCGACAAAGTCTACCACTAATAAGATTGTTCATGGCTAGAATACTTCATGAGAATTCTTAAATTCATAAGCTTGCCACCCAGACATGTGCGATTGTTTGACATATTTATAGATCTGGTTCTAAAACGCCCCCATGAATTCTGAAATAGGAATATCATTTGCAACATAATTGATTCTCCTAGGTGCCAGAGTTGAATAAGATGGTTGATTTCCCATGGAATACTCATATATCTTTCATGTGACTATGACATCTAAAATCCCATACTGGTTTGGATCAATAGGAAAGTTCCTATGGAACAATTCCAAATCACCATATACAATGCATCTTCTCCCACCTATACATATTTTCTTATAAAAGAACTCTTTTGGCTTCCTTCTGCATAATATTGATGAAACAAAATCTTGAATTGTAGGAGGAGGGTTGTCATGATAGTTCTTCTAGTGAAATTCCCGAAATGTGTCATAATGAAGTTGGAATTCAATGTGATATCAGCAACAACACGTGTCACAGATTGTATTAGGCATAATAAACCATAGTTTCAATTTTTTGAAACATCCTTATGGATATCTTGACATGGTGATTGATTTCCTAAAATTCCTCGAATAATGCAACTTCTATCATTTCTACAATGTGCTTATCGTGATATACATACCAACCTTTAGCTAGGCGATGTCACGTGACATGCTTTCTATTTGGAACAACACAAGAATGGATATCCAAAAACACTACCATAAGTGCTATGATTCTTGTTGTAAGCCTGTCTCGGTAGGGCTTCTTGGTGATAAGAGCCCAAAAGTAGATTCATCATTTTAATTTACTCGAACCCTAAATTTGGTATGCTTATGCAATGTTTTTCTTGAGACATGGAGCAATTTTGAGAGTATTTCCAACTTTTGTTGTCTTTATGTATTTGGT
The DNA here is from genome assembly GCA_031772625.1 of Pinus tabuliformis. Classification (NCBI taxonomy): domain Eukaryota; kingdom Viridiplantae; phylum Streptophyta; class Pinopsida; order Pinales; family Pinaceae; genus Pinus; species Pinus tabuliformis. The sequence continues at coordinate 361,020,176 of CM062808.1, forward strand.
GAAATAATAGAAGTTGTAATTGTCATACGAGTAGCTCGAACACCAGTTTTTCTTGATTTTACAAACATAGAGAATGCTTTTGATATATTTTGAGTGACATTCATACGTGTCTTCCTACTTTTAGCATCTTGGATACCCAAAATATTTGTGGGATGTTTTAGTTTCTTATGTTTGATCAACCCATGCAATATTTGAGCTTGTGCAACAACTAAATGTTTCTCAAAATACCGTCATATGATGTTACCAACATGCTTTATCATAGTGTGAGCAGGGATAAGCTCCCTAAGTTCCTTTATTGTGCTTGCATCCAAATTTTCTGCAAACCTTCCGCCCCTTTCCAAACCACTATCTCCCTAAAATCCTATCAACTTGAGAGGGCACAACCCACTATTCTGGTTGTTGATCAGCATGATAGGGCACATCTTGTTCCCCTGCTGGTTGATCAAATTGATAGGGAACATCTTGTTCCCCTAGTGGTTTATCAACTTGATAAGGCACATCTTGTTCCTCTAGTGGTTAATCAACTTGATAGGGTACATCTTGTTCCTTTAGTGGTTAATTAGCTTAATAGGGCTATCTTGTTCCTCATGTGGTTGATCAATTTCCATCCCTGCATAGTGGAATACAAAATATACTTGTAATTCAAGTGAATCATAAGTATTTAATAGTAGATCTACACATGTTTATTTAAGAAATCACCATATGTGGAAGGTCATGATATGATTGGTAGGGTACTCCCCCTAATTTCCTTCGAATTTAGGGATATTTGATGGAAACTTGGTCGGCATAAGGGGGCATTGTTGATTATGGGAAATGGGATCATCTGTGGGTTTTGTCAAATATGGGAGATTTAAGGAAGCGAAAAATGGTATCTTGTTAGTGTTAGCCATGATGTAATGACCTTGTGTGTTGGTGTTGGTGTTGGTATTGGTGTACCATGCACAGTAGTCTTGGTTGGGGTACCCTGTGGGGTGGGGTTGGTTGGAGTAACCTGCAAGGTAGTGTTTGTATTTCCCGGAGGGATGGTGATGGGGGTGCCTTGGGAGAAGATCCCAATAAGGTGGCCTTAAGAATGGATGTGCCTAACATGGTGTCTGGGTCCTATCTTCTGTGCCAGAACGGTGAGAGACCAGGCACTCCTCCTAGTAATGGTGGGAGATTTTATTAGTGCCTAGAGTGACTGGAAACCCTTGGGTCCCCTATGGTTCCCTAGTAAGTGCATGGGAAAAGATGGTGAGGGGATTTTATTTACGAAAATGAAATAAATTACATACATAAGACAAAGTGAAAAAAAAATAGTTAATTTTCCCTTTAATTCTAATGTGTGAAACAATCAACAAAAAAGGTTTTGTGAGGTTTTGCGTATGAGAAAAATTCTTAAAAATACCTAACGTCCTTCCAAACAAGTAGTAACTGGGGCTTGTGATGATTTTATAGTAGGGTAATAAGGACACGTTTCGAAAGTACTAGTGACACTTCCAACATCCAAAAACCAACAAGGTATGGAGAGGGTTATAGTGGGGGTAGTAGGGCTTTGTCCCGAAAGATATGGTGACACTTCCAGTAGCTTGACAAAAATCGCCTCAAGTGGAGTGCTCCCGCACCCACTACCTATAAGGAAAAATTTCCTAATATTTGGCCACTAAGTTAGCTATGTCTTGTGGGAATGAGTGAATCAAAACTTCTTGTTGTCAAGTTTGGACCCAAAATCCCTACCAAGTGTCGGGAGACAACAAGGATGTTCGTGATAACCGGCCACTAGGCCTTACCCCCTTCACAGGTTTCTCGTCATTACTGTATTTGTCACTGGATGATGTAGGATTTTAAGCTCCTTAAAAGGCAACTTCTATGTTTCAAGATGAAAAAAACCATGATGACTTATGTGTTGCTTACCCCTGTGGTCCTAACCTGAACTATAAATTATCTTGTGGCCCTTGTGGGGAATTTAATGTGTTCAAGTTAAGGTTGTTTTTATAGAGTCTTTGCTTCACTTAGGGTGTGAAAAAATGTAATATCAAAGAAACTAAGTACAAATATTCCAAAAGAGGATACCCTTTATACCAAGTTTAAGTGAGCTTAGTGTGTGGCATGAAGGTGTGTGCAATTGAAATTATGAACATACAAAGTGTGAATTGCAATGATGTGGATATGCAATGATTCTTTACAATTCCCATAATTACACTATGTGATGTTTGTTCCTTGCAAGAAAAGAAAATATGTGTGGATAGTGGGCCACTTACTCTTTCCTAATTATGCTATGTGCTCACATATAGGGAGATGGAAAAATTAGTGCTTTGAGAAATATTTCAGATACCCCCACAGTTTCGCCACAAGGGTTCAAGGGGAAAAGTGTGTAATTTATTTCTTTACTAACATCAAATCCTAGCATTAGAGGAAATTGCAGCGTAAAAGTGGCCTCATAAGGAAAAATAATCAAATAATAGTTAAAATAATCAAATAAGAGTTATGAATTTTGGAGGGAAAAGAAAAAAACTGCTTTTTAATTGTATTTTTGGCTCATCTCCTCATAGGTTTACTCAAATTTCAATTGTAGACACTCGTTGGAAACAAAGTTAAATTCTGCATCCAACGAGTACCCATTATGCATACTTTTGAGAAGACCCATATTGATAAAAATTGAAGATACATTAAAAAACATGTTGTACATATTTTTTTAATGTATTTGAAATTTTTATCAATGTGGGTCTTCTCTAAAGCGTGCATAATGGGTACTCGTTAGATGAAAAATTCAATTTCGCATCGAAGAAGTGTCTACACTTGAAATTTGAATAAATCTATAAGGATATAAGCCAAAAATACAATTAAAAAAATAGTTTTCTTCTTTTCCCTCCTAAATATTTACATGTACCTCTTTTTAAATTTATAGGATTTTGATTGGTTTATATATTATGACATGGAAATTATGTGAAAATTTGATGGGCACTATTTGGAAAAAAAATCCTCTAATGTATGTTGACAATGATGGATACTACCAACATATAGGGGGTATCGCTAATGTGAAGTCCCAATTATACCTCACACCATTTGGAGTAGGAGACCTATCCAAAGTATTGACCTCACCACCATAACTCAAGGTTTTCCTTGGCTGCAATGAATAACATAAGAGAGTATGCACATAACCTTTGAAATCAACAAGCAATTTGACACTGTGAATCACCAATTACAATGTGTAAAATGAGATCTTCGCAAGAGGGGAGACAAGAGTGAGTCTCCAGAAGGAATGTAATAGTACTATCCTAAGAGAGGTACTTGAGAGCAAGGAAAGATTTATTAATTAACTAGCGAAATAGTTCACATAGACACAACAATCATTAAAGCAAATAAAACATACATTCACACAATAAGCACCAAAGCCAATGAAATGTTTCAATTTCTTAGTACATGTAAATTTAACATATATCGCAAACATCTAAAGAATGGTCTTACAATATTAACGATACATGATTGAAAATGTGTGGGCTCAACGAGCTTCTAATGATTAAATGAAAGATCCAAGTAGACAATTACAATGGTGAGACACTAGCTCCAATAGTGGAACACTAAGTCACTTCTTGCTTCTCTGAAGAATGATATTCTCTCCTATGCCAAGCTAGAGAAGCCAAGGCTAGCTCTCTAAAGTCTAAGACTCTGTTGTAGCTACTATAACCACCCTCCAAAATTTTTCCCATGCTTTGATTTTGGAGCCTTCCTTCTATCCACGAGAGCTTATATTTTCCTGTCGTCAATTATTCATGGTATGTCAAAGACTTATATTTTATGCATGCTTATGTTAGCTTGTTTTGATCCCGATCTAAATCTTCTAAATCACAAGAAACCTTCTGACTTGACCTTGCAATATTGTTGGGCTTGCCTCCATAAACTGTGCAATCTTGGAAGACAGGCCAACCTTGAGCATGATAACTGCAAATTTCTAGATGGCATCCCAACTTTGTTGATGGAAACTATGCAAACCATCCCTTGAGCTCAGAAACTATGCAATGCATTGAGTCAAGAAGTTTCCCAGCCTTGCCTCCAAAAATTGCGCAATCCTTCTTGGCAGTGTGCATGCAAAGTTTCCTAAAAAAGAAAAAAAAAGAAAAAAAAATCAAAAAGGAAAAAGCAAAAAGAAGAAAAAGCATACCTAGAAAATATGGATTCACTAATTAGTTTCTGAAGGTGGCACACTTACTATTTTTGAAATTTTCCACCAAGTGTCGCTTTTTCCTTGATTTTAGGCATGCGTGACATAAACCTCAATCAATATAGATCTATTTAATTGATGCCCTTAGATATCATTTGTACATTCAATATTGGAGCTATAACATTCCAAAGGAGATCAAGATTCCTTTGGTGGAGTTTGTGGCACTTTTCGGGGTAAGTTTTTCTTTTGTCGTCTTTTGCTGCTTTTTCCATTGCTTTTTGTCGTTTGACTCCTGCGAGTGTTGTTTTTCTCATTATTTTCATGGTTGCTGGTGTTTTAATGTATACTATCTTGTACAAGTGTACCTAGAAAATATGGATTCACTAATTAGTTTTTGAAGGCGACACACTTACTATTTTTGAAATTTTCTGCCAAGTATCACTTTTTCCTTGATTTTAGGCATGCGTGTCATAAACCTCAATCAATCTAGATCTATTTAATTTATGCCCCTAGAGGTGATTTGTACATTAAATATTGGAGCTATAACATTCCAAAGGAGATCAAGGATCCTTCGGTGGATTTTGCGGCGCTTTTCCGGGTAAGTTTTTCTTTTGTCGTCTTTTGCTGCTTTTTCAATTGATTTTTGTCGTTTGACTCATGTGAGTGTTGTTTTGCTCATTTATTTTCATGGTTGCTGGTGTTTTAATGTATGATATCTTGTACAAGTGTTTTTTCGGTCTGTCATTCACCTTTCACAAGTTTTGTATTAGTTTTCTTGTTTTTTCTCGTTAGAGTTCATCGTTGCAGCGTCTCTTCTTACATGTTTGTTTTTCCTTTTGCATGTAGATCTTCCACACTCATTTTGCACTAATCTATCCATAATTGGTCAGATACACTTTAAAATGCACTATCACTTAGATCTTCTTGTATCCAAACTCTCATAGTGAAAATTTGCTCATCTGTTGGCTAGTTTTCACCTTGTCTAGTTAGGTATTGTGCAGTTTGGAGCTCAAGCTACAATATTGGCCTCTAATAATGTGCAATGTTTAGTAAAGGTTGACCCAAATGCGCATGCGCAGTTCTAGGGCTCAACCTGATTCCTTGGCTACTGATACTATGCAATGTGTAGTCTCACCCATAGTCTTCCCAGGATGGACTGCGCATTGCGCAGTCTCTAGCCTCAAGTTGTATCACTGGCTACTAAAACTGTGCAATGTGCAGTTCCCACAACCAGTATCTGTCCCCTTCACTTCCATAATTGCACAATTTTCCTAGTCATTGCATGTGGTTGTGCCTGATCTTAATTTGTAAGCTGATTTGCTGAAGCTAATTTATTGTTTGCCATGAGTGATTTTTCCTCCCACGGGTATTGCAGGTGTTGAGCACTTCTCTTCTTCAGTCGCTGTTATCATGGAACCCAAGAGAACTGCTTCAAAGGATACCACAGAGAGCAGCACCAGGGAGGAAATTGAGAGTACACTAGTTTACTTTCCAGTATACTCAGATACTCAACTATTTGTAGAGAAGGAATCAAATCTCACATAGCAGAAGGTGAATGAAATTTTCTTAGCAAAGACCTTCAAAGAAGATCTGGAAGACTGAAAGATGTATATCATTATTCAGAAGTTAGGTTTACATAGGGTTGCATGAAACTACCTAGAATTTCCATGAGCATATGTTATTAGTTGGATACTGTCTCACACAAATTCAAAGACTACGAATCTTGGAAGTATTAGTGGACGGAGGCCTGCTTCTTATCTGGCAGTGGATTATCATCTTATGTACCACTTACCTTAGCCACAATCACTCATGGATTCATATTTCTATGCGAAGACTAACCACTTGAGCACCAAGGATATTGTTAAAGGGTTGGTAAAAGAACCAACAAAGTTTCGACATACACCCACCAACACATACAAGATAAAATATCTCAGGAAGGTCTATCAGTTGTTGATCATCTTATGTTGTAGAATCTATGGTTAGCAGAGTACTGAGACCTTTCCTGAAGGGTGGGATTTCTTATTGGACCAGGTTGTGAACAAAGGTAAGTCATTCAACTGGTTAGATTTGTTGGCTCGGATGTTGCAGATCCATGTGTCTAATGCCCTTAGTCCTCCCAAGGGTGAGTAAGATAGATTTTATATGTCTGCATATCTACTGGATGCAATTTGCGCATACAATGCATTCCCTGGCATGAATTAGACTTTGACAACATAGAAGCCTTCCATGTATGCTTATTGCAAACTTTTTTTGAAGTGCAACCACAAAGGATAATGGAGAAGCTAACTGATCACTTCCTCATTCTGTTGTACAAGATGATATTTGAGGAAGATCCACCTTGCATGTCACATGGGGCAATAGAAGCAGTATCATAGATAGCATATTGGTTTTCCTCACTGGATGGAACTTTCCTTAGAGTGTTCGACACACAGAAGTCACTGCATATTTTATTAAGGTATGCCATCAATAAGTTATTCATGTAAGAAGTTTCATATCATATCTCCACAGGGTTGTCAACAATATTGCATAGGAAGAAGAAAGCACCTTGGCCAACTCTTCCTATGCAGATCGAATTGTACAAGATCAAGAACTTGAAAGTTGCATATACTTAAGGGAAAGCGATAGAAAAATTTTCATTTGGTACTCGAGATTTCAATCCATATGATCTGAGGAGTATTTGCAAAGGTCACTGTGCGAGAATCCATTTTCAGTGGCTAAGCGGGACCTTTCACTGGCCGGAGGAGGATGGATGGAGGAATTGTTATAATGCCTCCAAGTCTCGCAAGCTGATTAGTTTGGAAGGAACTTCAAAGGTTGCTCCACAACAAGCAAACACTCGAGGAAGAACCAAAAAAAGTGCACAACCCAGTGCACGAGAAGGGAAAGAGGAAATATGTGCAGAGTCTAGGGGGAGAATGAGGCCGCAATATGAAAGCATATCTAGCCATTATGAAAGCAACTTTAACAGTAGAGAAGAAGAGGAAACAAAGCATGAAGCAAGAAAAATGGAAGCAGAGGAAAGAACGGCCACAAAAGAGGAAAGAAGAAGAAGAGAAGAAGAAACAAGAAGAAGAAGAAAGGCGAAGAGTAGAGGCAATAGCAAAAGAAACAACATAGAGGCAAGCTATAGAGATAGAACAAAAATGACATTCAGAGGAGGAGAGAAAATAGATGCAGAACAAAGAGCTTACTCAAGAGATAGATGGTTTGATTAAAATCCAATACATGGGGGAACCACAACCGCAGATTCAATATGTCAACCTAATGATGAGTACACAACATGTCACTATTCATTCTCCCCATCCTACAACATAGTAAGGTCCAAGTGAGGAAGAGGATATTGTCCCTCTCGATGATGGTCGAGTGATGGATATGTACAATCTGACCTATGATGAGCTTCATAAAAATATTGTACAAGCAAGGAAGAAACATTTTCTAGATGACCTTTCATCTGCTGCATTCATTAGAGAAAGGGTGACCATGACCGACACCAGAAGAAATCCAAGTGTCATTGCCGAAGCCAACTTTACCTTTGCAAGTGCTTCAAAGTAAAATACAAGTTATTTGTTGGCCAAGAACAAGCAATTGGAAAAGAACTAGTAGATTGTTAGTCAAAAGGTTGAACAACTTTGAGTAGTAGCTCAAAATGTAGCTTCTGCATAGGTTCATATGAAAGAGTTGAAGGCAACAATACTCGATGAAGTATTGACACTTGGAGTGACCATGCAGAATCTTTGTGAGGAGATTGTTACCGTGCATAAGAGTGTTGTCCAGTTGCATGGAATGTAGCAACAGTGTAAATATTTTTTCACAACTCCCAGGAATGCATAAGCTACCATGGTCATCATGCATGAATGGTCAATGCAATACAAAAGGGCACCGCTTGACTTGGGAAAGAAAACAAAGCAACATGCATAGCTGGAGAAAGCAAGAGTTCTGATGCTGATCCAGAAAAACAAACAAATCACCTCTTTCATTGGTAACATTCAAGCCTCGTATGCATGTTTATCAAACAACATGGTTATCTTGGTGAAATCCCATCAGTCGGTTCGCTCACAAAGATCAAGCGTAGGAACCAGGTCAAACAGGGGATTGATGAATACTTGGAACCATGGAAACAAGTAATCATCAAGGAGGATCTTGAAGTAAATAGATGGAGTATGCAAAAGTAGATTGGTGGCCGTGTCCAAATCAACGCAATGTTTCTCCTGCTAAAGAAGGAAACAAAAATTGGTTCCAGGTCAGTGTACCTGGATTCCATGGAGGCTAGAGTCTACTTCCAACCTGACACCATCGCACAGTTTGGGGATATCATTGCGCAGTACAGAGCTTGGCACTGTTATGTGGTTGAGAAACATCAAGTGGAAGTTGTTGAGCTGGAGTTTCCCCAAACTCAAGCATGATATGTTTTGTCTTATTAGGCTATCTAGTTGGCTCTACCCAATTTTTTCTTATGTGGGTACGAGTGTAAATTGTAATATTATTTTGTAATTTGTAAGTGGAATTCCAAGTGTCAATATTGGAATGTGAAGATTCATGATGTAATGTAATGATTCATTTTGTAAATAAGTTGAAGAGTCATGAGGGAAGTCCAAAATTCACAAAGGGGAGTTGAAGAGTCACCCCCTCTTGTTATAAATATACCCTCATAAATCATGTAAAGGGATTTTGGGAGCCAAAGTTTTGGCTAGGCTTAGGCTTAGAATCAGGAGCTTCAAAGTTTTGTGAGAGTCTTGGCTTCTTTGTAGCATAGAGGGAGTTTATTTCTTTGGAGGAGAAGGTGATTTTGAAATCACGTTCCACTATTGGGGCTATTGTTCCATCAATGGTATATGTATGATTGGAACTTTCACTTAATAAAAGCTCAGAGCCAACACATTTTCATGGATATGTTGTAAATATAGTAGGACCATTCTTTTTATGTTTGAAATGTATGTTATTTAACTTACGCTTATGCTTATGAACTGTTTCATTTGCATTGGTATGAAGCTTGTTGAATGCATGTTGATTTTTAATTCATCATTGTTAACTTGTGAACTATTTCATATATTATCTTGTGATGTCATTTATGATCGTGTGCTCCTTTCAAGATGCGTACTATTACATTATTTCAAGGGGCTCACTCATTTTCCCTTTTGTGTGTTAGAACCTTCATGCATTTCACTTGACTTTCTGCAAGGTCGCACACTTGTTCTCACCAAAGTCATTATACATCACTCTATGCGTTATTGCAGCTAAGGCACATCATTAAAACCCACAGGATCAACAACTGTTTTGTATTCCAGATGGGACTCCTACACTAAATGGTGTGAGGTACAATTGGGACTTCATATTGGGGAGATCCCTTGATTGTTGCCAGGTCCAACACCATCAACATTTCCAATGCTAGAAGGAAGTCCAGGTGACAAGCTAAGCCATGAAGTATGTTTGAAATTTACGCATATTTAATAGCTTCTTCCCAAATATTAACCCTAACATGTTTTTCTAGAACCGTAAATATGAAAGTGCCTGTGGGAATAATTAATGACTTGTCAAACTTGAAATTCGATGGCGAGAGTGGAACAACCATTCTCAAGCACACTGCTCATTTTTTTGAATTTTGCACAAAACACAATATCCACTGTGAGGATGTAGCGTGCAGGTTTTTCATCCTCACATTTGAAGCGTGCATAAAGGAATGGTGTTACACATTGCTAACCACTTCCATTCACTCTTTCGAACATATTGTCACTGAGATTTACCCCTCCTTTGACAGGTATGATTATAAATCTATGTTCAAGAAAATCATGTGATTGTGAAAAGCATCTGATGAATCTCTTGATGATTTTCACAATTGTTTCATCCATTTTTGTTTCAAATTTTCTAAAGATGATATCGATTGGAATTTTATGAAAGAGAAATTTGAATTTCTTGTTCACATTTCAGTAATTCCACATGAATATGAGTCTTTCAAAAGTCTCGCAACATACCTTGGTTAGATATTTTAAATCTGTGACAAACACAATTGTTTTTCCATGTGACTCTTCATTTTCCCCTCATGTAACAACCCCATTTCCGTAGGTTGAGGTGGGAGAACTTGAGAGTTCATCCATTGATTTACCACCATCTTCTCTGACCCCACATACTTAGAATTTCAGCGTAGGTTTGGACTGCAAATATGATGTTTACGATGATGATTTATCTCCTTGTCCTCCATCCATTGATTCCTTTGGTCATCCTGATTGTGAGTTGCTTGGTTCACTTGTTTCATCTGTTTCTATCGATGTTCATGAGGATCAGTTTAAATATGGAGCTAATTTTGAGCAGCCAAAATGCAATATCATTTACAATGGCTATGTGTGGGAGTCTATCTCTGAACAAGAATTTGCAACGAAGGTTGATATTTCTCCTTCCGTATCTCTCCCTCATTATCCTGACATATTCCACGATTATGTCATTCCTGTTGAATCATTCAAAGAATCAGTTTTTGATGGTGTTATCTCTGACCATACTTAGAACTTGTGGGGTGTTTGTTCTACAATTGAATGCGGAGAGGAAAATTTGTCTCTTCTTGATATTTCCGATCCATAATCTGATTATCATGAAGAATTAGAGAGTGAAACTTCTCATTTTTTGTTTTCCCCTCTTTACGATTCATTAGATCATGAGGATTCCTTTGTTTTTGATATTGATATTTCTAATCATGGTTGTCATGATTTATTCACCGATTCATCTGGTCATGACTCTGATGTTTCTGTTGTTAATCTTTCTAAGCCACCGACTTTTGATGATCTATCTTCTGATGTTTTGGAAATTTCATAAGTTGTCGAGGCACTTTAGCCCGAGATGATGATTATGTCAGGTTCTCGAAGTCTTGAGGCTAGTTCCAATTCCGATTAGAAAAATGACGTATCTTTCAAGGCTCCTCATCACTTCTTCACACAAATTGAAAATCATTATGTGTCATAGTTTTCACATCCTCCATCTGTTTTTCATGATCCCATCGCTCAATATTTGGAGGAGTCATACCTGGTGAGATCCATTGTGAAATTCAAGTTTTCTTCTTTCTTTATGTTTCCTCAGTTTCAAAGTTCGAAAGTTTGTTTTCACACGCCATATTGTCGAAGTGTGTCTGAACAACATAACACATCCTCAAAATTTCTTCCATGTTGTTATAGCATCATTGATAACCCTTGTATACTTGATGATCTCAGTTATGGCCTTGGGAAGCCCTTTCCCTTTAGACTTGGTCCATTTATTAAAAAAATATTTTAAATTCCATACACAACTTTTCCCTTAAAAAAGTGCGTGCACACGTGGGTCCAACTATAACCAACCCTCGTATATAATTTAAAATAATAAAAAAATACAAAATTCCTATTTTATGGGTGGGGTTTATGGGTTACACCGGAAGCCCACCTACAAGAGCTTGTGGTGTAATTGTATCCCAACTGAAACAACTATTTTGGGATGATATAAATACACCTCATGGGAAGGCCTAATGGGAGGAGAAAGATAGGATATTGATATTATATCCAATTGGTCCCTGATCAAGTTTAATTTATCCTTGTGCCTCTTGCACTCACAGTTATAGGAAACCCTTGTTTCCTTATAGAGATGTCCATCTCCTTTATATGGCATCTATGCGTATGCATTTGAAAGAGGATTGTTGAGGCTTGGTTTGGACGGATTTGGAGGAGGTTTCACTTGGAGTCGTGGTTCAACTAGGTTGTATTCTTCCACATTCTTTGCAGTCATCAATAAAGAAGCTCTGTCTTATTCCTGATGTTATGATATTTATGATTTAACTCATGTTATGATCTAATTATCTATGATCTCATGTTTTATATCTATATGATCTAACATTTATATCTTGAACATATTATGAACTACTTCTAGTATATATGTTTTTTTAGAATGAGTTGCATGTTTTGAAGCATTAGAGGAAGCATAGAGTTTGGACCCTAGGGGAACATCCTCAAACGTGGGACCTACAGGTACTATCTCTTCATCCCACTTTAGTACTTTAAGCATTAGGACTGCTTGTTTGCTTGCTTCTTGTTGGTGTATGCCCTTTGATATGTTGGGGTTCTCAACCCAGACCCTAGGGTGTGATATTCTCGTAACAGAATTGGCAACTCCACTAGGGAATACGATCTTGTATTTCCTTGTTTGTGTTGTTTCTCGCTTGATCTGGGCCTTCTTGTTTGGTTTCTTGGTTTTTCCATTATCTTTGACTTGTTTTCAATCTAGGCAAAAAGTCCGATCTTCCGGATCATAGCTAAATTTTTATTTTTCTTTGCTGACTTTTGTATACACAAATTTTAATTCACACAGTCGCATATACATGCACTTTTGTCAAAAGAAACACACCTATACATGGGTTTCCTTGTATACACGTAAGTCTGTCACCGCACAATCATGTATGCTTGGTTTTGAATGAATTTTTCAAATTATGATTCCAGTAAAGGGTTTTTCCTTATTTTTATTACTTATGTTTAGTCATTAATTATCTAGGAGAGTCTTGCTTCTTGCATATTTTTAGTTTTCTATCTATCTTTGTGGAAAGACCTAGTCAACCTAGGGTTTGCTTTTTGGTGAAGTGTTAGTTTTTGTGTTTAGGTTCAAGGCTTCTTAGTGAAGTTATTGGCTATTATGAGATTTTGGAACAGGGAATTGGTCTCAATTCACTTATAATCCAACATTTACATTGCTTTGCCTTGCTTTCTTGAAAGTTGACATATTTTGTTTTTTCTTGGTTTTTGAGAAAGTCCTTCTTGCAATCTTGAATATTTTTCTTGGTGTTCTTGAAATCTTTCTTGTTTGATGGAGTTTTTATGCTATTGTTCAGATCAGTTTGTTTGTTTTTGTAGCCTATTTTCACTTTAAGTCCTATCATGTTAGTGATTCATATGGCTTGTGAAATTTGAGGTTCTTTATGCTTGAATTTGATCTTGAAATCTTTAGTAGCTTTTGTTTTCTCAAAAACTGTTTGTGTCCTTAAAAAGAAAAAAGATAAAAACATATTTTTGTTGCCTTTCTTTTTTGTTTTGGTCTTCTTATCATTTCTGAGCAAGTGTGAAGTCTTTTCATTAGGTTGAATTTGCTTTATTTTGGGGAAAAGTTTGTGATTGAATTTGTTCCTCCCTTTTGTCACGTTTTGGTCTCTTGATCTCTTTGAGAAACACATTTGCTTGATTTAAGAGAAATCCTTAGAATATTGAATTAAGCATTTTTAGTTTTCATTATGATAGTTGCACTGTAAGCATATTTAGTCTTTTTGTAGATTTTGAGTGTGTGAGTGTGTTTTGAAAAAGAAATAAAATAAAATCTCTTTCATATTTTGTTCGTAGAACCTTGTAGAAATATCTTTCATCGAAGAAAAAAGAGTTGCATATGCATGGAGCCAGGTTTTCTGTTGATTTCTTTATGTTTCAATAACATCATAAGTCGCACTTCCATTTAACCCTTGACTTAAGAAGAACCATTAAAATCAAGCGCTAAAACTAAATGAACTAGAATTTTTTGATTTGTCATAGTTACACCAACTAGTCTAGGTCATTTAGGGCATTGGAATAGGTGTGTGGAGAGTTAACTCTCCAAGGCCACTCTGAATTTAAACATAGAAGTTTATTAAAAGAGTGAAATCCAGTGTCATTAAATTGTCTAAGAAATTTCTTCTCTTCAAGGAGTTAAGCACGAGGGGGAGTGAAGACAGGGAAGAGAGATACCCCCTCTCCTACTTGTTAGATCTCGACCAAAGACTGTTCTGCCCAACTTTCGATATGAACCAGTGACCTTAGTTTCCGTTCCTAGGGACCACATAGGTGACTACAGGGGGGAATACCCATGGTACCTAAGGCATACGTTGTATCACTCTCATTAGTACCTCTAGAGGGTGCCCTTGCGAAGCTCAAGTACTGGCACTTTAGAAGGATTTTGTCTAGGGGTCAACATAACTGTTTATGTTACCTTCATTGGTAGGCTTTGGCTGTAATTATCCCAAACTATATTCGGAAGGTCCTTTACTTCAATTTCTTGTATTTTGGTGTCTGGTCCTAATCACTTGGAGCGGAAATACTTGGAAGCTGCTTGATTGATTGTATCTTTAGGGACATTTTAGTGAGTGCTCTTTGCTCCTAGATTTCCATAGATTTATAAGTTTTTGAGTATTTACAAGTTCTCTTAATAATTAAAAGTGGTTGATCGACTAGCTCGTCAGTCCAGGAGGCTTCGTGGGCTCTCACCTACAAGTTCTGAGCCTTCTTCTAGAAGGCATAGGAGCAATTCTGTTGGTGATTTTCAATCAATAGCAACGAATGCATCGGAGATTGATCCTCCAGTTCAGGCTATAGTTTCACAGGGTGGACCTAGTGTAAGTTGAGATTTGGATACAAATACTCTAGTCCTTTCTAGGGTTCTCTTCCATTTAGAACACAAAGTTGAGGTTGAAGAGATTCATGTGTGATCCAGGTGGATGTTGGTGGCCACCCACCAACCCATTTGGACCCCCAAAACTGTCTCTTTCAGTCTTTTCAGTTTCCTAAATTGCAGCACAATTTACTATTTTTAGCAGTTTTTCGGGTCCTGAACTTCCGGAGCCGTCTTGAGGCCCTAAACGACGTTTTTTTGGGAATCTGGGGCAACATGGGTCCATGGACCCATGTTGCCTCCCAAAGTGGTAGTACTCGGATAGATCTTTCTAACGAGCTATCGTACGCATCAAACGGAGATCGTATGCCAAAGTTACGACCCCGGGAAATTGATGTACCAATTTACCCAAACGGGGCCCATAATTTGGCGTTTCATCTTCTAGGGTTAGGTTTCGGGATGTGAAGGGTTTTCCATTGTTTGTCAACAATAAATAGGCCTTCGAGCCTCATTGTAAGACAGTTCGGAACAGTTCAGAGGCATGTAGCCGCACATCTCTTCTCAGAGATAAGCTACCATCGCCCTAGCTGGTTTATTTCCATTTCTGGTTGTAAGCATATTTCAATATTTTCCATTAATGAAATGAAGCATTATTTCTGCTGCATCTCTGTTTTTATGGTTATCGCATCTCTGTATTTATGGTTATCTCTGTAATCTATTGCGTTCCTGTCTAAATCCGGATCAGTGGTATCAGAGCAGTCTACTTTTTCTCTGTTTTTCTTTGCATGTCCCCAACGAGGTCGGGATATAAGGAGTTAGGGCTTGAACTGGTCGAACCTTTGCAAGACCAGCCTCGCAAATCCCAACGGCCTCCCATGGCGGATGAGAAGAAAGACGAGGGGGCAGGAGATCCTATCAAAATCTTGCTCGAAGAAGCACTCGAGCGGCAAAGGAACGCGATGATGGATAGCTTTGCGCAGATCCTTCAGCGGCTACCCAGAGGCGACGCATCAGCTTCCAACAGCGACTCTGGAAATGCCACACCCTTCAAGGTACAAGTTAATTTTGAAATCCCCATCTTCGAGGGTCAAATAGACGCAGATGCCGTAGATAAATGGTTAAATCTGCTAGATGGGTATTTTTTTGTTCATGAATTTTCAAGTCGGGAAAAGATTGTTTTCGTTCTTCTAAAAGCAGCCCCCCACGTCAAGGACTGGTGGGAAACCTACTACGAGCAGAAGGATGAAAGTACCGGCTCACTATTTTCAGCCGCACCCACTTGGAATGACTTCCAGGATGCCATCAAGGAGCAGTACTACCCTGTCAGAAGCTATGAGGACAAATACATCAAATGGACCACACTGCGGCAGGGACGAGACGAAGATGTGCCAGAGTTCACAAACATTTTTCATACCCTTCGCACACAGTTGGGTATCAAAGATTCTGAGCTGCATCTGGTACTCAAATACCGTGGCTACCTACACAGATACATCCAGGAAGAGATGGTGTTCTTGAACATCTCCTCACTCGGGACAGCATACCGATACGCTGTCAAAATCGAGCAAAAGTTCAAACAGAAGAAGCGAGACTTTGGATCTGCAAATCCAAAGCCCAAAGGACAAAGCCAAGGCAGGGTGACCCAAGACAACCCGTCGAAGCCGCAAGAAAAGAACAACACCACAAAGCTGAAGAAGGACACAGGGAAGTGGTGTGAGTTCCACAAGAGTCCCACTCATAACACAAGTGAGTGTCGGACCAAGCAATCACTGGTGGCCGAGTTGAAGGCTTCCGAATCAGATGCATGTTCCGATCCTGAGCCAGAACCCGACAAGGGGAATGGCAAAGGGAAGCAGATCATTGATGCGGATCCCAGCGCCACTGTTGCCACCGCCAAGATCCAGAAAGATGAGCCCGAAAATCCAGAGGAAGGGGAGCGTCTTTTCCACTCACAGATGTGGGTGAAGGGTTCGCCGCTACAATTCATTGTCAACAGTGGCAGCCAAAAGAACCTGGTTTCATCAGAGCTCGTGAAGCGGTTGGGCCTACCGACTACACCACACCCGCAGCCATACAGTATCGGGTGGCTTCACGAAGGACGAGATCTCAAAGTTCGCCAGCAGTGCCGCCTTCCCTACAGCATCAAGCCATTCACAGACGAGGTATTGTGTGATGTTACACCTCTGGATGTTTGTGATGTATTATTAGGCCAGCCATACTTGTGGAGGCGACATGCAGTGTATGAGTCAAGGCCTCGTGCTGTCATTATTTCTTTGAATAATTCATTGTACAGGATACCAGAGGTAGCCCCACCTACCGCCACATCTTTGATCACTACCAAGAAAGGCAGCAAGCTCATATCACAGACCAGGAAATTCATCTGTCTGGTCCACTCCCA
This sequence comes from Pinus tabuliformis, assembly GCA_031772625.1. Lineage (NCBI taxonomy): Eukaryota > Viridiplantae > Streptophyta > Pinopsida > Pinales > Pinaceae > Pinus > Pinus tabuliformis. The sequence continues at coordinate 361,037,062 of CM062808.1, forward strand.
AAGTAAGGGGAAGATTGTTGCTACATCCATGACCCCTGTAAAGGGTTCCTCTACGCAGCAGCAGCAGCAAAGGAATGCGGTCATGACAGAACACAGGAACAACTTCTCACGCACAGGGGTACCACACAAGCTTCAAGTGGGTGACAAAGTCTGGTTGCATATGCATAGAGAACGCCTTACCAGAACCCATCAGAAACTCCGACCACCCCGACATGGTCCTCACAACAGTACCAAGGCTATGGGCAACAATGCTTTGAAGCACAACATTCCTCCATTCCTTCGCTTGCACCGAGTATTCAATGTGGACCATCGTCGACCATGCTTCCCACCATTTCTCGACACATCAGAGATTGTAGAAGCTTCCTCATCTCAGGGAGGAACTCAACGCAATGGGGACCATTGCTTCCTAAGGGGGGAGGAATGATCCAGGTGGATGTTGGTGGCCACCCACCAACCCATTTGGACCCCCAAAACTGTCTCTTTCAGTCTTTTCAGTTTCCTAAATTGCAGCACAGTTTACTATTTTTAGCAGTTTTTCAGGTCCTGAACTTCCGGAGCTGTCTTGAGGCCCTAAACGACGTTTTTTTGGGAATCTGGGGCAACATGGGTCCATGGACCGATGTTGCCTCCCAAAGTGGTAGTACTCAGATAGATATTTCTAACGAGCTATCGTACACGTCAAACGGAGATCGTATGCCAAAGTTACGACCCCGGGAAATTGATGTACCAATTTACCCAAACGGGGCCCACAATTTGGCGTTTCATCTTCTAGGGTTAGGTTTCGGGATGTGAAGGGTTTTCCATTGTTTGTCAACAATAAATAGGCCTTCGAGCCTCATTGTAAGATAGTTCGGAACAGTTCAGAGGCATGTAGCCGCACATCTCTTCTCAGAGATAAGCTACCATCGCCCTAGCTGGTTTATTTCCATTTCTGGTTGTAAGCATATTTCAATATTTTCCATTAATGAAATGAAGCATTATTTCCGCTGCATCTCTGTTTTTATGGTTATCGCATCTCTGTATTTATGGTTATCTTTGTAATCTATTGCGTTCCTATCTAAATCCAGATCAATGTGTCCCTTATGACTCCTTCTTCATCTCTTCCTCCCAATTATCCAGACGTTCTATTATATGTTGGGACCCCGACTCACAGGCTGGCAAGCCCTGGTTTTTATCGTCCTTTTCCTTTGATGCCCATTGCTGGGAGCACGAATTCGACTGTGAGTGCTACTAGTGAGCATATTCCTCTTTTAGTTCAAGGAGGAGGTCTATTTCTATGTATACTATCACTCCTAGTACTGCAATATTTGGCTCTACCTCCATTCCATCTTCGAGTGGGGACACCCAAGATTTTTCTTCCCACACTGGTTCCTTCCCCTTTCGGATGCCTTCTAGTGCATTTCCCTCTATTCCTTTAACCATCTCATCCACTGTTTCCACAACTATGACTTCGATGGTTAGTGGTTCAACCTATTTCCAGGGTTTTCCTTTTTGAAGTGGTCATATACCTCATTCTAGCCCTTCTTTAGGATCACTGCATTTCTCTGCTCAAGGTCAAAGTTATAATCCTTTTCAAGGATGGACTAACCCTACTTTTAGTGGTTTAGGATCTGGGAATCAGTTTTCTTTTGGTCAATAGGGGAACATGCATTACTTCTCCATAAGTACCTTTCAGGGTTATTCTCCCTTCGTCAATACATGGAACCCTTACCAAGGGCTCTTCTCTTCTTTTAATACTTCACTTGGGGGAAATTTTCCTGGTTATGGTAACCTTTCAGAAGGAGGTGGTGGAACTCCTAATTTTTCTGGACCATAAGGTTTTCCTTATGGTTCAGTTTCTTCTGCGAACAATCTTTGATCTTTGACAACCTGGTGCATTTACAAATCCAAGATATTCTTTTTGAAATGTTGGGAATCCTACTCATGGTGGGTGTAATTATCAAGCTCCTCTGTGCTTACCATTCTTGGAAACCCTACTTTTTCCAGATCTCTCCAAATTGACAAACGATCCAATCCGATATAATTTGTCTTGGCCTCTGGTTTCCACCAAAATTCCATAAGATATTTCAAAATTCGAAGGAAAGTCTTGGGAGGATCCGGCTGACCATATAACAACATTCCATTTATGGTGTTCATCTAACTCCCTAATTAACGATTCAATCAAGTTGAGATTGTTTCAACGCACCTTAACTAGAAATGTTTCTAAGTGGTATATAGAGCTTAGTGGGGGTACCTTTGCTTCATTTGGCGAATTGTCTACTATGTTTTTGAACCATTTTCAGTTTCCCATTTGATATGATGTTGGAACTGAGCTATTGGCTAGTTTCTAACATGATAAGGCAACTCACATTTCTAACCATATTCAGGAATGGAGAAGAAGTAAGAGGCTTATCAAGGCCTATATTCCTAATGAATTCATTCTCGAATGGTTTTTAAAATTTCTACAACCATAAATTTCTAAGGATGTATCACTTTCCAAGGTATTCACCGAAGAAAAAGCTATCTTTAGAGCCCAACAGTTAGAACTCATATATTCTCAGGCCGGGATTCTTGAAAAGATTTTTCCTGATGCTCCTCGATCTAAGATCAATTTAGCCAAACCCAAGCTATGTCCCCATGCCGACGAGATAGATAGATTGATCGATAACAACACGACTAACTTGTTCAGTCAATTACAACAATTGTCTTTATAAACTGATTCTTTAATTCAGGCATCACCATCAGTTCCTATGCCTTCTCAACCATCAACTATTAACGTTGTCCAAAGTTCTAACCCCAAAGGAAATCAACAATCCAATGGGAAGAAAAAGGGACATGGAAATAAGAAAGATAAGGATGGGAAGGGTAATGCAAACAAACCCAGTAATAATACTAGGGAGGGTAAAAAGAAGTCCAAAAAGAAAGTTAAGTTTCCTTGCAAATTGTGCAATGGAGACCATTTAACTCATCTTTGACCTAAGATTCAGGATGCTCAGCGCTTGTTAGTGCAACAAGGTTCTTCTAGCTCCCAGGTTGTTATGACTAACCCGTTTCCCCAAGGGTAACAAATGTTTGTTGGCATGAATACTAACACTGGAATCCCCACAGGGGGCAACTAGGAAGGGAAAATCCATTGAATGTATACGTGATGAGTTCTCATGTTGATGTTGCTACAAGATCACATGATTATGGTGAATCAAAATCCTCTAAGGCTTTGGCCACTCTCGATGTTCCAGAGCCACTCCATATTGAGAGGCCTGCAGTTGAGCATATACATTGGATGTCGAAAGGCTCTGTAAAATGTTCGACAATTAACCCTAATGTCAGGGATTCGTAGAACTACTCTATTGTTGAAGATCTGGCTCAAAGTCCTTGTGTGATGTCTACGTTAGAGGTACTCTAGTCGTGTCCATCACAAAGGAGTGCACTACTCATTTTGATCGGGGAAATAGATCTGAAAAACCCTCTTATTGTTACATTTGATATGTCAAATATTAAGAAGAGACTACCTCATCACATGGATTTCCATATTAAATCTACATATCGAAAGACCAATAACTTTCAAATTGTAGTTGATGAGGGAGCTTCCACATGTGTCATGTCGATTACATGTTGAAAAGCTATCGGATCTCCTCAAGCTATTCCTTCACCTACTCTCTTGACTACATTTGATGGTTATTCTCATAGGCCGCATGGAATTATTCCAGCCTTTCCCATCTGTGTTGGGGGAAATATGGTTAATATCAAGGTAGAAATAGTCGATGAAAATTTGGATTATAATATTCTATTGGGATGAAATTGGATTTATGAAATGGATGCCAATGTATCATCATTATTTTGCATCCTATGCTTTCCCCATGAAGGGAGAATGTTATGAAACCAGCTCACAAAAAGATAGAAAAGATAGATCAATGCCTTATAATTCATCCTCTTCGAGGGGGCAACCTCCTTTACATTACACAAATGAACAATTCTTTGATGATTCAAATGACAAAACCTCCTTTCTATATATAGGAGTCTAAGGGGTCACAATATAACCAAGCAGACCTAACAATAATAATATAAAGGCACAAAAATAACAATAGAGGGATTCTATGGGGCACAATAATAACAATATGGGGACAATAGGGGCACAACAATATTAATAAGGGATACAACGACAATAGTAATGGGGGAATCAATAGTATTATAGGGACCTAACATGCCCCTCTCCTTCAAAAAAGTGTTGTCCTCAACGCTTAAGTAGTTCTGGATGCTTCTGTATAAAATTCTCATCCTCCCATGTGGAATATTCAGTAGATAAGTTCTTCCACTTGATGAGATACTCCGAAATTGATCGATTTTGTAGCTGTCGAGTTCTTGTTTCTATGATCACTTCCGGTTCCAATATAAATTTTCCTTCCTCATCAAGTTTTGGAAATATTGTTTGAACTAGGAGCTTGTCGCCTATAACCTTATTTAAACATGAAACATGGAAAACTGGGTGCACTCAAGAAGCTGCAGGAAGCTCCAATTTGTATGCCATAGTACCAATATTTTGCAACACCTTCTATGGACCATAATACTTTGGTGATAATTTATTATCCTTGTTAGCTTGCTTTAGGGACACTTGTTTATATGGTTGTAACTGTAGGAATACCCAGTCACCTGCATCAAAACTTCTTTCGCTACGATGTTGATCTACCTGTTGTTTCATTCTATTCTGCGCCAACATGAGGTTATCCTTTAAGGGTTGGAGAACTTTTTGTTGATGCTTGATGTGATGTTCCATTGCTTGAACCTTAGAATTTTCTCTTAAATATGATGTGATGGATGGTGGCTGATATCCATAAAGTGCCATAAATGGGGTCATTTTTGATGTAGTATGGAAGGAAGTGTTACACCACCATTCAGCCAGAGGTAACCATTTGACCCATTGTGTCTATTTATCAGATACAAAGCAATGAAGATATCCTTCCAAACATTTTTTTACTATCTCAGTTTTCCCATCAGATTGAGGATGATAAGATGAGTTATGAACTAACTGAGTACCAAGACAAGAAAATAATTCTGTCCAAAAATTTCCAGTGAAAATGGGATCTCTGTCACTTACAATAATCTTTGGGTTTCCATGTAGCTTTTGAATTGTTTCCATAAATGTTGTAGAAACTGTACTGGCTTTAAATGGATGTGATAATGCACAAAAGTGTGCATACTTGGTATGTCTATCAACTGCCATCATGATGACACTCTTTCCTTCAGACTTGGGTAAACCTGTGATAAAATCCATTGAAACCTCCTCCCAATGTTGGCTTGGAATGGATAAAGGTTGTAATAGACCTGGGGTCTTAATTGTTTCAACTTTATTTTGTTGGCAAACCAAACATTCTGCCACAAACTTTTGAATATCCGATTTAAGGCCATCCCAAAAAAATTCCTTCTTAACCCTGTGGTAAGTTTTGAAAAATCTTGAGTGCCCTCCTAAGGGAGAAGTGTGCAATTCCATAAGAATCTTTTGTTTGAGTTGGGAATTATTACAGAGGTATAAGCAATCTTTGTACCATAACGAATCATTTTTCCAGCTAAATGTATCAGATGTACTGGAATATTGTTGTAACTTTTGAATAAATGCCCACACTTCTTCGTCATTCTTCCATTCCTCCCTTGCTTCATTTATCCAATCTGGTTGGATAATAGAAATGGTGCACAATAATGCTTCCACATCCTCATCCTTTCTTGAGAGTGCATCTACCACAACATTTTGCTTCCCTTTTTTGTAGATGATTTCAAAGTCATAACCCAACATCTTTGTGACCCATTTTTGTTGCTCTTCAGAGGTTAATATTTTCTCTAAAAAGTATTTAAGACTATCATGATCCGTTTTTACCTTGAAGTGTCTTCCCATTAGGTAGGGTCGCCATTTCTTAAGTGCATGTAGTATTGCCAACAATTCCTTCTCATAGATAGCTTTGTGTAAATACTTTCCCTTGATTGGACGACTTTCGAAAGCAATGGGTCTTTCATCTTGCATTAAAACAACACCAATTCCATTTCCTGAAGCATCACATTCCACAATAAAGGTTTTTGTGAAGTCTGGTGTAGCTAACACCGGTGCTTGGCACATTGCCTCTTTAAGATGTTCGAAGGCCTTTGTTGCTTATGGACTCCATGAAAATGAATCTTTCTTCAATAATGTTGTTAGAGGTGCTGCTATTCTCCCATAATTCTTAACAAACTTGTGATAATACCCTATCAACCCGAGAAATCCTCGTAGATGCTTTATGGATGTGGGGATTTTCCATTCCTTAATGGCTTTAATTTTTCTAGGGTCTACCTTAACACCTTCATGAGATACAATATGACCCAGATATTCCACCTCTTGTACTCCAAAGAAACATTTGGAGCTTTTTGCATATAATTGTTTCTCCTTCAATAGTTTGAGCACCCTGTCAACATGTTCAACATGATCCTTCCAAGACTTGTTGTAGATTAGTCTATCATCAAAAAATAATAACACAAATTTTCTAAGGAAGGGTTTGAAAACGGAATTCATCAAACCTTGAAATGTAGAAGGTGCATTGGTAAGGCCAAAATGCATGACCAAAAATTCATAATGACCCTCATGAGTTCTAAATGTTGTTTTTGGAATGTCTTCAGTCTTCATTATGATTTGATGATATCCTGAACGAAGATCCAACTTGGTGAAGTAAATTGATCCATGCAATTCATCCAATAATTCATCAATGACAAGAATGGGAAATTTATCTTTAATAGTGAGCTTGTTGAGCTCCCTATAATCTAGACACATGCACCAAGATCCATCCTTCTTGTGCACCAATACTACTGGAGTAGAGAAAGAACTTTGACTAGGTTGAATTATACTAGCCTCTAGCATTTCTCCAACCATACATTCAATTTCACTCTTTTGGGCATAGGGATATCTATACGGCCTAATGTTTGGAAGAACACTTCCTGGAATCAAATGAATAGAGTGATCACGATCACGAATAGGTGGGAGACCTTTGGGAGTCTCAAATACCTTGGAATGATTGTCCAAGACTTTTTGAAGATCTGGAGAAATAGATGATTTCGATGTGGAAACATCCAGTGAACATAATTGTGCAATTACACCTCATTGTTCCTTCTTTAGAAACTTTGTCATACCATTAGAGCTTATTATCTTTCCTGGTTTCCTTGCAATACCCCTTAATTCAAATTCCTTTCCTTCCGCAGAAAATTTCATGAAAAGTTATTGAAAATTAAAAGCTATTGTACCCAAGGATTGTAGCCATTAGATTCCTAGTACAACATCAACACCACCCATTGGAATGGAAAGCATTGGGCTATTCAATACATATTCTCCCATGGATAGCTTGATATTATGGCACTTTCCAGAGCAATTTATGGTTCCTCCACTTGCAACCATCACTTGACACTCTGGTGCTGAATATAAGAATCAATTCAATTCTTTTACTACCTTACAATGAATAAAATTGTGGGTACTTCCTGAATCAATCAGCACTATTACCTTTTTCTTCTTGATATGTCCTTCTATCTTGATAGTTTGAGGAGTGGTAATTCCAGCCAATGCATTACAAGATATGGTTGGATTCATTTCTTCTTTATCTAGGGTTTTTTCCTCGACTATATCCTCTTCTTTTGGAATTTCTTGTTCCTTTTCTTCCTCCTCTTCACAATCTATGTAGAATAATTTCTTCTCAGCACACTTATGACCTTTAGTGTATTTTCTATCACAATATAGCAAAGCCCTTTTGCTCTTTTTTCTTCCAATTGTTGTGGTTTCAACCTTGTAGGTTGTGGAAGGCTAGGGGAAACAACACTTCCATTTTTATAGTTGTGAGTGGTAGGCTTCTTGGTTGCCATAATTTTGCTTTCCATTTTTCTTGCTAACCTGAATGCCTTCTCCAATGAATTAGGTTCCCAAAGGCGAACCTCATGTTGGATATTATCCTTTAAAGTCCCTATGAACACATCAATCCGATGCTCCTCTGGAATATCTTTTACCCTTATGTTCAATTTATGGAAGTCCTCAATGTGCTCCCTCATTGAACCCTTTTGTTTGAGATTTATCAATTCGCTAAAAGAAGTGTTGTTTTTTGTATCCTCATAATGTGCTGTCATTTCTTCCGTAAAAATTGCCCAAGTGACAATTTGTTTACGAGAGTAAAGCCATCGATACCATATAAACTGATTTGGTTTTAAATATAAAGTTGCAATACATACTTTTTGTGTGTTTTAAACATTATGGAGATCGAAAAATTGCTCCATCTGTAGTATCCATGTTTTGGGATCCTTGCCACCAAACTTCCTCATATCGATCTTTGGAACATGGTGGTTCTTCAATCCAACGTTAGAGTCTATGAAATCATGATTAACATTTATTTTGTTTTCATCATGAGTTTCCTTTACTACCCTTTCGTCATTAGTAAGCATTTCTTGTAGAAACTTTGTCAAATCTGTCTTCAAATCTTCCATGCCTGTCTTCAAATCTATCTTCAAATCGTCCATCTTAGCTTCCACGTCATTCATCTTAGCTTCTACGCCTTTCTTTAAACCATCCATCTTAGCTTCCACGCCTTTCTGTAAACCATTCATCTTAGCTTCCACGCCATACATCTTAGCTTCTACATCTTTCTTTAAACCATCCATCTTAGATTCTGTTACTTTTTGTGCGAGTGACATTTGTTGCACTTGGTCTTGTAATTTTGATATATCATGTTGCATTTCTTCCTCTTCTTCATGAGTCATGCTAGAGCTTTCAGGTTGCTTACTAGGTGTTTCCATTTTCTTTCTTTGGGGCATATATTACCGATAATAATGCTTCACTATTCCCTTTGAATTCCTTCAAACTAATTTTTCAAACCAAGCTTATGCAAAAAATTAAAAAAATCTACACATCGTTTTTCACACTGTAGGAGCTTGATATTGCCTCTGATGTATCTCTGTAATTTTGGATCTTCCAGTTCTGAAATTGTGACCTACAGTATCCCTCTGTGTCCTCTTTCCAATGCCAGCAGTCTGATAGAATTTATATTCTCTGAGAAAGAGTTATGCACAATCTCCCAAGATGACCTGATTATATACATTTTCAGAAGAGTGAACTTGTATGAAGTGCCACGTGTCACTATTTTGACCTTAGGATCTGAAAAATATACACAGGAAACTATAGTCCGTCCTTGTTCTGTAACTTCTTATGAAATTTCAATCTAATGCTCAAAACAAAAGTTATGACTATTTTCCCTAGGTCACCTGTTTGGAATGTAATTCAGGAGTCTGAAAAAAGGCCAACTTCCTTAGATCATATCTCCGGAAATATAGCATGAAAAGCTCTGAAATTCGGACCTGAGGTTCAGAATGATTTCAACCCAAATGGGTTTTTTTCAGTGTCTGAAACATCGTAGAAAAAAATTATAGAACAAATTCCACGACAACCTGTTTGGAGCAGTCAAACCCTAGAATCCAAAGCTCTGATACCAAATGTTATGAAACCAGCTCACAAAATGATAGAAAAGATAGATCAACGCCTTATAATTCAGCCTCTTAGAGAGGGAAACCTCCTTTACATTACACAAATGAACAATTCTTCGATGATTCAAATGAAAAAACCTCCTTTCTATATATAGGAGTCTAAGGGGTCACAATATAACCAAGACAACCTAACAATAATAATATAAAGGCATAGCCCATGGGGCTTTGGATTGACGATGAATGAGTGTACTGTTAAGGCACTCCTTGTGATAGGTCATCGATTCAAATCCCCTGTGGGTGCTTAGGTAGCATTATATAGAAAAATATAATAATATAAAGGCACAAAAATAACAATAGAGGGATTCTGTGGGGCACAATAATAACAATATGGGGAGAATAGGGGCAAAAAAATATTAATAAGGGATACAACGACAATAGTAATGGGGGAATCACTAGTATTATAGGGACCTTAGACAATTGTTACTATTGATTAGATGGAGTATTCTCCAAAAGAATCCAATTCATCCTCTGATTCTTCCATTCCCTTGTTGAAGAATGCCAAGCAACCTGATGAGAATTTAGGAGTCGGAATGTATTCCTCATTGATGGGTACTTTTGATCTTCCTTCTCCTATTCCGCGAATAAATTAAATTTCATCATCCAATGCCCCTTCTCAAAGAGAGTTCTTTAGAACTCATTATTTTTCGGATCCTTGGCCCTTACCCTCTTCTACAACCACATTAGAAGAAGGGCAAGTGGGTGGAATGGCATATCCCATGTCTACAGCTGAAATTGCTTACCAATTTATAGTTATCACTGCAGATTCTGATCCTACTCCTCTTTCACTGAAGGATTTGTATGGAGATGTGGCTCCGATTTGGACTCTTGACTCTACTTCTTCTATGGACTTCCTTGATACAATTTTACCATCTGAGGAAGAAATCCTAGAAGCAATGACAAGTATAGAAAGAGCATGGGATGATTTGCATCATCGGTCATATTTTCTCCCATACTTTCGTGAAGTAGAATCAAGTTTGTCTAGCCTTTTTTCAACTAGTGGTGCTCACAAAATTTTAAACCCTTTGGCTCCAGCACAAATTTTTGCCAAAGGTAACATGTCTGTCATTTAAAAAATAGTTCCAATGAACATCTCCAGGAATCCCAATATAATTGAGAATGTTTTCATCGGAGTCGAATGCTCCACTGAAGAAACTCAAATTTATACTGATCTTTTTAAAGAGTTTCGTGATGTGTTTGCTTAGTATTATGAGGAAACGCTTGGAATTGATCCATCAATAGTCCAACACGAGGTCAAGACTTATGCGAATGAGAAGCCTACATGGCAAAAACTTTGGCCAGTAAACCCTAGGAAAGCGACAACTATCAACTCCGAGGTTGAGAAGCTACTTAAGGCAGGTTTCATATACTCCATTTCGTTGACTGAGTGGGTCTCAAATCCAGTCTCGGTTAATAAAAAATAAGAAATGATCCGGGTATGCATAAACTTTAGAGATCTAAATAAGGCTTGTCCTAAAGATAATTTCCACACACCTTTTATTGATCATATTATTGATGAATGTGCGGGAAATGAGATTTTCTCCTTCATGGACAATTTCTCGGGTTATAATCAAATTATTATCTATCCTGAACATTAGTATAAGACAACTGTTATCTACCCCTAAGGTACCTTTGCATACAAAAATATGTCTTTTGGCCTTAAAAATGTTGGAGAAACTTTTCAACAGGCCATGTCCTACGCTTTCCACGATATAAAACATATCATCGAAGCTTATTTGGATAACATAGATGCTCGTTCTCGAAAGAGAATTGATCATCCTCAACATCTTCAATTGTTTTTTGAGCGATGTTGTCATTATAAAATTTGGTTGAATCCAAATAAATGTGTTTTTGCGGTGACGTCTGGTTGATTATTGGGATTCATATTGTATAATGAAGGGATTTGCGTAGGTCCTTTCAAGGTTGAGGAAATACTTCAATTTCCTCCCCCGTATACCATCCACCAACTTTAAAGTCTCCAAGGAAAAACCAATTTATTGAGGAGATTTATCGTCAATTATGCTGAGATCACAAAGGGATTTATGAGATTGATGAAAAAAGGAGTTCCATTTATGTGGGAAGATTTCACTCAATGCTCGTTCAATGCTTTGAAAAAAACATTGACCTCTGCTCCTTTACTAAGTCCAATTGATTATATCAGGGATTTCCTCTTATATTGCGACAGAATCAACCATTGGTTTGGTTCTGGTTCAGAAAGACAATGCTCTCCATGAGCACGTGATTTATTATTTGAGCCAAGGCTTGGTAGGTCTTTAATTATGATACTCTACTGTAGAGAAATTAGCTTTGGTAGCTATTCATGCTGTCCAACGACTTCGACACTATATTTTTCTTAGAATTTTTTTTTGACTTAGCAATTGTCAACCCATTTTAGTTTGTTCTTAGTAGGTGAGTGATTGGGGGAAAATATAACATATGGTTTTATATTTTACAAGAATTCGATCTCGAGTTCTTGTCAACCAAATCTAAGAAATCTTTAGTATTTGCAGAATTAATCTCAAAGTTTCCTTGTGAAGAAGAAATGGTTTATGAGGAATCATTCCCTGATGAAAAAAATTTCCTTATTTCTTCACAAGATCCATGGTATGGAGATATTATAATATATCTTCAGATTTCGAAGTTTCCTCTCACTTTTTCAAAGGATGAAAAAAGAAAATTGTGTCACTTAGCTAAAAGTTATGTTATTATCGGTGACACTTTATATCATCGCGGGGTTGATTTAATCCTTATATGCTACTTAACCTTAGAAGAAGTTGAGTCAGTGTTGAATGATTTCCATAGTGGAGCTTATGGTGATCATCTATCTGGGCTTGCTACAACCAAAAAAATATTGCATGTTGGTTACTTTTGGCATTCGATTTTCAAAGATTGTGTTGAAGCGGTCAAAAAATGCCATTCTTGTCAGGTTTATACTTGGAAAATGAGCGCTCATCCAGCTCTACTCTTTCTTGTTATTACCATCGGTCTGTTCACAAAGTGGGGCATTGATTTTACAACTTGTAACTCTCCTTCGACAAAGGTTCATAAGTATATTATTGTAGCAGTGAACTACTGTACTAAGTGGGTCGAAGCTATGCCCATTGTTGTGAGTGATGGTGAAACAAAAACCCTGTTTTTATTCAACCAATTCATTTCTCGTTTTGGTATTCCAAAGGAGATTGTCACTAACCATGAAATTCATTTCTTGAACAAGATGATCAATGAATTGGCTCTCAAGTTGGGTTTCCGGCAGGAGCATTCATCTCCTTAATATCCTCAGGCCAATGGTTAGGTAGAAGCCGTGAATAAATCCCTGAAATTTATCCTACAAAGGACAATTAATAAATGTTGATGCAATTGGCATATCATGTTATATCCAGCATTTTGGGCATACTGGATGTTGGTTAAGAACATTATGGGTTTCACTCCTTTTAAACTAGTTTATGGTCTGGAATCGATCTTTCCTGTGGAATGTGAAATTCCTTATCTTAAATTAGCTGTAGAACTTATTCCAGACACTTCCAGTCTTGAAGAGCGCCTACTTATTTGGAAGGTCTTGATGAGCAGTATCGAGATGTAGCCACAATTAACAAAGCTCATAAAAAGAGAGTGAAGATCCAATATGATAAGGGTATGCATCCTAGGGTTTTCTTTAAAGGTGACCTTTGTCTTGGTCACCTTGGGGGTAGGCAAGTTCAAACCCATGTGGTATGATCCTTTTATCGTTAATAAGGTCTTGAAAAAAGGAGCTTACGAATTGGTTGATTTTGATGGAAACGAGCAGGAGAAGCCTAGTAATGGGCTCTATCTTAAGAAGTATTATTCCTAGGATTCTACCTAGTATTTTCTTGGTTGTAGATATTGTATATATTTTCGCATATCTATCTATAGGTTTCATAGTGATCTCGATATTTTTGATTTGCTTTGGTAGGTATCTATGGATGATCTGGTATATCTAGGGTTCGTTAATGGTGCTAGTTGACATACCCGAAATTTGGCTTCCGTAGCTTGGGTGATTTACTATCCATCTGATGAGTCGTTGGTTTCAAGAGGCATACGTATCAACCCTTCTTCAAACAATGTTGCCAAATATACTTCTTTTTTTAACTTACCATCTAAAGAAATATCTCTTGGTATTGGTTCGTTAGTAGTATACTTGGATTCATAACTAGTGGTGTCTCAGTTAAACAACATCCATCGTGTAAGAGATCCTTATTTATATTGCCAATTTCTGAGAGTACGTTTATTACAAAGATCATTTAATTTTATCACATTTATTTATATTCCACGATCAAAAAATCGATTTTAAGGTACCATAGCTAATCAAGCATTAGATTAGAATATTAATCATTCATCACATTAAAATAAAAAATAATAAAAAATCATCTTTATATATGGTTGTCACATCATGAAACCATTTGTATATAGATAGAAGTTATATGTTCAAAATATTATATAAAATCGGGATAAAATGTCCTACAAAATTAGGGCTTAAGCCCAATCATGTCTATCAAAAAGATTAAGACATATCTAATCTATATCTGTGGGCCCTTTTCTGGGTGTGTATCTCAGAAGAAGATGATGGCATTAGCCACTCGTCGGAAAAGATGCACCCAATCTTGTGGTACTCCTACCACGCGTCTCTGCGTTGCCTCTAGTAGATCCTTTATTGTTGCCATGGGTACCTGGTGAGTCATTCTCTCCAAGTTCCTTTGTACGGCATGGAGAACTCTCCCAGTCTCATCAGCGGTACCCTCCGTTTCTCTTCCACAATGCCTATGCCTGGGTAGACCCTTAGTTCTTACAGGTCCCACATCTGTATCATGATCAAACAATTCTGTAAGAATTTTTTCCTCATCAAAAAGAATTTCAATTCATAATTTTGAAGTCCAAAAAAATCAAATAACATTAAAAAACTTAATTTTTTTTTACCAATGACACCAACGTTGGGTGGAAGCACTATATCTGTATCCGCTTTGAAATACATGCCTTCATAGGGGTAGTCCTCAATGGAAATGACTTATTCTTCCCACCAAAGGAAAAACTTGTCAGCAAATAGCGTTCTAGGGATCTCACCACCCCCTGGTCTTTTCATTAAGTCAGCCCATCTACCTATATGTGGATCTCTTGGGCTGTTGATGGTGGAAATTAATTTGGGTCAAAGTCCTAGTAACCTATCAAAGAAAAAAGTACAAAGAATAGTACCATACCCAAAATATTTGGTATTACTCTTCTTGATGGAAGTAAGTTCTTTTTTCATGTTGGTCAGAAGGGCTATACACCAGTCAAAAACTGTGGTGAGGCAATCTACTGCTAAGCTCATTGTCGCATATGAAGCTTGGTGCAATGAGGCTAATCATGTTACCCTCACAATGGTAAAAAGGAGAATCCTTAGGGGAAAAATCTCCACATGTTTGATTTGGATCCATGTCCCTACCTTCTCGTTATTTCCTGGGCAATAAATACGAATGCAATCATCCACACTAAGGTTTCCCTGGGCCTTCCCTTTAAAATTGACCGGCTCTAGTCTCCAGGAAATTCTAGTCATGAAATATATGTCTTCTACTTCAATACGTAGGGGCATCTAATCAATCATGAATGATTATTCTTTTGGATCCTAGTAATTGACGAGCATTCCTAGCAATCTTGTATTGGTTTTCATATGTGGCATTTTGAAAAATTTCAACAATCCACATTCTCTCAGTGCATCCAGTCCTAATGGATCATTCATAACTTCATTATCTATTGCACTGTGCTCCCTTTCCCTCAAAGTAATTTTCATCCTGGAGCTTCAAGCATTTTCATCCATTAAAATCCATGATTTAAAAATTTTTACTGCACACACATGGTTTTGTTGGGTGTGGAGCCTGATTATCTTCTATAGTACCGGCATATTGGACCCCAGTTCAAAATGGGGCGGCAACGCCACCCGTAAAATAATCGCTGCCGTGGGGGGTCCAGGGGGGGGCGGCAGCGACTTTTGGGAGCCCCCCCCTGGCGGGGGGTTTCGGGGGCAGTGCCCCCGAAGCTAAAAACAGCTGTAAAATTGCCTTGTAAAAGTATAGTAATTTCTAGTCAATCTGGGCCGTTCATTAGGCGGATGATCTGACGGTAGAACTTATGTTTAGTTTAGGGTTTTTTGCCCTAGAAGGCAACCCTCTCTTTATATGAGGGCATTGTATTTGAGGTTGTGAGATAGATGTGTATTCGGTGAGCGAGAAACATAGAGGTGAGACTGTGAGAGAAAACAGAGGATATTACAACGGTTTTGCTGTAGGTTGTATCTCTTCATTTTGCTGGATAATAGAAAGGAAGGACTGGTTGTTCGGGGTGGACGTAGCCCAAACTGGGTGAACCACGTATATCTGTGTCTTTCTTGTTTTGTGCGTTTTCTGTGTTTATATTTCTGCAATATTTTATGTGTTCCATTGCTCCGTAATATATAATTTTCTAAAAACTGGTATCAGAGCCGAAGGTCTATTTGGCTGATAAACTCGCAGGAAAGAAGGGTTCCTGGTTCGAGTGGGAGCAATGGCGGAAGATGGTAAGTTTAGGGTCAAGAAATTTAACGGCCAAAAATTCTCGCTGTGGAAGATGCAGATGGAAGATTATCTGTATCAGAAAGATCTATACCTACCATTGGGCGGAAAAACAAAGATGCCGACGGGTATGAAAGACGAAGAATGGAACCTTCTCGATAGAAAGGCACTCGGAACAATATGGCTGTGCCTTGCTGCGTCAGTCGCTTTCAACATTTCGAAGGAAACCACAACAGCAGGTTTGATGGAGGCATTGTCGAAACTATATGAAAAACCCTCGGCCTCGAACAAGGTATTTCTTATGAAACGGTTATTTAATATGAAGATGTCGGAAGGTGGATCTGTTGCAGACCATTTAAATGATTTTAATACAGTTACAAGTCAGTTAAGTTCTGTAGGGGTAAACTTTGATGATGAAATTAGAGCTCTGTTATTCTTATGCTCGTTACCAAAAAGCTGGAATGGTTTGGTAATGGCCATCAGTAACTCTGTTTCTGGATCTAGTACTTTAAAGTTTGATGATGTTGTCGGTGCTATCCTTAGCGAGGAAATGCGACGGAAAAGCTCCGGTGAGACATCGGGAAATGCTTTGAGTGCAGAGTCTAGAGGAAGAAAAATGGAAAGAGGAAAGAGCTCAGGATATCGCAGTAAATCAAGGAAAGGTAGATCCAAGTCCAGATCGGGGATAGTGTGCTGGAAATGTGGAAAGAAAGGACACCTAAAGAAAGACTGTAGATCTCGGAAGGGAAAAGAAGGAGATGCACAACAAGAAAACAATCATGAAGCAAATGTGACAGGTGAGATGTTACAAGATGCTTTGATTCTTTCTTTCGAAAATATTACTGATTCCTGGGTGGTAGATTCAGGGGCTTCATTCCATGCCACACCTGATAAGAAATACTTTCATGACTATGTTCAAGGAGATTTTGGACAAGTTCGTCTAGGTGATGATAAACCCTGTAAAATTGTTGGAATGGGTAAGGTTCTTGTAAAACAGCAGAATGGAAACCAATGGCTACTAAAGGAGGTAAGGCATGTTCCAGATCTAAAGAAAAATATGATTTCAACAGGGCAGTTAGGCAGTGAAGGTTGTGTGACAACTTTCACAGATAAAGCTTGGAAGGTCACTAAAGGAGCCCTGGTAATAGCAAAAGGTGAAAAGGTTGGTACATTGTATTTATGCAATGGTATTTCTAACTCTGTTAATGCTTTAACTTCCAGAGGAGCAGATGCAGCATTATGGCATCATAGGCTCGGACACATGAGTGAAAAAGGGATGAAGATTCTTCACTCAAGGAATTTGTTGCCAGGTTTGAAAAATGTTGATTTGGATTTCTGTGAGAACTGCATTTATGGAAAACAGAAGAGAGTCAGATTTCTCAGAGTTGGGAAAGAAAAGAAGAACGAAAAATTAGAGCTTGTGCATACAGACGTATGGGGACCTGCTCAGGTATCATCTCTCGGTGGCTCTCGTTATTATGTTACTTTTATTGATGATGCAACTAGAAAAACTTGGATTTATTGTATTAAGAATAAATCTGATGTATTTGATACTTTCAAGAAATGGAAAGCTTTGGTTGAGATTGAGACAGGAAAGAAATTGAAGTGTCTTAGATCAGACAATGGAGGTGAATATTGCAGCAAAGAGTTTGATAGGTACTGTTCAGAACATGGAATTCGCAGAGAGAAGACAGTTCCAAGAACACCACAAGAAAATGGTGTGTCAGAAAGGATGAACAGAACAATCATGGAGCGTGCAAGGTGCATGAGATTGCATGCAGGATTGCCTTTACAGTTTTGGGCAGATGCTGTAGATACTGCTGTTTATTTAATAAACAGAGGACCTTCAAGTTCCTTGGATGGTGGTGTTCCAGAGGAAGCATGGACAGGGAAAAAGGTAAACTACTCTATTTTAAAACCTTTTGGTTGTGAGGCCTTTGTCCATATTGATAAAGAAAATAGAACAAAGCTTGAGGCAAAGTCAAAGAAATGTACCTTTATTGGATATGGTGTTAATGATTTTGGTTATCGCTTATATGATTATGAAAATCACAAAATCATTAGGAGCAGAGATGTAATATTCAATGAAAAGGTCTTGTATAAGAATCAGTTGCAGGAAAAGAAACAAGAAAAAGAAAACAAGGAATACGCAGTTCTTGATGAAATTACTGAAAAAGTAAAGGTGCCTGAAAATAATAATAATCCACAACCACAACAATAGCAACCATCACAACAACAACAAGCACCCCAAACACCTGAAAGTGGTGTTAGAAGATCTACCAGGACAAGTAGACCTCCTGAACGATACTCTCCTTCATTATATTATTTATTGTTGACTGATTCCGGTGAACCTGAATGTTATGAAGAAGCAATGCAGGTTGAAAGCAAGAAGAAGTGGGAGGTAGCCATGGAAGAAGAGATGGACTCCTTAATGCATAACCAGACTTGGGATTTAGTCAGGTTGCTTGCAGGAAAAACTACATTGAAGAATAAATGGGTTTACAGGCTGAAGGAAGAAGATGGAGGAAAGCAAAGGTACAAAGCTAGACTTGTGGTGAAGGGGTTTGCACAGAAGAAAGGTATTGATTTTGATGAAATATTTTCTCCTGTTGTTAAAATGACTTCAATCAGAACTATTTTAAGTCTTGTAGCAGCTGAAGATTTGCATCTTGAGCAGTTAGATGTAAAGACAGCCTTTCTCCATGGGGATTTGGAGGAAGAGATATATATATATAGCAGCCACAAGGATATGAGGTGAAAGGGAAGGAGAAACTTGTGTGCAGGTTGAAGAAGAGCTTGTATGGTTTAAAACGGGCTCCAAGGTAGTGGTATCTAAAATTTGACAAGTTTATGTCTGAACAAGGTTATACTAGATGTCACTCTGATCATTGTGTTTATCTGAAAAAGTAAAATGATGGCAGCTATATTATATTGTTATTGTATGTAGATGACATGCTTGTTGCAGGATCTAACATGCAGGAAAAAAATGTGCTCAAAAGAAAATTGGCAAATTCATTTGCAATGAAGGATTTGGGTGCTGCAAAACAAATCCTTGGTATGAGAATAACTAGAGACAGGAAAAATAGAAAATTAACATTGTCTCAGAATGAGTACATACAAAAGGTGTTGAAAAGATTTAACATGCAAAATGCAAAACCAGTTAATACACCTTTTGCTAGCCATTTCAAACTTAGCAAACAAATGTGCCCAAAGACCCAAGAAGACATGGATTATATGTCTAAAGTTCCATATGCATCAGCAGTTGGAAGTTTAATGTATGCAATGGTCTACACAAGGCCTGATATTGCACATGCAGTGGGAGTTGTAAGCAGGTACATGAACAATCCAGGAAAGGAACATTGGATGGCAGTGAAATGGATTCTCAGATATTTGAGAGGTACCACAAATCAGGCATTATGCTTTGGTGGTTCAAACATATCCCTACAAGGATATGTTGATGCAGATATGGCAGGTGACAGAGATAATAGGAGGAGCACTACAGGATATGTATTTACTGTCGGAGGAACAACTGTCAGTTGGGTTTCAAAAATCCAAAGTGTTGTTGCACTTTCAACAACAGAAGCAGAGTATGTTGCTGCTACAGAGGCTAGTAAAGAAATGATTTGGTTACAAAGGTTTATGGGTGAATTGGGTAAGGAGCATGATATGGGCACGTTATACAGTGATAGTCAAAGTGCCATTCATCTTGCAAAGAACTCAGCATTTCATTCCAGGACAAAACACATACAGCTCAAGTACCATTTCATACGATCAGTGTTGGAAGATGGAGAGTTGAAGCTGGAAAAGATACAAACTAGCCATAACCCTGCAGATATGCTAACAAAAGTTGTAACCAGGGAGAAACTGAGAATATGCTCAGTTTCAGTTGGTCTTCAAGGATGATGATGAAGATGAGAAATAGCCAGGTCCAAAGAGGAGTCATTGTCCAGCAAATGGAGCAGCGGTGGATTTGCTACAATCAGTCTCCAAGTGGGAGATTGTTGGGTGTGGAGCCTGATTATCTTCTATAGTACCGGCATATTGGACCCCAGTTCAAAATGGGGCGGCAACGCCGCCCGTAAAATAATCGCTGCCGCCCCCCCCTGGCGGGGGGTTTCGGGGGCAGCGCCCCCGAAGCTAAAAACAACTGTAAAATTGCCTTGTAAAAGTATAGTAATTTCTAGTCAATCTGGGCTGTTCATTAGGCGGATGATCTGACGGTAGAACTTATGTTTAGTTTAGGGTTTTTTGCCCTAGAAGGCAACCCCTCTCTTTATATGAGGGCATTGTATTTGAGGTTGTGAGATAGATGTGTATTCGGTGAGCGAGAAACATAGAGGTGAGACTGTGAGAGAAAACAGAGGATATTACAGCGGTTTTGCTGTAGGTTGTATCTCTTCATTTTGCTGGATAATAGAAAGGAAGGACTGGTTGTTCGGGGTGGACGTAGCCCAAACTAGGTGAACCACGTATATCTGTGTCTTTCTTGTTTTGTGCGTTTTCTGTGTTTATATTTCTGCAATATTTTATGTGTTCCATTGCTCCGTAATATATAATTTTCTAACAGGTTTCACTTCATGCACAGTCGCAAATTGGGCTTACTAATATGCGACTTCGATATACCCAACTCGTGTATGCACAGAGTAAAAATCCAAAAATAAAATTCTAATGGTAATTTTTTGTTGGGTAGTGTTATATTCTTTCCACGACTAGGCCACGTAGTTAACCAGGGGGTTAGAAGGGGGGCAGAGCCCCCCCTTTGTTGTGCCGATTGCGTAGCAGGGGGAGTCACAGGGGGTTTGAGGGGTGCAGGTAACCCCACTCTATGGGGTCTGGGGCAGCGCCCTGAAAAATTTTGGTTTCAGACCCTATATTAGGTTAGGCAGACCTACCTATGGTTTTGTGCATGTTTTTCGCACATGGTTTTGGACACGATGGTTTTCAGTCCATGGTTTTGGATGCGATCATTTTCGGTTCATGGTATTGGATGCTTCGACATGTATAAATATGTATTATAACATTGAAAGGAACATAATGAAAAATCAAGTTGGTAGTCCCAGTTTTGGGATCCAGGGGAAAATCTCTGTGTATATGTGTTTTATGTGTTATGCTCTTGCATTATTAATTTTCTGTGTTTTAGAATTCGTATGCAGGTAATTTCTGTATGGGGTTAAAACCTACATTTGTTATCAGAGTTGTTTTGGCTTCAACGGGACGCCTTTGTTGCTGAGGGGTTTCGCTTGGGCCTGTGGTAGACCCTATTTAGAGGGAGATCTGCGAGATCGATTCTGGTGGTGAAAGAAGATGGTGAGCAGTGGAAAGATAGAGATCGAGAAATTTAATGGTCAGAGTTTTGAGTTGTGGAAACTCAAGATGGAGGATCTGTTGGTGGATAAAGATTAGTGGATCGCAATAGATCTAGGTACTAAACCAACGGGAGTGTCTGATGAATAATGGAAGAATTTGGATCAAAAGGCAAAGAGCACAATACAATTGTGTGTCTTAGATTTAGTATTGCTGAATGTATCAGGGGAAGCTACGGCGAAAGCTTTGTGGGACAAGTTAGGGACTTTGTACCAATCTAAGTCTCTGGTGAATAAACTGTTCCTACGGAAAAAGATATATAACATGAGGATGAAAGATGGAGACTCGGTGACAGAGCATCTGAATGCATTTAATAATGTGGTAAGTTAGTTATCGTCTGTTGATATCAAAATTTCAGATGAAGATAAGTGCATTAGTTTGTTGTGTTCTCTACCAGATTCGTGGGATAGTCTGGTTATTGCAATAGGTAGCAATGAAAATGCCTTGCAGTTTGATGAACTAGTCTCATCCTTGCTAATGGAGGGGATGAGACGGAAAAATATGGAGAGCCAGAATGGTGATGCCTTGTCTATACGAGGATGGTCCCAGAACAGAAACAAAAACAAGTCATCGAGTGGTAGATCTAAATCTAGAGGGACATCTAAATCTCCAGGAAAAAAAGTAAAGGTAGTGTGCTGGAAATGCGGAAAGGAAGGGCAATACAAAAGGGACTGCAAATATAAAGCTCCTGACAAAGGAAATGGATCTGATGATGCTCCTTCTGCAGAGGCGAAAACCACCTCAGATGAAGGTGGGGATGTGTACTTGGCTTTTTCAAGTACACATGTAGATCATGAGGCATGGTTGATTGGACTCAGGTGCATCCTTTCACTTCATTCCCCATAAAGAGTGGTTTTGTGAGTATGAGAAATACGATGGTGGTGGTGTCTTCTTAGGGGATGATAGGAAGGCTAGAATCGTTGGTCATGAAAAAGTAAAGTTGAAGTTGCAAGGTGGAAGGGTTAGAACACTTCCGGGTGTTCTACATATTCCTGCATTGGCTAGAAATCTGATTTTTGCAAGCAAGCTGGATGATGCAGGTGTAAAAATAGTGTTCGAGAAGGATACCTGCAAGATGGTTCGGGGGGCACTGGTATTGATGCGGGGAGTCCGAATTGGAACTCTGTATAAGCTACAAGGTAGCACTGTTGTTGATGGGTGCAACAGTTCTATGGTTCCTGAAAGTGGAGCAGAAAATCTAGTGGTCTTTGGAGAGAAGACCATGCTGTGGCATCAAAGGCTTGGACATATTGTAGAGAAGGGCCTTTGAATACTTCATGGTAAAGGTATGGTAGAAGGTATGAGTAATAGCTCTCCGGCTTTTGATTTCTGTGAAAATTGTGTATATGGGAAGCAGAAACGTGTGAGTTTCCCCTCTGGTGGTAAGAGGGCAAAACAGATATTAGAGCTTGTGCACAGTGATGTGTTTCAGCCTGTGAAGGTTCCACCATTGGGTAAGTCTGTGTACTATGTATCCTTTATAGATGACTTCTCAAGGAATACATGGATATATTTCCTTAAGAAGAAATCTGAAGTCTTTGACAGGTTTAAAGAATTTAAGGCTCTGGTGGAAAACCAAACAGAGAAGAAGATAAAGGTGCTGAGGACAGATAACGGTGGAGAGTTTTGCAGTAAGGAATTTGAAGAATTCTGTAAGAAGTGTGGTATATCACGATAGAAGAATACTCCATACACACATGAGAAAAATGGAGTTGCAGAAAGAATGAACAAGACATTGATGGAAAGGGAAAGAAGTATGCTCAGTGGTGCTGGGTTAGGACATGAATTCTGGGCAAAGGCAATGGAGACAACATGTTGCCTGGTCAACAGATCACCTTCATTAGCGTTGGAGGATAAGACTCTACAAGAGGTATGGACTGGTAAGAAACCCTCTCTTTCACATTTGAGGGTATTTGGATGTGATGCATATGTTCCAAAGGAGAAATACGATGGTGGTGGTGTCTTCTTAGGGGATGATAGGAAGGCTAGAATCGTTGATCATGGAAAATTAAAGTTGAAGATGCAAGGTGGAAGGGTTAGAACACTTCAGGGTGTTCTACATATTCCTGCATTGGCTAGAAATCTGATTTTTGCAAGCAAGCTGGATGATGCAGGTGTAAAAATAGTGTTCGAGAAGGATACCTGCAAGATGGTTCGGGGGGCACTGGTATTGATGTGGGGAGTCCGAATTGGAACTCTGTATAAGCTACAAGGTAGCACTGTTGTTGATGGGTGCAACAGTTCTATGGTTCCTGAAAGTGGAGTAGAAAATCTAGTGGTCTTTGGAGAGAAGACCATGCTGTGGCATCAAAGGCTTGGACATATTGTAGAGAAGGGCCTTTGAATACTTCATGGTAAAGGTATGGTAGAAGGTATGAGTAATAGCTCTCCGGCTTTTGATTTCTGTGAAAATTGTGTATATGGGAAGCAGAAACGTGTGAGTTTCCCCTCTGGTGGTAAGAGGGAAAAACAGATATTAGAGCTTGTGCACAGTGATGTGTTTCAGCCTGTGAAGGTTCCACCATTGGGTAAGTCTGTGTACTATGTATCCTTTATAGATGACTTCTCAAGGAATACATGGATATATTTCCTTAAGAAGAAATCTGAAGTCTTTGACAGGTTTAAAGAATTTAAGGCTCTGGTGGAAAACCAAACAGAGAAGAAGATAAAGGTGCTGAGGACAGATAACGGTGGAGAGTTTTGCAGTAAGGAATTTGAAGAATTCTGTAAGAAGTGTGGTATATCACGGCAGAAGAATACTCCATACACACATGAGAAAAATGGAGTTGTAGAAAGAATGAACAAGACATTGATGGAAAGGGAAAGAAGTATGCTCAGTGGTGCTGGGTTAGGACATGAATTCTGGGCAAAGGCAGTGGAGACAACATGTTGCCTGGTCAACAGATCACCTTCATTAGCGTTGGAGGATAAGACTCCACAAGAGGTATGGACTGGTAAGAAACCCTCTCTTTCACATTTGAGGGTATTTGGATGTGATGCATATGTTCCAAAAGAGAAATACGATGGTGGTGGTGTCTTCTTAGGGGATGATAGGAAGGCTAGAATCGTTGGTCATGGAAAAGTAAAGTTGAAGTTGCAAGGTGGAAGTGTTAGAACACTTCCGGGTGTTCTACATATTCCTGCATTGGCTAGAAATCTGATTTTTGCAAGCAAGCTGGATGATGCAGGTGTAAAAATAGTGTTCGAGAAGGATACCTGCAAGATGGTTCGGGGGGGCACTGGTATTGATGCGGGGAGTCCGAATTGGAACTCTGTATAAGCTACAAGGTAGCACTGTTGTTGATGGGTGCAACAGTTCTATGGTTCCTGAAAGTGGAGCAGAAAATCTAGTGGTCTTTGGAGAGAAGACCATGCTGTGGCATCAAAGGCTTGGACATATTGTAGAGAAGGGCCTTTGAATACTTCATGGTAAAGGTATGGTAGAAGGTATGAGTAATAGCTCTCCGGCTTTTGATTTCTGTGAAAATTGTGTATATGGGAAGCAGAAACGTGTGAGTTTCCCCTCTGGTGGTAAGAGGGCAAAACAGATATTAGAGCTTGTGCACAGTGATGTGTTTCAGCCTGTGAAGGTTCCACCATTGGGTAAGTCTGTGTACTATGTATCCTTTATAGATGACTTCTCAAGGACATGGATATATTTCCTTAAGAAGAAATCTGAAGTCTTTGACAGGTTTAAAGAATTTAAGGCTCTGGTGGAAAACCAAACAGAGAAGAAGATAAAGGTGCTGAGGACAGATAACGGTGGAGAGTTTTGCAGTAAGGAATTTGAAGAATTCTGTAAGAATTGTGGTATATCACGGCAGAAGAATACTCCATACACACATGAGAAAAATGGAGTTGCAGAAAGAATGAATAAGACATTGATGGAAAGGGAAAGAAGTATGCTCAGTGGTGCTGGGTTAGGACATGAATTCTGGGCAAAGGCAGTGGAGACAACATGTTGCCTGGTCAACAGATCACCTTCATTAGCGTTGGAGGATAAGACTCCACAAGAGGTATGGACTGGTAAGAAACCCTCTCTTTCACATTTGAGGGTATTTGGATGTGATGCATATGTTCCAAAGGAGAAATACGATGGTGGTGGTGTCTTCTTAGGGGATGATAGGAAGGCTAGAATCATTGGTCATGGAAAAGTAAAGTTGAAGTTGCAAGGTGGAAGGGTTAGAACACTTCCGGGTGTTCTACATATTCCTGCATTGGCTAGAAATCTGATTTTTGCAAGCAAGATGGATGATGCAGGTGTAAAAATAGTGTTCGAGAAGGATACCTGCAAGATGGTTCGGGGGGCACTGGTATTGATGCGGGGAGTCCGAATTGGAACTCTGTATAAGCTACAAGGTAGCACTGTTGTTGATGGGTGCAACAGTTCTATGGTTCCTGAAAGTGGAGCAGAAAATCTAGTGGTCTTTGGAGAGAAGACCATGTTGTGGCATCAAAGGCTTGGACATATTGTAGAGAAGGGCCTTTGAATACTTCATGGTAAAGGTATGGTAGAAGGTATGAGTAATAGCTCTCCGGCTTTTGATTTCTGTGAAAATTGTGTATATGGGAAGCAGAAATGTGTGAGTTTCCCCTCTGGTGGTAAGAGGGCAAAACAGATATTAGAGCTTGTGCACATTGATGTGTTTCGGCCTGTGAAGGTTCCACCATTGGGTAAGTCTGTGTACTATGTATCCTTTATAGATGACTTCTCAAGGAATACATGGATATAATTCCTTAAGAAGAAATCTGAAGTCTTTGACAGGTTTAAAGAATTTAAGGCTCTGGTGGAAAACCAAACAAAGAAGAAGATAAAGGTGCTGAGGACAGATAACGGTGGAGAGTTTTTCAGTAAGGAATTTGAAGAATTCTGTAAGAAGTGTGGTATATCACGGCAGAAGAATACTCCATACACACATGAGAAAAATGGAGTTGCAGAAAGAATGAACAAGACATTGATGGAAAGGGAAAGAAGTATGCTCAGTGGTGCTGGGTTAGGACATGAATTCTGGGCAAAGGCAGTGGAGACAACATGTTGCCTGGTCAACAGATCACCTTCATTAGCGTTTGAGGATAAGACTCCACAAGAGGTATGGACTGGTAAGAAACCCTCTCTTTCACATTTGAGGGTATTTGGATGTGATGCATATGTTCCAAAGGAGAAATACGATGGTGGTGGTGTCTTCTTAGGGGATGATAGGAAGGCTAGAATCATTGGTCATGGAAAAGTAAAGTTGAAGTTGCAAGGTGGAAGGGTTAGAACACTTCCGGGTGTTCTACATATTCTTGCATTGGCTAGAAATCTGATTTTTGCAAGCAAGCTGGATGATGCAGGTGTAAAAATAGTGTTCGAGAAGGATACCTGCAAGATGGTTTGGGGGGCACTGGTATTGATGCGGGGAGTCCGAATTGGAACTCTGTATAAGCTACAAGGTAGCACTGTTGTTGATGGGTGCAACAGTTCTATGGTTCCTGAAAGTGGAGCAGAAAATCTAGTGGTCTTTGGAGAGAAGACCATGCTGTGGCATCAAAGACTTGGACATATTGTAGAGAAGGGCCTTTGAATACTTCATGGTAAAGGTATGGTAGAAGGTATGAGTAATAGCTCTCCGGCTTTTGATTTCTGTGAAAATTGTGTATATGGGAAGCAGAAACGTGTGAGTTTCCCCTCTGGTGGTAAGAGGGCAAAACAGATATTAGAGCTTGTGCACAGTGATGTGTTTCAGCCTGTGAAGGTTCCACCATTGGGTAAGTCTGTGTACTATGTATCCTTTATAGATGACTTCTCAAGGACATGGATATATTTCCTTAAGAAGAAATCTGAAGTCTTTGACAGGTTTAAAGAATTTAAGGCTCTGGTGGAAAACCAAACAGAGAAGAAGATAAAGGTGCTGAGGACAGATAACGGTGGAGAGTTTTGCAGTAAGGAATTTGAAGAATTCTGTAAGAATTGTGGTATATCACGGCAGAAGAATACTCCATACACACATGAGAAAAATGGAGTTGCAGAAAGAATGAATAAGACATTGATGGAAAGGGAAAGAAGTATGCTCAGTGGTGCTGGGTTAGGACATGAATTCTGGGCAAAGGCAGTGGAGACAACATGTTGCCTGGTCAACAGATCACCTTCATTAGCGTTGGAGGATAAGACTCCACAAGAGGTATGGACTGGTAAGAAACCCTCTCTTTCACATTTGAGGGTATTTGGATGTGATGCATATGTTCCAAAGGAGAAATACGATGGTGGTGGTGTCTTCTTAGGGGATGATAGGAAGGCTAGAATCGTTGGTCATGGAAAAGTAAAGTTGAAGTTGCAAGGTGGAAGGGTTAGAACACTTCCGGGTGTTCTACATATTCCTGCATTGGCTAGAAATATGATTTTTGCAAGCAAGATGGATGATGTAGGTGTAAAAATAGTGTTCGAGAAGGATACCTGCAAGATGGTTCGGGGGGCACTGGTATTGATGCGGGGAGTCCGAATTGGAACTCTGTATAAGCTACAAGGTAGCACTGTTGTTGATGGGTGCAACAGTTCTATGGTTCTTGAAAGTGGAGCAGAAAATCTAGTGGTCTTTGGAGAGAAGACCATGCTGTGGCATCAAAGGCTTGGACATATTGTAGAGAAGGGCCTTTGAATACTTCATGGTAAAGGTATGGTAGAAGGTATGAGTAATAGCTCTCCGGCTTTTGATTTCTGTGAAAATTGTGTATATGGGAAGCAAAAACGTGTGAGTTTCCCCTCTGGTGGTAAGAGGGCAAAATAGATATTAGAGCTTGTGCACAGTGATGTGTTTCAGCCTGTGAAGGTTCCACCATTGGGTAAGTCTGTGTACTATGTATCCTTTATATATGACTTCTCAAGGAATACATAAATATAATTCCTTAAGAAGAAATCTGAAGTCTTGGACAGGTTTAAAGAATTTAAGGCTCTGGTGGAAAACCAAACAAAGAAGAAGATAAAGGTGCTGAGGACAGATAACGGTGGAGAGTTTTTCAGTAAGGAATTTGAAGAATTCTGTAAGAAGTGTGGTATATCACGACAGAAGAATACTCCATACACACATGAGAAAAATGGAGTTGCAGAAAGAATGAACAAGACATTGATGGAAAGGGAAAGAAGTATGCTCAGTGGTGCTGGGTTAGGACATGAATTCTGGGCAAAGGCAGTGGAGACAACATGTTGCCTGGTCAACAGATCACCTTCATTAGCGTTTGAGGATAAGACTCCACAAGAGGTATGGACTGGTAAGAAACCCTCTCTTTCACATTTGAGGGTATTTGGATGTGATGCATATGTTCCAAAGGAGAAATACGATGGTGGTGGTGTCTTCTTAGGGGATGATAGGAAGGCTAGAATCATTGGTCATGGAAAAGTAAAGTTGAAGTTGCAAGGTGGAAGGGTTAGAACACTTCCGGGTGTTCTACATATTCTTGCATTGGCTAGAAATCTGATTTTTGCAAGCAAGCTGGATGATGCAGGTGTAAAAATAGTGTTCGAGAAGGATACCTGCAAGATGGTTTGGGGGGCACTGGTATTGATGCGGGGAGTCCGAATTGGAACTCTGTATAAGCTACAAGGTAGCACTGTTGTTGATGGGTGCAACA
The DNA here is from genome assembly GCA_031772625.1 of Pinus tabuliformis. Taxonomy (NCBI): domain Eukaryota; kingdom Viridiplantae; phylum Streptophyta; class Pinopsida; order Pinales; family Pinaceae; genus Pinus; species Pinus tabuliformis. The sequence continues at coordinate 361,066,074 of CM062808.1, forward strand.
GTTCTATGGTTCCTGAAAGTGGAGCAGAAAATCTAGTGGTCTTTGGAGAGAAGACCATGCTGTGGCATCAAAGACTTGGACATATTGTAGAGAAGGGCCTTTGAATACTTCATGGTAAAGGTATGGTAGAAGGTATGAGTAATAGCTCTCCGGCTTTTGATTTCTGTGAAAATTGTGTATATGGGAAGCAGGAACATGTGAGTTTCCCCTCTGGTGGTAAGAGGGCAAAACAGATATTAGAGCTTGTGCACAGTGATGTGTTTCAGCCTGTGAAGGTTCCACCATTGGGTAAGTCTGTGTACTATGTATCCTTTATAGATGACTTCTCAAGGAATACATGGATATATTTCCTTAAGAAGAAATCGTAAGTCTTTGACAGGTTTAAAGAATTTAAGGCTCTGGTGGAAAACCAAACAGAGAAGAAGATAAAGGTGCTGAGGACAGATAACGGTGGAGAGTTTTGCAGTAAGGAATTTGAAGAATTCTGTAAGAAGTGTGGTATATCACGGCAAAAGAATACTCCATACACACATGAGAAAAATGGAGTTGCAGAAAGAATGAACAAGACATTGATGGAAAGGGAAAGAAGTATGCTCAGTGGTGCTGGGTTAGGACATGAATTCTAGGCAAAGGCAGTGGAGACAACATGTTGCCTGGTCAACAGATCACCTTGATTAGCGTTGGAGGATAAGACTCCACAAGAGGTATGGACTAGTAAGAAACCCTCTCTATCACATTTGAGGGTATTTGGATGTGATGCATATGTTCCAAAGGAGAAATACGATGGTGGTGGTGTCTTCTTAGGGGATGATAGGAAGGCTAGAATCGTTGGTCATGGAAAAGTAAAGTTGAAGTTGCAAGGTGGAAGGGTTAGAACACTTCCGGGTGTTCTACATATTCATGCATTGGATAGAAATCTGATTTTTGCAAGCAAGCTGGATGATGCAGGTGTAAAAATAGTGTTCGAGAAGGATACCTGCAAGATGGTTCGGGGGGAACTGGTATTGATGTGGGGAGTCCGAATTGGAACTCTCTATAAGCTACAAGGTAGCACTGTTGTTGATGGGTGCAACAGTTCTATGGTTCCTGAAAGTGGAGCAGAAAATCTAGTGTTCTTTGGAGAGAAGACCATGCTGTGGCATCAAAGGATTGGACATATTGTAGAGAAGGGCCTTTGAATACTTCATGGTAAAGGTATGGTAGAAGGTATGAGTAATAGCTCTTCGGCTTTTGATTTATGTGAAAATTGTGTATATGGGAAGCAGAAACGTGTGAGTTTCCCCTCTGGTGGTAAGAGGGCAAAACAGATATTAGATCTTGTGCACAGTGATGTGTTTCAGCCTATGAAGGTTCCACCATTGGGTAAGTCTGTGTACTATGTATCCTTTATAGATGACTTCTCAAGGAATACATGGATATATTTCCTTAAGAAGAAATCTGAAGTCCTTGACAGGTTTAAAGAATTTAAGGCTCTGGTGGAAAACCAAACAGAGAAGAAGATAAAGGTGTTGAGGACAGATAACGGTGGAGAGTTTTGCAGTAAGGAATTTGAGGAATTTTGTAAGAAGTGTGGTATATCACGACAGAAGAATACTCCATACACACATGAGAAAAATGGAGTTGCAGAAAGAATGAACAAGACATTGATGGAAAGGGAAAGAAGTATGCTCAGTGGTGCTGGGTTAGGACATGAATTCTGGGCAAAGGCAGTGGAGACAACATGTTGCCTGGTCAACAGATCACCTTCATTAGTGTTGGAGGATAAGACTCCACAAGAGGTATGGACTGGTAAGAAACCCTCTCTTTCACATTTTAGGGTATTTGGATGTGATGCATGTGTTCCAAAGGAGAAACGAACCAAGTTGGATAGTAAATCTGAAAAGTGCATCCTTATTGGGTATAAGGATGGTTTAAAGGGTTATAAGCTTTGGAACCCAGTAATAAGAAAGGTTGTGTACAACTGAGATGTGGTGTTTAGAGAGGTAAAAAATGTTATTGAACATGAAGTCCAACCAAAGGAACTTGAGAAGATACATTTCGAGCTAAAGGAGGAAGAATCAGACTCTACAGTAGAGGAGAAATTAGAAGATGAGGAGCCACAAACTCTGGGTGTGAGAAGATCAGTTCGAGAAAGAAGGCAACCAGAAAGGTATAGTCCATCTGCTTTTTGTTCAGATTTTTCTTTATCTATTACTGATGATGATCCCAGAACTGTGAAGGAAACAATAGATTCAGCGGATGGAAAACTCTGGAAAGAGGTCATGGTTGATGAAATCACATCTTTGCACAAAAATGAGGCTTGGGATCTGGTGGAGTTGTCGGCTGGAAGGAAACCCATTGGCATCAAATGGGTTTTCAAGAAGAAGACAAATGCAGAAGGAAAAGTGGAGAAATACAAAGCTCGGTTGGTAGCAAAAGGTTATTCCTAGGTGCCGGGAATTGATTTTGGTGATATTTTTTCTCCTGTTGCCAAGGTAACTTCTATTAGATTACTTTTATCTGTTGTTGCTGCTTTTGATTTTGAGGTAGAACAGATGGATGTGAAGACAACATTTCTTCACGGGAATCTGGAAGAGGAGATCTACATGAAGCAACCTGAAGGCTTTGCAGTGAAGGGTAAGAAATAACTGGTATGCAAGTTAAATAATTCTCTGTATGGGTTAAAACAATCACCAAGGATGTGGTATCAGAAATTTCATACATTTATACGAGGACTTGGCTTCACTAGAAGCAAAGTAGATCATTATGTGTATTTTAAATTAATTGGTGACTGTGTGATTTATCTGGTCTTGTATGTGGATGATATGTTGCTGGTTAGAAATGAAAAAGAAATTATCCAGGATTTGAAGACCTAATTGTCCTCCAAATTCGATATGAAAGATCTTGGTCTTGCAAACTATATTTTGGGCATGGAAATTAAAAGAGATTGGGCAAAGAGGAAGCTTTGGTTAAACCAGAGGAATTATTTCGAGACAATATTGCAGAGGTTTAATATGCAGGACAGTAAATTGGTGAAGGTTCCTATTTCTGCAGGTGTAAAGTTATCTACTGAATAGTGTCCCAAGACACAAGAAGAGGAAGAGGATATGTCCCCTGTTCCATATGCAAGTGCAGTCGGTAGCCTGATGTATGCGATGGTCTGTACTAGACCAGACATTGCACATGCAGTGGGAGTATTGAGCAGGTTTATGTCAAAACCAGGGAAGGAGCATTGGACAACAGTGAAGCGGGTTTTCAGGTATTTGTGTGGCACTAGTGATTGGAAGACCAGGATTGGACAGAGTTTTGGATATCCATGGCTTTGTTGATGTGGACTGGGCTGGAGATCTGGATCAGAGAAGATCTACAAGTGGGTATGTGTTTAACCTATTTGGAGGTGTAGTCAGTTGGATGAGTAAGAAACAATCTGTGGTGGCACTATCAACTACAGAGGCAGAATACATGGCAGCCACTCATGCAAGCAAGGAAGCAGTTTGGTTGTAGAGATTGTGTTCAAGTATGGGGTTAGTATAGGGAGCTATAAGGATAGACTGTGACAACCAAAGTGCAATTTTCTTGGCAAAGAACCCTACTTACCATTCAAAGGCAAAGCACATTGATGTTCAGTATCACTTTGTGAGGGATATGATAGAAGAGAAAAAGGTGTTTCTGGTAAAGGTGGACAGTTTGAAGAATACTGCAGATGCATTGACAAAATCTGTGAGCTCTGAGAAGTTCTCTTGGTGTAGAGAAACAATGGGCATTGCAGGGCTGGATAAATGACTAAGCTCTCTTGTGGCCCCCTGTGGAAAGAAAACAACGAGTGGGAGAATGTTGGGTTGTGTTATGTTCTTTCATGACTAGCCCACGTAGTTAACTAGGGGGTTAGAATGGGGGCGGAGCCCCCCCTTCGTTGCGTCGATTGCATAGCGAGGGGAATCACAGGGGGTTTGAGGGGTGCAGGTAACCCCACTCTATAGGGTCCGGGGCAGTGCCCCATAAAATTTTGGTTTTGGACCCTATATTAGGTTGGGCGGACCTACCTATGGTTTTGTGCATGTTTTTTGCACATGGTTTTGGACGCGATGGTTTTCGGTCCATGGTTTTGGACGCAATGGTTTTCAGTCCATGGTATTGGATGCTTCAACATGTATAAATATGTATTGTAACATTGAAAGGAACATAATGAAAAATCAATCTGGTAGTCCCGGTTTTGGGATCCAGGGGAAAATATCTGTGTATATGTGTTTTATGTGTTATGCTCTCACATTGTTTATTTTCTGTATTTTAGAATTCGTATGCAGGTAATTTCTGTACGGGGTTAAAACCTACATTTTTTTGCAAAAATACTTGAAATGCATAAAATTTCATTAAGAAAACTAATTAGGAGATTACCTGGAAGTTTGATAGCTATTATGGCTAAGAAATTTGGTGGATTGTGGATGTCATTTTTTGCTCCAGAGCTCTTGCACTCAATTTTCTAAAACGTAAATGAGGTTTGGTAAGTCAAGTGGTCTATTTATAAGTTTTAATTTCAAAAATTTTAAAACCCCACTTTTGCAAAGTTTATGTTTTATTTTTTAAACTTTGTAATCTTTTGGCTTTGAGTGTTGGGATAGGTTGTTTCTCAGGTTGAATTGAAGAATTTGAGACATTTATTATCACTTCGATTCCATGATTTTTGACCCATCATGGAAGGTATCATTTTCGTCACTGGCATATAGGTTAGGGAAGATCAGTTTTCCCATTGCATTATTCATTCTAGCCTCCATACTGCAATATGTTACCATAGAGTCAACCCCATCGTGTTATGATTCTTAAACCATTTTCACTCACTGACTTATAAAAACATGACATGATGGTAGAGCCATCCATGACATGGGCTTCCTAGTTAGATCCTCACTAGCATATGTTTCCAATGCTGCAAAGATTTAGTAGGCTCGGGAGTCCTCTTTAGTCCTACCATGAATTTTCGATGAAGCTTCATTCTCCTTCTTCTACGCTATCTTTCTAGATTTATACCCTAGAGGCTCCCACATGTTGAGTTGTACTGTTGCATTGCATGTTGACTATTTGTACCTTTTGGCCTTAAGCCGACTTCACTTGGACTCGTGTATAAGCCACTTTCTGACCATGTCTTTCTACAAAATCAATCTTGCAATCACTCAGCCTCTGCAACTTGAAACCTTATGACTGTGGAAAGAACATTCCTTTGAATTTCACTGACCAGTTTCGTCACCTTGTATTGAGCATAGGAATGTTCTCCTCCCACAAACTAGCGCATCTGTATTTGGACACTCATTCTTTCCACTGTACCATAGGCATTCTTTTGTTCTTTTTTCATGATTTTTAAATATGAAAAAGTGAGAAAAACCTATATATTACAAAGAAAGATCAGGAACGAGACTTTACTTCCATCATTGATGGTGGCAAGAGTTAGTTGTGTCACCCTCGAACAAATTACTCAAAGAAAGTCTTTCCTTCATCGGGATGGGATTTAGTTTGACTTAGGAGAGCCATAACCTTGTCATTGAGTTAGTACTCCTATAGTTGGTTATCTCTTCCAATCATATGGAGAGTTTGTTTATGCCTCCTGCATGAAAAACTTATACAAAGTTATCATATGCTGCTATACAGTCACATTTGAATCGTGCTTTTGTTCAAGGGAAGTAAACTTGAGTCAACCTTTTTGTGGTGTCTCTTGACGTTGTTTTAGTCGGACATACCCAGTCTGTCATAGTTATGTTCAGTATCACATTAGCTATTTGTTCCTTTGCTCGTGCTAGTTAAGAAGGTATCCATTGACTTCTTACTGGCAGGTCTACTCTTATCGACTTCGACAAATTGCTCTGAGAGTAGGCCTAGAGCTACACCCTAGCACTATTTCCATCATTGATAGGTGACCTTGTGCTCAACATTGATCAGCATCATGGGTCTTTGACTGAGTAGTTTCCCCTGTGTTCGACATCAGCTTATATTATCACACATTGGGATTCATGTAGTACCTTCGTTTCCATTTGACACTATTGGTAGATTCCTCACTTCTGTGTCATCTTTCATTATTGGTTGGTTTAGATATTTTCTTTCATGCACTAGCCACATCTTGCGTACACCAGAAATGTGCTTCGGTATGGTTAGTTCATCTTTATTCGTCCGATTCCTTCCAAATTATTGGCCTGTGGGTTACACTCGTGGTGGATTGATGTGGGATGTCTTAATGCCTTCCTTCCAACATATATTTTCCCATTGACTCCAACTCATTGCTCTGGGAATAAGGTCTAGAGTCCTTTTTTTAGTACCTTATGGTTTGCAGTCATCAGTGGCAGTCTCCTTCGCTATTGATAGTCCGAATACATCAATGTATCTTGATTGATAAATTCTCTCAAGTGTTAGACTTCAACTCATTTATTCTCTCTTGTTAGATTTTACTAGGGTACCTTGAGTCTCATCATCATTATCAGTGAGTTGTCTCGTATTTGTTAACAGTATACATCAATGATCGTAATCAAATGATTTCTCACATGGTCAAATTCAGCTCATTTATTCCCATAGTGTAGAAATGTACCATGGCGATCGGTGAAGGCCTCGGGTTGCATAAACATTTTTTGCTTCACTTGTGACTTCCTCAAGTTTCCTGCTAGTGACACCATCCACCTTATATGTTGCAGTTTATCACAACAACATTTTATATGTTGGCACCCGAGTTGCATGTAGTACCATTATTCTACTTTTTGACTTGGTACTTTTGAGGATTAGTTATGTGGCATTAGTGATCAAATATCTACTTCAGCATCATTGATCAGTTCTTTGACATGTGATATTGTGACATGGCCTTGATATGTACTTTTGTGGCTATGATTAGATGATCCACTATGTATTTCTTAGTTTCATTTGTACTTGTATACATATTGGATCCGCTCTACACTTGATTTGCAGACGTGCTTTACTATCTCTGAGCATGGGTATGCTCGCCTAAGACATGAGATTTCTTTCTAATCTCTTCCATTGGTTTGACAGGCTGGAATCTGGTGATCTCCTCCCAAGTCATTGCATGATTATTTCTATACACTTAATACATTACGGCCATCATGTACCCCTTCTGACCTCATATATTAGGGGGCATCTGTTGTAGCATCATTTATCACCCTTGTATACTTGATGCTCTGAGTCACGGTCTTGGGTAGCCCTTTCCCTTTAGACTTGGTCCATTTATTAAAAAACATTATTTTAAATTCCATATGCAACTCTTCCCTTCAAAAAGCGTGTGCACAAGTGGGTCTAACTATACCCAACCCATATATAAAATTTAAAATATTTTTTTTTAACATCATCGGTTGCTATATTATACTTCGAAAAAAGTGGAGAAGGCTATTCCCCTGAGATACATAATGAGTTTCCCAGAGGTACGAGGAGAGTAGGAGTTACAGTTACAAAATCCTCCTTGCTCCCGCCTTCTAGGCTTTGAGGTGAAAGCTAAACTGAAATAAACCCTTACAAACTGAAACAATAAGAAACAACATTTGTAGAACATCTTCAATCTATATTTACATGACTAATTTGCCTCGCTGTCGACTGTTCAGGCTGATCCTCTTCATCACCACGCTTGATACTTGAAGATCTTGAGGGCAGGGCGTTCTTCTTTTCCATCATGTATCTCAGAATATCTATGGACTCCTCAGCATGAGCACATCTGTTGGAGAGTTGTCTGAACTGTTCATGTAAAGATGAGATCTTGTGGAGGAACAGATTTATATCAGCCTCATATTTTTCTTTTATAAGCCTGCTTTGATTTTCAATCTTTGCCTCCATGATCATCTGCTGACTGTCCATCTTGCTGTCCAAAATTATTTGCTGGGCTCTTAACTGTTCGAGCTGTGCTTGGAGGTTAGCACAGTGAAGGCAATATTCATTTCTCACCATAGCAGGGTGCTGTGAATGAGAGAAAAGGGTGGGCTTGAAGCGTTGCTTCTGATAGAACGACCTGGGGGTGCTTCTGAAAAACAAGTTCACAATAAACTCCAAAGACAGAGAGTAGAGGTAGACTTGGGAGAGAAGAGTAGACCAAAGACAACGCTGCTCTTGAATGCACGAACAAAAAAATTTGAGGGGTGGCAGGGTTGTTATCTGATCCCAGGCCAGAGAGAGGCAAGACGCCTGAAACAAAAGAAGGAGGGGCTGCAAAGAGCTCACAGGCAAGCAAGAGTTGTGTGAAATCGGAAGAGTGGAGCAGAGAATTGAGAGGATGCGAATGGGGAAGAGAAAAGAGGCATAAATAGAATTCAAGAGGGAGATTGCTGAGCATGGGGAGAGTACCGAAAAGGGATAAGGAGAATCGGGGGAGCGATTCGGAAGCACAGAGGAGGGATGGCTGGGAGGAAGAAGGACGGTCGGTTCACTGACAAGAGGAGAGGGAATGATGATTCCAATAATTTGCCAGATCCCTATGCGGATCTTAGTCATAGGAGGAATGAGGATGATCTTTGACAAAACTATCATATCAAATGTGCTGAGGTATTGATTGGTGCCAGGAGGTGTCGTCATCATGGTAGATACTAAAATGATTCCTCACTGTTGTAGAAAAGGCAGCCCAATGGCCTAGCACAAGCTTTGTTGGCTTGACTGTCAAAATTTTATTGAGAGAGCGCAAAATATGATAATAGCGCACGTCTTTTATGGAGTGCCCTAAGATTTGGCACCATCTGATAATCTGTTGAAGGAGAGCATTGGGAAGATCCTTGTTCTGAACCATTGCACTGACGACTATCGTCGAGTCTCCCAATATCGTGACTGTGTCTATACCAAGCTTCCCAAGTTGGATAAGACCTTGGTAAAGGGCCAGGGCTTCTACTCTGTTATTGGAAGTGTGGCCAAGACCCCACTCGTATGATAAGATGTTATCCCCATTAGCATTAAATATAACTCCTCCCACCCCTGCTACCCCGGGATTTGACTTTGAGGCTCCATCGAAACAGAGATAATGCCTATTGCTGTTTTTAAGCCAGACTGTAAATTCTTCCTCTTTTATCCTAATCTTCCAGTTAGGGGAAGCATTGTTGTTTCTATTGCTAGCAGTGCTGCCCATCTGATTGCTGGTGTTTTTGTCTAAAAGGTGTCCTATGAAATTGCATTCTTCTATGCTGAGTTCACTGACATTTATACTTCTCAGATTCTTAACTGAGATGATCTCAAGGGAAAGACTCCTTGCCTTGGTACAAAGACTTCTAACAGTTGAATCCTTGTCCTTAAAAACCTTCCGATTTCATGCTAGCCAAATATTCCATAGCATATTTTAGGGAAGAATATCCCAGACTCTCTTCACTGTGTTATTCTTCCTGTGCTGCCAGGGGTATCTTTTTTTCCATTTGTAGAGTATTTCTCCTATGATGTTTTGGGTGTTCCAAGGGATTTGATTGTTATGAGATAAGTTCCTCTGGCAATTGATGGTAAAAGGGCATTATATAAAGAGATGATGCATTGATTCTTCAGCAGCTAAGCAGTTAGGACAGCGAGAGGGACCATTGATTCCCCTCTTTTGCAAATTTTTGGCCGTGAGGACTTTCCCTTTGAGAAGGGTCCAAAGAAAAAATTTAATTTTTGGAATTGCCTCGGATTTCCAAACCACCTTCCAGTGATTCCAACTTGGCGTGGGGTAGCTGATGTTGTAAATGTAATGGTGAGTAGCTTGGATAGTGTAAGAGGATCCAGATGGGTCCCAACCAAACCCATCAAGGTCATTCTTTTTGACAGGGGCTATATTGTGCAAATGAGATTGGAGGAGAGAAAGATTTGCATTAAGGCCAGTGGGTATGACTGGGAAAGCCCAACTAGACCAAAGAAGGGTGTGAGGATCCCATTGGGAGATCTGGTCCAGGAAATGTATGCTTGTTCTTTCAAAAAAGGAAAGGATAGGGTTGACTCCCCCATGTCTATTTATTGGCTGCTGACCCATGATTTTTTCAGCTCCAATGTTGATGCTTGCACCTCCCTTGGGGATTTTTGAAGTATTTTGAGCGATTAGAGGAATTGCTCTCTTGCATAATCGCCAAATTTTGGAGGAGTCTCTATTGGGAATATCTCGATCAAGAAGCTGCTGTCTAGGAAAATTAAGATATTTAATTTCCAGAACTTTTTTCCACCAGGCTGGGAGTCCAGTAATGAGTCTCCAGACAATTTTTCCTCCAAAGGCTAAATTGAGAAATTTAGGAGATCTAATTCCAAGCCCTCCTCGGTCTTGGGGTTGGATAACCTGCTTCTAATTAATCAAGTTGAATTTCTTTTTATCATTTTCCCACCCCTGCCATAGGAATTGGCGGAGGATGATTTCCATTTTGTAGTGGAAGGAGGTCGAAGCTTGAAGAAGAGAAAAATGATATAGGGGGAGAGAAGAGATACCTGACTTAAGAAGAGTGAGGCGACTGGCTGGGTTGAGCCAAATGGATCCCCACTGCTGCACTTTTCTTTTCATTTTGTCAACTACAGTGTCCCAGACTTCTGCTCTCAAAGGTCCAGCACTTACAGGCATGCCCAAGTAAGTGAAGTGGGTCCAATCATACTTGCATGTGACTCCAAAGATGTTGGCAATATTATGAAGCACCTGTACTGCTGTGTTCCAGCCATATATGCAGCTTTTCAACTGATTTACCACTCCACCAGAGTAGCTCATGTATTTGTCAAGGAGAGACTTGAAGCACTTGGCTATCGTAGTGGAGGCCCCTCCAATCAACAGGGTGTCATCGGCAAATTGTGAATGATTTATGTTCTTGACCCCGTCCCCAAATTTTATTCCTATGATTAAGCCAACCCTCTGATTGAAGTCCAAATCCCTGTTGAAGGATTTAGTCATTAAAATAAAGAGATAAGGTGAGAGAGGGAAACCTTGTCGGAGGCCTCTGGAGGATTGGAAAGATTCTCCAGGTCTACCATTTACAAGAGGGGAGATCCACGGCCTCGAAATGCAGGTTCAGATGAGGTTGAGAAAGAAGTCATCAAATCCCATCTTCTTCAAAGCTGCCAAGAGGAAGGAGTGTCTCACTCTGTCAAATGCATTGGCCAGATCAAGCTTGAGAATAAACCCTTTCTCGTTTCTGGTTTGACTCGATCTTGCACAAGTAAAATGGAATCATTTATTTGTCTGTTGGCTAAGAATCCCCCTTGATGTTTAGAAATGAGGGAAGGAAGCAAGGGTTTTAAGCAAGTAGCAATGATTTTTTTCAGGATTTTATAGGAGGAGTTATAGAGTGATATGGGCCTGAAACGAGCAAAGGAAGATGGCCTGTTTTCTTTGGGGATGAGTGCTAGATGAGTGGAATTGGTATACCCTCCTATGTTTCCTTTTCGTTGGGTCCAATTGATCATTTTTGTCAAGTACTTTTTAATAATTCCCCAAAATGCTCGATAAAAGGAAATGGGAAAGCCATCGGGTCCCAAGGCTTTATCTGGTTGAAGAGTCCAAATCGATCTCCTGATTTCCTCCTCATCTATTTCCTTGTTTAAGCTATCATTCATTTCCCTGCTTATCCCTATTGGAAGATGCTGCAGTAGATTTGTGTAGTCCTCTGGTTCCTTTGTTTCAGTTAGCAAGTCCCAATAGTGATCTGTAGCAGCTCTTTGAATGGCCTCCTGAGTGCTTTGTCTATCACATTCAGCATCTAAGATGGAACTTACATTATTCCTTATCTTTCTGGCTGTCGTTTGTTTGTGAAAAAAGGCTGATTTCTTTTCACCCTCTTGCAACCATAATTGCCTCGATTTGAGCCTCCATTTTGATTGCTCTTCTCTGTTAACTCAGTATAGCTGTAAGTATAGTTCATTTTCCTGCTGTTTGTTCTCTTCAGAAAGGCCATTTTCCTCTATTTCTCTTTGTATATGCTCTAGATTATTCTTGATCTATTTTTTAACCTTTTCTGGTTCTTGATACTTGGTTTTGGCCCATTCTTTTATGGCTTGTTTTGTTTTCCGTAATTTTGTTTCCCAAATGAAACCTGGAGATCCTTCCACGTGCTGGATCCAAGAGCTGTAAACAATTTCTGCGACTGCTGATATATCATTCCAGAGGGAACTATATCTGAATGGGATGGGCCCAAGGGGCTTGTAGTTTTCCAACGTTAGAGTTATTAGGAAGTGATCAGAGGTAGAGCACGTTAGAATTCTAGCATATCCAACGGAGAAAGAAGAGAGAAGTGTAACATTGATGAGAATTTTGTCCAACTACTCCATGATGTTACCAACACCCATCCTGCGGTTGTTCCATGTGTATCTATGGTTTTTTGGAGGGACATCCATAAGATCATCCTCCTGCATGATATTTTCCAACTGTATTCTGTATGGATCAGGTGTAAAACTGCCTCCCCTTTTCTCATTGGCGTGGAGGATTAAATTGAAGTCACCTCCCAGAATAATGTTAGTGCTTTCTTTTGCATCTAGACTGTCTTTTAGATCGTGCCAACAACTCTCCTTATCTATGCAGTGATTCGGCACATAGATGTTGTAGATAATAATGGCTTGCTGATATGCTTTATTTTCCATAGTGGTTTTGATCTAGTGTTGATTTATTGTTTCCAAAATACAGTTCCATATACCTTGATTCCAAATTGTCGCTACTCCTCCTGAGGCTCCACTTGCCTCACTAATGCTGCCTCTATACTGTCTCTGCTGCTCAATAACTTTACTCATTTCCTTGTGGTTTTGTTTTGTTTCTTGTAACATAATAATTCATGTCTTCTCAGAAAGGATAAGATCCCTTAGGGTAGCTACCTTAGAGGGGTGCCCAAGTCCCCTGATGTTCCAAGATAATATTTTCATCATTGGATATGCGGTGTGCGAGGAGGTGCTCGCCCCCCTTGGTCCTTGTTGATTGCTTCTTTTTCATGCTATCCCAGGATATAAGCTTCTATGGGTGTCTGCGTTCCCATTGCTATGTCCTTTTGTGTGTTCTCATCCTAATGCTGCTTGGCAAATTTCTTGCCCAGGCCAGGTTTCTTGGAGGGTTCACTAGAACCCCCATGATCTTTGGATGAGCTCCTAGTAATTCTGTTGAGGGGAGGATCAAGAAGAGGCTGAGAGGAAATAATAAGGGGCAATGAGGATTCAATAGTGTCTTGGCATTGGCTTTCAGGGAGAGGGGGCTCCTGGGGATCAGGGGGGGAGAGGATTGAGAAGGGATTGGATGAGGGGAGGGTTTGAGGATGGGAGAGGGGAGGTGGCTTAGAGGGAGCAGGGGAGGAAGGGGTGGGATGAGCTGCAGAGGAGGTCGACGAGCCTGCATCAAGGGGAGATTTTACTAAAGAGACCGTTTTCTTTTTTTTAACCATTTCCCATTGTTCTTCTTATGATTCATTTTTTACGTCAATAAGCTTAGTGCATCTATTGGAAAAGTGGCCATATTCGTGACACACCTTACACTTAAAGGGGATCTGCTCGTAATCCAGCTGCTGTATATGGCTCCAATTGTCCACTTTAAGCTTGATGGCTTCCGAGAGGCATTTTCCAAGGTCCACTTCAACACAGATCCACGCACAGGCTTGCATATTTTCTTTTGGTTCACTGCGATCAATATATTTTCCAACTGCATTCTCGATGGCGTGGACTGATTCATCTCCCAAAGAATGGAGAGGGAGGTGAGGGAGCCGAACCCAGACCGGGACTGCGTTGGGAACATCCAGCTCTGGATCGAAGTCTGGGGTCCATTTGTTGAGATACAACCCCCTTGAGTCCATGAAATAGGGCCCATTTCTGAAGATTAAATCCTTATCTTCTTTAGTTTCAAAGTGGAAGGTGAAGTACCCTTTCCCGCAGAATCTGATAGAGATTTTCCCTTGTATTTTTTCTGACCAGTTCCTTTCAACCCATCTTTGAGCAGTTTTTGGAGAAGGCTAGAGGCCTGTGAATTGACCTATAAAACCTCTTTATGCCAGGGACAAGGCAGCCATGCGTGGAAGAACTGGGGGTAGGTTGACCTCCTGAAGAACATCCATCTTTTTGATGAATTTCGAAACTACTGGTCGGGGGTGCTGTGGGGGCAACGATTTAATTAATGTCAAAAAGGCCTGTTGAGGATCGATCCCCTCCAGTGGAGCTTCCGGAGGGGCCATGAAGGAGGACCGAAGCTCAGTCTCCTGCGCTGTGATCGCCTAGGTCAGTCACGTGGTTGTAGCTCGGGCACGGTCCTTATTATAACATATATAATTTAAAATATAAAAAAAAATATAAAATCCCTATTTTATGGGTGGAGTTTATAGGTTACACAGGAAACCCACCTATAGGAGCCCTGACCTAACTGTATCCCAACTGAAAAAACTATTTTTAGGTGATATAAATACAGCTCATGGGAAGGCCTAAAGGGAGGAGAAAGATAGGATATTGATGTTATTTCCAATTGGTCCCTGATTAAGTCCGATTTATCCTTGTGCTTCCTACACTTCTAGCTATAGGAAAACCCTTGTTCCTTTATAGATATGTCCATCTCCTTTATATGGCATCTATGTGTATGCATTTGAAAGAGGATTGTTGAGGCTTGGGCTGGACGGATCTGGATGAAGGTTTTGCTTGGAGACATGGCCAAATCAAGTTGTATTCTTCCACATTCTTTGCAACCATCAATAAAGAAGCTCTGTCTTGTTCCTGATGTTATGATATTTATTATTTAACTCATGTTATGATATAATTATGCATGATCTCATGTTTTATATCTATATGCTTATATGATCTAACATTTATATCTTGAACATGTTGTGAACTACTGCTAGTATATATTCTTTTTTGGAATGCGTTTCAGGTTTTGAAGCATTGGAGGAAGCAAAGGGTTTGGACCCTATGGGAACATCCTCAAATGTAGGACCTATGAGAACTATCTCTTCATCCCACTTTAGTAGTTTAAGCATTAAGACTGCTTGTTTTCTTGCTTCTTGTTGGTGTATGCCCTTTGATCTGTTGGGGTTCTCAACCTAGACACTAGGCTATGATATTCCCATAACACATGTGCTTTTCTTTCATATTTTTCTGTGTGCATTTTCAAACTTTGAATGTTCTAGTATGTATTGTCTTATCTTTCTTGTTTGATGTTATTTTTGAATATCTTTCTTGACATGTGTTTCCTCACCTATATAGGCCAACCGATGCTTCGATGGTTACACTAGAAATTTTATTTTACGTAGGTCTGGCCTATTCTTGGTTAGGTTAGGAGTAGGAGTAGTTTGGTTATTTTCATTGCTTTGTTTTTCTTTGATTTAATTTATGTATTTCTCTTTTTTTTCTGTTTTTTCATTTCACTTAGTTGTAGGACAACTTCTGCATGAGGTCGTGTTTGGTTTCTGAAGAATGCATGGTGAAGTTCACGAGGAAGTTGTGCTACTTTCAATGCTTTGTTATCTGTTTATTTCCTCTCTTTGCGTGAATCTTGCATCTTATAGTTGATGATATTCTGATGGAAAGTACGTTCTTTGTCAAAGAAAAATCATAGTGAAATCACAATGCTTGAATCTATAACTAGTACCGCCTATTCTAATCGGTCTTTTATAATTTTTGGTCATTCCTTGTCAGCTAAGTCGAGTAGAGTAAGGATGGGAGGAAAATGTTAACAAGTGTGTCAGAGGTATATATAAATATCCTTCTCTGAAGGGACAACCTTTTCTGCTCTCAATATGTCTGGATCCCTCTTCCACCTCACTAAATTAATAAGTGCCTATGGAAAGTTCTATGCATATATCTATATATCTATATATATATACAAAGGTGAAAAGCGAGAAAGGCTTCCTGCGTAGAGAGGTGAAGCAAGAAACTCTACCGGGGTATTGTCCAGGCTTGTTGGCAGCAGAGCAATATTTATGTTCTTAAAGTGACTCTACCGAGGTACTATCCAAGCCTACTGGTAGTGGAGCAACACAAGAGATGAAAAATAAGACTCTGACAATTATTTTCACTTGTTTATCTATATACTCTGAATCCCCAACTGAAATAATTTAGTTTGACTTGGCTTGGTTAAGTGCGCCAATGGTGAACAGAATGGTAGGGGTATATCTTTAACGCAAGATAAGAGAAGAAGCTACGACAATCAATGAAATCAACAATACTTCCTGAAGATTTAAACCTGGTTTGCATGAGATAATATCTATACAGGGAGTTTGAGTTCTACAAGTGTGTCACCAAGTGTTGTAGCTGCTACAACCACCCTCCAAAATTTTTCCTATGCTTTGATTTTGGAGCCTTCCTTCTATCCACATGAGCTTATTTTTTATAGTCATCAAGTACTCATGGTATGTCAAAGACTTATCTTTTATGCATGCTTGTGTTAGCTTGTTTTGATCCAAATTTAAATCTTCTAAGTCACAAGAAACCTTCTAACTTGATCTTGTAGTATTATTGGGCTTGCCTCCAGAAATTGCACAGTCTTGGAAGGTAGGCCAACCTTGCCTCCAGAAGTTGTGCCATCCTTCTTGGAATTCAAACCTTGAGATTGAGAACTGTGTAGTATTGGATGGTAGCCCAACCTCGTTGATGGAAACTGCGCAAACCATCCCTTGATCTTAGAACCTGTGCAATGCATTGAGTTGAGAAGTTGCACAAACTTGCCTCTAGAAATTGCGTAATCCATCTTTGTAGTGTGCATGCAAAGTTTCCCAAAAAATAAAAAACAAAATAAAATAAAAAAAAAAGGAAAAAATGTTCACTAGAAAATAAGGATTCACTAATTAGTTTCCCAAAGGTGGCACACTTACTATTTTGGAAACTTTCCGCCAAGTGTCACTTTTTCCTTGATTTTAGGCATGCACGTCATAAACCTCAATCAGTATAGATCTATTTAATTGATGACACTAGAGCTCATTTTTACACTCAATCTTGGAGCTCTAGCATTCCCAAGGAGATCAAGAGCCTTCTATGGAGTTTGCAATGCTTTTCTGGGTGAGTTTTTCTTTTGTTTTCTTTTGCTACTTTTTCCGTCACTTTTTATCGTTTAACTCCTGTGAGTGTAATTTTGCTCATTTATTATCATGGTTACTTACGTTTTAATTTATATTAGCTTCTACAAGTGTTGTTTTGGTCCATCGTTCACCTTTCACAAGTGTCGTATTAGTTTTCTTGTTTTTTTCCCGTTAGTGGTTGCTGTTGCAATGACTCTTCTTGCATGTTGATCTTCTACACTCATTTTGTACTGATCTATCCATCCTTGGTAAGATATGCACTTTAACCTGCACTACCACTCAAATCTATTTCTTTCCCACACTCTCATCAGGCATATATGCTCATCCCTTGGCTAGTTTTCACATTGTCTAGTTGTGCATTATGCAAGTCTAGAGCTCAAGTTGCAATCTTGGCATTTGAGACTGCGCAATGCGTAGTACAAGCTAACCCAACTACGTATTGCGCAGTTCCAGGGCTCAGCCTTATCCTTTGGCCATTGAGACTAAGCAATGTGCAGTCTCTCCCATAGTATGCCCAAGATGGATTGCACATTGCGTAGTCTCTAGCCTCAAGCTACATCACTGGCTGCTGAGATTATGCAATGCACAGTTCCCACAACTAGTCTCCCTCCCTTCACTTCTAGAATTGTGAAATTCCCCTGTCACTGCATGTGGTTGTGCCTGATATTGCTTTGTAAGTCAATTTTATGAAGCTAATTTATTATCTACCATGAATTATTTTTTCTCCCATAGGTATTGCATGTGTTGAGCACTTCTATTCATCAGTCACTGTTATCATGGCACTCAAGGGAACTGCTACAAAGGATAACACAGAGAGCAACACCGGAGAGGAAGTTGAGAGTACACTAGTTTACTTGCTAGTTTACTTAGACACTCAACTTTTTGTAGAGAAGGAATCATATATCACATGGCATAAGATGAATGGAATTTTCTCACCAAAGACCTTCAAAGCAGATTTGGAAGACCGACAGGTGTATGTCAATATTCATATAGAAGGTTGCATGCAGGTACCCAGTATTTCCATGTTCATATGTTATTAGTTGGATATTATCTCACACAAATCCAAAGACTATGAATCTTGGCAGTATCAATAGACAGAGGCTTAATTATTTTCTAGCAGTAGATTATCATCTTATGTACCACTTACCTGAGCTAGAATCACTCATGGATTCATACTTCTATGCGAAGACCAACCACTTGAGCACCAAGGATATTGTTAAATGTTGGGTGAAATACCCAAAAAAAATTCGATAGACGTGCACCAACACATACAAGACAAAATCTCTCAGGAAAGTCTATCAATTGTTGATCATCTTATGTTGCAGAATCTATGGTCAGTAGAGTACCGAGACCTTTCCTGAAGGGTGGGATTTCTTATTGGACCAGGTTGTGAATGAAGGTAAACCATTCAACTAGTCATATTTGTGGACTTAGAAGTTGCAGATCCATGTGTCTAACACCCTTGGTCCTCCCAAGGTCAGGAAAGTTATATTTTATATGTTTGCATATCTACTGGATGCAATATGAACACACAATGCATTTCATGGCATGAATTGGACTTGGATAGCACAAGAGCCTTCCATATATGTTTATTGAAAGCTACTTTCAAAGTCCAACCACAAAGGAATAATGGAGAAGCTAACTCATCACTTCCTCATTCTATTGTACAAGATGATCTTTGAGGAAGAGCCACCTTGCATGTCACATGGGGAAACAGTAGCAGAATCACAGATAGCAAATTGGTTTGCCTCACCGGATGGCAGTTTCCTTAGAGTGTTTGGCGGATATAGGTCACCACATGTTTTACCAAGGTATGCCATCGATAATTTAGTCATGAAATAATTTGCATATCATATCTCCACAGGGTTGTCAGTAGCATTACACAAGAGGAAGAAAGCACCTTGGCCAGCTCTTCCTATGCAGATCAGATTGTATGAGATCAAGAACTTGAAATTTACAGATACCGAAGGGAAAATGATAGAGAAATTTTCATTTGGTACTCAATATTTAAATCCATACGATCTAAGGAGTATTTGCAAAGACCACTGTGTAAGAATCGATTTTCAATGGCTAAGTGGGACCTTTCACTTGCCGGAGGAGGATGGATGGAGGAATTGTTATAATGCCTCCAATTCCCACTATCTGATAAGTTTGGAAGGAAATTCATCGGTTGATTTGTAGCAGGAAGGCACTCCATAGGTAGCACTAGTAAAAGTGCGCAACACAGTGTGTGAGAAGGGAAAGAGGAAAGTTGTGCACATTCCATGGGGAGAATGAATCCATAAGATGAAAATAGATCCATCCATTATGAAAGAGGCTTTAGAAATAGAGAAGAAGAGGAAACAGAGGGTGCAAGAAGATGAACGGAAGCAGACGGAATAACAAGTATAGAAGAGGAAAGAAGAAGAAGAGAAGCATAACCAAGATGAAGAAGAAAGGCGAAGAGCAGTGACAATAACAAAAGAAACAACGTAGAGGCTATAGAGCTAGAACAAAACTGATAGTTAGAGGAGGAGACAAAATAGATGCAAGACAAAGAGCTTACTCATGAGATAGACGAGTTGATGGAAATTCAAGACATCGAGGAACTAGATCCGCAGAACTAAGATGTCGACCTAATGCCAAGTACACAATAGGTCACTATTCAGTCTCCCCATCCTCCAGCAGAGAAAGCTCCAAGTGGGGAAGAGGATATTGTCCCTCTCGATGATGGTCCGGTGATGGATACATATAATCTGACATATGATGAGCTTAAGAAAAATATTGTATAGGAAAGAAAGAAATATTTTCTGGAAAACCTCGCATATCCTGTATTCATTAGAGAAAGGGTGGTCATGACCGACACCAGAAGAAATCCAAGTGTCGTTGCCGTATCCAAATTGGACTTCGCAGGTGCTTCAAATTCTAATATAGATTATGTGTTTGTCGAGAGAAAGAAATTGGCAAAGAACTTGCATAATGTTAGGCAAGAGGTGGAACAACTTCGAGCAATAGCTCATAATGCAGCTTTCATATAGGTCCATATGGAAGAGCTGAGGGTAACAATACTTGGTGAAGTATCGAAAATAGGAGGGACCATGCAGAATCTTTATGAGGATTTTGTTACCGTGCATAAGGCATTTGTCCACTTGCATGGCTTGCAACAATAGTGTAAATATTTTGTCAAAATTCTCAGGAATGTACAAGATGCCATCACCGTCATGCATGAATGGTCAATGCAATACAAAAGGGCACCACTTGACTTGGGAAAGAAAACAAAGCAACAAGTAGAACTAGAGAAAGAAGGAGTTCAGATGTTGATCCATAACAACAAACAACTCACCTCATTCATTGGTAACATTCAAGCCTCGTATGCATGGTTATACAACAACATGGATGTCTTGGTGAAGTCCCACAGGATCCCATCATTCAGTTCACTCATAGAGATCAAGCACAGGAACTAGGTCAGACAAGAGATTGATGAATACTTGGAACAATGGAGACAAGTAACCATCAAGGAGGATCTTGAAGTAAACAAACAGAGTATGCACAAGTACATTGGTGGCCCTATCCAAATCAACACAATGTTGCTCCTGCTCAAGAAGGAAAAAAAAAATGGTTCCAAGTTAGCGTACCTGGATTCCATGGATGCTAGAGTTCGCTTCCATCCTAACACCATCACACAATTTGGGGATATCATTGTGTAGTACAAAGCTTGTCAGTGTTATGTGGCCAAGAAACATCAAGTGGAAGTTGTTGAGTTGGATTTTCCCCAAACTCAATCATGATATGTTTTGTCTTATTAGGTTGTCTAGTTGGCTCTACCCAATTTTGTCTTATGTGGGTACGAGTGTAAATTGTAATATTATTTTGTAATTTTTAAGTGGAATTCCCGGTGTCAATAATGGAATGTGAAGAGTCATGATGTAATTTAATGAGTCATTTTGTAAAGAAGTTGAAGAGTCATGAGGGAAGTCCAAAAGTCACAAAGGGGAGTTGAAGAGTCACCCCCTCTTGTTATAAATATACCCTCATAACTCATGTAAAGGGATTTTGGGAGACAAGCTTTTGGCTAGGATTAGGCTTATGTTGATGGTGCTCGACCCGCTAACATGTCAAGGGGATATCCCCAATAAGAAGTCCCAATTAGACCTCAAATCGTTTGGTGTAGGAGTACCGGTAGTGGGTCATAAAGCATTGCCTTGACCGCGATTTCGCACAGAGGCAAGTAAGATAACTCTATTGGTAGCAAGGGTGTGATTGCTACAGTGAGTCAAGGAAGGTGCATGAGAGGTTCTAACACATGGGGGATGAGATGAGTGTGCCCCTTGGAAACCTGTAACAATACTCGGATGGGAAGGGAACACACGAGCAAAGATGCATCACAAGCTAGAAAGCAAGTCAACCGGCAATCCAAAGTGATGGTTAAAGCAACAACACATCTGCAATAATATTCATATAATTGGATACAAAACAGTCCATAAACAACTACCTAAGTTAAACAACATACATTGCTACAACAACCGGAACAGTCCAACTACAATAACAACATATGCATGAAAACATGTTGGCTCTTATTATATAAAGAAGTGTAAGTTCCAATCATACAATACATCCATGTAAACCCACTAGCCCCAATAGTGGAATGTTACAACCACATCTGCCTGCTCCTCCAAAGAGATGAACTGTTGGGTGTGGAGTCTGATTATCTTCTATAGTACCGGCATATTGGTCCCCAGTTTCCCGCCCGTAAAATAATCGCTGCCGTGGGGGGTCCCCCCCCTGGCGGGGGGTTTCGGGGGCAGCGCCCCCGAAGCTAAAAACAACTGTAAAATTGCCTTGTAAAAGTATAGTAATTTCTAGTCAATCTGGGCCGTTCATTAGGCGGATGATCTGACGGTAGAACTTATGTTTAGTTTAGGGTTTTTTGCCCTAGAAGGCAACCCCTCTCTTTATATGAGGGCATTGTATTTGAGGCTGTGAGATAGATGTGTATTCGGTGAGCGAGAAACATAGAGGTGAGACTGTGACTTGTAAGGACTCTGGACACCACATATCTCCACAATGGTATGATATTGTCCACTTTGGGCCTAAGCCCTCATGGATTTGCTTTTGGACTTACCCCAAAAGGCCTCATACCAATGGAGATATTTGTCCATCCTTATATATCCATGATCCTCCCCACCTCTAGTCAATGTGGGACTTTGGTCGTATACCCAACAATCCTCCCCTCGAACAAAGGACCATCGAGCCTCCCCTCAAACGATTATCCATCCATCCACTCTCTACCAACGAGGATTCTCCGCTCCAATGCGTTGGAAGCACACACCTTACATGGAGCACCACCTGCCTCGAGAGCTTGCTCTATCCTAGTTCAACTCCTCTTCACCGTGTTGGGACCAGGACACGTCCATGAAGAATCCGGAGCACACCGCCTGTCTAACCAAGCTCATCCACAGATCCCATCGTGATATTACCGAGGCCCACCATCTTCGTTCGGTATTCAGAGGATTCATCCACTTGGCTAACTTCGGGGCATGGCTCCGATACCACTTGTAAGGACTCTGGACACCACATATCTCCACAATGGTATGATATTGTCCACTTTGGGCCTAAGCCCTCATGGATTTGCTTTTGGACTTACCCCAAAAGGCCTCATACCAATGGAGATATTTGTCCATCCTTATATATCCATGATCCTCCCCACCTCTAGTCAATGTGGGACTTTGGTCGTATACCCAACAATGAACTAGCTCTATGCAGTGGAGAAGCCAAGGCACATTACAATACTGTCCAAGATAGTCTTATTGAAAGATTGGTTGACCAAAAGCCTATACAATGAGTTATGAGGGACTATTTATAGAAAAAGGTGGGGTAGCCCTTAACATTCCCCTTTGTGACAGTTCATCTACCCTCATGACTCCTCATCTATTCTATGAATGTTACATCCAACTATTGACACTTGACTTACACTTGACATGACGTTACATTACAATGCACATGTATTTAGGTGAGACAACATGGCTAGAGAAAGCCATGCAAGACATCACTGACACTTGGTCCGTTGTGATGATACCAACTCTTTGACATGCTTGTGATGGCGAAAGTGGTCAGCTGATGCCAAGCTTGGCCATACGTGATGGTGTGAATGCACCCCATGGTGACATCTTGCTGAAGAGAACTCTTTCCTTTGTTGCCTCCGGTGCATTGGTATGTCTCCTTCATCCAACTCATCTGCTAACATGCACATGGTCTTCTTAGGTGTGTCTGAACCAGAAACACACTGATGCATAGTGTCCGTGCTGATCTTCAAGTGTGTGATGATGGTCATGTGCATCAACTTGTCGAGTACATGTTCAGCTCCAGTTGGACTTGCTTCTTATATTCGCCTTGGTGAGTGTGCTAAATGACTTGGATTGCATGTGTAGGCACAATGACATGCATGTTGCTGAATCGCTTGCATGCAACCAACAACACTGCTCACCATGTCTGCTCCGTGCCAACTACTGGGATGGATAGTTAACTTATACGGGCATAGTTTCATCCGTGAGTGCATGTTGTGCCCAATGTTGTCCCTATTCTTGCTGCAACTCATTCGTCTGTCTATGCAGCTTCATGTTCTTCCTTGAGTTGTTGTTTCATCACATGCAACTCCTTCTTTGTTCCATTTTCTGTTTTCACACGATCTTCATGTCGCGCTGTGACCTCATAGCCTGAGTCTCCAAAGTTTCTTTCATCATCAATGGATCTGCATGATCTTGCAACTTTGTTTCGTCTCTGTGTTGTCAACAAACTTCCTCTTTCCTTTGTTGTGTTCACTGCATTCCTGCATTCATTGCATTTGTTGTGTTCACTGCATTCATTGCATTCACTGCATTCGTGACATTCATTGTGTTCGGTATGTTGCCTTCAGCTGCTGTTCATTATGCTGCTCACTGTGATATATTGATGCTCTTGTCTACGAACAACTTGATATATTCATGAGTTGGAAAGCTCATAAACATTTGATCGACTGCATCTCTAGGTGTGCTCTGAATGGTGTCTTCGACTCTGCCCTCTTGGAAACCATTGTACTTGCATTGGTGAGAGGCAGATGAACACCTGCAATACCTAGAGACATGGAAACACTCATGGCAAGCAATCTATCAGTCGAAAACAAAAATGAGCTTGAGAAATGACTTGCAATATACCTGTGTGACTGATCATGAAGGTTGCACAATTTCGGCTGGGAGGTCAGGAGACTGACTGCCAACAATGCACAAGGCACAGTCTAGGATGCTGACTGTCTGACTGCTGGAACTGCACAATGCACAATCCAGTCTGGATGCTGATTGCTGGAATTGTGCAATGAGCAATCTTAGTGATTGCATTGCGCAATTTTATTGGCCAGCAGTCACTCTCCCTCAGGATTGCGCAAAGCAGGCCTAGGGAACAACTGTTGGGCAGAAATGCGTTTTTCTAGAGAGGAAGGTAGAGCCTTCCTTGTCAAGATTGCAAAATGACATCTGGTGAGGCAGAGTCTGGGCCAAGGTTGGCCAAACTTGCCGTCGGGAAACTGAACGTGAATGTGAATGTGAATGGATGGTGATACTTAGTGTAAGCACAAGTGGATGATCATGCATGAAAATGGTGAATGACAGATTTAGAAAATGGAACAACATGCATGTGGGTGAGGCAAGTTGCCAAATTGACGACCATTCATGAAAAACAGTTTCATGCATGCGACATCATTGAGATAGCAACGAAAATGGAAACAATGCTAGGACAAGCTAATATACATGTAAATGACAACAAGTGTTCAATGAAAACAAGAAAACATTACTCGTACAAGCGAAAACACAAAAAGCGACAAAAATGCAACACAATTCATGGAAAGCAGGCTTACCCCAAAACAACTGAGCTAAATGTGCCAAAAGCTCCTAGATGCGATGTGGGATGTCAGAGCTGCAAGGTTGATGTGAGGAATGAGCTCTGCAACATCCGGTTGATGAGTTTTGATAACATCGAGGTTGTGCCATGCATGACACAAATCTAGGGAAAGCGACACTTGGTGGGAGGTTTCTGAACTGATCCTTGCATGTAATCTCCAACTGCTAAAAATAGATCCCTGAAACAAGGGATGCCTTTGCATGGTGCCTTGGGAGAAGCAGCCCATGCATGCAAGTTTGTTTCGCTCGATCCCAGAGGGAACTAGTCAACTCAGTTGCGCATGTAAGAGGTTGTTTGACTACTTGAAGGAAATGCACATTTCTGGTTGGGAGCTGGGCTGACTACCCAGGATATTTGTGCAATTTCTGGGAAAAGCAGCTGACTTCTGCCAAGATTTGTGCAAATTCTGGGCTGAGCATCCCTGTTGGGGAAAATTGCGCAATTTTCACTGTGACTGTTGACTGCGAGAATTGTGTAATTCTGGAGCCCAGCAGGCTTCCAGTCAGGATTGCGCAACTTCTGGAGGGAAAGCTGGTTGCCCTCCAGAATTGCGCAATTTATTGGGGGAGTTGCTCACTCTGCATCTAGACCAAGTCCAGGTGATCAACATGTGAGGGGAAAGTATCGAGTTGTGATCGACAGGTTGCCTTTGTGTAATCAAAACACTAAAGCTTGTGAACTTGACGAAGCAAGGAAAGCTGATGTGAAGGTTGGAAGGGAGGCTCCAAAACGAAACTAAGGCAAAATTTTGGAGGGTGGTTTTAGTCGCTACAACAGCTTAGAATCAAGAGCTTGGGATTTTTATGAGAGCCTTGGCTTCTCTGTAGCATAGAGGGAGTATATTTCTTTGTAGGATCAGTTGATGTTGACTTCACATCCCACTATTGGGGCTAGTGGTCTATCAATGGTATATGTATGATATGAACTTTCACTTAATAAAATCTCAGAGCTAACACGTTTTCATGCATATGTTGTAAATATAGTAGGACTATTCTTCTTATGTTTGCAATGTATGTTATTTAACTTATGCTTATGCTTATGAACTATTTTGTTTGCATTGGTACAAATATCGTTGAATGTGTGTTGTTGTTTAATACATCACTATTAAATTGTGAACTATTTCACATATTAGAATGTGATGTCATTTATGCTTGTGTGTTCCTTTCAAGCTGCGCACTATTACAGGATTCTTACGGGCTCACTCGTTTTCCCTTTCATATGTTAGAACCTTCATGCATCACACTTCACTTTCCACAGGGTCACACACTTGTTCTCACCAAAGTCATTATACTTCACTCTATGCGTTATTGCAACCAAGGCACATCATTAAAATCCACTGCATCAACAACTGACCATATTCCGAATGAGACTCCTACACCAAATGGTAGGAGGTCTAATTGGGACTTCATATAGGGGAGATCCCCTTAATTTTGGCGGGTATAGCACCATCAATAGACTCCAAAATCCCTTTGCTTGAGTTCTCGGGCTTCTTTTATAACAAGAGGAATGAGATTTCATATCATCTATGACTCTTGAGTTAACCTCATGACTTTTGGATTCCTACGTGACCTTTGAACTTCTATTCACTCTTTGGTCCACATGTGACTCTTGGACTTCCACACATTTACATTTTTTCATTTTCTTGGAAATACATAATTAGATTCCATATATGATGTGGCATGACCCATTCACAGATATGAAATTGTGATGTGACAATGCTAATCTATTCTCTTTGTTTCTACGACTTTAAATTCTTCATGATGGATCTTCTCTTATTCTCCATTTTCATCCTCTAATGAATCTGGATCAGAGATGGAACCTTCTAAGGAAACATGAGATGCCATCACTCTATCATGGTCCAATATTTCTTTAGGTCTTCATGATGGTTTTTCTTTGTGCTTCTTCTCTGAAAGTGTTTCCTTGTATCCTCTCCTTGACATATTCCTTGAGCATCACCTTTCCATGTTGAGATGGTACACCTACAAATAAATTTTACTCATTTCAAGGCAAGATTAGCCTAAAAAACTTCTATTCTACCTCTACTTTTCTCATGGAAGAGGTTGGTTATGATGGGCAAGTGCAAGAGCTGAGAGGAAGAGATCTTCTTGGAATTGTGCAGTTTAGCTTAGTAGTGGTTGAGGGAAGGCACCACTCCTTACTGGAAATGTTTAATGTGCTATTAGGAGGGGATTTTCAGGGTCCAAAACACTGAGAAACTGTAAGGGACAAGGTTTATGAACATGTTGACTGAAACTGTGCAGCATTAAGGGCTCAAGGGAGGAGGAGACATTGATAGTGTAGTTGAGCCTCATAATGAATAAGGGAAGGCCTCACTATGAACTAGAGATACACAATGCACATAAGGAGATAAGGAAAAGCATGACATGGTGCACAGAGAGATTCCATTTAGCAGAGAAGGAAATACTAGGCACTGCAACCGCGCAACGCAGAGTGCTTGAGGGGAAGGCTCCTATGCTAGTGCAATTGAGGGATGCATTGGCTTAGGGGTGGAATCATTGTCCACTAGAAATGTGCAATGTGTTGAGGAAGACTCATTGGAAGAGAGGATTGCGCAGATGACTTAGGAAAGCAACAAAAGGTTAGGTCACTTGGGCTTGAAGGTGTTCACTGAACTGTGAAACAGGGAATGCCTTTGTATGAAGAATTTTGTGAGTGTGAGGGGATGGAAAAGGCCTTGCTATCAACTAGGAGTGCTCCATGTTGGCATTATGATTCTGGTATGGCTCTATGTTACAAATGTTGTACTTGATGGCAACACCCTCAAGTGGCAAAACTCTGATCAGGCTCTCAAAATGATAAAAATTAAGAAGTACGCATGTGCTCAGTGAAAAGTGTGCGTACCCGCAGGTACGCCGTGCAAGGGCTGCGGCCATACACGCAGGTCACCCATTCAGAAGGTGTGGACCCCCAGTTCACTTACTTCAAGGCAGAGAAGCGCGCTCACGTGGGGTTTCTTATGTTTGGCCCGTGGTATTTAGCCCGCCATTCTTGATTCTATGGTTTTGGCCCGTGGTATAGGATCTAATTTTGCCCCGGTTTGGATCCCTTGTATTGATTATTGATGGTTTTGTCCCATGGTGTGAATAAGGGCTTGACTATAAATAGGGAAGGAGATCTCTTGGCTAATGCATCTTTTACAAATTGAATATCTTAAGATCTAAAATATTGGGTTATCGGTTTAAAAGTTTGATCTATATAAAAGTGAAGTTGAAAGTAAATCTATGAAGTGTGATCTCTCGGGCGCATGATCAGATCTGGGCCTCTGACTATCGGTGGCACACTGGGGGACTGCCAATTCGGCCCTAATCAGAGGTACGCAGGTGATTAGCAGTGCAAGTGCGTGGGTACGCAGAACACAAGAAGGCGCAGTGCGTGGGTACGCAGAGCAGAAGAAGGCGCAGTGCGTGGGTACGCAGCATGACAGATGTTCAGGTGCGTAGGCACAGTGAAAGTACGCGGTGCTACAGAAGCCGCAGGTGCGTAGATATGCGGCGCAATAGTATCTCAGAGTGCATGGCCACAGTAGTAGTACGCGACGCGATAGAAGCAGTGGGTGCATGGGCACAGTGAAGGTACGCGGCGCATTTAAAGGAACAGTGCGTGGATACACAGTGCAGCTCAAGGCTCTCTGCGTGGATACGTAGAGGTGCAGAAGGCGAAGTGCGTAGCAACGCATGCCAGATAAAGAAAAATTGCGTACCTGTCTTAAGGCATTTAATTGACTGACTTTTCTCTGTTGATAAGGTGTTCTGGGTTTAGTTTACTGTTACTATTGATCTTGTTACTGTAGTTGACTAGGTGATTTACTTGTACTTGATGATCATTTGATGTTCATGGATCCAGTTTGAAAATTTATGAAAAGTGGTCCTTGAAAGAAAAGAAGTAGGGGGTTGTAGCTCCCTTCCAGGAGAGACTGGAAAACGAGAGAGAGTTGTAGCTCTCTGCAGGTTGTAGCCTGCGTACTGGTAAAGGACTGCACCAGTACAAAATCATTGTAAAAGGAGTTTCTAATTGAAAGAAGATAGAGACATATTGCAGCAGGTGGTTTTCACCCACATTGGGTTTCCACCTTACATCTGGTGTTCTTTGGTGTGACTGTCTATTTTTCTTGTTCATGCTCATTGTTTTAGGGTACTGACATACAAGAATAATTCAAAGAATAAATAAGGAAGATTTATTAAAAAGAACTAGATAATACTGATTCACCCCCCCTCTCAGTATTATTTCCAACAATTGGTATCAGAGCAGGTCCTTTAGAGGAGCTTGATCGCTTGAAGGAAGATCATTCATCATGAGAAATTACGAGAGGGAAGCATCAATCAGGCCACCAATTTTTGATGGGACAAACTTCAATTATTGGAAGGTAAGAGTTACTGCCTATCTTCAATCTCTTGGTACAGAAGTTTGGGATATCATAGATACAGGCTACACTTTTCCTTCAGCTACTCCTACAGATTCGGCCGAGAAGAAGAAATATGAAACAAATGATAAAGCAATCAATACTCTGCTGGGATGCTTATCTCAAATAGAATTCGTAAAGGTTATGAAATATAAATCCACAAAGGAAATATGGGACAAGATTGTCTTGAGCTACGAAGGAGATGAACAGGTAAAGCGTGCTAAACTTCAAACCCTCAGGATTCAGTATGAGAATCTCAGAATGTATAATGATGAAAGTGTGGCTAACTATTTTCTTCGGGTAGACGAGATTGTTAATTGCATGAAAAACTTGGGTGAAGAAATAAAAGAGGCTATTGTGGTTGAAAAAGTTTTAAGATCATTGTCCCCCAAGTTTGAATCTAAAGTGTCTGCAATAGAAGAAAATGAAAATCTACAAATTCTTACTATGTCTCAGCTACACGGAATTATAACTGCTTATGAAATGAGAAAGGGAGGTCCATCAGACAGGAGAGAAGCTGCTTTCAAGGCTTCAGGCAAAGGAGACTACTATGAAGAAAGTCACGTGCCAGAAGAAGAATAAGAATCAAATTTTGTCAGAAATCTTCAATGGGGTACTGGAAGGTTCAGAGGTAAGTTACCTTTTAAATGTTTTTCTTGTGGAAGAGTAGGTCATTATGCTGCGAAATGTCTGCATAAGGATAAGATTGAGAAAGGAAAGGAACCTGCTAGATGGAGCAAGAAACAGAATGCAAATAAGAAAAGCTACTACACTCATGAAGATAGTGATGGTCTATCAAATAGTGATGAAGATGAACGAGGTAATGACTATAAAATTTTAATGGCATTTAAAGATGATGATTACATGGATGCTATAGATGTGGATAGATTTTATGAAGAAATTTCTAGACTCAAGACATGTATAGAAGAAAAGAATATGATCATTGATACCCTACAATCTCAAATTGATGAAAAAGAAAAATATCTTGAAAAGTTAGAAGGTGAAATTGTTGGTCGTAGAAAAGAGATTGAGAAAACAAAGGATATTAATATTAAGTTTGTCAAAGGATCTGAAACTCTAGATGAGATCATCAATGTACAACGTTCTCCTCTAAACAAGACAGGTCTGGGCTATAATGGAGAAACTTCTCAACCATCCACCTCAAAGAGTTATCTTGATGCAGCAAGAAGGAATGAGCAAAAGCACAATGAATATCACCAGGTAAAGCAAGGACGAATTACATCAAACAAAGACTATCAGGTAAACCAGGGGCAATCCGTCCTAAGGATGAACAAAAGCTACAACCAGCCACAGGTAAAATCCTCTCAATTTGCTTCAAGAATGGATGACAATAGAAATTACAATCATTTGGCTGGAAGATTTAATAACCGCAGAAGTTTCTTCAATGGAAAATGCTTCTCTTGCCATAACTTTGGTCACAAAGCAGCTCAATGTGTTGCATATAAAACAATCATGACTAGAGAAGCTCAAAGACAAAGAAGTATGACTGGGATTACAAAAAGGACCTATAAGAATTTTTCGGCTCTTGAAAATGAAGTTGAATGTTCTATTTGCAATAACTTTGGTCATGAAGATTCTGAATGCAGGAGCAGGTTTCAGCAGACAAAGGAACAAGCCTCAAGCACCAAAACATGGAGAATAAAGGAACCACAAACAGAAAGATGTGGGATAGCATTTTATGCAGAGGGACAGGAAAATCTATGGTACATTGATAGTGGATGTTCGAAGCATATGACAGGTGATAAAGAAAAACTTGAATCATATTCTGCTTTAGAAAAGGGAAAGAAAGTGTCTTTTGGAAATGATACTCCTACAGCTATAAAAGGAAAAGGCACTGCTCAGTTAAAAGAAAAGGTCAAAGCTGGAAATGTTTTGTATGTTGATGGATTGAAGCATAATCTTCTGAGTGTCAGCCAGATGTGTGATCAAGGAACCGAGGTGATATGTAGATCAAATGGATGTCTTGTTCGTGATCTTGATACAGGTAAAACGGTGATAAAAGGTGAAAGAACTCCAAATAATCTATACATATTTGAAGAAGGACAACAACAATGCTATCTAAGCAAGGATGATGAACACTGGGTATGGCACCGGAGGTTGGGGCATCTAAGCTTTTCCCAAATAAGGAAAGCATGAAAATATCAGGCAGTTCGCGGTCTTCCAGATATCAAAATTCCAAACAACACCATATGCAAATCATGTCAGTTTGGAAAGCAAACCAGAACTAACTTTCCAGAGAAGGAAGGATCAGCTAGCATGCCTCTTGAGCTTGTACATACATATGTATGTGGACCATTCAGGAAAAGGACACCTCGAGGAGAAGAATACTTGATATTATTCATTGACAATTTCTCCAGGTTTGTCTGGTTAGGACTTATGAAGCACAAAGATGAAGCATTCGAAAAATTCAAATCCTTTAAAGCCTTGGTTGAAAATGAATCAGGATACAAAATTAAGTGCCTCAGATCCGACAGAGGTGGGGAGTTTACCTCAAATGAATTTTTCGATTTCTGTGAAGAATATGGGATAAGAAAAGAATTCTCTACAGCTAGAACTCCTCAGCAAAATGGAGTAGTGGAAAGAATGAACAGAACAGTCCAACAAATGGCTCGTGCTATGCTTGATGAGTCTGGAACTCCCGCAACTTTCTGGGGTGAAGTTGCATATGCTGCGGTTGTTATTCTCAACAAAACAAATGTCCGGGTGAACAGCACTCAAACTCCTCATGAGCTCTGGTATGGTGAGACTCCTTTGGTAAAGCACTTCAAAATCTTTGGGAGCAAATGCTATATTAAGAATACTGATGAGCAACTTGGCAAACTTGAACCTAGAGCAGATGAAGGCATTCTTCTTAGTTATTCTCCACACAGCAAAGCATACAAGTGATACAATAAAAGACTTGGAAGAATTGTTGACAGCATTGATGTAGTGGTTGATGAGAAGGGATACATTCCTAGGCAAGTAAATCATGAAGATATCAAAGAAGATGAAGACTACCCTCAAAGACAGAATGATGAAGAAGAAGAACCAGAGGAGCAGATAAGGATAGAAGAGAAGACTCCATCTAGATATGTTCAGAAGAATCATCCAAATCTCATATTTTGGGGTAGACAGAAGCAGGTGGACAAACAAGAAGAACAATTGCAGAAGCTTCAAGCTATTTGGCATTACTCTCTTCCATTGAACCACAAAATGTGAAAGAGGCTTGCAAAGATGAATGTTGGGTCAAAGCAATGGATGAAGAACTTGAGCAGATCGAAAAGAACAACACTTGGGAGTTGGTTCCTAGACCAAAGGATAAGA
The DNA here is from genome assembly GCA_031772625.1 of Pinus tabuliformis. Classification (NCBI taxonomy): domain Eukaryota; kingdom Viridiplantae; phylum Streptophyta; class Pinopsida; order Pinales; family Pinaceae; genus Pinus; species Pinus tabuliformis. Next base: position 361,098,621 of record CM062808.1, read on the forward strand.
ATGTTATAGGGACAAAATGGGTCTTCAAAAATAAATTGAATGAAAATGGAGAAGTAATTAGAAACAAGGCCAGACTTGTTTGTAAAGGCTATGCGCAACAAGAAGGAATAGATTTTGAAGAAACTTTTTCTCCTGTTGCAAGACTTGAGGCCATCCGAATGTTCCTTGCTCTCTCAAGCTTTCAAAACTTGAAAGTATTTCAAATGGACGTGAAATTAGCCTTTCTGAATGGAGACTTGGAAGAAGAAGTATACATTGAGCAGCCATATGGTTTCATTCTTGGAAATGATCCAAATCTTGTATGCAGATTGAAAAAGACTCTCTATGGTCTCAAACAAGCTCCAAGGGCTTGGTACTATCGTTTGGACAAATATCTTCATCAACAAGGTTTTTCAAAAGGATCAGCAGATAGCAATCTTTATATAAAATTTGAAAACGACAAATTGCTAATACTTGTTGTGTATGTAGATGACATTATCTTTGGCAGCAATGAAGAAGCTATGAGTCAAAGCTTTGCCTTGGTAATGCTGAAAGAATTCGAAATGTCCTTGCTGGGAGAACTGACATATTTTCTTGGTTTGCAAATCCAACAAAAAGAAGGAGGGATCTTTTTGTATCAAACCTAGTATCTCAAGCAGATTTTGAAGAAATATGGCATGGAAGATGCAAAACCAGTATGTACACCCATAGTCACAGGATGTAGCCTCAGTGAAAATGATGAATCAGCAGCAGTGCATCAACCAACCTACAGATCTATGATTGGAAGTCTACTTTACTTGACAGGTACCCGACCAGACATAATGCATGCAGTAGGAATAGTTGGAAGATTTTAGGAAAATCCAAAGGAAACTCATCTTCAGGCAGTAAAGAGAATCTTCAAATATCTTCAAGGAACTCAAAACTATGGCTTATGGTATCCTAGAGATACAGATCTCACACTTCATGCTTATACAGATGCAGATTGGGCTGGAAGCGTGGATGACAAGAAGAGCACAAGTGGTGGTGCATTCTTTATGGGTTCCAGATTAGTATCTTGGTTCAGCAAGAAACAGAGTTCGATTGCCTTGTCTACAGCTGAAGCGGAATATGTTGCTGCTGCATCTTGCTGCACTCAACTCCTTTGGATGATGCAGACCTTGCAAGATTTTCAAATCACTTGTATTCCACCCATCTCCATCTTATGTGATAATACAAGTGCAATCAGCATTTCAAAGAACCCAGTCATGCATTCAAAGACCAAGCACATACCAATCAAGTATCACTTTCTCTGGGAACAAGTGCTTGAACAAAAGGTCAAGTTGGAATATGTTCCTTCTAAGGAACAAGTTGCTGATATACTCACCAAACCATTGCCCACGGAGACTTTTGAATACCTCAGGCAAAAGCTGGGGGTCGTTGATGCATCATCATATTGTTAAATCTCTTCTGATTGTTGGTTGTACGCAAGGCTTATCTGGGGTATATGCGTACATGTGCTGGGTTGCGGATTGGTCGAAGATCGAAAGGCACAGGTTCAGAGGGAGCATATAATACATTGTTGGCATTATGGAGGAAGTACAGAAGGAGATCATGGATGCTAGTCTGAATATTGCTGCAATATGCCTCTATCTCTTTCATGGTCATTTATGGTGTTTAGTGGATTATGGTTCTTCTTTGCAGATCTGGTTTACAGTCAAGGGGAGCATGTTCTCAGGGGGAGCATAACCCTTTGCCCTTGATGTCAAAGGGGGAGAATGACGTTGAGGATCTTGAGGTTGCCATCAAGTCCAAAGGGGGAGATTGTTGGCATTATGATTCTGGTATGGCTCTATGTTACAGATGTTGTACTTGATGGCAACACCCTCAAGTGGCAAAACTCTGATCAGGCTCTCAAAATGATAAAAATTAAGAAGTACGCATGTGCTCAGTGAAAAGCATGCGTACCCGCAGGTACGCCGTGCAGGGGCTGCGGCCATACACGCAGGTCACCCGTTCAGAAGGTGCGGACCCCCAGTTCACTTACTTCAAGGCAGAGAAGCGCGTTCACGTGGGGTTTCTTATGTTTGGCCCATGGTATTTAACCCCCCATTCTTGATTCTATGGTTTTGGCCCGTGGTATAGGATCTAATTTTGCCCCGATTTGGATCCCTTGTATTGATTATTGATGGTTTTGTCCCATGGTGTGAATAAGGGCTTGACTATAAATAGGGAAGGAGATCTCTTGGCTAATGCATCTTTTGTAAATTGAATATCTTAAGATCTGAAATATTGGGTTATCGGTTTAAAAGTTTGATCTATATAAAAGTGAAGTTGAAAGTAAATCTATGAAGTGTGATCTCTCGGGCGCATGATTAGATCTGGGCATCTGACTATCGGTGGCACACTGGGGGACTGCCAATTCGGCCCTAATCAGAGGTACGCAGGTGATTAACAGTGCAAGTGCGTGGGTACGCAGAACACAAGAAGGCGCAGTGCGTGGGTACGCAGAGCAGAAGAAGGCGCAGTGCGTGGGTACGCAATGCGACAGAGGTTCAGGTGCGTAGGCACAGTGAAAGTACGCGGCGCTACAGAAGCCGCAGGTGCGTAGATACGCGGCGCGATAGCATCTCAGAGTGCGTGGCCACAGTAGTAGTACGCGGCGCGATAGAAGCAGTGGGTGCGTGGGCACAGTGAAGGTACGCGGAGCGTTTAAAGGAACAGTGCGTGGATACGCAGTGCAGATCAAGGCTCTCTGCGTGGATACGCAAAGGTGCAGAAGGCGAAGTGCATAGCAACGCATGCCAGATAAAGAAAAATTGCATACCTGTCTTAAGGCATTTAATTGACTGACTTTTCTCTGTTGATAAGGTGTTCTGGGTTTAGTTTACTGTTACTATTGATCTTGTTACTGTAGTTGACTGGGTGATTTACTTGTACTTGATGATCATTTGATGTTCATGGATCCAGTTTGAAAATTTATGAAAAGTGGTCCTTGAAAGAAAAGAAGTAGGGGGTTGTAACTCCCTTCCAGGAGAGACTGGAAAACGAGAGAGAGTTGTAGCTCTCTGCAGGTTGCAGCCTGCGTACTGGTAAAGGACTGCACCAATACAAAATCATTGTAAAAGGAGTTTCTAATTGAAAGAAGATAGAGACATATTGCAATAGGTGGTTTTCACCCACATTGGGTTTCCACCTTACATCTAGTGTTCTTTGGTGTGACTATCTATTTTTCTTGTTCATTCTCATTGTTTTAGGGTACTGACATACAAGAATAATTCAAAGAATAAATAAGGAAGATTTATTAAAAAGAACTAGATAATACTGATTCACCCCCCCTCTCAGTATTATTTCCAACACTCCATGTGCTACACAAGGCATAGATGATCAAATTTCAGTTTAGTGAGTTACTACAAGAAACAAGGGTTAGTGACCATGCTTTGAAGGTGCTCATTGTGAAATCGTAGGAGCTGACATTGAGACAGACTTAGTGCAAAAGTCTAGGAGGAAGATATTTCATCAATGAGGTTCATGGAAAGGCAATTCTCATCACCTGGAGAAATATTAAAGACTTCATAACTTTTACTGGGTAGGAGGACCACGAAGAGCTCCAAAATGGCTAAGAGAAAGAGTCAAGCATGTGTGTGCAATATTGGAGGTAGTGACTAGGGGTCTAGAGATTGCAGTTGCAGAAGAGATAATGAGGGAGAGAATAGTGAATTTTCAGTTGCAATGGTCTAGGGGTATCTCACTACTGACTAGAAGTGCACGCTGCACAAAAGAGAGGGAGTCTAAGTAGATTCTCTGCGCAGTGGGCAAGTCCAGTGGACAAGGGTTGATGGCTTGTTGACTAAAACTGCGCCATGCAATGTGACTAAGAGGCAAGCTTAAGGAAGAGCTTAGTTTTCTTTAGTAATGATCTAGAAAAGGCTACATTTTCCTCTAGAACTATGCCATGCACTAGGGAGGCAAGCATGATTGAGTCTTGGGTGCATTTTTCAAGGGTAAGCAGGAAGGAGACCGAGAAACCGAAATTCAAGATTGTGTAATGGATTTTGAAGGAGGAGGTTGTTACGAATATAAATTATATAAAATTAAATAAATGTAAATAATAAATAATCAAGTAATGATTATGTTAATTAGTCATTAGTTAATTGAATTTTAGACATGCCCAATCATGAAAGGACACCTAAACGTAGTTACTGATCAAATGTGAACTATTACCTCAAAACAGGTACTGTAGCCCAAAAAACAAAAAAACATGAAAAAACAGGTTGAAAACGAAAAGTGTTGATGCTGGAATAACAATTTTTTTTCGGCTTTCAACATTTTTTAAAAATGGCAGTAAAAACCAAAATTTGTTGTGCAAAAAACACCCTGAAAACGAAATGTGTTGATGTTGGAATAATGTCTTTTTTTTTCAAGATAAATTTTCAATAATGTTTAATAACGACGTTAAAAATAAAATATCATGACTCTGGAAAACTTTAAATTTCCAACGATTTTCAAGCAAGACATTAAAGATAAAATATCATGTCTTTGAAAAGCTTTAAAATTCATATGATTTTTAGACATGACATTAAATTTAAAATATCACATCCTTGAAAAACCTTAAAATTCCAACAATTTTCAGGCATGGTGCTAAGAAAAAAATACTTATCACTGTTTTCAACCATAGCATTAAAGATACAATGTCATGACTTAGAAAAACATTAAAATCTCGACAATTTTTCAACCATGGAATTAAAACCAAAGATTATGACTACAAAAAAATCTTAAGTTTCCAAAATATTTCAAGAATAACATTATGGAAAAAATTTATGACTATTTTTTTTTAAATGAACACATGAATGATAGAGTCATTATACCAAGAGAAATTTAATTTTTAAATGCTAAATGTGTAACGATTTTAAAATCTTAGCCTAAGACAACTTGATACATTGCAACAAAACTTTAAAAATCAACCATTTGCAGTGTAGGTGAACTCAACCCATTGTAATGAAAACTTAAAGACCAACTATAAAATTGACACATTGCGGGGGCAGACTCGTTTCATTATAACAAAATTTTTAAAATCAACTATCAAATTGCACAAAGCGAGATCAGGTTACTGATGATGATGATGATGGTGGTTAACGTCCACTGAGACCAAATTGGTCTATCGGACCTACAATTTTCTTAATTTTTACTTGTCTGGCTCCTCGTCTTTCTTGGCGAGATTGGTGTTGTAGCTTTCTTTTTTTTCTCTACGGTCTTCCAACTTCCTTTATCTTGCATCTCCTTCATCTCTTCTGGTTCTTGGGACATTGGTGTCTTAGCTTCGCGATCTATTGTGTTCGTTCTTTTTAAGATAGTCGGAGAAGAAGTTTGGTTTGGGAGATCTGCTTTGCTGTTAAATGAAGATTTCTTTTCTGCGGTATTCGAATCCTCATAACTGTTGATTTGCTGGGGTGGGATTTCTCCTTGCTTGTCTTGAGAGTTGTTTCTTTCTTCCCTACTTTCTTGTGACTCAGATTTTTCTCTAGAGTATTCTTCTTTGATGACAGTGTAGTGTTCTTTTTGTGCTCCTTCCCACCATGTAGATCTATGGTGGTTTTTTCTAGCAAAATTTTTCTCAGAGGCTTTTGGGCAATTTTTGGCTAGATGCCCTGTCTCAAAGCAGGATCGACATCTGAAGAGGACACTTTCATAATCAAGTTTCTGGTTCCACACATAGTCTTTACTTGTTAAGTTTATTTCAGCTGGGAATCCGGCGCTGAAGTCCATTTCCACACAGATGCGTGCATAGGTGGTTCTGGCATATTCCTCTGTTTCTGGGCACCTGCAGTAAAATTTCCCAATTGCATTTCCGATGGCTTTTAGTGAGGAGAGATTCCAGAGATGCAAGGGTAGGCTTGGCAATCTCACCCAAACTGGTGCTGAGGTTATCACTGCTGTAGAGGGATCGAATGATGGGTCCCATGGCTTCATGAATAGGCCTGATTTTTCCCAAAACCAAGGGCCGGAATCTAGAATACATTGTCTGCTTTCAGGATTTTCAAAATCTACTATAAAGAAACCCCTAGCACAGGGGTAGATATTAATTTCATCAGAAACGACAGGCTTCCATACCTCTGAAATCCAATTGTGGAGTGCTATCAGCCGCAGCCAAAAACCATTGAACCGGCAAATTAGGGCACTTTCTGAAAACTTCAAAGCTTCATCGAGTGAGGCCTGGACCACTTGGATAGTGGGAGCTGGGGCTTCACTGACGATATGGGCAGGAGATTGCCCTCCAGAGGCGGATGAGCCACCAGTGATTTTTGCGAAGCTCGGAGCCATATTTTACTTGCCCGTAGAACCCAGCCTTAGAAAAATAAGGCAGAAGATAAGATTAGATCTAGATCTGGCCGCAGAAAATTTAGCAGCCTAGATCTAGATCTAGCCGTAAAAAATTAGATCTAAAATCTAACCGTGAAGGGAATTGGAATTACCTTCAAAAATACTACTAGACCAAGATTCTGTAGTAACGACACAGGTTGAGCGATTCGTAATTAAATTATTAATCCTTCGGCTAATTTCTTTTGCAATGTATACGGGCTGCTAGATCGCTCTGGATGACGCACCTGTGGAGGAGTTACTTTATAAAACAGAGGAATCACCGTTCATACATTCGGCCATCGATCCCACGTGAGGTCGTATTGTAAAACCGAATTTAAATACCACCCACCACAAAGTAGAGGCGAGAAGATACTGTAGATCAGATCGGCGGGAGAAGTGCAGGAGGTTCGCTATTACAGTGAGAATTCTTGTAGATCGGCTCATGCAGAGACCTGGAGCCGCAGCCGCAGAAAGACGCGGAGCCCTAGAGCCGTAGAAATCTGGAGCCGCAGAAATCGGAGCCCTGGAGACGAGCATCAATATGGACCCTGTAGAAAAATAATAATAAATAATAAATAAATATATAAATAAATAAAACTGAAAAATACAAAAGAAAAAAAATAATTCAAATATTGATAAAAAATAAAAACAGTTAACAAAAAACACAAAAAATAATACAAAAGAAAACAAAAATTCGAATATTGAAAAAAATAAAAACACAAAAAACACAAAAAATCTAAAAAATAATAAGAAAACATAAAACAAAATTTAAAAAACATGACAAAAAAAATAGAATATATAAAATATATTTAAAAAAACAAAAAAAAACCATAAAATATAAAAAAAAAAAAAACAAAATTAACTTGTAAAATTTAAAAATCTAAACAAATAATAAAAATAATAAAAAAATAAAACAAGAAAAAAAATATAATACAAAAAATGAAAAAAGGGAAAATATTTCAAAAATACACATAATTTTAGAAAAGAAAAGTAAAACATTAATAATAATAAAAAATCAAAAACAATTTTTTTAAGTTAAAAAAAAATTACAAAAATAAGATAAAACATTAGAAGCAAAAAAAATAATAATTAATTAATTAAAATTAAAATAATAAAACCATCAAATTTAAAAAATTAAACTAAAAAAAAAATTAAAAATGAAAAAAAAATCAGGCAACCCAACGAGCCCGAGGTGGCCACGGGCCGATTCTCGAAATCGTCCCCTAGCCACCCTAGGTCGTTGGGCTGCTGAGTGGGTGGGGAGGGAGTTGCATGCAGCTCTCTGCTTGCCCACCCCGTAGCCCAACCAGCCAGGTGGCCAGGGACCAATTCCCACCACGGAACCATTGGCCCATGGGATTTTTTTTTAATGTTTTATATTTTTAAATTTTTATTTTGAGGGCTTTTTCATTTATTTATTTTAATTCTTTTATTTATTTTTATTTTTAATTTTTTAATTTTAATTTGTTTTGGTAATTTTTTTTTTTTACTATGAGGGTTTTATTTTTTATTTTATTTTTTAACTTATAAAAATTGTTTTAGATTTTTTTGTTTTGATTAATTTTTTTTTTCCCTTAAATTATATGTCTTTTTGAAATAATTTCCTTTTTTAATTCATTTTTTGATATATATAATTTTTTGGTTTTTTTATTTAAAATGTTTATTTTTAAACGTTAATTTTGGTTTTTTTACATTTTTATGATATATATATATATATATATATATATTTGATTTTTTTTGTTATGTATTTTTTTTTAAACCAACATGAAAATCATCAACATTTAAAAAAAATATCCACACTTAATAAATGAAAAAAATTAAAGTGTAAAAAATAAGCTCTCTAAACAAAAAGAGTTGATGTTGCAACAACACTTTTCAAAATCAAGATGAAAACCACTAACAAAAAAAAATGTTCATACTTGATACATAAAAAAAATTAAAGTGTAAAAAACAAGCTCTCTAAAAAAATGTGTTGATGCTCCATCAACACTTCTCAAAATCAACATGAAAATCACTTACATTTAAAAAAAAATGTTCATACTTGATACATAAGAAAATTTAAAGTGCCAAAAATATGTTAAAAAAAAGGTGTATTCTGAATCACCACTTTTCAAAATTGAGTGATTTTCTGCTACCTCAAAAAAACGGGTATTGGGTAATTTTCTCGTGGTTCTGCCTAGGTATATAAGCATGGCCTCATTGTAACATTCAACATTTTGTACATTCTATATATATATATATATATATATATATATATATATATATATATATATATATATATATATATATATATATATATATATTATTCAAAGACATTTGTGTATTTTACATTTAAAGTCAACACACTATAAGTTTTGTTGCTTCAGTGGTATTAGAGCCATGCCAGTCTTTGAACGTTATCCACCGCACAATATAACCATGTGAGTCCTTGAACGTTATGCTCCGCAAAATATGCCATTATGTTTACGTCCTGAATTCATTGAGCAGTTAAGTAAACTTCAAGAAAAGCTTCAACAATGGGAAATTGATAATAAGGAATATGATAGTGACAATGAAGAAACAAAACGAGGTGAAGCAAGAGAAGAAGATTTTGGTCAGAATGATGATAATGAAAACGAAGATGTAATAGATAATGATGAATACGAGAATTATATAGATCAAGATGATGATCCAAATGAAGGTGATGATATGAATATGGGAAATTTTGAAGAAGAGGTTATGTCAAATATAGATTATGATGATAATGAAGATGATCTTAAACGAAGATGACTATAAAGATGATGATGATGATAATGATGAAGATGACCTTGAAACATTTGAAGTTGTGCAACATGTTCCCTTAAATGAATTTGGTAAACTTGATCCACCAATTAATGAGGAAGAATTTATAGTTAAATTGGTTGTCAATGAGGAATACAAGAATAAGGTGCTAGTAAAACACACCAACATTGATATTAGTAGAAGATTTTTGGAATGTCTCAGACTTGACCTCCAGCTTACTAGTGATCCAGTGGATGTATACTTCCAATTGTGGAAGGAAAGGGAACTCAATAACCCCAAGAAGTTCTTAAAATGTCACTTTTTCAATTCATCTTTCTATGAGATCAATAGGTACAAAGAAGTAATCCTTGAGAAATACATGCAAGAGAAAATTTACTATGACAGGGCACTTCAACAACGGGGTATCCATCATGAGTTGTGAGGGAGAGGAAAATAATCAAAATTAAGGATTCTCTTACAGAAAATATAGATTACAGTGAAATCCATTTTAAGATGAAAGAAGTCAAGTGTGAGAAGGAGGAATATCAATGTACTATGAGTCTGAGTACTGCTTTCAATTGAGTTAATATAACCCCAACTACTTTTCTCTACGATCAAAACACTACAAAGACGTGGCTAGAGAAAAATCCACGAAACTCAACCATCCCTCACACTCTCCAAAGTTTTGTTGTGGTTTATATAACTTCCAACATTGGTCTTAGAGTAGAAATGAGACAATATTTTCAAGATTTTATGGGCACCGATTACATGGGATGGGAAGTCATTCTTGACTATCCTCAGTTACTCTCTTTGCTTGAGATTCAAAATTTTCTCCTTTGAGTTCATAAATTTTTTCCCAAAGAGAAGGCAGAGCTAAGAAAAATGACCGAGAAGAATTGGTCCAATGCATGGAAGGAGCTCAATTATCTACACCTCAATCTCCAGATGAACCCTAGAAATCGCCAACGCTTTCTCTCTGACGATTCCTTAATCATATGTTTAGGAGAAATAATGTATAAATCATACTCTTTCCATGTTAAAATCAACGAGTCCGAATTATTTCACTGAGAAATTCTCAGAAAAATACGCGTTCTTGACATGAATGAAGACTAAGTACATTATTAGTTAAAACCTAACCACCCTTCAGAGTGCGTCAATTTCTAGGGTTTTTACTTCAAAATTTGCAGGTGGTTGAAGAAGGGTTTCATTCAACAATCCTCGCCATTCTCTCGATCATATCCTACTATTTGAAATCCCATCATGTTCTTCTGGTTCTTAAATACTTTAACATGGAAAACCACATAGTTTTTCATCAATTGATCTGAAAAAATAGAGTTGTTATTTTTTAGACCTTATATACTACTAACATTATTGTTGGTGATATCACTTTGCATGTCTAAATGAATGAAGGACTTGCTTAAGGGCTTGTGCAAGTGTTTATTTATGTTATGGGTATGTTCAAGAACCAGGAGCGAATTGGCATTGTGGGGTATGCCTGTGAGGTTCTCCATGTGCCTCTCTTTCTCGTCGATCAACTCATCAATAACGACCAATTATTGCTTCAATAGCCGGCATTGGCTTCCAGTATTGACATGAATTTGCCTTTGGAATTTGGAACCTTCTGTTGCCCTGCTTTCGGCAGCAATATTTCTTGAGGCATGCTAGGTACATGCTAATGTGACCGCTTCTGTGGAGGTTTTGGTTCTGGTGGAGCATTTGGCGTGGGACCACACAACCTCTTCCTACTAGGGTTCACCATCTTTGCACAGAATAGAGCATAAGCCATGAATTTAGCGACCCATCTTTACACAGAGTGGAGTAGAAGCCGTGAATTTACTAACCCCTAGGACCCATAATTCTCCTGCATTGTTGAAGTAGAGCTTCACACAATGTTGTTGTTGTCATTATGATACATGTGTTGTCCTTGGTGGCAACTCACTCAGATGAAAGATCACGGTACAACGTGTCAACAACAAAGAATTACAATTCAGACTACAAAGAATGAAGGAAGAGAGGTATACACAGGTTCACCTTGAGCAAGTTGTGTATAAATAGAGGTTTACTAAACAAAAGAAGCGTATATATACACATGCACTTTCACAAAAGGAAAAGCGCGTATATCTTGGGAAAACAAAGTTTTTGGTCCAAGGTATTTGACCCAAGGTAATTGGTCCGAGGTATTTGGTCCAAGGTATTCATCCTAAGTAGTTTTGGTCCATGGTATTGAGAAAGGCCTAAAACTATATAAAGAGAAGAAGATCATTAGGCCAAGGTGTGCAAGGATCTGAATATCTTATGAAGTTTTGAATCATATATGTAGGTTAATGAGCTTCTGATGGTTTGCTTGATTTGATCCAAGGATGCACTTATAAGGTTGATAAAGGTTGATGGACCGGAGTCATTAAGGCTTAAGGGTTCGCCTTAGTAAAAGAGCGTATACATGCTGGTTCAACATATCAAAGTAGCATATACATCATAAATTTTAATTTGCAGATCTGTACGTTGGTTCCCTTTGGTAAAAGTGTGTATACACATCAGTTCGACACATGGAAGTAGCATATACCTTATGAAGTATGATGTTTAATGTTTCATTTGTTTCTGTTGGCCATTGCAGAGTTCTGGATTCTGCTTTGTGTTTTGGTGACTGTATTCTGGTGACAGTATGATCAGATTGATTGATTTAGTTGTGGTTGATTCAGAAAGTGATATTGGGTTTCAGTGATTGGTTGATAGAGATGTATTTGATGGTTGTAATGAAGTTATGATTTTCTGAGTTTCAATGTTGTTGATGGGTCTAGTATGAAAATCAGATTAAATGTGGCCTTGAGATTGTGGTGTTGTGTTCCAGGAGTATCCAGTTTGAAAATTGATGAAACGTGGTCCCTGGTGGAAGAATGGAGTTTTTTGTAGGCTGGCACCTACGTACTAGTAAAAATATTGGATAGTACAAGAGCTAGGGGTTGTAGCTCCCTTCTAGTAGTAGCTGGAGAATGAGAGAAGGTTGTAGCCTTCAGAAGGTGGGTGCATGTGTACTGGTATGAGTCTGCACCAGTACAAGATTGTAAATAGATTTTCTTATTATTAAAAAGAAGACAGAGACGACAGCAGTAGGTGGGTTTTACCCACATTGGGTTTCCACCTTATATCTTGGTGTTCATGTGTGTTGCTTATGTGTGATGTTTTATTCTACTTTTATTGCACTGTCTAATAAATCTCTGATATACTGGTTTAAGCTCAATATATGATAAATTGTCTAAATCAAAATTTCTTTGCATATATTCTGGTTGCTTTAAGTACAGTCACGTGTACACGCTAGTTCACTTCACTGAAGTAGCGTATATAAATTTGTTTGGGAAATAAAATTATAGATCTGATAATACTAATTCACCCCCCTCTCAGTATTATTTCCAACAATTGGTATCAGAGAAGGTCCTTCAGAAGAAGCTTGATCGCTTGAAGGGAGATCCATCATCATGAGTAATCAAGAAAGCATGAGATCCATCAGACCGTCAATCTCTGATGGTAGCAATTTTGTTTATTGGAAAATAAGAACCACAACCTATCTACAATCACTTGGAACGAATGTCTGGGAAATTGTGGAAGGAGGATATACATTTCCAACAACAATTCCTATAGATACGGTAGGTAAGAAACAATATGAAACCAATGCCAGAGCAGTCAATACTTTATTGGGAAGTCTGTCACAATTAGAATTGTCAAAGTCATGCAGCTCAAATTGGCCAAACAAATATGGGACAAAATTGTTCTAAGCTACGAAGGAGACTCTCAGGTAAAACGTGCTAAGCTTCAAACTCTCAAAATTCAGTATGAAACTCTTAAGATGCACAGTGATGAAAGTATAGCTAGTTACTTCTTACATATAGATGAGGTTGTTAATTATATGAAGAATATGGGTGAAGAAATAAAGGAAGTTACCTTATTTGAGAAAGTTTTGAGATCCTTGTCTGCTAAATTTGAATCAAAAGTGTCTACCATAGAAGAAAAACAGGATCTGCAGGCTATCACTATGACACAGCTTCACGGAATCTTAACTGCCTTTGAGATGAGAAAAGGAGGACCATTAGATATGAGAGAAGCCACATTTAAAGCTTCAGCAAAAGGAAAGGAAGAACACAATGAATTAGGACATACTTCAGAAGAAGATAATGAAGTAAACTTTGTCAAGAAGCTTCAATGGGGTTCTAGAAGATTTAGAGGTAAGCTACCCTTCAAATGCTTTGCCTGTGGCAGAATCGGTCATTATGCTACAAAATGTCCTCATAAAGATAAATATGAAAAGGGGAAGGAATATGCAAAATGGAATAGAAAACAAGTTGTAAATAAAAGGAGTTACTATACTCATGAAGATAGCGATGGTTTATCAAATAGCGATGAAGATGAAAATGGTAATGATTATAGACTTCTAATGGCTTATGACAATGATAATTTTTGGGATGCTTTAGAAGAGGATGACCTTCATGAAGAAATCTCTAAACTCAAAATCTATTTAGAAGAAAAGAATATGATTATAGATACCTTGACATACCAACTTGCTGAAAAAGAAAAACATAATGAAAAACTAGAATGTGAAATTGTGGGTCTAAGAAAGGATATTGAGAAACGAAATCTCTCAATCTTAGATTTGCTAAAGGATCGGAAACTTTAAATGAAATTATCAAAGTACATCGTTATCCTCTAGTAAAGGCAGGTCTTGGATATATTGAAGAAGCATCTCAATCACAAAAGCCGTCAACCTCCACTAAAAGCTATCTTGATGCAACAAAGACCAGTGAACAATATGACAATCGTCAGCAAAGGCATAAAGCAGTTCACCAGGTAAATCAGACTCAATTTACTCCAAGTATGAATAGAAGCCACAACCAACCTCAGGTAAATCATACTCAATTTGCTCCAAAGATGAATATCAATAGAAACTACAATCACTAGATCAATAGATTCGATAGTCGCAGGAACTTCTTTAATGGGCAATGTTTTTCATGTCATAATTTTGGACACAAAGCTGCTCAATGTATTGCTTACAAAACCATCATGACTAGAGAACCACAAAATCAAAGGAATGTGACAGGGATCAAGAAAAGTTCCTATAACAACTTTTCTCTTCTTGAAAATGAAATAGAATGCTCAATCTGTAACAACTTTGGTCATGAAGAATCTGAATGCAGGAGAAAATTTCAGCAAACATCTCAAAAGGAGAAAAGTCCATTAAATCCCAAGATATGGAGAAGGAAAGAATCTCAAACAGAATGATGTGGTATAGCCTTGTATGCATAAGAACATGAAAATAAGTGGTACATCAAAAGTGGATGCTCAAAACACATGACAAGTGACAAAGAAAAACTTCACTCATATAATGCCTTAGAAAAGGAAAATAATGTCACATTTGGAAATGACACTCCTACTATAATAAAAGGTAAAGGCTCTGTTTTCTTGAAAGAAAAGGTTAAAGCTGGAAATGTTATGTATGTAAACGGTTTAAAGCATAACTTGTTGAGTGTCAGTCAAATCTGTGATCAAGGAAATGAAGTGGTGTTTTATCAAACGGATGTTTTGTTCATGAGCTTGATACAGGAGAAATCGTGATCAAAGGTACAAGAACTCCAAACAACTTATACATACTCAAGGGAGGACAACAACAATGCTATCTAAGAAAAAATGATGAAAACTGGTTGTGGCATAGAATATTGGGACATCTAAGCTTTTCTCAAATAAGAAAATCATGCAGATTCAAGGTTGTTCGTGATCTTCCAGATATCAGCATCCTTGAAAATACAATATCCAAACCATGTCAAATCGGTAAGCAAACCAGAGCTCACTTCATTGAAAAATAAGGGTCAGCTAGTAAGCCTCTTGAAATTGTCCATACTGATTTATGTGGACCATCAAGGAAAAAGTCACCTCGTGGAGAAGAATACTTTATTTTGTTCATTGATGATTTTTCCAGAATGTGTTGGATAGGTCTTCTAAAGCATAAAGATGAAGCATTTAAAAAGTTCCAAGCCTTCAAAGCTTTGGTTGATAATGAATCAGATCGAAAAATCAAATGCCTCAGATCTGATCGAGGAGGGGAATTTACCTCGAATGAATTCTTTGAATTTTGTGAAAAACATGGAATAAAAAGGAAATTCTCCACCGCAAGGACTCCTCAGCAAAATGGAGTAGTAGAAAGAATGAACATATATGTTCAACAAATGGCTCAAGCTATGCTAGATGAATCTGGAACTTCGACAGCCTTCTGGGGTGAAGCTGCATTCGCCGCCATAACTATTCTCAACCAAGAAAATGTTCTAGTAAACAACACTCAAACTCCACATGAACTCTGGTATGATAAGACTCCTACTGTAAAATACTTTAAAGTTTTTGGAAGCAAATGTTATATCAAAAGGATTGATGAAAAACTTGGTAAGTTTGAGCCCAAAGCAGACGAAGGTATTCTTCTTGGTTACTCTTCCCGAAGTAAAGGATATAAATGTTATAATAAAAGACTTGGGAAAATTGTTGAAAGTATTGATGTTGTAGTTGATGAAGCATGAAAAAATACAAAACAGATAAAAACAGAAGATTATAACAATGAAGAAGATGGGGATTATTTTCCCACATCAGATCACAATGATTTTGAAGAAGAAACCAATGAAGCACCAGAAGAAGAGATAACGGTAGAAGAAAAGACTCTGTCCAGGTATGTTCAGAAAAATCATCCAGAAACTCAAATTTTAGGGGAAAAAGAGGTAGGTGTATAGAAAAGAAGAACTATTACGGAAACCTCAAGCTATCTAGCATTACTATCCTCCACCGAACCTCAAAATTTAAATGAAGCATGCAAAGATGAATGTTGGGTCAAGGCCATGATGAAGAACTTGAGCAAATTGAAAAGAATAATACTTGGGAATTCGTTCCTAAGCCTCATGATAAAAGTATTATAGGAACTAAATGGATATTCAAAAACAAGTTGAATGAAAATGGAGAAGTCATTAGAAACAAGGCCATACTTGTTTGTAAAGGATATGATCAACAAGAAGGTATAGATTTTGAAGAAACTTTTGCACTTGTTGCTAGACTTGAAGCCATAAGAATGTTTCTTGCTCTTTCTAGCTTTCAAAAATTCAAAGTATACCAAATGGATGTTAAATCTGCTTTCCTTAATGGAGATTTAGAAGAAGAAGTTTATATTGAACAACCAGAAGGATTCGTTCTTGGAAATGATGCAAAAACTTGTATGCAGACTCAAAAAGGCTCTCTACGGTCTGAAACAGGCTCCAAGGGCCTGGTATTACCGTCTTGACAAATATCTACACCAACAGGGTTTTTCAAAAGGGTCAGCAGATAGCAATCTATATACAAAGATTGAAACTGATAAATTTCTAAATATTGTTGTTTATGTTGATGATATCATCTTTGGTAGCAATGAAGAATCCATGAGTTAGAATTTTGCTTCAGTAATGCAACAAGAATTTGAAATGTCCTTGCTTGGTGAGCTTACCTATTTTCTTGGTCTACAAGTTCAAAAAAATAAATATGGTATTTTTCTTTCACAAACCAAATATCTCAAATAAAGCTTGAAAAGGTATGGCATGGAAGATTCTAAACCTGTATGTACCCCAATGGTAACAGGATGCAATCTTAGCTCAAATCATGAATCACAGTAGTACATCAACCCACTTATAGGTCCATGATTGGCAGTCTGCTTTATCTAACAGGCACTCGACCTGATATCATTCACGCAGTAGGAATATTTGGAAGATTCCAAGCAAATCCAAAGGAATCACACTTTCAGGCAGTCAAAAGAATTTTCAAATATCTTCAAGGAACATAGAACTTTGGTTTATGGTATCCTAGAGATACAGATCTTACTCTTCATGCATATACAGATGCAGATTGGGCAAGAAGTGTTGATGACAAAAAAAAGCACTAGTGGTGGTGCATTCTATATGGGTTCTAGGTTAGTGTCTTGGTTCAGCAAGAAACAAAGTTCAATTGTGTTATCTACAGCTGAAGAAGAATATGTGGCTGTTGCATCTTGTTGCACACAACTACTTTGGATGATGCAAACCTTGCAAGACATTCAGATCACATGTAATCCACCCATGTCCATTCTAAGTGATAATACAAGTTCCATCAGTATTTCAAAGAATCCAGTCATGCACTCCAAGACCAAGCACATACCCATCAAATACCATTTTCTACGTGAACAAGTGCTTGAACAAAAGGTCAAATTGGAGTATGTTCCCTCCAAAGAATAGGTTGCTGATATATTCACTAAACCACTGCCCAGAGAGACATTTGAATATCTCAAACAAAAGCTGGGAGTAGTTGCTGCATCATCCTGCTGTTAAATCCAATTTTTCAGAGAAAGGTTATTATACGTGTGTTTCATGAAGTATAGTCACGTACACATGCGAGTTTCTATGGTTCAAGGAGCGTATATGTTTTTTAGACAAGAAAAACAGTGGGGAAAATAGCACAGGTTCAGGTGGAGCATTAGCCTTCACATACATTCAACATTTTTGGCATTATGGTTGCTGAGTCCAGCCATGGCTTCATATATTTATACCATTTGTTGCTCAAGTCATGTAAAAGTCTAGGGTGTGATATGTCTTCTCATACATTTGAATGAGTCCTCTTGGACAAATGATGTAATTTTTATCCCCACTTTACATGGGATGGATGATGTAATAGTTCTTGTTTTTGTCATGTATAAACAATTGGTATATCCCCACTTGGTTGGGTGGATAAGTCAAATTTGGTATATCCCCACTTGGTTGGGTGGATAAGTCAAATTTTGTATATCCCCACTTGGTTGGGAGATGGATGTATATATGAGTCATTGGTGATAGGAAGGTCATCCTCACATAGTTGAGTTATAGAGTCATGTTATTCTCTTAGAAAATATTTTTACAGACTTTGCTTGTGCTCAAGGGGAGCATGGACGGTTTCAGTGCATCTCAGCATGTACAAAAGGGGAGCTCACTCAGAGAATTCAACATGTACTCAGGGGGAGCATGAACAACATAATGCATGTCAAAGGGAGAAAATATCTTGGTCCACCCATTTCCCTTGATGTCAAAGGGGGAGAGTGACTTAGTGTTGTTGTTGCCATCAAGTCTAAAGGGGGAGATTGTTGGCATTATGATACAGGTGTTGCCCTTGATGGCAACTCACTCAGATGAAAGATCACAGTGCAACATGTCAACAAAAAAGAATTACAGTTCAGACTACAAAGAATGAAGGAAGAGAGGTATATGCAGGTTCACCTTGACCAAGCTACGTATACACACAGGTTTACTGAACAAAAGAAGTGTATACGTACACACACACTTTCACAGAAGGAAAAGCGCGTATATCTTGGGAAAACAAAGTTTTTGGTCCAAGGTATTTGACCCAAGGTAATTGGTCCGAGGTATTTGGTCCAAGGTATTCATCCTAAGTAGTTTTGGTCCATGGTATTGAGAAAGGCCTAAAACTATATAAAGAGGAGAAGATCATTAGGCCAAGGTGTGCAAGGATCTGAATATCTTATGAAGTGTTGAATCATATATGCAGGTTAATGAGCTTCTGATGGTTTTCTTGATCTGATCTAAGGATGCACTTATAAGGCTGATAAAGGTCGATGGACCGGAACCATTAAGGCTTAAGGGTTCGCCTTAGTAAAAGAGCGTATACACGTTGGTTCAACATATCAAAGTTGCGTATACATCATAAATTTGAATTTGCAGATCTGTACGCTAGTTCCCTTTGGTAAAAGTGTGTATACACGTCGGTTCGACACATGGAAGTAGTGCATACCTTATGAAGTATGATGTTTAAAGTTTCAGTTGTTTCTATTGGCTATTGTAGAGTTCTTGGTTCTGCTTTGTGTTCTGGTGACTGTATGATCAGATTGATTGATTTAGTTGTGGTTGATTCAGAAAGTGATGATTGGGTTTCAGTGATTGGTTGATATAGATGTATTTGATGGTTGTATTGCAATTATGATTTTATGAGTTTCAATGTTGTTGATGGGTCCAGTATGAAAATTGGATGAAACATGGCCTTCAGATTGTGGTGTTGTGTCCCAGGAGTTTTCAGTTTGAAAATTCATGAAATGTGGTCCCTGGTGGAAGAGTGGAGTTCTTTGTAGGTTGGCACCTACGTAATAGTAAACATATGGGCTAGTACAAGAGTTAGGGGGTTGTAGCTCCCTTCCAGTAATAGCTGGAGAATGAGAGAAGGTTGTAGCCTTCAGTAAGTGGGTGCCTGGGTACTGGTATGACTATGCACCAGTACAAGATTGTAAATAGATTTTCTTATTATTAAAAAGAAGACAGAGACGACAGCAGCAGGTGGTTTTTACCCACATTGGGTTTCCACCTTATATCTTGTTGTTCATGTGTGTTTCTTATGTGTGATTCTTTATTCTGCTTTTACTACACTGTCTAATAAATCTCTGATATACTGGTTTAAGCTCAATACATGATAAATTGTCTAAATCAAAAGTTCTCTGCATATACGCTGGTTGCTTTAAGTACAGTTGTGTGTACACACTAGTTCACTTCACTGAAGTTGCAGAAACAAAATTATAAATCTAATAATACTAATTCACCCACCTCTTAGTATTATTTCCAACAATTGCGAGTGTGGAGTAGAGATAAATTGAATTCAGCCCTTACCAAACATGTCCTGTTGATGTCCAAGAAAACATGTCCTGTTGACGTCTGAACCTGACACCACTGTCACCCGATTTGGCTCATAAGGTGGGTCCAAACGACAAGGCACCATATCGGTTCGATTATTAACTTTAATTATTATATAGTGATAATATATAACTATATTACATTGCATATATATATATATATATATATATATATATATATATATATATATATATATATATATATAATAATGTATAAACCCTAATTCCAAAGGAGTATAAATGAAAAATTATACACGCCGAGACGACCAACTCCAACGTGAAGGAAATTCTTAGCTACAAGCTTTGAGGACAAAACTTTCGAAGGAAGGGGAAATTTTATGAATATAAATTATATAAAATTAAATAAATAAAAATAAATGTAAACACTAAATAATCAAGTAATGATTATGTTAAGTAGTCATTAGTTAAGTGAAAGGCCATGTCTAGAAGACATGCCCAATCATGAAAGGACACCTGCCTAGGTATATAAGCAGGGTTTCATTGTAACATTCAACATCTTATACATATATATATATATATATATATATATATATATATATATATATATATATATATATATATATATATATATATATATATATATATATTATTATTCAAATACCTTTATGTATTTTACATTTAAAGTCAACACACTATAAATTTTATTACTTCAACCTTGGGATGACGCATTGCATATTTTCATAGGGTAAGGTATGCACCATTATTAATTAGAAATGTGACATGCGCTCATCCATTAACTAGGAAATGTGTGAGGACAGGGGGATTCCTAAAAATGGCTAAGTGTGGGATTAGTGAAACAAGAGATAACAAGTTCTAAAACATGTAGAGAATCTGTATGTAGGTTAACCCGATAGTGCAATATAAAACAAAGCAGAATACTATAACCTACTTCTACTATCAATTTGTGGAAGCTTAAAGATCAAGCTGAACAATATAACCATAAGAAGAAGAATCAATCGCAAAATACACATGAAAATACTTTGGGGAAAGCCTCAGCTAAAAACCCCACTATCTGTATTATCATACAAGGTGGAAATACATAGGAATTATACAAAGCCTTAGCTCTCATAGCTAGACAACTCTTAGTACAATCCTCACAGATGCTCACAGGCAATATTAGCTTCTCTCAAGCCTTCCTCTCTGCCCTCCAAGCTCCTATTTCCTTGCGCTGTTCCTCTGGGATGATTCACCTTCAACCAAGTGGAACACTCTCTCACACACTATCAGAACTATGCAATCCTCAAGGAATGATTCCTTCTACATGCATGAGTTTCCTTTATAAGAAAACACATACAACTGATAGTACACTGTCCTTGACTTTAATCTCAACTAGGTCTTTCTCAAAATAGACACGCATGAGTTTTTGATGAGTGAATCTTCAGTTAACTGGAGTACACTAGTTGAGTGCATGCATGCATCAACTGACTGTTAAATCACTATTAGTTCCTCAAACAATTTGGAACTAATTTAACTGGACTTAACTCAGTAAACTGAGTTAACTAATTACAACTCAAATATAACTCAATCTTATCTCCTTAATTGAAGGGATAACTCTTTCATGACTTCAGAAAGACTTCTAACTTGAATTTCTCCAACTAATTAAGTCAAAATAACTTACTTAATTATTTCCAAGTAGCTTTTAAGACTAAATTCGATTTTAATTCACAATTTAATTCAAGGACAAATTAAATTGGAATATTCTTGTTGCCACATTTCAACACTCCCTCTCAACAAGAAAGGGATTATCTGCCACCCCGATCCTATCTCTATGGAACTCGAATTTACACTTTGACAATGCCTTTGTCAAAATGTCATCATCTTGCTCCTCTGTCGAAATATACTGCAATAACATGGTCCTCCTCGCAGCTTTCTTTACCTTGTAAAGCCAATGGGAACTCACAACTGACTTGTTCTCCGGTCTTTGAACCACGTCCCAAACACTGTTACGAACTATGGAGTCATACTCCTCCACCATAGCATCAACCCAAATTGGCTACTGCATTGCTTCCTCAAAGGAAGATGGCTCAGTCTCAACACATTCCCCAGTAAGGGCCATGTATCCATTGTACCCCTCAAGTGACCTCCTCTGTCTACGCTGAGAAAATGGTGCTCCCACATTCTCTCTCACATCCTCCAACAATCTTTCAGCTTCTCTTGTGCACTTCTGTCCATCTTTGGAAGACTTTGCTTAAGTGGATGTCTCCACTCCTGGAGCCTCTGCATGCAGCTGCTTCGCATCAATATGAGTCTCCTCCTCCTTAGGAACCCACAGTTCCTCCACAGCCTATAGTTGGAGCTCCCTCTCAAGGGAAACTCACATGGCCTTCTGCTCATCAAACTTGAGATCTCTGCGAACCGCTATCCTTCGACTGGTAGGCAAGTACACCTGATAGTTGTGATGTGTATTAGTGTACCCCACAAGTATCCCCAACTCTGTTGTCAGCTCAAGCTTCTTCCATGCATCCTTTGTCCCACGGAAATATACTGATGAGCCAAAGATCCTAAAGTGACCCACATTTGGTCTCTTACAGGAGAAAGCTTCCTCTGGTGTCTTCATCCCAATTATGTGATGCGGGCTTCTATTCTGCAAATAGACTGCTGTGTTGCATGCCTCAGCCCACAAGTGAAGTGGTAGGCCTTGGTCATGAAACATTGCTCGTGCTGCCCCTACAATAGTTATGTTCTTCCTCTCAGCCACCCCATTCTGTTGTGGGTTATGAGGTGTCGTCAACTCTCGTTTAATTCTTTTCGTTGCATAGAAGTCCTTAAGCTCTTAAGAGACATATTCTCCACTATTGTTGCTTCTCAAGGCCTTGATATTCTTCCATGACTCTTTCTCGACCAAAGCTTTGAACTCACAAAAATTTGTGAAGGTTTGGTCCTTCTTCTGCATGAAATAGATTCAGCATTTACGAGAAAAATCTTTAATGAAAATCACATAATACCTTTGCTTCATTGTGGATACCATCGAGAATGGTCCACACACATTAGTATGAACTCGCTCTAACATAGCCTTCGCTCGACTGTCTCGATCATGAAAGGAAGACTTGGTGTACTTTCCCAAGGTACAACCTTTGCATGTGTCAACTTTCTCAAGTTTACCTTTGGGAAGTCCTGTAGATATCTGTTGCATTATCTTCAAAGCCCCATGATTCAAATGGCCCAACCACTTGTGCCACAACTCGCCAATGTCTTGGCTTTGCACTAATTCTTCTTTCGTACTCAATGCTGCACAGTCATCTAGCTCTAGTTTATAGAGATTCTTCACCCAAATCCCTATCCTCTTGGTTTGACTCATGGCTATTTGTCTTAGGAATGCCTTTCCTTTACTGAAGACAAAATCGTGGCCTTTTTCCTCCAACATCGCGACTGATACCAAGTTCTTCTTCA
The DNA here is from genome assembly GCA_031772625.1 of Pinus tabuliformis. Classification (NCBI taxonomy): domain Eukaryota; kingdom Viridiplantae; phylum Streptophyta; class Pinopsida; order Pinales; family Pinaceae; genus Pinus; species Pinus tabuliformis. The sequence continues at coordinate 361,121,794 of CM062808.1, forward strand.
GTCTAGGCATATACTTCACATCTGTGAAGGTCATAGGAGCTCTATGCTCCCTCTGAAAAGCAATTGTGCCCACTCCTGAAACACTATACCTTCCATCATCACCCATCTCTATGCACATCTTGAGGTCTTTCTCCTCCAAGGCACTGAATAAATTTTTATCACTGGTCATGTGGAATGAGGCTCCACTGTCAAGATACCAGACACAACCCATCATCGATGACACCATGCATGCAATGAGAGTAAAGTCCATTTCTAACTAAGAAGCTAATGCCTCACCTTCCGATCCTTCCGAGGATCCCTTCTTGGACTTCTTCAATGCAAAATTAGTCGCATAATGTCCCATCTGATAACAATTAAAGAATCTCACTTTATACTTGTCACCCTTCTTCCCTCCATGAGAAGAATTTGATTTGGAATGGGAAACCTTCCCCCTTTCCTTTCCTTGCCTCACTCGCTAAGGCCAGATTTTCTTCATCATCATCCTTGGATGAAGAACCATCTCGTGTGCTCCTCCTTATCTCCTCCTGCATGAGATCTGACCACAGTCGTTCCCAATCCAGCAGTTTCTCCCTTCCATTCACAGAGTCCTGGTAGCTATTCCAACTCTTTGGAAGGCCAAGGAGAGCGAGGCTCACCACATCATCGTCCGCAGTACTCATTCCCACACTGATAAGCTCATCTTTGTAGGTGGTGATCTTGTTCAGATATGTGGAAATAGTATCACCCTTGTGGGATTGAAACTAGTGAAATGTGGAGAACGAATCACATAGCATCAATCATCACTTCCGGGGCTTGCACCCGGTAACCAGGACTTCCCAGGAGGTCACCCATCCCAGAACTCCTCTGGCTCAAGCGCGCTTAACTGTGGAGTTTTTCCCCACAATCAAGCCCACTTAGCTTGCTACCCCATTTGCAAAACCTTAGCAAGTATTGTGCCTCATGAACCATTCAAGTAGAGATCCCTTGACTCTTTTTTGAAATTAAGTATGGGGGATTTACGCAGTGCATTATATTAGATATCATTTTTGGGATTCAACTGCGTTAAGTAAGTCATTCAAACGTATGACCATTTCCATGAGAGGTAGTCGTAACTGACTAATTTCTCATGATTTTTGAATAGTTCACTTAGCACTCATTGCATCACTAGTTTCGGGTGATGCAATGAGTGCTAAGTGAACTATTCAAAAATCATGAGAAATTAGTCAGTTACGACTACCTCTCATGGAAATGGTCATACGTTTGAATGACTTACTTAACGCAGTTGAATCCCAAAAATGATATCTAATATAATGCACTGCGTAAATCCCCCATACTTAAATTCAAAAAAGAGTCAAGGGATCTCTACTTGAATGGTTCATGAGGCACAATACTTGCTAAGGTTTTGCAAATGGGGTAGCAAGCTAAGTGGGCTTGATTGTGGGGAAAAACTCCACAGTTAAGCGCGCTTGAGCCAGAGGAGTTCTGGGATGGGTGACCTCCTGGGAAGTCCTGGTTACCGGGTGCAAGCCCCGGAAGTGATGATTGATGCTATGTGATTTGTTCTCCACATTTCACTAGTTTCAATCCCACTTCTTCACCCCTGTGAGCATCACCCGATGCAATGAGTGCTAAGTGAACTATTCAAAATTCATGAGAAATTAGTCAGTTACGACTACCTCTCATGGAAATGGTCATACGTTTGAATGACTTACTTAACGCAGTTGAATCCCAAAAATGATATCTAATATAATGCACTGCGTAAATCCCCCATACTTAAATTCAAAAAAGAGTCAAGGGATCTCTACTTGAATGGTTCATGAGGCACAATACTTGCTAAGGTTTTGCAAATGGGGTAGCAAGCTAAGTGGGCTTGATTGTGGGGAAAAACTCCACAGTTAAGCGCGCTTGAGCCAGAGGAGTTCTGGGATGGGTGACCTCCTGGGAAGTCCTGGTTACCGGGTGCAAGCCCCGGAAGTGATGATTGATGCTATGTGATTCGTTCTCCACATTTCACTAGTTTCAATCCCACTTCTTCACCCCTGTGAGCATCACCCGATGCAATGAGTGCTAAGTGAACTATTCAAAAATCATGAGAAATTAGTCAGTTACGACTACCTCTCATGGAAATGGTCATACGTTTGAATGACTTACTTAACGCAGTTGAATCCCAAAAATGATATCTAATATAATGCACTGCGTAAATCCCCCATACTTAAATTCAAAAAAGAGTCAAGGGATCTCTACTTGAATGGTTCATGAGGCACAATACTTGCTAAGGTTTTGCAAATGGGGTAGCAAGCTAAGTGGGCTTGATTGTGGGGAAAAACTCCACAGTTAAGCGCGCTTGAGCCAGAGGAATTCTGGGATGGGTGACCTCCTGGGAAGTCCTGGTTACCGGGTGCAAGCCCCGGAAGTGATGATTGATGCTATGTGATTCGTTCTCCACATTTCACTAGTTTCAATCCCACTTCTTCACCCCTGTGAGCATCACCCGATGCAATGAGTGCTAAGTGAACTATTCAAAATTCATGAGAAATTAGTCAGTTACGACTACCTCTCATGGAAATGGTCATACGTTTGAATGACTTACTTAACGCAGTTGAATCCCAAAAATGATATCTAATATAATGCACTGCGTAAATCCCCCATACTTAAGTATCACCCTTCTCCATCTTGATTCTTCAAAGCTTATCCTTAAGCGCCAATTTCCTATGGTCGCTATTGTTCTGGTAGAGGTCCTTCAATGTCTTCCACATTGAAAATGGAGTATCCTTCCCATGGAGACTTGAGACAATATGGTCTCGAACTCCTTCAAGGATGATTTGTCTCACCTTCACCAGACACTTCTTCCACTCAGCCAACTCTTGTGCATTAGTTGAAGTTGGCTTTTGGATTTCTTGATCAATGAATTCCTTTAAGACATTATCTTCTAATACAACCTCCATTCTATCTTTCCATGCTATGTAATTCGAGCTACCTTCCAAGGCATACTTGAGTCCCAAGCCATAGAATGCCATTGGCCAACCTTGAAGTATGATATGAATTCAATTTGCACCTGCAACCCCGAACTTCAAACTTTGAATTTTCTTCTCAGTATACTATTCACAACTCCGATAAACCTGGCTCTGATACCATGTAGAGAATCTGTATGTAGGTAACCTAATAATTCAATATAAATCAAAGCAGAATACTATAACCTACTTCTACTATAAATTTGCGGAAGATTAAAGATCGAGTTGAACAATATAACCATAAGAAGAAGAATCAATTGCACAACACACATGAAAATACTTTAGGGAAAGCCTCAACTAAAAACCCCACTATCTGTATTATCATACAAGGTGGAAATACATAGGAATTATACAAAGCCTTAGCTGTCATAGCTAGCCAGCTCTCAGTACAATCCTCATAGATGCTCACAGGAAATATTGGCTTCTCTCAAGCCTTCCTCTCTACCCTCCAAGCTCCTATTTCCTTGTGTTGTTCCTTTGGGATGATTAACCTTCAACCAAGTGGAACACTCTCTCACACACTGTCAGAACTGTGCAATCCTCAAGGAATGATTCCTTCTACACGCATGAGTTTCCTTTATAAGAAAACACATGAAACTGATAGGACACTGTCCTTGACTTTAATCTCAACTGGGTCTTTCTCAGAATAGACATGCATGAGTTTTTGATGAGGGAATATTTAGTTAACTAGAGTATACTAGTTGAGTGCATGCATGCATCAACTGATTGTTAACTCACCATTAGTTCCTCAAACAGTTTGGAACTAATTTAACTGGACTTAACTCAGTAAACCGAGTTAACTAATTACAACTCAAATATAACTCAATATTATCTCCTTAATTTAAGGGATAACTCTTGCATGACTTCAAAAAGACTTCTAACTTGAATTTATCCAACTAATTAAGTCAAAATAACTTAATTAATTATTTCCAAGTAGCTGTTAAGGCTAAATTCGATTTTAATTCACAATTTAATTCAAGGACAAATTAAATTGGAATATTCTTGTTGCTACATTTTAAAAAAACAGGACCACACACATGTATACCATAAAACACAAGCCAAGAGGATGCACAATACTCGAAATCGTCATGCAGACCTTGAAACGATAGAAAGGCAACATTTATTTCTAAGTGTGACAATTGAAACATAGCATTATGACACTTATAATACAAGTTGCGACACAAGTGTCGACTGCATCTATAAAGAGAGCTAAGTTGTGAGAGAGTGTCTATCACATATTCTTATAATATATAAGATCAACTAATGTAGAAGAGTGCACTATAGCTTCCTCTAGTGATACGCCAAAGTGTGACACATGCAGGAGTGAAAACAATAAAAAATGACACTTGTGACAGTAAGAAAAGGTGAAAAAAACACTTGCAAAAGCTGAAGAAAGGGAAAGTGACACATGCCAGGGTGAAGATAAAGTGAAAAAAAACACTTCTTAAAGTGAAAGAAATAAAAAACAACAGTTACAAAAGTGAAAGCGACACTTGCAAAAACAAAGCTACGTAAAAGTGAGAGTTGAGAAAACTCACTGGAATAGTAGTACAATTGCAACCAATGTGAGAGGGAAATTTTAAATGGAGAGTGTGCACTGAATATCAATATAGGTTGCACAATGAAATATGTTGAACATTGCATAAGCACTATTTTTAGAGATTGTGCAAGCCTTAATTTCAGGAGGTGCACAATACCTATCTAAGCTTGCATAAAATAAGTGCATTTATAAATTCTTCAAGGATTGAGCATGTATGATCAAGTGACTTTGACACTTAGAATATGGGAAGAATACTAAAACATCATTTGACCATGAAGGGACCATGGAATCATAGATCGTAAAATTCTCAGTAGGCTCCAAAATTCAAGTGTAGGAAAAATTTTGTAAGGTGTTGATGCAGTGTCAACACTTGGTGACACACTTGTAGAACTCCAACTTCTTTTTTTAGGTTTTGTCTTTAAGTGAAATATCTCAAATTTTCAAGGAGTATTGATTCACCATGTAGATTTCCCCAGCTTTTCCACTTATCCCGATTAAAAATATAGTCTCTTTGTTTATTTTCTCAACTTCAAACACATTCAGAAGATTAGTCATACCTCAAATTTTCGATAGGGGAGTAGGATAGTAAGCATACCAAGATTTTGATAATTAGAGTTAAGAACATTCCCTAGTGAATCTCCACTACCATAGAGCCCGTTCAGCACCCCGGTGGAGTCACCTAAAGGAAACACAAGCATTGCTTCGCTACTAGCAAGCCTGTTCAATACACCAACGAAGTTTCTTGTTTCATCTCTCTGCGCAGGAAGCATTTCTCTTCTTCACCCTTTTATTTTATTTGAAAGATATGATTGAAGAATTTACTAAATATTTCAGGAGCTAGAGAGGTTGTTCCTTGTATAAGGACTTTGAAAGCTAACTAAATTTAAGATGCTTGTTTAAATTTTTCTCCTTACCCTTCTCTACTCGGTTGATTCGATAGGTTGAATCACCTTTCAATACAAGGCTAAGTTAGGAATGAAGATCCTAATAAATATACGGGCTTCATAGTTTGGCGAAAGGCTTTATGTCTAGAACAAACTGTATTTTTCATTCAGCCATCATAGAATTTAAAGAAATGTAAACCAAAACAAGGAAGAGGATAATAAATTAGCCAAGTGTTGTTCGTTGTCACAATTTCCCTTTTCAAGCTTTGCCACATTGTTTGTCAGGCCATACAAGAGAATGTTCATGCAGAGACTTATTAAAAAAAACACAAAAGAAAAGACATAACTATGCAATGAAACAACATCAAAAGAACAAAGCAAATATAGAACTAAATTGAAAAGCACCATGTGAGACAAAAGTAAGAAAACGAAGGAAACAATATAGGAAAACAAGCACAGGATGAGTGTATAAGGGAACTAGAATGCAACTAGACCTATTCCTAACCTAACTAGCTAGAAGGTTAGGGCTAAGTGTAATGAAATTTCCAATGTAACTACCATAACTAACCGTGACTTGAAAACACAAAGATGCGAACAATTAAAAAAATTATATAAAGTAATGTTAAAAGGTAAAGATAAAAACTTGAAAAGCTTGCACAAAGAATTGAAGGTCTTGATTATCAGTAGAAAGATGTGCCATACCAAATGGTTTGAACTAGTCTCAAACTTTACCTTGTTGATTGAAATGATGATTATACAAACCTTGCAGGTTGCTTGCGAATGTACATTCATCCATGTTTTCCATTTTTGCAAACATCAAGAAAGATTGAAACTTATTATTAGCAATGGGGCTTTCCAAGTAAGATTGATGTAACCATTCGACAATTGGACCTTGATATTCATAACAACCAATTTGAAATTCCTGAAACTCATGAGAAAATGAATTTTCAATTAATACGTTCAAATCACAAAGATAATATTCTTAGGAGAATTTGATTTGATCTTTTTCAGGAATTTTTCCACTAATGGTGAGGACCTGACATAACCATCATCTCACGCTGAAGTGCCTCAACTATCTGACAAGCATCTGAATAGTGAATTGATGAATCATATGATTCAATGGTCTTAACAAGTTCAACCAATGTGAAATGATCATCATCATGTTGTAGTGAGAAAATGATTGATTGAGCAATAGTTGTTAACACCAGTGTTGTGATCAAATTGGTCGACTAACATATGCGATTCTTGATTCTCTATTGGTTCCCTTTGTATATGATTACATACTAAGCCAAAAATACGAAAGCGTAGGTCATTTAAAACAATCATTACCATTGTAAATTTAGGGAACCGATGTGGATACTAGGTTGGAAAAAGATTAGAAGAAAATGTCAAATCAAACCAGGTATTCATGTCAACACAAGGATTTTGATTCACCAAATGATGCAATAATTTTCTAGCACTCAAGAAGATAATTTATGCTAGAAAGATGATTAACTTCAAAACATGAACAAGAAAGATAAAAAGATAATAAATCTCGAAATGGTTAGGTAGGGAGGAATCCTCTAGCCAAAGATGACATTTATCTTGATGAACAGAATGATAAGATTTAAAATTATGTAGATATGTATAAGGCATGCTATCAAATATTGGGTCTGATACAAGGGATTCACATGAAAAAAGAAAAAATAATCCTTTATCTGATCAGAAGGTTTATCTTGAGGATTAATAATATTAACTTGAAAATTTTGAAAGTCCTTCAAGAATGAGCTCACACCGAGTGGATGAAAGTTAAGGAAAGGATTATACATGAAAATAGGGATCCAAATTAGTTCATAGATGATCCGGATTTAAACAAGAATGCAACAAATTATAGAGATAACCATAAACACAGAGATGCAGCGGAAATAATACTTCATTTCATTAATGTAAAATACTGAAATATGCTTACAAACAAGAATGGAAGTAAACAAGCCAGGGCGATGGTAGCTTATCTCTGAGAAGAGATGTGGTGGCTACATGCCTCTGAACTGCCTTACAATGAGGCTCAAGGGACTTTTTATTATTGAACAATAAGAACAAACCCTAAACAACCAAAACCCTAACCTAAGGAGATGTAACACCAAGCGTTTATGGGCCCCGTTGGGGTGAGTTGGATAACCAACTTCTCGGGGTCACGACTTCGTCATATTATCTCTGTTTGACGCACATGATAGCCCATTGGAAAGATCTCTCCGAGGACTATGACAGAAAAGATGATTTTAGACAGAATATCACTAGCAGTAGATTTCCAAAAACACGTCATTTAGGGCCTCAAAATGGCTCGAGAAGTTTAGGACCCGAAAAACTGCTAAAAATAGTAAATTGTGCTATAATTAAGCAAACTGAAGAACTGAAAGAAGCAATGGTGAGGGTCCAAGTGGAATTGGTGGGTGGCCACCAATATCCACCTAGATCAATAAATCTCGATAGGATTGCAAGAACCTGACAAACCCATCTACAGGGGTTGAAGTGCCTCGACTTCTTAACAGATCTCTAAATTTTTTGATGATGGATCATTGATTTTGGGTGGCTTAGAAAAATTAACACGTAAATATGCACCACTATAGTTAGATGTATCAGTGAAAACATTGTTAGTACTACTGGTTTGATCAAATTTAAGATTAAGCACATCAAATTCTTGATGGATAGAGCATTTAGATGCATGAACCAGAAAATTCCCTTGGTCATTTAGAGTTGTAACACCTTCCTCCCGACTTATGAAATATCTACAATTGAATAGTTCATGAGTGATGGATTCAAGATTTTCATCCTCTGATTGTAGAAATACGCCATCTTGTACCTCGTTCCAATCACGACCAACCATATAAATATCCAAAGGATTTAGAGAAACTGTTGGTATAATAAACTTATAGACATATTTGGGTACAACGAATAATGTGCTAGAGGTGAGGAAGGATGAAAAGACTCAAGAGGAGAAGCACAAATTGTAACTAAATAAGATTGAGCTTGTAAGAACAGGGGATCAATATGAATTTTTTTCTCTATGAGGTTATTTGAGTATCCATTGTCACCCAAGACAACTCCTTGGTCATGGAAGCAAGGCGAATGTAAGATCATATCATGAGAAAGTTGAAGATCAATTGAATGAACATAATTTTCATGAGCAAAATAATCAAAGGAAGGCATACCAATGTGATATTCAGATTGAACTTTCTTTCATTCGATAGGCTATTCTAAAGATTCAAAAACCTGACAACTTACCTCTTCATGTTTTTCATCTGAATATGTATTAATCAAAGAGATTCCAAGAGCATCTTGAACCAAAATATCATCCCAATCCACAAATGCATATTGTAAGCTATTACTCGGGAAATATAAGTCCTCTAAAGAAGAAAATATATCATTCGATTTACTTGGGCACTCATCACCACATGTATTAGTGGAAACATGGATGTCAAGGTGATGGTTTTCCAAAGTATCAACTTGAATGAAAGGTTTAAAACCATTTGACAGATTATCAAGATTGAAAGATCAATAATTAACCAGAAATGTAAGATTATCATCTTCAAATAAGGAAGGAATATAGGACATATATTTCACACTTTTCTCCTCTATGTGTGAAATGAAACTACCTTGTTCTTGATTACTGCTTCGAACAACAGGTTGAAAATGATTAAGAGTTGAAGTAGGTTGATCAAGCAGATCAAGGGACAAGGGATCATGAGAGATGGATGGTAGAAATTGAAGGGTATCCCTGAGGAAATTATACTTTTGATCAAATTAGATTCAATATTTGAATTATGCATAGTTATGTGATCGTGAAAGACAAAGGGATCAAACTTCACCTAAAACTCCTTGTAGTCAATTAACCATTCCAAGTTCTCCACAATTGTATCTAAAGCTTGGGAAGTAGATGAAGATTGCAAAGACAGATCAACAATTTTATTTTTATATTTCCCAACTTCAACATCATCACAAGGGGGAACCCAAATTGGTATTGAAAATGGAGGAGGACAAGGAACCAAAGGAATATTAGATTCCCCATCATAGATTTGGGGTGTCTCATGATCAACATAAGTTGGAAGAGAAGAATCATCCAAGGGTTCAAATTCAAATTATTTCACATTGAGAAGAATCTAGCTCTAAAAATTTTCACTGATAAAATTATAGTCAAAATCTTCTCTAGGAAATTCATAGAAAAGGTGAAGAATATGATTAAGAAAATCCTCTAAAGATTCACCAGATTTCATTCTAAGTTGATTAATTATATCACATACATATTGATAATTATACATGTCAAAGGCTTCATGATGAAGCTCCATAGAGAGTTGTTCGAATTAATCAATGGAAGCAACTGGTAACATGTGACACCATTTCTTAAATTGACCTTCTAGTGTGAGGGTGAATAATTTACAAGCAACATGTTCACAATTGATTTCATGAAATTCACAAAATTCAAGAAACGAAGATATATGCTCGGATATGAATATTTCACCCTTGCCATCAAACTTCAATTAAGACAAGTCGTCAATTAATTCCATGGGGACTTTAAAATTTGATCTATTAGAAAAAAATCTCGAAATTATAATTGGGGAATGAACAATTCAAGGTGAGATATTAATAACAGAATCAACGGGCACAACTTGTCATCTATCCATCCCTCTAACGCCAGAATGTTGACAGTGTTGGATACTTCCAACATATAGGGGGTCTCCCTGATGTGAAGTACCAATTAGACCTCACACCATTTGGAGTAGGAGTGTCATTCGAAGTATCGACCCAAGCACCATAACTCAAGGTTTTCCTTGGTTGGAATGAATAACATAAGAGGGTATGCACATAACGTCTGAAATCAACAACCAAGTTGACACTATGAAACACCAATTGCATTGTGTAAAAGGATACCTTCATGAGATGGGAGACAAGAGTGAGTCTCTAGAAGGAAAGTAATAGTATTATCCTAAGAGAGGTGCATGGAGCAAGGAGAGATTAATTAATTATCTAGTGAAATAGTTCTCATAAACACAATAATAATTACAATAAATACAACACACATTCACCAAGATAAGCACCGAAGCCAATGAAGTAGTTCAATTTCTTTAGTATATGTGAAAATAACATATAACGAAAACATATAAAGAATAGTCTTACAATATTCATGATACATGCATGAAAATGTGTTAGCTCAATGAGCTTATGATGATTAAGTGAAAATTACAAGTACATAGTTACAATGGTGAGACACTAGCTACAATAGTGGAACATTAAGTCACTTCTTACTTCTCCAAAGAATGATCTTCTCTCCTATGCCAAGCTAGAGAAGCCAAGGCTATCTCTCCAAATTCTAAGACTCCAAAATCCCTTTTATTGAGTTATGATGATTTTCTTATAACAAGAGGAACAACCTTTCAGATCCTCTATGACTCTTGAATTACCCTCATGACTCTTGGACTCCTAAGTGACCTTTGAACTTCTATTGAATCTTTGGTCCACATGTGAATTTTCATATTCCACATGTGACTCTTGGACTTCCACACATTTACATTTTGTCATTTTCTTAAAAATACATAATTACATTCCACATATGATGTGGCATGACCCATTGACGCATATGGCATTGTGATGACACTTGTACAAGACGTGACTTGGCAATGGTGACATGGAACTTCATGATGATGTGTAAATTCCAATCTCTTCTCTTTGTTGTTATGAATTTAACTTCTTCATGATGCATCTTCTCTTGTTCTCCATATTCATCCTCCAAGGAATCTAGATCAAAGTTGGAACCTTCTAAGGCAACATGAGATGCCATCACTCTATCATGATCCAAGATTTCTTTAGGTCTTCATGATGGTTCTTCTTTGTGCCTCTTCTCCACAAGTGCTTCTTTGTAGCCTCTCCTTGACATATTCCTTGATCATCACCTTTCCATGTTGAGATGGTACACCTATAGATGATGTTCACTCATGAACAGGAAAGATTAGTCCAAACAAAATCCATTCTACCTATACTTTTCTCATGGAAGAGGTTGGTTATGATGGGCCAGTGTAGGAGTTGAGAGGAAGAGGAATTATTGGAATTACGTAGTTGAGCTCAAGAATGGTTGAGGGAAGGCACCACTACTCACTGGAAATCTGCAATAAATTATAAGGAGGGTCTCTTTAAGGTCCAACGCAGTGAGAAAGTGAAAGGGACAAGGTTGATGAGCCTATTAACTGAAATTGTCTAGTGCTCAGGGCTCAATGGAGGAGGAGATAGCAATAATGCATTTGAGCCTCACAGTGACTAAAGGAAGGCCTCGATATGAACTAAAACTACATAATGTATAGAAGGAGATAAGGCAGTACAAGACATGGTGCAATGAGGGGTTCCAGTTAGCATAGAAGGCAATACTAGGCTCTGCAACTGCACAATGTGCAGTGCTTAAGGGGTTGCTCCTATGCTAGTGTAGTTGAGGTTTGCAGTGGATTATGGGTGGACTTACTGTCCACTATAAATGCATAATGCACTAAGGAAGGCTCACTGAAAGAGAAATTGCACAGATGACTGAGGAAAGAAGTAGAAGGTTAGGTCACTTTACCTTGAAGGTGTTCGGTGTACTATGAAATGGATAAGGCCTTTGTATGGTGCATTTTTTCAATGCAAGGGGATGGAAAAAGCCTTGGTATCAACTAGTAGCACTCCATGCACTACAGAAGGTAGAACTGGTCAAATTTCAGTGTAGTGAGTTAGTACAAGCAACAAGGGTTAGTGACTATGCTTTGAAGGTGCTCAATGTGAAATCATAGGAGATGACCTTGAGAAAGACTCAGTGCTCAATTTTGGTAGGAAGAGATTTCATCAATGAGGCTCATGGAAAGGTATTTTTCATCACACGGTGAAAGATTAAATCCTTCATAACTCACACTGGGCAGGAGGACTGGGATGAGCTCTAGAATGGCTAAGAGAAAGAGTTAAGCATGTGTGTGTAATGTTGGAGGCAATGACTATGGGCCTAAGGATTGCAGTTGACCAAGAGAGAAGGAGGGAGAGCATAGCGAATTTTTCAATTGTAGAGGTATAGGGGTATCTCACTACTAACTAGAAGTGCGCATTGCACAATATAGATGGATTTTGAGTAGGTGGTCTACGCAGTGGGAAAGTATAGTGGATGTTGAGGGTTAATAGATTGTTGACTAAAAATGCACCATGCGCTGTGAATAAGAGGCGAGCTTAAGGAAGAGCACAATTTTATTTAGATGTGATCTAGGAGAGATTGCATTTTCCACTAGCATTGCACAATGTGCTAGGGAGGCAGTAAGAAATGAGTCTTGGGCGCATTTTTTGAGGGTAAGCATGAAGGAGACTGAGAGACTGCAGTTTAGGATTGCACAATGGATTGTGAAGGAGGAGTACCTCAAGATGGTGTAGTGAAAATTTGTAGAGGGTAAGAGATGCACTATTGTTGACTAGAAATTTGACATGCACTCATCCACCGACTAGGAGATGTTTGAGGACAGGGGGAAGCCCGAAAATGGCTAAGTGTGGGATCAGTGGAACAAGAGAGAACAAGACATGCAAACAAGTTCAAAACAAGACCACACACATGTATACTATCAAACACAATCCAAGAGGATGAACAATACTCAAAATCATCTTGCACACCTTGAAATGAAAACAAAGAGACACTTATTTCTAAGTGCGATAGTTTAAATGTAGCATTATGAAACTTAGAATTCAAGTTGTGAAACAAGTGTTGACCACAACTAGAATGTGCGCTAAGCTATGAGAGAGTGTCTAGTTCATATTCTTATGATATATAAGGTCAACTAATGCATAAGAGTGCGCTAGAGCTTCCTCTAGTGATACACCAAAGTACGACACATGTAGGTGTGAAAATAGTCAAAAGTGATACTTGCGACAATAAGAAAAGGCGAAAATGACACTTCCAAAATTTGAAGAAAGTGAAAGAGACACATGCCAGAGGGAAGATAAAGTGAAAAAAACACTTGTTAAAGTGAAAGAAAGCAAAAATGTTAGTCACGAAAGTGAAAGCGACACTTGTAAAAACAAAGGTGCACAAAAGCGACCATAGAGAAAACTCACTAGAATAGTAGTACAATTGCAACCAAAATGAGAGGGATACTGTTAATGGAGAGTGTGCATGGACTATAAGTATAGGTTGTGCCGTGAACTGAGCTAAACATTGTGCAAGCCTTAATTTTAGGATATGTGCAATAGCCATCTAAGATTACATAGAAAGAGATGCATTTATAAATTCTTCAAGGACTAAGCATGTATGAGCAAGTGAATTTGACACTTAGAATCTAGGTAGAGGACTAAAAAATCAATATACCATGAAGGGACTATGGAATGACAAATCGTAAGATCCTCAATAGGCTCTAAAATTCATGTGTAGGCAAAATTTTGGAGGGTGTTGATCACAATGTTAACATAGCCCCAAAATAAAATGAAATTATGGATTCGGTTAGCAAAAAAGTAAAAAATATGTGTGGATTTAGGGCCAATTTATTTCCTTCTAGTTAAGCTAAGTGTGGTGTGAATTGGAATGCGAAAAACAAGTAAAAAAAAAATATGGATTAGGGCCACTTACTTTCCTCCTAATTAAGCTATGTTTGTGTGAAAATTTTTAGTGTAAAAGATAAGCAATTACTCTACTTATAATGGTTAGTAAAGAAAATTAGTTAGTAGTGATGGTGTGTGCAAGGTGAATAGTGGACGTACAAAGTGTTTGAATTGAAAGTATGTGGATATGTAGTGATCCTTTAATATAATTCCCCTAATTACACTATGCAATGTTTGTTCCTCGCAAAAGAAAATATGTGTGAATAATGGGCCACTTACTTTTCCAAATTATGTTATGTGAGCATATAGGGAGATGGAAAATTTGTTCTTTAGGAAACATTATATTTCCATTACCAACTAAATTATATTACGTGCAACTTGATAATTAAATCTTCCAAAAGAACCATTTGAATATATCTATACTTAACTTTTATATGCATTTTCTTAATATTTACATAACTTATACATGTTGATTCCTGGAACAAATCGGAGTCACATGAAACTATTATATATTAAGCATATGAACAAATAAATTTCATCAAACCAAGCCATTGAAATAACTCAAATTTGTTGCAATGCTTAAATCATGATTTAACTTTAAGGGATGCCACAATTCAGAACGCCCAATAGAGGAACCCCCAAGTAAAGGATAATAAATTTGCAAACTAGTTGAAGGTATGCAATTTGTAAAATATTTGCAAAGCAAAATATTTCCACCCAACACATGTTTAAGAAATTAAAAAGCTTAATCATTTGGGCATAGGATTGAAGGGTGTGTGATAAAGATGATCTATTACTAGATATGACCCCAAAATTTTACTAGTGACTAGGTATGAATCTTTGTTTTATTTCACAACAAGTCACATTTACCAAGTGAAGCATTTGACCTTTTTCAAAATTAGTTCTTTTTAGCAAAATTTTTTAATTTCTTCAAAAGAATATATAAATCTCAAACTAAAAGTAATCCCTACAACAAGGATGATATTATATTTTTGTTCATACATCCCATTCACCAAAATTTCAATTAAATTCCAATTCCGAGTAAAAGGGATTATGAGAAGAGAAGGAAATATAATTAAGTCATTAAGAAGGAATATGTGTTAGGAATAAAATTATAAGAATTGGGGAATAAATAAAAACCTAAAGAAGGCAAAGAGAGTCGCTCAAAAATGAGAAGAGGATGAAGATAGCAAGTTGATGAAGAAGATATTGTATCATAATTTGCAAGGTTGTTGAACCAAATACTAATAGTTCAATTAAAATTTATTCTTATATAGGAAGTCTAAATGCATATTGATGGAATTATTACTAACTTTATGATATGTAGAATATTTTGAATTTGAGAGAATGGAAAATTCTTGAGAAATCAAGCTAGTGATTACCAAATTGAAGGGCCAAGTTGATTTCATGAGAGAAAAAAAAAATTCTCTATATATATTTTTATACAAATTTAATTATATAAGATAATTTGTGACTAAAAAACCATACAATACATAAATACACACTCCATACAAGAAGGAACCTATTCAACTAGTTTTTAAGTATGTTAATATTTGAAAATCACTATTCAAGATCAAATTAGTTGGAAACAATTTTCTTCATTAGAAACACCATATCATTTAGTGTTTTAAAATGTATAACTAAAATTACCATAAAACAATAGTAAGAAGAAATTTCTTAAAGGAATAACTTATCATAACTACAGATAATTTCAAATTCGAAACAAAAATTGGAAGACGTGTGCGATGAGAAGTTTGAGAAGACCAATGAAATTGTTGATAAGGAAACAAAAAGAAATCAAGAGATAAAGGTTTTAGTGGATTTAGAGAACAAGGAAGAAGCTTCAAGTTCTTATCAACAATGGATGTATATTGTTATCATTTGTGGTGAAGAGCGGCGCAAGTGATTTGAGTGTTTTCTTTGGGAGAATGTACATGGAAATTTTAGCACAATGATCAAGTAGGGCATGAGGAGGGGTAAGAGAATTTTAAAAACTATATATTTTTAGAAGGAACCTTTTTTATGCACGTGCAAAGAAGGATATCCAATGTCTTTTATGTTTTCAATTATTTTCATCAAATATTGACAAAGTTTTATAACTCTTTTTCACTTTTGAAGCACACTTTGCAATATATTTCATGATTAGATAGTGAGAAACAACTAGATAAAAATTGGCATTAGATTGCCACAGTCTAAGAAGATTAACATTGTAAACATTTAGCATATCATCAATACGTGCATGCTAATTTATTTCTTTTGCATTTATAATATATGAATTTAATATTGATTAATCACATGAGCCTTCCATGGAGAATTGTAGTGATATGCAATAATAGACTCATTTTTGTTCAAGCACGAATCTACATTACACTTTTTTATTTTTTTTAAAACATGCTTCCTTTAAAAAATTCTCATAACTTTCATTAGGATTGAAAGAAGAAACTTGTGAGGTTTTCAAAGGTAGGGATCATCATTTAGGATTCAATGAACCATTATAATATATGATGATGGATTTCATATATATTTAATGTTGTTATATGTTTAACAAAGAATGTCTTCTCAACATGCACATTGGAAGGAGGGATACTCTTGCTCCTTTTAGATCTTGACACATTTTATCACTTTTAACTCCTACATGGATGTCAAGTTTCAATTAAACTAATGTTAATAGGTTTTGGAGCACCTATTTGACAACCCTTTTTGTTAATCCCTCTTGTAAATATTGCCATGAATTGTAATTCATGTAAATAATATGTGGAAATGTAACAATTTTCTTTGGTTAAATCACATTCTTATTTTTGTGGGTTACCCTAAACCATTAGAATTCGAAGGTGGTTTATAATTTGCATGAATTCAAGTGGTTTCCAAAAATTGCAATGAACCTTTAATCACATCAAGTGATTTTTCTTTATTTGTTGTTACATCTCAATTTTTAACTGCATGATATTAATTTCAATGTTTATTTTATCTTAGTTCTACTGTTTCTTTCTCCACTTTTTTCTTGTCTTGAATCATATTTCCTAATGCATACAATATGAAACACGTAATATGAGAAGTGAGACAACTTGAACTACATGTATTGGCATGGATTTGTTGAATTGCATAATATTGTGTTCTCTCAATGTCGCCATCTTTTTCTCAAACTTTCTTTAGATTTTTTCTTGTACTTCTCCTATTCTTGGAACTTGCGCTCTTTTTCAAGATCAAAATCTCCAATTTCTCATGTTTTTTGTCAATTTTTGTGTAATTTCCATGTTATGTTATTTTTTCCATGAATGAATGTTATCTATTATTTTTCTATGAATGAATATTTGGATTTTATTTTTTTTGGGATGGCAACAAGAGCTCTATCAAGCTCCTAGATATGTATCCTTTTTCAACAATGGCATCAATATAGTTGGTATTTGGTTGGTGGGTAGTAATGTTTGCAAGGGATCAATCAAGGATTTCTTAAACCCTCGATCGAGCTATTTGAAATTTTATCTCAAGCACACGATCAAGCATTTTAAGTGCACAATTGAGCTATTGAGGGCCTAAAAAGCAAAGTTTTAACTCCCCTTCTGTAGATTTATCTGCAACACCATTTTGTACTATGGTAGACTTAAGGAAGTATTTTTCCTTAAGTGGCAGAGTTGATCATGATGGATTTGTGAAGTAATCCTCTATCTAATGGCATATGAGTTTTACATTTTTGAATTCATATGATATTTTTCATCTAATTTATTTTCAAAATAATGGCTGATTTTTTATTTTTTTTTACAGTTTCAAAGTGGTTGAATTAAAAAACAACAACATAAAATATACAAAACAAAAAATTTTTAGAAAATACCACCAACTTCATTTACGAGTCCTCTTCAAAAGGGTACTCTCGGTTTTTGAATTTATTTAAATAGTAGGAAAAATATTTTGTGAACACATATGTATGAAAATTTTCATTCAGATATTAATTCGCTAACTTCGAAAAATAATAAAAATATATTTTTTCGTAAAAAAAATAAAGTTTTAATATGTATAACTTAGTTCTCTCTCTGTAGATCATGCTCAGGTATATATAATTTTTAAAAATTACACATTTTAGACTGATTTATTGTACGTAAACACACACATACTTGTTAGGATGTGCGGAAATTTACAAGGACACACATTTCATTTAATGGATAACTTCCAGATTATATGGCATTGAAGTTTTTTTTTAAGACAACAACATAATTCTCCACAAATTATTTTTTATTCTGAATCAAAATTCACAATGATTATATGAATTTTGAGGGATTCAATTGGATAAAAAGAGTAAAATTTTGAAATTTCATTGCCACATTTGGCCCAAAAGTGTAACCCATCTCCATGCATTCACCCCTGTACATTAATATATATCCACCACGTAATGATTGTCCCATTGCATGGTGGATATAGATTTCCCCTACAAGATGGTCTCAACTTAATGCATTATTTTTTAATCCATTGAATCTATAATAAGTTTTCAATACTAATTACTTTACTATTCTTTGTGTCTCTGTGATGAGCAAAATTTGTTATTAGCTTAACTTGCAAGGGAAATCCCTCTCATGAATTTTGAACAATGTAAAAGTATAAGATATTGTGAGTTCCAAGTCATTGTGGCTTCTTATGTTGAGTTTTTCATTCTCTCCTTTCTTCTTAATGCAATTTTATTACAATGTGTAGGTATTGTTGCATATTTGTGGCAATATATTATAGATGCATTGAACTTGGAAGAAGGTACCCTTAATATTCCTTCTCTGAATTCTTGCTCAAATAAGATTTCCATATGTCATGAATTGCAATTATTCCCCTTATATTCTCCTTTCATAATATCTTATTCTTTAATTTTTCTCTTCCTATTGTCAAGATCATGGTCTCATCCGTATAGGAATTCCCATCAAGAACTTTGTTTTAACATATAAATTTAATATAGTTTTTTTGTTGTTGTACATAATCCCCAATCTTGTTTAACATATCTTTTCTTTAACATAATCCCCGATCTTGCATGGAGCATTGCCAATTTTACTTTGTATCCGTTGGATGTATTAAAACTGAAATTGATATAAAGATGATTATATATATAAAATATCAAATCTAAATTTATACTTTACAAAACATTGATAAAATTGCTTCCCATTTAAGAAAAGTTTTCTTAGAAAACTTCTTTCAATAAACTATCCCACATAAAACACCTTACCTATCCGAGTACAATTAAGTAATTCTTTTGTAAATTCTCATAACTCTACTATTCCTCTAACGTCTAGATAACTTATTCCATTAAAATCTATCAAAATATAAAATTATAAGTTAGAAACATAGGAATTATAAACTAGAGACACAATATATCGGTGATAGGTAATATAAAATTTCAAACCAGGTATCTCAATTATTTAAATTTCCATCAGGTAAAAACGTTACCAAATAACCTCAATCTAATGGAGATGAGATGATAGAGCTACGCCATATCATTTTTATGCAGGTATGTTTTGAGGATTTTGTATGTCTACATAGTGGGAGAGTTAACTGATGGTTTTTGGAGGTAAAAGTTTGAGCAAGTCTAGGAGTGGTTGGGATGTGTTGATTCTTATTAAGGTATTTTTTATGTATTTGATTTTATATTTATGGTTTCAGTTAGAGTGTCATTGGATTGCATTCTTCAACATGTTGTGGTCTTGATTTACAACTTTTAATTTGTTTTCATAACTCTCCTTAACCCCTTGGCTATTGCAAGAAATTAGTCATGTAGAAAAAACCCTTTTCTTGCACATTTTCATTTTGACTTAAGTTTGTAGATTTTTTATAAGGTTTGAAAAGTCTTTGAACACAAGTATGTTGATGAATTTTTTTTAATTCAAAATTTGTGGTTGCTATTAAGAAATGATGTAATTATTTAGAATTATCAAGGTTCTTGGTTCATATTAATGTAGTTAATTAAAATACTAGTTAGCAGGCTTATAGGAAGAAGGAAAAGTCTCTCTTATCGATATTATTTTCCTTTAATGTCTTCAGCAAGCCAAATTATGTATTGTGATGCAGGAGCATCTCACTTGTATCTTCAAAAAGTAATTTTCTAAGTTTACGAAGTCTCTAGAATTTTTAGATAATGTAAATTTATAGAAATTATATGTAATGGAAACTAATTGTATATAGAAAGTAGGATCCTAAGATTATGAAGAATTCTAGACACAATACATTTAGAAAGTGTCGAAATTTGGGTAGCTTGAAAGGTATTTTCGATTGGAGAAAACCCACAAAAAGTGACCTTGTGGACAAGTTATCCAAGTGTTGGGGTTTTGGACCAAAGTTGTGTGTTTGGAACCAAGATAATTAATATTTAATTCTAATTTGTGATTGAGTTGTGAAATAGGGGTTTCTTAAAGGACAAGGAAAACCCCCAAGTCACTCACACAAAAAGTATAAATAAGAGGCCAAAGGAAAGGCATATACACATATTGTGAAGGACTACATGTGTGGAGAACAAGCCCTAAAGAAGCCATAGATCCTAAGAAGAAAGTTGAAACCAAGAAGGAGGAAAATTTATGGTTTATGCTTACAGGAAAGTTTTATTCAAGAATAGAGGCCAAGTATCTGTCTTAGAAGGGGTCGTGGGTTCTGGTTGGATTTGTGTTGTTGGACGAATCAAGGAAGGTTTGTTTAGGGTTGGTATGTTCCCTAGTTTAGGCCACACACCTTGTGGTGACCTTTTATTAGAGGACCAAGCTAGATAAGGGCTAATTTCATTCAAGGAGAGACTTAGACAAGGGTCTGCTCATGTAAATAAGGTCTAATTGTAGAAGGAGGTCTCAAACCTTAGATTTTTATGACATACCAAGTTGCAGCAGAGCTTAGGTGAAGTTTGAGGTTCGCGGATCAAGTGAAATGAGGGTCTGAGGATAAGGGTTGATTAAGGGCTACAAGTAGGATAGTTGTGAAGCTGTGTAAGAATTGCAGGTTGGCTAAGGTATATTTATGAAGGAAACAACCCTAAAGGAATAGGGTGAGGCCTGATTAGGGTTGTTGGTGTATAGGTCAAAACCTTAAATAAGGCATCCAAGGAAGAAAGGGTCCTTGACTATTTGGCCAAAGTTTTTGGAGGGATTCCATAGTTAGAACCAAAGGTCTGGTACAAAAATATGTTGAGGAAGATGGAAGCCATGGCCTAAGAGGAGGAAGGATCAATAACAACTTGGAGTCTAGTTGTAGAGGGGTTAAAGGAGTGTATAATTGTCAACAGTAGTTGGAAATTGTCTAAAGGATCAAAAAGTGGACAAAAGAAGTCCATAGTAGCCAAAGTGAAAGTGTTATAGAAAGGTACAACAAGAGTACTAAACTCTATGGGCAAAAAGAGCAGGCTAGTTAAGTCAATATCTTGCTAGTTATTTTTTGTAGGAAAAGGAAAACCATTTTTATTTATGTGAAGATGAGGGTCTGAAGGATTATACCTTAGCCCTATTTATTGTATACTAGTTTGTATTACGGTTTGTAGAGGGCCATGAATGTTTGTACGGTGTGTTTCTGTTGGTTCCACTTCCTTAACATGACTTAGGAGGTCGAATCATATCATAGTGGCCTCTCGTCACATGTTTACCCACGTTGTCAAGATTCTTGGGTAGATGTGGGAGGAGGGCATTAAAGAGTGGTATCAAAGCATGGTTCACCCCTTGGACTAGATGGGCTATGTGTTGGTCATGCATTCATGGTCATTGCATATGTGTTCCTTAGGCTTGTAGTCCATGTGCTTGTTGCATTTGCATGATGTTGATCATGGTTGTAGTGATGTTTCCATGTGAAGGTTGATGGTGTTGTTGTGGAATGTGTCGTCATGAGAGTATGGTTGTATATGCATTTGTTATGAATGTCAGTGTCCATATGATGTTATGCATACATTGTCATGGTTATGGTTATGCATGCATGGTAGGTTGGACATGTATTTTGAGGTCATTGTATGCAATTAGGTCATCATAACAATATTGGTATGTTATGATGCTAATGTGTTGGCTGAGATAGAACAAGAGATGCAGATCATTAAAGTGATGTTGCAGCATCAGACCTTGAGGCAAGAGCATGCCATCATACATGTATTGTATGTTTGGCATGTAGGTATGTTAGTTAATGGATTTTCATATGCATTAGGTTTATGAACATGTCTATTGATGTTATGGTTACATACATGATAGATGTTAGTTGATCAGTGTACTCATATATACCTATGTCAGATATTCATGAATGATAGTAACATGTGGTTGTATGCATTACTATTTTTGTTTTATGTTAGATAACTTGATGATTATGTTATATGTTGTTGATGAATATGTTATAGGTTAATTTGTCGTTGTTATATAATAGTTAGCTTGATGATTAGGCTATATGTTGTTGATGATCATGTTATATGTTAACTTATTGTTGCTTATATCTTAGTTAACTTGATGATTAGGGTTACAACATGAGGATCTTGATGTAACATGTATCATACTAATTTGGATTGGCCTGTGCAAATGGTTAGGGTTAGAATATTCAGGTATGAGTTAATATATTGTGATATTATGTCATACTAATCTAGACTGGATTTTCATATGTAATTTTTATGCATGGATGACAATTGTTTATGAGCTTATGATGTGAACATGTTAGCTAGTTACTGTTATGGATATCATGATTTTATTTATGGTTGAGTTGATATGTTGTGAAGTTATATCATGCTAATATAGCTTGATTTTGTAGACAAGATAGCCTCCCCTAAGATACATTAAGGTATGAGCTTGCTTATGCCATCTACTTTGTGCTTGAATGTTTGATTATGTCATCTATCTAGTGTTTTAGTGTTTGGTCTCCATTATGTCGTCTATATGTCATTTGAATGTTTGATTGCTTGCATGATATGACTATGTGTATGTAAGATTGCATGAATGAATGGTCTTGTACTAACACATATGTGTTGAGACAGTTAATATGTACTTGAGTGTAGTAGGTGACAGTTGTAGCATTACATCTAATGACTACAAGTTGACTATGGATTATGACATGATTGTTAGTCTTGTAAAGGTTGATTTCAAATTGATAGATATGATTGTCTTGGTATTTGGAACATGTGGTTGACATGTGTAAACAGTTGTAGGAAACATGCTTGGTATCAACGTGACAAGGTAACAATTGATGTGTTTATATAACTAACTGTTGGGTGATGTGACAGTACAGAGTAAGCCTCAATTGCAATAAGGAAAAAAGGTAAAAGAAAGGATTTGGACAAGAATTCCTTTGGCTATGTTTGGAAACCCTAATTACAAATGAATGATTGCTTTTCATACATGAAGTCTTCTTAACCTTGAATTTGTCTGACATTATGTGCATATGTGCTATAGTCATGAACATGTATTTGACATGTATATAAGCTAGTTTCTAGTTATGGATGGATTTGTCAATGGAATGGTTCAGTTATAAAGCAATGTGCTTGGAAAAACAAGGTAACGTAACTAGTATGTTCTTATGTTTATTTATGCTTGCTTTGCAGTTTTTTAATGTCTAGTGCATGATCTTGCCACTTTGTTTGTGGTGTCGTATTATTGTTGGTTTTCCATGTTTTTCTTCTTATTTTCTTCTCATTCTTTCCTTTATTGTTTTGAGAGTCTTGGGAATTGGTTTGGAAAGAGGAAAGTTAATGGAGCTTGGAGAGATCTGTGTGGTAGCCGACAAGTAAGGTAAGACCTGGACAAAGCTCGGTGCATGTATAAGGGAAGTTGAAGGCAAGAGTATGACAACCAGTTGGACTGGTTGGGTCCATTGGTGTAAATTGACGATGACAAGGTAGTCATGGGAAAGTTAATCAAGGAAGGTAAGGTGAATGGATTTGAGGCATCGTATGCCTTGGCTATGTTGGGAACTATTGTTCTCGATGTTGTGCATGTGTGCGTTGATAAAGTTAGTTCTCTTAACCTTGACTTATGCTATCTGGTAATTATGTTGTGATCATGATTATGTTGATGTCTATATTTGTATACATGTATGTATGTATGTATGCCATGTATAACAGAGTCATCATGGATCATGATTTCTTATGCTAATGTTTATATGTACATATGTATGTATGTATTTCATTGTCTCACTAGATCATTATTGTTTTATGTTGATGTTTATATGTATATATGTGTATTTATGCATATAGTTGTTTGACAAGATCATGATTGTTTTATGCTATGTTTATGTATATGTATCTACATATATATGTATCTATGTCACTATACTATAGGGTTGTCAGGGATCATTCTTGTGGAGGAATGAATTCTTATGCAGGAGAATGACATGACAAGGTTCCTAGTCTTATGGGAATCAAGTGGGAATAGTAGGCATGATGAATATATGAGGTCAGTATCACGTGGATATGAATTAATATTATATTTTTGTATTATGCCTGTGTTTATGTTATGACAAGTAATGCTAAAGGATACATCAACAGAATGAAAACAATGTGCTTTGCGACATGCTAGGATAAGCATGGGTGGCAGAGAGACACTAGAAGCAAGGTTGTTTGGTAGAGACAATATGGTTTTGGATGTGTGGTACTATTGTTGTGCATATGTTGTATATGTTGTACATGTTACATCTGTGATGTTGTGCGCATGTGGTGTTCTTATATATAGTCTGTGTACATATTGTTTATGCAATGATTAACTACAAGGTGTTAGAGATAGTGTTGTGTGAATGTTGCATATGCAGTGTTGGGTATAGATGGTGCTATGTACCTATTCAATATGCAGCGTTGTGCACATATTGTATTGTGTGCATGATGGATATGCAGTGTTTTTTGCATAAGGTGTTGTACGCATGATGGATATGCGGTGTTGTGTGCATAGGGTGTTGTGAACATGTTGGATATGCAGTGTTGCGTACATAGGGTGTTATGTACATGTTGTATATGCAGTGATATGATATATCGTGTTGTGTTCATGTTGTACATATGGTGTTGTGTTCATGATTGTACAAGTGGTTCTGTGAGCATGTGGTGCCGTGTACATGTTGTACATGTGGTGATGTGTGCATGTGGTGTTGTGTACATGTCATGCATGTGATGCTGTGTACATGTGGTGTCATGTACATGTCATGCATGTGGTACTATGTACATCTGGTATTTTGTACATGTTGTACAGATGGTACGATGTACATGTGGCATTGTGTACACATTGTGAAGGTGGTGTCGTGTACATGTGATGTTGTGTACACGTTGTGCAAGTGGTGCTTTGTATAGGTGGTACTGTGTACGTGTTGCACATATGGTAGTGGTGTACATGTGGTATTATGTGTGTGTTGTACATGCTGTGTTGTGGGCATGTGGTACTACATATGTGCATGGTATAGTCGTGGCATCGTGACATGTGTATTCATTATGTTGTACTGTGTACGTATATTTATTATGTGGTGTTGTGCATCATGTATAGATGTATTGTGTTGTGTTGTACATCAGGTGTAGGTACATGTATTGTGTGTCATTTTACATCGAGTATAGATGGATGTATTGTGTTGTACATCAGGTGTATGTGTACGTATGTGTTGTGTTGTACATTAGGTGTAGGTGCATGTATTGTGTTGTGTTGTACACTGGGTGTAGGTGTATGTGTTGTGTGTCAAGTGTAGATGCATGTATTGCATGGTGTTGTATGTCATGTGTGGTTATATGTGTGTTATTCACACTATGTGTATGTGCACATGGTTAAGGAGAAGGCATTGGGTGTTTGTCAAGTGTGGCAATCGATCCGGTGTGAGTACAAAATAAGGACAAAGGTAGAAGCTAAGGATTGATTAAAGGATAAGTACCAGTTTTTTATTTCAATTTTATTATGCATGTGATTTATGGTTCTGGTCTATGATGATTATGTTGGCTTGTTGGGGCCTGACCCAGGTTCAGAAGTGATTTAGCCAAACAAATCTCGAAACTACTAGCCCTTTCGGCAATAGTTTGCGGTGTGCGGACTGAGGTCTCACCCGAGGTATTATGGGAGGGTACTGGAACCATGTTTCTGCACCCTAGGGATGTCTTGATGAAGTCTAGGATGTTCACGAACCGAATCCACGTGCTTGCGCTATTCCACGCAGCCGTCTGTCCTCTGCAACTTGTGCAACTGCTTCTGCGCAGCTCTGTAAAGAGCGCGAAGAGGTGCTGTCTAGATCCTTAATCCTTACTGTGCTATTATTATAGATCTTAACTTAATGGTGTGGACCCAATATTCTCATTAATAATTCAACATTCATAACAAGTGTGCGCAATCATAAAACTATAAAGAGATGCATAAATATAATAGAAGCATAGACACACAATATTTCATAATCAACTTATCTCTTATTAATTCTCTGTTCAAGTACAATCCCAACTTCGCCCTGCGCACTCAGTTGTAGGGTTCTGCGTACACAGTTACAGACTCTACTAGGCTTCTGTGCACTTAGCTGCAAAGCCTCTTCCTACTACTACAACCCAAGACTCTGACTTACAGACTTAGAGCTAATTTCTCATCCCCAAAACTAAGATTGACTTTACACTTAGAGCCTCACTCTATTTATACAATCCCATGGTCCGCGGACCATGGGTAGGCCGACACACTTTACATTAAATTATATTATCTTAGGATGGACAACCCTAGACTCTTGCGCTCCGTGCCCATGTTTCGCAGGGTCTTTACATTACACTTGGTCAAAATTCGAGCTTCAAGCCCCAAAAACATGATATGGGGGGATCCGCTACCCAACAGGCCCCCAACACAATCATCGTGACTCCTCCCGAGTCACTCTACTGGTGCAGTGATCTTTGCGCAAAGTCCATCCAATTGTGCCTATGTTGTGTGAAGATCCGCAACGCACTGCCCTGTCGTTTGTTGGATCTGCTCTGCTCGCTTGGCTGAATGCTCATTGGCAGGGTTAAATCCCTGTCTCAGGTCATGCATTTCTTTCATTTGTGTGAGTTTTCCTTCAATGTTGGCCGTGATGAGTAAGGCCTCATCAATCCAAGGCTAGATGCGTGCTTTAAGTACTACCTATTTTTGGCGCGCTGCGTCCACTTGCTCCTTCAATGGCTTTGCTTGTTGTAGTCTCATGAGCTGCTAAGTTAGGAATACTATTTGCATCATCCCGTGCACATTATCATATTCCATTTGAAGCTCCCATGCCTCTATTTCCAACCACTGTATGGTAGGATCCTCCTGTAAGGTTGTGAGGACCCTGAAGGATTCTTCCAACAAAGTGGTGCAGCTCTACACTTCCTGTTCAATTTCTTCCAGCCCTTTTCAGATATCATCAGCGTGTTGTTCTCAAACTTTTGGGGGCATGGAGGGATGCACTTTTAATCATAGTTCAGAAATTTTCAAGTTGAGGTCCAACTGGATCCTTGTAGCTTCCTCCTTTGCCTCATGGAATCCACTGGCCAATTTGTGGATCCGTATTACTATTAGTAGATCTGTCGCAATTTCCAATTCTGTGACCCGATGACATGCTTCTTCTATGATTTGCTCCAACTACTAGTTTTGTGCTACCACTTCATCGCATTGTATGCTAAGCTATTCGATGTTGATTCGTTGTTCACTTAGTATTTTCACTGCGCGTCCCTCCCTAGCGCGGAGTTCTGTTATCGCTCCGTCCTGTAGCTGGTATAATATATCTCGCGGAAGGGCAGCCAAGTTTAGGCCGAGTCCCTTGATCCTTCCTACTACGGCTCTATCCTCCATGCTATCCACTGTCAGTGCTCCTTCTGACAGCACGACGGTGTTAGCCATTTTGGCCTACAATAGCTGCTCTGTTGCTAATGTTCCTGTAGCACTGTAGGTGACTACCATTCCATCTTGTGGGGGCCACACCTAAAGTCCCTGGAGTTATACCTTGAGGGCCCCCAACACATTCTGCTACTCTACCATTACTTCTTGGAGCGCTTCCCTGGTGACCTCGTAAACTATGTCACTGATGTCGTATAGATCACCCTCTGTCAGTGTAATGGGCTCCCCATCCAATTTGGAAGCCTTGGTCTTCTTTCGTGGCCTTGTTTGTTCCGTACCACGCGACCTTTTTAGTCGTGTTGATGTCATGCTCGAGCCTGTGCCTTCCGCTGTGTCATCTGTCCCTTGTCCTGTGGTCATATCCGAGCCTCTTCCCTCCTACGTTGTGATTACCCCATTTGTCGGTGTTGTTGCTGCTTTGTCCTTGGCCTTGGTCTACTTCGCAGCGGCCTTCACTGCCTCGCGGGAAGCCCTTACCTCCTCGGTGAATTGCTCATTCCGCTTCTGTTGTGCCAACAGCTTGGCGGCATCCTTCTGTCTTTGTATCGCTGCCTCATCGCGCACTGCTAGATCTGGGGCGTGCCACTCGAGTGGCCATGATTCGAGCACCGCGAACACAACGTCATCAATCACGATGAAGGGGAGTTTGGTCCATTTCTACTCTGGATCCTTTTGCGCCCTGATATACACATTATGCATATCTACCTTAAAGTCTGCAAAGCTCCGCAGGCTGTCGTATACTGTGGGTGATAGGCATGGCCGTTTGTTGATCCCCATCTGTATGCTTGCCTCCATAAGTATCCAGAAGATCTTGGTCTCACGGATCTACGTAGCATCCCTTGTTGCCCATAACGATGTGTATTTCGCTGCCTCTGGTAAGTCCTAATTAAGAGGAGGAAACTGACTGTCCTTCAGCAATTCCCCTGCGATCAACAAGATGGATAAGAGCAACCATGTGTAGTGGAAGGTCTTACCTTGCTCCTGGGCCTCCTTGCATTTCGTCAAGAACTCCTTGTAGAGGAGCTGCGCCGAGTTGAACTGTACCCCCTTGGTGCATTGCTCGGCTAGTGTGATGACGGTTTCTAGTACCTCGTTTCCGCGACATTTTCTCATCACTTTTCCTACCAGCAGCGAGGTGGCTACGCGTACCCCTTTGTTTTGAATGCTAGTAATGACGTAGCTCCTTTGCTTCTTCTCCAAATTGTATTTCTTCTTCATGGCCTCTGCGAGCGCCAAGTCTTCGCTTTGGCCAGCTATTTCTGTGGGGTCCCTTCCCGTACAGGGAAGCCGAGAAATCCTATGAATAAGCTTTACCGTGATGGGAATCGGCTCCTCCAGCCACAAGTACCCATCATGCACTAGGCAAAGCAGTTGCCTGATGACAAATATTGTGATTGGTGCCTGGTGAAAGTGTGGAATCCATAGTAGGTGGAGTAGCCCAGCCTCCTCCACCCCACGCAGCCATTTCCATGGCTGTAGCGCTGTAACTGACCCTTCCTTGCTTTGTTTCATAAGTTGGCTAGTCTCCAAATGTGGGAACTTTTCGCTGTTCGCAAGGTCCCAATCTTCAAATTTCATCATGGGCATGCGGTCCAGGACTAAACCCTCAAATAGAATTCTATTTGGGAGGAGTGGGGTTTCGAGTGCACTCTTAAGGATATCCACGTCCTTGGGTACTTTTGCTTTCCCTTTCCATGGGTGGACATATTTGGGCAGTTTTGCTGCAGAGCGCACTGGCTAAATGTCTTCCTCCATTTCTTCATCTGGTTCAATCTCTTCTATGATGGCCTGAAGATCCTCCTCCTCATCTTCTGTCTCAATATTAACTGTCTTGCCCTTGTCTTCCATAGACAGTTTACCGAACCACAGATTTCATGAAGACATACAGACCAGTCTTGCTACCTGTGGATCCTTTTTAAGCCTAGGCATCCAGGGTGATTTAGGGATTTCTGGTGCATCCCCCACCAACAGTGTAAAGCTCTGTGCAGCTCCCTTGGTTGTTGACATCATTCTGATCACGAAATCCTGTGTCTCCTTCAGCAATGTCTCAGACACTGAACTTGCTCTCACAACCTCCAAATTCGTCAGGTCCATACCCAATTGGTAGCGCAACAACTGAATTCTCAAAACACCAAGGGTTGTTCGGTGGAGAGCCACCTATGATTTATAGGCCTTTTTGACTTCAAATTCGACTGTTCCCCCCTTATTCGGCTCATTAAAGCGAGACTGGCAGCAGTTAGCCTCAAATCTAGATCTGACTTCATGTCTTAATTTCCCGTCGCCCGCTCCTCGTTGCCTTAAATTGGACATCTTGTCATGAAAAGTGGATTCAACAGTCACTTCCCAACCTACCCGCATGGAAGCGCAGCCCCCTGTGCATGGATGCGACCCACGTGTCATACTGATCCTGCGTGCAACCTCCTTGTCGCTCAGTGCCCATACAGACTCTTTTATAGTCCCGCGCTCTCTTTCAATTGCTTGGAGCACTGAGAATGTGCTTCCTATAGATAGTCAGGTGGTCGTACCACTGATGCGAGGCTTCAAGTCACCTTTCAACCTAGTTCGCGGTCCTTCCTTAGCTACCCTCGCGCCAATCAGCGCGTCGTGTTCTTCCTTATATGGTG
Source organism: Pinus tabuliformis (assembly GCA_031772625.1). Classification (NCBI taxonomy): domain Eukaryota; kingdom Viridiplantae; phylum Streptophyta; class Pinopsida; order Pinales; family Pinaceae; genus Pinus; species Pinus tabuliformis. Next base: position 361,152,145 of record CM062808.1, read on the forward strand.
CACTCCCCTGTTTACTTTGTTTAGTAAGGTGTGGTCGTAACCATGGTAGCAGAGCCAGAAATCCTCGGCGACAATCTTCTAATGTGGTGGTATGGCTGCCCATATCTTGTCCTATCCTTCTATCGATGTGACATGTTTGCGCAATTTCTTTTTCTAGTTTTCTGATTTCCGCGTCCATTAACATGCTTTTCTGCTTCAGTCGTACCCGCTCTTCTTCGAGTTTGCGAAGCTCAAGGTTCCCTCGCCGAAGGGCTTCTTGAATTTGCTTATGTTCATCCTCGCACGGTTGCATAATCCCTTCATTCTGGTCCTCGCATGCTATCCCAAATGTGGGAGCTGTTTTAGGGGGATTCTTCTCTGCTCTTATGGTTTCGTCTCTTTTCGACAATGTTGGGATTACTTCCACGCCCTCGTTTTTGCTTATGGCCCTATAGGCCCATCGAACCACTGGTATGTGTAGGTCCCAGTCAGTTCGTCTCACCTGGTAAACTCTGTTCAAGATTCCGCATAGCTTTTTGAATGCTCCAACATGGAATATTTGTGGTGTGTGTCACTTTTCTTGCTGCAACGCCTGGTTTTGATTTTCGATCCTTAGTCTGGGTTGTGCTTGCATAGCACACGTCTGCACCCATCGACACAGGTGGGTGTGCAAGCTACTTCGTCTTGGCTATCCGGCTTTTGTTTGATGCTAGGGGCTTCCAAATCGTAAGCGCATCCGTCTTCTACATCGCTAGTTTACAATGGTCTTCTGATGTGTACTGCACCATCGTGAGGGTGTTGCATGCAGTGCCCATTCCAGCGCACCGTACCACTACTGTTCTGGTACTACGCTTTCAAATTTGTCCAGGAATTCATCCACTGATGTCACTCCATCATATGTTGGTAGTTCCCTTGCCTCTGTCGTCACGCAACGCAGTGATCTAATCATCATGTTGCAATTTAGCGTGGTCACTTCGTGCAACTGGTTTTGCCAGCGTTCTACTTCTTCGTCTAAGTTTGAAGTATAGGAGTTTTCATGCTCCCATGAGATTCTCCCATCTGCAGTTCGGTTCACCCAATCCTGGTCTCACACCGTTATCTGGTAAATACAATCTAGCTCATCATCGCGCACTGGTTCGGTGTAGCACGCTCCTTCGGCTGGGTCTAGCGGGACTACTACGCGTAGGGACTTTTTCTCGAATATCATCTTCCGCTTCTTCAGGTTGATGACTCCATTCATAACAATGGCCCAGTCAATTCCTAGCAATGTGGGATAAGGATTGTTGTCATCAACAATCTCTATTACTTCAAAGTTTGTCTATGTGCTCGCGCCTTTGATATCAACTGTTACCCCTTGCAACCTTCCCATGGGAAAAATCTTCTTTTGGTTCGCCATTCATAATTGAATATGGGACCACTGTAACGCAAGCCTGCCCATACGTTCCCATGTCTGCTTGGGTAATACATTCGCGTTTGAACCCAGGTCTAAGATTACCTGATCCATTTCATATTTGCCAATCTGCGTCGTCAATCTCATTTCCCTCCCGGTGCGCAATGTATGCTTCCCCAACTTCCGAACTACGCATGGTTCCCCTGATCCCGCGCACCTGGTGATCAACTCTTGTAGACCCTTAGTTGCCTTCTTGTCACGCAGAGTTTCATGCATGTCTCCAAAAGGTAGTAAGCATAGAAGGATCCATCCCTAGCTCTAGTTGATCCTTACTACCTAAAGTAGAGGCCTCCGCGAAGTTCTTCTTAGCTTCCATGAACATCTCCTTTGCGTGTTCTAATTCAAACTCAGGTTCCTTTGTAGGAGCCTTATGAACCCATGTATCTTCCTCAGGCTGCTTCCCCTTATCCTCCCCTGTGGTCGCACCGCTTCTGAGCATCATGTTCACATTTGGGTCTTCTTCGCATGGTTCAGACCTCATCATTTGGATATTCTGAGTTGGAGGAGGCTGGAGTACCCCTTTCTCGTGCATCTGTGCGATCAACGTAGGACAATCTATCATTTCATGATCAAACTGAGCACAGTATGAACAGGATATTCTCATCAGATTGGTACAATCGCGGGCGTAGTGCCTTGGTCCTCCACAATTGTAACAAATTAACTGTCTGCGGCCCCTTCCTGACCCCATTTCTCCTCATCCTCGACCTCGCCCCTGAAATCCAACGCATGCCATCCACGCAGCTAGGTCGAGGCCTCATGTTTCTGTCTGCATTCTATAGGCTGGGGTCCGATCCATCATTAACTCGTAGCTACGACAAGTGCGCTCGTCATGGCCCACCGACCTATAGAAATTACAAAACAATTGCTGGGGAGTCTATGTATACTTCTGCAACAAATGACAGTTATCCATCGTGTGTTTTCCTCCTATCTGACAGATCGCACACCATAGCGTGGGTGTCGCACTCGGCCCTGCCTGTGCCTTTGGTCTCAATGGCATTGGTCCCCCTCCTGCCAAGTAGTTCACGAATACTAGACAATGATCCTTGTCATGGCCCTGGCCTTTGCATTTTATGCACCACACTTCCTCACGCACCTCTGGCCATGGTGCCCTATCCTGCTTCAAGCTCTACATTTCCAGGTAGAGATTATGTATTTTTGCGTGGATTTGTTGAACTCCTAGACCCGGATCTTGTATTGGTGTTTCATGCAACCTCATCGCCATTTCCAACGCTTTAGCCTGGGTAGCAAGTTTTTGTTGCGACATCGCCGTCCTCAGGTGCGGTGTTAGAGATGCCACAAACCATGTGTGATGTTGCACATCTATGAGCGTCATATTAGCCTCACAAATCGTACTCTTCAGCCACTGATCCAGATCCCACGGGGTCTCGCCTGGAAGCATCATGATCTCTTTGAACCCAATGATTGACTGTATCTCTGATTTCGGCCAGCTAAATTCTTGGTTCAGCGCATTCTGGATTTCTGCTATTCCTGCATTTGGGTGCTCATTAGAGTGCTTGATATACCATGTCAACACGCGATCCTACAGTGCGCTCACCAATGTAGCCTTCTTAATGTTGTAGTCTGTGACCCCTTGTGCTTCCCACACTACTCTTACCATGAACCAGAACTGGTTCAGATCCTCATTCCCTACTCCTTTGAATATGGGTAGCTTGATCGTGCTTGCCATACTGAACTGCGGGGTTGGTGGAGGTGGAGTGGGTGGAGATGGAGGTGAAGGAGGTGAAGCAGGTGGTGGCATGGGTGGGGGTGGTAACTGTGGAATGCGCTGCCTTATCAAACTAACCGCGCTTCTTAGAGAGATCCGAGCGAGCTCTTCCTTGCTCTCTCGCGAAGGTGAAATTAAGGGACTGTTTCCTACTTCCCTGCTACCTTTGTAGATCTTTCCAATCTGCATCGTTCCAAACATTAATGTATTTGAATAACCCGCTTTTCACATAGCATCTTAATCTAGGTATTCAAATATTTAATGTACTTACCTCGTGGCCCCTTGGGAAAACGTCGTTCTGCTTCGCTGTAGCTCATGGTCATGTCTATCACAAACTCAGTGATGAATCCCCCTATTATCCGCTCGAGCCAACAGTCCACGGCTCGTGTGATCTTATATTCTGATGCTTCTAGTCTGCGCACTAATCCTGAAGTCCACACTATCAGTTGGTTGAGCTTGCACCTTCCCTGGTTGTCAGCTAACCTCGTGATCCACTCATACAGTTCTGAAGGAAAGGATGCGAAGAAGATCTCGTGGATTTCCATATATACGTAGCGATCTAGCCACTTTTTCTCGGATACCTACGGAGTTCTGATTTCCTGTGTCACGAACTCGTGAATCTTCTTGTCCAACCACTCTTCAATTTCCTTCTTTGTTGGGTTCCAATGGCATGACATTAGACATCCGTTAGGAAGATCCCAGTCTAGGCAATGGAACCATTTTTTGGCTTGTTGGGGCTTGAACCAGGTTCAGATGTGATTTAGCCAAACAAATCCCGAAACTACCGGCCCTTTCAGCAACAATCCACGGTGCGCAGACTGAGGTCTCACCCGAGGTAGTATGGGAGGGCGCTAGAACTAGGTTTCCGCACCCTAGGGATATCTTGATGAAGTCTGGGACGTTCGCGAATCGAACCCGAACACTTGCACTGTTCCACGCAGTCGTCTGTCCTCCGCAACTTATGCAACTGCTTCCGCATAGCTCTGTAAAGAGTGCAAAGAGGTGTTGTCTAGATCCTTAATCCCTACTGTGCTATTATTATATATCTTAACTTAATGGTGTGGACCCAATATTCTCATTAATCATTCAACATTCATAACAAGTGCACGTAATCATAAAACTATAAAGAGATGCATAAATATAACAGAAGCATAGACACACAATATTTTAGAATCAACTTATCTCTTATTAATTCTCTATTGAAGTATAATCCCAACTCTTCCTTGCGCACTCAGCTGCAGGGGTCCGCGCACACAACTGCGGACTCTACCAGGCCTTTGCGCACTCAGCTGCAGAGGCTCTTCCTACTACTACAACCCAAGACTCGGACTTACAGACTCAGAGCTAATTTCTCATCCCCAAAACTAAGACTGACTTTACACTTAGAGCCTCGCTCTATTTATACAATCCCATGGTCCGTGGACCATGGGTAGCCTGACACACTTTACATTAAATTACATTATCTTAGGTCAGACAACCCTAGACTCTTGCGCTCTGTGCCTGCATTTCGTGGGGTCTTTACGTTACACTTGATCAAAATTCGGGCTTCAAGCCCCAAAAACATGACACGTTGTGAAAGTGGTGCTTTGTATAGGCGGTACTATGTACGTGTTGTACATATGGTACTGGTGTACATGTGGTATTGTGTGTGTGTTGTACATGTTGTGTTGCGGGCATGTGGTACTACATATGTGCATGGTATAGTCATGGAATCGTGACATGTGTATTCATTATGTTGTACTCTGTGTATGTATATTTATTATGTGGTGTTTCACATCGTGTATAGAAGTATTGTGTTGTGTTGTACATCAGGTGTAGGTACATGTATTGTGTGTCATTGTACTTCGAGTATAGATGGAAGTATTGTGTTGTACATCAGGTGTATGTGTACGTATGTGTTGTGTTGTACATCAGGGGTAGGTGCATGTCTTGTGTTGTGTTGTACACTATGTGTAAGTGTATGTGTTGTGTGTCAGGTGTAGATGCATGTATTGCATGGTGTTGTATGTGTGTGATTCACACTATGTGTATGTGCACATGGTTGAGGAGAAGGCAATGGGTGTTTGTCAGGTGTGGCAACCGATCCGGTGTGCGTACAGAATAAGGACAGAGGTAGAAGCTAAAGATTGATTAAAGGATAAATACTAGTTTTTTATTTCAATTTTATTATGCATGTGATTTATGGTTCTGGTCTATGATGATTACATGTGATCTATGATTCTGGTTTATGATGGTTACATGTGATTTATGATTTTGATCTATGATGGTTTTGTTTTGAGATAACCTGATGTGATATGTTTATACATGATGATTTGTTCAAAGATGCTAGTTTGACTTGTTCTGACAAGAAGTAAACGAGATTTCAAGTGTACCTTATTGACGAGCTACCAATGAGGTATGATGTGCATTTATTTCAATTTATTTTAAATCTAATGGAAGGTATGTGCTTGGTATAGGAAGCACGAAAATGCTCAGTTCGGTGGTTGAAATTCACTGAGTCAATGATATTGGCCCACAGTTGGTCTTTAGCCTTACCTATAGGTTCATTGGTTGTTAGTTCTTTTTCCAGGATTTTTATTCTTTCATTCATCCTTGTATCCTTTTGTTGTTCTCCTTTATGCATGATCTAGGCAAGTCTGTAATCTGTCTCCAGGCTGGTGACTTTCTCCTTCAGTCTGTTCATCTCCGTGGTCTAAATGGACATTTCTTCCATTGCTTTGACCATCCTGTTTGCTTCATCACTTGTGCAGGTTGTTGTTGTTGATCATGTTGCTGATGTAGTCAGTGCAGATGTTGGTAGTGCAGTGGCCATTGGAGCAGTGGGAGCTAATGTTGCTACCAAAGTAGAAGGGAGAGTTGTGGTCACTATTGGAATGACAGTTGTAGGAGCATTATCAATACTAGCTTGTTTGAGCTGAATCAAGCTATCTAACTCCTTCTCCATATCGTTTAATTGGTCATTCCACTACAACACTAAGTCCATCATTTCCTTATGATTGGTCTAGCTTTCCAGGACTTCCTTTGTCTGTGGGTATTGTAAATGAGGCAACTTGAGCTATTTCTTGAGGGTTGCTATGTCCTCATTCTTCTTTTTGATCAGTTTCTTTGTGGCCTTAACATCACTTGGGTCATGGCCCAGTTCAATGACCAAGTCCTCCAAGGACTTTATCCTGGTGTCATTAGCCTGTGAAGAGGCTGTCTCCAATTTGTACTAAACTGTTACACTATCCAATGAATCCTGCAGCTTGTAAGCAGCCATGGCCTTTGTTGTGAGGGTGGAGTAGATCATTTCTCCAGCCTGCTTGTGAAACTCTATTTGATCAATGGGATGAACATCCCTGGCCAAGACCTCAAAATTTGTCTTCTTGTAGTCTACTGAGGTCTTTGGTTGTTGTATAGTGAGCAACAAAAATGAGACATGCATTTTTCCTTCTTTGATGTCAAAGGCTTACATCAGTCTGGTCTGGTTTGGTGGTGTAAGCTTGAGGTACTTGGCATATGTTTCTGCTTTCAGTTTCTCATGTAGAAATTTTGAATAATATGACACTTATTCACAGAGATTATCCCGATTATACACTATTGCGGAATACATGCACAATACATAATCTCCTCTACATTGATCATCAATTGAACAACATTACAAACAATGAAACATCAATCACATGCACACATTAACACAATATGTAACCCAGGGAAAGATTACAACTGAAAACCCCACACTATCTGTATATTAATGATTGAGAACATGTAACAATACATAGTACAATACTCCTCACAAGTACTCAGTACTATCTCCACCTGTTACACATAAAACTAGCTCAGATCCGAACAAGTCACAGGTTCAAATCTTCTCCATTGCTTTGCCTGCCTCTATTGCACACAATACCATGTGAAAATCACTCACCCTGGAAATCACATGAGCACAGGCTATTTCATTGGGCATATACTGAGCAATTCTCATGGGCATACTCAATCCTTTCATTGTGCAAGATCTCATGCATAACTATAGTCACAACTGATAGCAATCTCAACCTCTAACACCTGTCTCCACTGAACTGTACATGCACTGAGTTAACTGATGTATTCTTGAGTTGCATTATGAGTTAATAATTAGTGAATTAATTTAATCAATTAATTCACACCACTCATCACTAGTCTATTTGCAGTTAGACTAATTACAACTAGTTTAACAAAGTCAAACTGAACACAACTCCATCAACTCTACATCCAACTCCACAGAACTCACATGCATGAGTTCTAACTGATGTCCTGCATGCAATAGCTCAACTGACGCATAAGAAAAGCACATTTCCTTCTGACAGCTGCATGTGCCACATCTGTAGCTCAAACTGAAGTGCTCCAAGAGGATAAGATAAATTTTATAGTCTAAATATTATTATGAGACAATAATATTTGACTTTTCTATTTTTAGCCTGGTAGTCTAAAAATAAACTTTGATCACATCGCTGTGAACCAGAAATAGAAGTCCATCTATTTTTCCCAACATGACCAATCATCCATAAACAACATCCTGCAACTCATAGACCATGATCCATATGTCTAAAAATAGACATAGTCTAAAAAAAGACTTTGCGCCATAATTTGCCTGTGGGCCCACTTAGTGAAGTCGACTCCTTTCCACTAAGCACCATCATCTTGTTGCATTCTCAACACTCCCTCTCAACAAGATATGGATTATCAACAACCCCTATCCTACCTCAGTGGTATTTGAATTTTCTCCTGGTGAGTGCCTTCGTCAAGATATCAGCATCCTGATCCTTCGTTGGAATGTATGAAAGTAACATGATTCTCTGCTGCACACAATCTCTGATATGATGGTACCTGATGTCATCCGTTGATCTCCCTACCCAATCTGCATCCTCCTGTTTGTACCAAGATCCATATCCTGATGTGCCTCTCAAATAACGCAATAGATGCTTGCCTTCCTTCCAGAAGAGCTTGGTAGGCTTAACCATAGCTTGTGAAATCTGGTTAACAGCATAGCATATATCAGGTCGTGTATTGACCAGATACATAAGCGACCCCACCAACTGTCGATAAATAGTGGCATCCACTTCTTCTGCCAAAGTGGCATCCTCCTTCCTCTAACCTCCAGGAAGAGGAGTGTCAACAGGCTTGCAGCCATGCATATTGAACTTCTCCAGTATCTCCCGAGCATACTTACCCTGAGAAACAAATAGTCCATCACTGCGCTGCCAAATTTCCAATCCCAGGAAATAATGAAGGAGGCCCAAGTCCTTCATTTCAAACTCCTTAGCAAGATCATACTTGCATGAAAGTATCAACAGCTCATCACCCATTAGAATCAAATCATCTACATACAGTACAATGATAAGCAACTTACCCTCCACCACAATATGGCATAGGTTAGGATCCGCCTCACCCCTGGAGAATCCAAGTCCGGTGAAATAGCTATCTATCCGTGTGTACCAAGCACATGGTGCTTGTTTCAACCCATACAGCGCTCTCTTAAGCTTGCACACATGTGACTTGCTGCTGAAGATCTCAAAACCTTCGGGCTGCTCAATGTACACCTCCTCCTCAATGACTCCATTGAGGAACACAGTCTTCACATCCATCTGATGAATGTGCCACCCCATCTGCGCTGAGAGAGCAAGAATCATCCGTATAAAAGAATACCTTGCGACAGGTGCAAAGGTCTCCTCATAATCGATCCCCTCTATCTGTGAAAAACCTCAGGCAACAAATCTTGCCTTGTACTTCTCCACACTCCCATCAGCTTCCTGCTTAACTTTGTAGATCCATCTCGAACCCACCATTGATTTCCCTTCCGGTCTTGGGACAATCTCCCATGCACTGTTTCTGACAATCGAATCATACTCTTCTACCATGGCGTCTACCCATGCGGGATCCTCCACAGCTTCCTCGAAAGAGGATGGCTCAGTCACAACGCATTTGCTCATAAGATCCATGTATCCAGTGTACTGATCAAGTGACTGTATCTACCTGCGTTGGGTTGTAGGTGGTCCTACAACTTTTTCTGCATCTTGAGCCAGTCGCTCAGCTTCTGTCAAGCGCTTTTGCCCTCTGATGGTTGGCACTGCATGAGTGGTTTCTTCCACTCCATGAACCTTGTCCTGTGGCTAATCCACATCCTGAAGCTCATCTTTAGGAACTAATAGCTCCTCATCTGCATGCAAGTGTAGCTCCCTCTCAAGCGAACACTTCATGGCTTTCTCCTCCTGAAATTTTATATCCCGTCGCACAACAGTTTTACCACTGTCTGGCAAATACACACGATAGTTGTGGGGCGTATCAATGTACCCCAAAAATATCCCAACTTCTACGGTCGGCTCCAACTTCTTCCTGGCATCCTTCCTCACATGCATGTAAACATTAGCACCAAAAATCCTCAAATGAGAAAGATCAGGCTTCTTACCAGAATAAGCCTCCTCAGGTGTGCTCATGCCAAGTATCTTGTGAGGATAACGGTTCTGCACATATACTGCAGTATTGCATGCTTCCGCCCAAAAGAAAAGGGGTAGGCCCTGATCATGCAACATCACCCATGTAGCACCCACGATCGTTCTGTTCTTCCGCTCAGCAACCCCGTTCTGTTGTGGGTTATGGGGAGCTATGAGCTCTCTTCGAATCCCTTCTGCCTTGCAGAAATCCCTGAACTCGCCAGAGATGTGTTCACCACCATTATCGCTCCTAAGAGCCTTCACCTTCTTCCCCGACTCCTTCTCGACCAGTGCTTTGAACTCACAGAACTTTGAGTATGTCTTGCTCTTCTTTTGCATGAAGAAGATCCAGCACTTACCAGAGAAATCATCAACAAAAATCACATAATGCCTGTGTTTTGCTGTCGAAGCTACTGAGAAAGGTCCACACACGTCTGTGTGAATTCTCTCAAGGATCATCGTGGCATGAATATCCTTCTCGTGAAAGGTGGCTTTCACAAACTTTCCCAAAGTACACCCCTTGCACTAATCTGACTCCATAAGAGTGCCTTTAGGAAGCCCTGTAGTGATCTGCTGCAGTATTATCAAGGCTCCATGGTGAAGGTGACCCAATCTCCTGTGCCACAACTCGCCATCATCCCGGCTCACCAATCCTTTTGCCTTGCATTCCATTGCTGTGCATCCATCTACATGCAACTGATAAAGGTTCTTCACTCGAACCCCTATCTTTCGGGTTTCTCCAGTTGTCTTGCTGCGAAAGAAAGCCTTTCCCTCGCTGAAGACAACATCATATCCCTTGTCTTCTAACATCGCCACAGAGATAAGATTCTTCTTCAATCCTGGAACATGCATCACTTCCTTCCATATGAAGGGTTTACCAGACTCCCTCTCAAAGGAAATGATATCAATACTAGTCGCACTGTATCTACCATTATCGCCCATCTCGATGTGCACTCCAAGATCTTTGTCCTCCAGATCAGAAAACAAATCTCGATCTCCTATCATGTGAAAAGACGCACCACTGTCCAAGAACCACACCATTCCCATCACACTTGAAACCAAGCATGAGATCAATGAAAAATCAAGCTCAAACTGCGAGGCTAGAGCCTCTCCTACTGCAGATCCAACAACTTGCTTGTTCTTCTTCTTCTGCAGACAATTAGTGGCATAGTGTCCGTGCTAGTGACAGTGAAAGCACTTCACCTTGGACATGTCTTGCTTCTTGCCTTTCGCACTAGACTGAGAATCTTTCTTGCTCTTCCCCTTCTTTGCTTTGGCAGCCAAAGCACAATTTTCTTCATCAGTTCCCTTTGATGAAGATTCGTCCCAGGTATTCCGCCTGATCTCCTCTTGCACAAGATCTGACCAAAGTCTCTCCCATCCTGGCAATTTCTCCCGACCATTGACAGAGTCCTGATAGGAATTCCAACTCTTCGAAAGACCAAGGAGAGCCAAGCTCACCAAGTCCTCATCATCGACAGTTACCCCCACACTTCCCAACTCATCCCGACACTGAGTGAACTTCATGAGATACTTGGGCATACTGTCTCCCTTCTCACATTTGATGTTTCTGAGTTTATCCTTGAGTGCTAGCTTCCTCTGATCGCTCTTGCTTTGGAACAGATCTGTCAACACTTTCCACATCAAGTATGGAGAAGCCTTTCCATGCAAGCTGGACACAATGTGATCCTTCACGCCCTCCAACAGAATCCTTGGACACTTTGTTGTCTTCTTTTGTTAAGCATCAACCTGCGCAACATCAGTAAGCTTTGGGACATCAGCCTCTATGAAATCCTTCAGCCTATTATCATCCAACACTACCTCCATCCTGTCCTTCCATGCAATATAGTTTGTGCTGCCCTCAAGAGCATACTCCAATCGCAATCCGTTGAAAGACATTGCCACGTTGATACCAAGAAAACACTGCTGCAAGTTCAAATTCCACCAAATCCAAACTCAACTGCCTCTGATCTAGAATTCGTGATAACAAAGTATTTCTTGTACAGAGATTAACTGTATGGGCTTTTACCAGATATCTCACCTTCCAAAGAAAGGATGAATCTAGAGGTTACCTGGCCCGATTACAGACTCTGCCTGAAGAAATAGAATGTAAACACTTTCTGAATAGTAGATCTGATGATCAACAACTCTAATACCATGTAGCAATTTTGAATAATATGACACTTATTCACAGAGATTATCTCCATTATACACTATTTCGGAATAAATGCACAATACATAATCTCCTCTACGTTGATCATCAATTGAGCAGCATTAAAAACAATGAAACATCAATCGCATGCACACATTAACACAGTATGTAACCAGGGGAAATATTACAGCTAAAAACCCCACACTATCTATATATTAATGATTGAGAACATGTAACAATACATAGTACAATACTTCCCACAAGTAGTCAGTACTATCTCCACCTGTTACACACAAAACTAGCTTAGATCCGAACAAGTCACAGGTTCAAATCTTCTCCACTGCTTTGCCTACCTCTATTGCACACAATACCATGTGAAAATCACTCACCCTGGAAATCACGTGAGCATACGCTATTTCACTGGGCATATATTGAGCAATTCTCATGGGCATACTCAATCCTTTGATTGTGCAAGATCTCATGCACAACTATAGTCACAACTGATAGCAATCTCAACCTCTAACATTTGTCTCCACTGAATTGTACATGCACTAAGTTAACTGATGTATTCTTCAGTTGCATTATGAGTTAATAATTAGTGAATTAATTTAATCAATTAATTCACATCACTCATCACTAGTCTATTTGCAGTTAGACTAATTACAACTAGTTTAACAAAGTCAAACTGAACACAACTCCATCAACTCTACATCCAACTCCACAGAACTCACATGCATGAGTTCTAACTGATGTCCTGCATGCAATAGCTCAACTGACTCATAAGAAAAGTGCATTTCCTTCTGACAGCTACATGTGCCACATTTGTAGCTCAAACTAAAGTGCTCCAAGAGGATAAGATAAAGTTTATAGTCTAAATATTATTATGAGACAATAATATTTGACTTTTCTATTTTTAGCCTGGCAGTCTAAAAATAGACTTTGATCACACCGATGTGAACCAGAAATAGAAGTCCATCTATTTTTCCCAACATGACCAATCATCCATAAACAACATCCTGCAACTCATAGACCATGATCCATATGTCTAAAAATAGACATAGTCTAAAAATAGACTTTGCGCCATAATTTGCCTGCGGGCCCACTTAGTGAAGGCGACTCCTTTCCACTAAGCTCCATCATCTTGTTGCATTCTCAACATCTCATTCCTCATATTTATTTATTTAACTCTATCTTTGATGTCCTTTTCCTTGTCAGCTAGCCTAAAATAGGAAGAAACCTCCATACTCTTTTTTCTCTCTATCATCTGTATGTTGGAGGTTGATGGCCACTATGTTTCCTCTGATGCAGCTACTTCTTTACCTTTCTGTCCCATTGCCTCAGTGTCAGTTATTTCCCCTGATGCAATGTTCTCCTCCTGTTCAGACACAGGATCCAATTTGGGCCTTTTGCTTGGCTCTAACATCTCATTAGTAGTTTCCATGGCAGAGCTAGATGCCTCACCCTGCTCCTCTTAGGATTCTTCTCTTCATTGGCTAGGGTCTGTATGATAGGAGGAATGTTCATTAGCTCCCCTTGTTCTGGAACTTGCAAGAAAGAGTTGTGAACAAATTGTCTTTCCAAATCAATAAGTGTGTTCTCTACATCCACAACAGTGTTGTCCATGTCAATCAAGGTTTTCTCCACCCACTCATTCTAGTTAGCAAACTATTCAATGTCAGGCCTTGGGTGGTGGATGTATGCTCCCAACTTGACCCTGAGTCTAAGCTTGTTTATGACTCCATGAGGGTCATAGTGCCAGATGAAACTGTTTCTGAATTTCATTAGTTGAAGTAACCTGTCGGCCTCTGGTCCAACCTCTCTGTTGTTTCAAATAAATGGGCCCATTTGGTTCTTCACTTTGAATTGGGTTTTCTTCCTATAAGCTAGGAAGTGGATCTCATCAGAGTTGATGATTTTCCTGAAGTACTCAAGAGCAAATATCCTCATAGGGAGGTATTTGGGAAACTTATAGGGGGCTAGTTCACAGCCATAAATTCTGATCTTAGTATGGTTTTGGTACAAGTACCAATCACCCACCTTACTGTTCTTGGCCAATTGTAGTACTCTCTTGATCTCTGGGCTAATTCTAGGCCGAGTCTTAGAAGTTAGCATGTTCATGATTGGGTACACAAAGGAGTCTATGAAGTCTTTGTAGGTGAATGTTGTGGAAAACTTGTGGAGCAAGGGTGTCTAGTAGATGACTGATCTCTCCTTTCCCTTGGTGTCCAATTTATGTATCCTCAAAGGGAACTTATCTGTCTGGTAATACAAGAACATATGAAACAACATTGAAGAGTATTTGAAAACTCTTTCAGTGGGAAGGCTAGTGAATTGTTCATTCATTATGTTTGCAATGAACTGGGCATAATTAAACATGATAGTTGGAGGCTTGCCTGGAGTGAAAATGGATAGGAAGGCCATGATGACCTCATCTACATGCTCATCTAATGTGTATCCTAGGATGCATGAGAGCATGGTGATTATTCTCCTACCAGTCTCTGAAAAAATAGTGGCAACATAGGGTGGAATGTCTATAGGAGTATGGCATTCCTCAATGGTGAAATCTGGAAAATTTGTTTTATTTTGACTGGGTCTAGTGTGATATAAAGGTCCAACAGGTTTCCAATGGATAAAGGGATCAGATTAGGACTAGGCTGGATTTGCAGCATGTGGTTGATAGATTCAGGAGTAATGGTGAATAATAACTCATGGTTTGGTGCCATAATAGCCCTTTGGCTAGGGATATAGTAGGCATGGAGAAAATGTACAATGTCTGGGAATGGGTGAACTTCTAGGAATGTATACTTGGGAAAATTGGATTCCCAAAGGTTGATGTCATCAGCATGGTTTACGAACCTATCCTTACTCCAGCAGTGGATTATCAAAAGGTGGCTTGGAGTAGCAGTGTCTTTGATTTGGAAATCCATGTCTGCTAGGGCCAAATGGTCAATGTCTAGGTGAGGGTTTGAGAGCGGTCTGACATCCAGAGAGGTCTAGGAAACCATATTTGTGATAAAATATGGAAATTGGGCCTATACATCTCGTGGAAATGAGGTATTAACAACTCTAATATGGGGATAGGGTAATGGAAATTTTGTAGGATAGGGGTTTTGGTATTTGAGGGGAAATACTCTCAATTTAATGGAAATTTATTAATTTCAATTACTTTAATGTTTGAATTTACTGTATACTTTTGAATTTGAGAGGGTTGTTGGTGGTTTGTTTTCAAATACCTGGAGTTTAAGGTTCAGATTGCAAATTGGTTTTGATTCTGGTTGCAGAGGGTTTTGTGGCTTCAGTCACACACTGGAGGGCTAAACTAGGCTTCCAGAGCATGTTTGGGAGGCAATTGATGGTCAGAACTAGTTGCAGAAGCTCAGGGAGTGCAGGAAAGCTTAAGACACTTTCACAGAGCAAACGAGCAAAAAGGGTGAAAATGGGGGTCTGCAGACTTTTAACCGGGGACAATTAGAAATTGGCGAGAGATTAAGTTAGTGAATAGTGAGCAGTTATTTCTTTCAGTGGGGAGGTGGTTTCGGGGGTCATCACACTGCTTTTGAGTGATGGGTGGTATTTTCCCAAGAGCATGCGGCTTAACATGGTGCTGCCACATAACCCAAGGGGGCCCGACCAATACCGCCCAGATCGCGTGCTCTCGGGTCGGTAAAGGTCGGGAGATGAATGGGTGTGATATGGGTGAGGGTCATAGGATCTGGGGGTGCAAGATCCAATGACCATCGCGTGGCGGAGTTTCACAGCGAGAGATGGGGGAGACATTTAGAGGGGCCAAGGGGTTAATTACACTTAAGTGTAATTAATCAATGGATAAATGATGGGTTATTCTGTAATGCGGGTTTATGGAGTATAACGGGTAAAAGTGAATTTGCGGGGTTAATAAAGTAATGCAGGAGGGGAATAATAGTTAGGATAAGAGGTTTTAGTGGGTTGTTTTTGGGGGTTTTTAGGAAAATTAACCAAGGGGAAGTGAATTTTTACATGGGGAAAGGGTTTCACACTAGGGAAAAAGGGTTCTTGGGTAGGGGAATGAGTTTGGAGGGTATTTTTCTAGGGAATTGTGTGAAACCAAGGGGTAGGAGTCAAAATCAAGGAAAAAGGGGCTTGCATAAGAAATGAAGTGGTAAAGGGAAAATTATTAAGTATGTAGTGAGGGGTGAACTGGAATAGGGGAAGTTAACCAAATGAACTTATGAGCATCCTTTTTCTTTCATAACTGCTCCTGCACACCGAAACACATGATTAAACATGATAGATGTGCTTATTCCTCAAATAGCTTGTATTTCTTCAACCTTTCTTCTACTTACCCTTTTACTTACTCTAACATTTTTTCTTCATTTTATTGGGTGCACTTAAGCTAGAAAACCCTTTTCTTTCCTTTTTCTTTTATGAAACAAACTATCTACTTTTAACCTTATATCTTCCAAGGGCTCAAATTAAGCTGATGAGCTCCTTTTATTTTCTCTACCTATATATTGATCTGCCAAGATTAAACAGTTTGGCTAGATCTTTATTCTCTAACTATAAACATGGAATTCAAAACATGAAATAGTCAAGATTAAATAGCTTGACTATCATGGGTTGTGGCAAGTATGGCAAGCTGCACACAACCATTATTTTTAGACAATGAAGTAAAGAGTAGTGGAACTTGGACTTGCACACTTTCATGATCTATTTTTGTTTTTGGTTCATATTTTTTTCACTTTTTTTATCTTTTTTATTCTTTTTGTCCTTTGATATTTCTTTTGGGACATACCCTCTTTATATTTTTTATTTTAATATGGAAAAAATTTGCAGAAAGAAAAGGTATGTACAATATTACAAGACTTAACCTCAACTAATTCAAAATTATGAATCCTATCACTATAGGACTCTAACAATGGCTCCACATGGGGATGGCATTTCCTGGTGAAATGTCAAGAACTCTAAAGATCAGTAGCCTTTGAATTGTGACTGTAGTTACCTTGTGAACTGTCCTTCTGTGATTCTTCTTTATTGATAGTTATGATGATGAATCCTTCAAAGCTCAGGGCCTTCTCTCCGAGCTTCAACTTCAAAGGATTACCATCCAATCCAATATACACTCTGCAATGTTATGTACAATGATGCAAAGTAAAGTGAACTATTGTGAGTCAGTGGAAAAATAATGCTTCAACATTCTACCATTAACAGGTCCTCCTGGTAGATCTGATCCATCTATCTCTCTCAAGAAAAAGGCATTGTTTCCCCTGTAGCCATAAATGACATAAGGCCCTTGCCACAAAAAATCAATTTTTCCATGCTTGCCTTTGTATTCTCTCCTTGAATCCCACTTAAGGACTTTATCTCCTATGTAAAAATCATCTACTTTATTTTTTTTATCAAAAACCTTCTTGATTTTGTCCTAGATTACATATACTCTCTCTGGTATGCTGCAGGTGTATGGTCTGATTTATTCTTCTCTAAATATCATTTGGTTCCACCTGTAATTCCTGGATGATCTTCATCACTGGCACTCCCAAAGATGATGGAAAAACTGCATCCATCCCATATACTAACTGGTAGGGAGATGTGCCAATAGACTTCTTGGTAGTTAGTCTATCTTCCCATAAGGCATTGACTAACTTCTTGTTCCATGTCTTTTTGTTATCTTCGAGCAATTTCTTAATGATATTGACTAGGCTTTTGTTAGATGATTCTGCAAGTCCATTACCTTGAGGGTAATAGGCTATGGAGTGGGCAAGGGTGATGTGGTATTTGTTGCAGAAGTCTATCATTCTCTTAGATTTAAAGGCAGCTACATTATCAGTAATGAGCTTCTAGGTACATCCAAATCTTGACAGGATATTATTCTCTAGAAAGGAGATAATGACAGTGTTTGTGGCTTGTCTAGAAGGTATTGCTTCTTTCCATTTGGTGAGATAGTCAATAGTTGTCAGAATCCATTTGTGCTAAGCTGACGAGGCTGGGTGTATTTCTCCAATGAATTCTAACCCCCATTGTTGAAATGGCATTTCAGTGGAAATTGGTTTAAGAGGCAAGGGTAAAATTTTTCTCTTTCCCTCAAATATCTGGCATTTATGACAGGAGGTCACATGTTTCTTAACATCTACAAACAAAGTGGGCCAGTAGAAACCAGCCCTCGGCATTTTTTCAACAATAGTCTTCCAGTACAAGTGTCCTCCACAATCCCCGGCATGAAACTCTTGCATGATTTTATCAGTTTCATTCTTCAGTAAACAATTCAAAATAATACCACTATTGTCTTTCCAAAACAATGCATTATCTATGATACAATACTTTAATGAATTCATCTTTAAAAATATAGCTTTAGTTCTTGTTAAACCAGGAGGAGCTTGTAAATTTTGTAATACAAATATAATATCTGTGTACCAGGGTGAATAAGTAAAAGGTTCATTGATTGGTGGAGTCGCCATCTCCTCCTGGTCACCAAGGGCACTAATGAAGTTTATATCAAGGGCCTGACAGTTCGATTCAGCCATGAGTTTGGCTAAACCTTGGCCTTTGATAAGCTTACTTGGCTTTATATGTATGTCATATTCCAATATTGCGGCAATCCATTTGCCTCTTTTCCCTTCATCCCATTTTCTGTCAAAATGTCCTTAACTACAGAATTTGGAACATAAGCAATAATGTGAGAATAGAGAATGTATACTCTGAAGTCTTTGATAGCCTTTACTAAAGCTAATGCTTGTTTTTCCATTATATTTTATTTGAGTGTGGCATCTCTTAAGGATTTACTAAAAAACGCAATTGGTTGTTCATATCCTTGGTTGTTCTTTTGCAGCAAGACTGCTTTAATGGTGTGTTCTGAAGCAAAAGAAATAAAATCCTTGTTAAAATCTAGACTTATCAGAACTGGAGTTTTGGTTAAGGCTTCCTTGATGGATTCAAAGGATTTTTTGGCCTCCACTGTCCATTTAAGTGTAGAGTCCTTTCTTAACATGTTGTTTAACTCTCTAATCAGTTCTGCTAGATTTGAAATGAATCTCCTAAGTTTATCTTACCTAGAAATGACTGTAACTCTCTAATGTTTCTAGGATGGGTAATGGTCAAAATGGCCTATATTCTAACAGGATCTATTCTAATCCATATTTAGATATGATATGTCCCAAAAATTTTCCCTCTTCCAAACCAAAGAGTGTCTTTTTGGGGTTTAAATAAATCCCAAATTTTCTACATTTTATAAATACTCTTCTCAGGTGGTCTAGGTGTTCATTGGCAGATTTAGAGAAGACTGTGATGCCATCTTGGTATACTGCCAGGAAGTCATGGATCTCCTTGGAAAAAGCTATATCCATAGCTCTTTGAAATGTGGTACCTACGTTCATTAGTCCAAAAGGCGTCTTCAAATACATGAAGGTACCCTAAGGAGTAGTAAATGAAGTTTTGGCTTGGTCCTCTCGTTGAACTAAGATATGGTTATACCCAGAGAATCCATCTAACAGTGAAATCCTGGATGAGCCCACTACCCTCTGCAGTATATGGCCCATTTTTGGTAGAGGGTAGTTATCTTTTAGTGAGACCTTGTTTAAATTTCTGAAATCTACACAAAGTCTAATTTCACCAGTCTTTTTCCTAGTAGTGACTAAGTTTGAAATACAATCTGAGTATCTAATGGGGGCTATAATTTGGGCATCAAACATTCTTTTAACTTCTTTCTCAATAGACAGCATAAGAACTGGGTTTATTCTCCTAAGTTTCTGTTTGAAAGGTTTATGATCTTCTTTTAGAGGTATTTTGTGTTGGATTATGCTAGTGTGATAAGACTTTAGGTCTTCATAACTCCAGGCAACAGATTGATGTATTTAACCTTTTCCTCTGGAGGTAAGGCTTTTGATATTTTAATGAGTTTCAGGTTTCTCCTTAGTTCCTATGTTAACCTCTTCTATGTCATCTTTCAAAGGTTCCATTTTGGGTTTCTTAGCTACATCATTAGAGTCAAACAAATCTTTTAAAGGGACTAATCCATTAGGCAAAAAATTATTTTTCAGATTAAGAATTGCAGGATCATCATTCATTATTTCTTCAATCTCTACATTCTCTAAACTATCTATTTCTACTCTAATAAATTTAGTTGGTTTAGCTATATCTAAAATATTTACATCTATGTTAATTTCTATATTATTGTCTATTGTACCATCTGTATCTATATTGCAATTCTGAAACTCACCTTCATTGTTCATGAAATCGTAAATCTGAGAATCCTGGGAGAAAATATGCCAATAATTTAGGTTGTCTGGTATAAAATGCCTATGTCTAACTTCTTTAGTGTACTGATGGTTGGATTGAAATGGAAATTTACAAGTACTAGCAAAAGTGGCCAGACTGTGGGCCTGCATGTTTTGTTTTCTAGGAATGGCAGCAAAGTTTGTTTCTAGGAGGTCTTTGATCAAATCTAGGAAACTATCCCTATATTGACCAAGTCTAGGATTGTTTACAGAGTATTCATCATTAATTTGTTTAATAATCAGCTTTGAGTATCCCATGATGGAAACTATTTTGGCTCCAAGTTTCCTAACCAATTGTAACCTTAGAATTAGGGCTTCATATTCAGCCATGTTATTGGTACACTTGAAGTTCAATCTGAAAGCATGTCCCTCAGCATGATTATTCTCCATATTATGGATCCACACTCCTGCACTAGCTCCTAACCTATTCAAAGACCCATCAAAGTCTAGATGCCATAGTGACTCATGAAAAATGTTCTCACTATTAGCAAATCTGTATTTCAGGTCTTTAGCTGTGATTTCCTTATTGTCATGTTCCACATTGTACAAGATAAAAGAGTCCATATCTGAATGCATGGAGTATATGGGAAAGTTTTGTGGTTTTTCATCACAACTCACCATGTATTTCATCAAGGTCTCTCTATATAATTTTCTTGGTTGGCCAAAAACAGATATTGTGGCATAAGACATATCCAACTGCAAGGATCCCTGCAATTCTACTCCCCATGAGGGATATAGCAGCATTCCATATTTCAGTGGGATGTCTGCAACTACTATGTCCATTAGAATACTCTTTGCAGGGAACTAGACAAGAGTTACACATAGGTCCTTGATCAAACCAAGGCATTTAACTTGGCTAGAGTCAAAAGAAAACAAATCCTTATATGGTTTGGTAATGTCTAGGTTCAGTCTCTCCATGATTGCCTTTGGCATCAGATTATGGGATGCCCCTAAGTATACATAACATTATGCAATATTTTTTCATGAATGTTCACGCTAATGTAGAAAGGAGGAACTCCTCCTTGCTGATGAATACCATTGGCCTCAGGGCCAAACAATAATTAGGCTAATAATCATTCAAATTAACAACATCCTCTCCCTCTCCTATGTTCAAAGTTTCAATTATCTGTGACCTATAGGATTCATTCTTTACTAGTTCAGTCAAGGGAACTGATATTTTTAATTTTTCTATTTCAGTTTTGGTGTTGAAAGGGAGTTGAACTTTGTTTTCTTGATTTAGATCTTCCTTAACATGTGTAGTTTGTGTGTTCTTATCCTATTTCTTAGTACTAGGCATTTCAATTTGTGTTTCTCCTATTTTTCCTTGATTTCTCTTATTTTGATTGTTTTCAGTAATTGTCTCTATTTGTGTTTCAGTG
Organism: Pinus tabuliformis; assembly: GCA_031772625.1. Lineage (NCBI taxonomy): Eukaryota > Viridiplantae > Streptophyta > Pinopsida > Pinales > Pinaceae > Pinus > Pinus tabuliformis. Next base: position 361,173,523 of record CM062808.1, read on the forward strand.
GAGGTTATATCTACAATTTTAGGGGTAGAAGTCTCCGGTGTTCCCCTAGGGAGGATTTGTAACACTTTGGTAACTAAAGCTTCTTTTATTATCTTAGTTTGGGTATGGATGGATATTTTAATGGGAGTCTCATTGTTCTTTTTACTTCTTAATATATATTGTTTGTGTACCTCATATATAGATAATTCATATCCTTGTTTAAAATCAAAGGATTCACCATATTCTAACTGCAACTGTTGTAGCATATATAACTCCTATTCTTCTTGAGTAATAAAAACAATGTCTTCATCTTTGGTTTCTAGTAAGTTTATCTGGGTTTCATCCTCTCTTTCTTGGTTCTGCGAATCCTCAAGATAGTTTTCTTGGAAGGGAGGCCTAATCTGTTGATCTGGTGTGGCATTCTTTCCAACATTAGGGTTCTTCCTACAATTGGGGTTTCTTATTGGGGGTGGTTGTTGATTTTCCCATTGATTTTTCCTCTCCATGTTTTCTAATCTATCCATTATTCTCTCTATAGCTAAAATATCTACCTTTCCATATGAAGTGGAAGTTTCCTCTTTAAATACACCTTTCTTTTCATTTCTCATTCGAGATTTCTTGGCTAATAGGTTGGCCTCTACACTAACAGAATTGCTTTGCATTTGTTCCAGTGTTTCAAGGTTTCTTTCCCTTAACTGGTATGACATGTCAGCATCAAAACCATTAGGGAATTTAATTAATACTAGGTCAGGTGGAGGCTTAATATTGGCTGGAATTGCATTGTAGATACTATTGAACCTATTGCAATAGTCCTGAACTAACTCATTAGGATCTCTTCTAATGTTTTCATATTCAGAAAGTATTTGCAATTGGTTTTTCTTTCTCTCCCATCTATCAATGAATAATCTATGAAAATTAGCTAAGTCTGCAATATGGTTGGCAGGAAATGCTTGAGCCATTTCTTGACATCCCCAGTTAAAGTTTGGGAAAACAACCTCATTTGGACATCTGCTTCATCTATCTCATGCAACTCAAAAAAGTCATACATCTTGTTTACATGTTGTTGGGCAGTGTACTGACCAGTAGCATCAAACAGGAAGATTTTATTCTGATAATCTGCGGGCATGGCATGGAGTTGTGCAGGTAAAACCAAAGGTGCATATCGGTTTTCCATAGTTGTGATTCTGGTTTGACTAGGGGGTAAAGTTGTGGTGCTTGAGGAAGGACTTGAAACTGATGGAGGTGAACTAGATGATGATGATGGTGGCTAACTAATAACTGACTTAGGTGACTGGACTGTGATAGATACAATTGGTGAGGTTGTGGTAAAAGAAGGGGTATTTACAGTGAGTGAAGTTTGTGTAGAAACTTCAGGGGCAGCAACAGTAAGGGCAGTTATTTCAATAGATTGTTGAAGGTAAGAATCACCTATATTACTTATCAATTTAGAGGCCCAAGCTTCTATCTTGTCAAAAGTATCTACAACAAATTGATCTAAATTTGAATGATTAATCCTTTGTGATTCAATGAGTTGAACAAACTCAGGGTCTAAGACTGTTTCATGGATTTCATTCTTAGCTTTACTTCTAAATAATGAGAGGTCAAATGACAAATCAAAATGGATTTCCTCTAAAGTTGAAAACTCCTTAGGGAGTGAATTGGCTCTGATTAACTGGCTACTACTGACTTGAGTTTCTACTGTTTTGGGTTTTCTTAAAATTTTCTCCAGGTCATCAACTATGGTAGTAGGGTTTGGATCCGGATTGTCCCTGGTATAATGAGTCTTCTTAGGAGCCAGAGTTCTAACTTCTTTAACTGTTTTTATGAAATTTTTCAAGATTAACTTCAGAAAATGACCTTAAAGGGATTAAGATGATATTTGAAGTTTCCTTAAAGTTTTATGAGACTAAGGATCGAAGTCCCCACTATGGTCACTAGAAATGTTATCACTCTGATATTTATTTTGAAGTTAATGAAGAAAGAAAAGTCAAAGGTAACCACAAACCACTTTTGGAGGTCAAGACCTAGCCTTCTTGATGCTTAGAGAGGGCTCTCTCTTTATAATTTAACTTTGTTTTAGTTAAGATGATTTTAGGCTAGTTATAGTTTGCACTTGGGTTTTGGTTTGAAATTGGGTGGTGGGATCACCTTAGAGGAATAGAGGTTTTCTTTTACCATTGGGCTATTGAGTCGAATGTCAGCCAAACAAGACTGGATTCAGTTCTAAAAATAGTGTCTACAGGGCAAGATAAATGAGTTACTGCAGATCTCAAAGGATAAATGGTGAAATGGTTTAAAATCGGATCCAGGGATAAATTAAGGGTTCTCTAGGCCAGACTCTGTGTTGGCATTATGATTCTGGTATGGCTCTATGATTCATGTGTTGTACTTGATGGCAACTCATACAGGTGGCAAAACTCTGATCAAGCTCTCAAAATGATAAAAATTAAGAGGTCCACATGTGCTCAGTGAAAAGCGTGCGTACCCGCAGGTACGCCGTGCAGGAGCTGCGGCCATATACGCAGGTCACCCGTTCAGAAGGTGCAGACCCCCAGTTCACTTACTTCAAGGCAGAGAAGCACGCTCACATGGGGTTTCTTATGTTTGGCCCGTGGTATTTAACCCGCCGTTCTTGATTCTATGGTTTTGGCCCATGGTATAGGATCTAATTTAGCCCCGGTTTGGATCCCTTGTATTGGTTATTGATGGTTTAGTCCCATGGTGTGGATAAGGGCTTGACTATAAATAGAGAAGGAAATCACTTGGCTAAGGTGTATTTTCAAATTGTATATCTTAAGATCTGAAATATTTGGTTATCGGTTTAAAAGCTTGATCTATATAAAAGAGAAGTTGAAAGTGAATCTATGAAGTGTGATCTCTCAGGCGCATGATCAGATCTGGACATCTGACTATCTGTGGCACACTGGTGGACTGCCAATTCGGCCCTAATCAGAGGTTCGCAGGTGATTAACGGTGCAAGTGCGTGGGTACGCACAGTAGAAGAAGGCGCAGTGCGTGGGTACGCACAGCAGAAGAAGGCGCAGTGCGTGGGTACGCACAGTAGAAGAAGGCGCAGTGCGTGGGTACGCAACATGATAGAGGTTCAGGTGCGGAGGCACAGTGAAAGTACGCAGCGCTACAGAAGACGCAGGTGCGTAGGTACGCGGCGCGATAGCATCTGAGGGTGCGTGGCCACAGTAATAGTACGCGGCATGATTGAAGAAACAGTGCGTGGGTACGCGGTGCAGTGGAAGGCTCTCTGCGGGGATACGCAGAGACGCAGAAGGTGAAGTGCGTAGCCACGCAGTCCAGATAAAGAAAAATTGTGTATCTGTCTTAAGGCATTTATTTGACTGACTTTTCTCTGTTGATAAGGTGTTCTGGGTTTAGTTTACTGTTACTATTGATCTGGTTACTGCAGTTGACTGGGTGACTTTCTTGTACTTGATGATCATTTGATATTCATGGATCCAGTTTGAAAATTTATGAAAAGTGGTCCTTGAAAGAAAAGAAGTAGGGGGTTGTAGCTCCCTTCCAGGAGAGACTGGAAAACAAGAGAGAGTTGTAAGCTCTCTGCAGGTTGCAGCCTGCGTACTGGTAAAGGACTGCACCAGTACAAAATCATTGTAAAAGGAGTTTCTAATTGAAAGAAGATAGAGACATATTGCAGCAGGTGGTTTTCACCCACATTGGGTTTCCACCTTAAATCTGGTGTTCTTTGGTGTGACTATCTATTTTTCTTGTTCATGCTCATTGTTTTATGGTACTGACATACAAGAGTAATTCAAAGTATAAATAAGGAAGATTTATTAAAAAGAACTTGATAATACTGATTCACCCCCCCTCTCAGTATTACTTCCAACAATTGGTATCAGAGCAGGTCCTTCAGAGAAGCTTGATCGCTTGAAGGAAGATCATTCATCATGAGCAATTACGAGAGGGAAGCATCAATCAGGCCACCAATTTTTGATGGGACAAACTTCAATTATTAGAAGGTAAGAGTTACTGCCTATCTTCAATCTCTTGGTATAGAAGTTTGGGATATCATAGATACAGGCTACACTTTTCCTTCAGCCACTCCTACAGATTCGGCGAGAAGAAGAAATATGAAACAAATGCTAAAGCAGTCAATACTCTGCTGGGATGCTTATCTCAAACAGAATTCGTAAAGGTTATGCAATATAAATCCGCAAAGGAAATATGGGACAAGATTGTCTTGAGCTACGAAGGAGATGAACAGGTAAAGTGTGCTAAACTTCAAACCCTCAGGATTCAATATGAGAATCTCAGAATGTATAATGATGAAAGTGTGGCTAACTATTTTCTTCGGGTAGACGAGATTGTTAATTGCATGAAAAAATTGGGTGAAGAAATAAAAGAGGCTATTGTGGTTGAAAATTTTTTAAGATCATTGTCCCCCAAGTTTGAATATAAAGTGTCTGCAATAGAAGAAAAGGAAAATCTACGAACTCTTACTATGTCTCAGCTACACGGAATTCTAACTGCTTATGAAATGAGAAAGGGAGGTCCATCAGACAGGAGAGAAGCTGCTTTCAAGGCTTTAGGCAAAGGAGACTACTATGAAGCAAGTCACGTGCCAGAAGAAGAAGAAGAATCAAATTTTGTCAGAAATCTTCAACGGGGTACTGGAAGGTTCAGAGGTAAGTTACCTTTTAAATGTTTTGCTTGTGGAAGAGTAGGTCATTATGCTGCAAAATGTCCACATAAGGATAAGATTGAGAAAGGAAAGGAACCTGCTAGATGGAACAAGAAACAGAATGCAAATAAGAAAAGCTACTACACTCATGAAGATAGTGATGGTCTATCAAATAGTGATGAAGATGAACGAGGTAATGACTATAAACTTTTAATGGCATTTGAAGATGATGATTACATGGATGCTATAGATGTGGATAGCTTTTATGAAGAAATTTCTAGACTCAAGACATGTATAGAAGAAAAGAATATGATCATTGATACCCTACAATCTCAAATTGATGAAAAAGAAAAATATCTTGAAAAGTTAGAAGGTGAAATTGTTGGTCTTAGAAAAGAGATTGAGAAAACAAAGGCTATTACTATTAAGTTTGTCAAAGGATCTAAAACTCTGGATGAGATCATCAATGTACAACGTTCTCCTCTAAACAAGACAGGTCTGGGCTATAATGGAGAAACTTCTCAACCATCCACCTTAAAGAGTTATCTTGATGCAGCAAGAAGGAATGAGCAAAAGCACAATGGAGATCACCAGGTAAAGCAGGGACGAATTACATCAAACAAAGACTATCAGGTAAACCAGGGGCAATCCGTCCTAAGGATGAACAAAAGCTACAACCAGCCACAGGTAAAATCCTCTCAATTTGCTTCAAGAATGGATGACAATAGAAATTACAATCATTTGGCCGGAAGATTTAATAACCACAGAAGTTTCTTCAATGGACAATGCTTCTCTTTCCATAACTTTGGTCACAAAGTAGCTCAATGTGTTGCATATAAAACAATCATGACTAGAGAAGCTCAAAAACAAAGAAGTATGACTGGGATTACAAAAAGGACCTATAACAACTTTTCGGCTCTTGAAAATGAAGTTGAATGTTCTATTTGCAATTACTTTGGTCATGAAGATTCTGAATGCAGGAGCAGGTTTCAGCAAACAAAGGAACAAGCCTCAAGCACCAAAACATGGAGAATAAAGGAACCACAAACAGAAAGATGTGGGATAGCATTTTATGCAGAGGGACAGGAAAATCTATGGTACATTGACAGTGGATGTTCGAAGCATATGACAGGTGATAAAGAAAAACTTGAATCATATTCTGCTTTAGAAAAGGGAAAGAAAGTTTCTTTTGGAAATGATACTCCTGCAACTATAAAAGGAAAAGGCACTGCTCAGTTAAAAGAAAAGGTCAAAGCTGGAAATGTTTTGTATGTTGATGGATTGAAGCATAATCTTCTGAGTGTCAGCCAGATGTGTGATCAAGGAACCGAGGTGATATTTAGATCAAATGGATGTCTTGTTCGTGATCTTGATACAGGTAAAACAGTGATCAAAGGTGAAAGAACTCCAAATAATATATACATATTTGAAGAAGGACAACAAAAATGCTATCTAAGCAAGGATGATGAACACTGGTTATGGCACCGGAGGTTGGGGCATCTAAGCTTTTCACAAATAAGGAAAGCATGCAAATATCACGCAGTTCGCGGTCTTCCAGATATCAAAATTCCAGACAACACCATATGCAAATCATGTCAGTTTGGAAAGCAAACCAAAACTAACTTTCCGGAGAAGGAAGGATCAGCTAGCATGCCTCTTGAGCTAGTACATACAGATGTATGTGGTCCATTCAGGAAAAGGACACCTCGAGGAGAAGAATACTTGATATTATTCACTGATGATTTCTCCAGGTTTGCCTGGTTAGGACTTATGAAGCACAAAGATGAAGCATTCGAAAAATTCAAATCCTTTAAAGCCTTGGTTGAAAATGAATCAGGATACAAAATTAAGTGCCTCAGATCCGACAGAGGTGGGGAGTTTACCTCAAATGAATTCTTCGATTTCTATGAAGAACATGGGATAAGAAGAGAATTCTCTACAGCTAGAACTCCTCAGCAAAATGGAGTGGTGGAAAGAATGAACAGAACAGTCCAACAAATGGCTCGTGCTATGCTTGATGAGTCTGGAACTCCTGCAACTTTCTGGGGTGAAGCTGCATATGCTGCGGTTGTTATTCTCAACAAAACAAATGTCCGGGTGAACAACACTCAAACCCCTCATGAGCTCTGGTATGGTGAGACTCCTTCGGTAAAGCACTTCAAAATCTTTGGGAGCAAATGCTATATTAAGAATACTGATGAGCAACTTGGCAAACTTGAACCTAGAGCAGATGAAGGCATTCTTCTTGGTTATTCTCCACACAGCAAAGCATACAAGTGCTACAATAAAAGACTTGGAAGAATTGTTGACAGCATTGATGTAGTTGTTCATGAGAAGGGATACATTCCTAGGCAAGTAAATCATGAAGATATCGAAGAAGATGAAGACTACCCTCAAAGACGGAATGATGAAGAAGAAGAACCTCAAGAAAGACCAGAGGAGCAGATAAGGATAGAAGAGAAGACTCCATCCAGATATGTTCAGAAGAATCATCCAGAATCTCAGATTTTGGGGCAGAAAGAAGCAGGTGTACAAACAAGAAGAACAATTGCATAAGCTTCAAGCTATTTGGCATTACTCTCTTCCACTGAACCACAAAATGTGAAAGAGGCATGCAAAGATGAATGTTGGGTCAAAGCAATGGATGAAGAACTTGAGCAGATCGAAAAGAACAACACTTGGGAGTTGGTTCCTAGACCAAAGGATAAGAATGTTATAGGGACAAAATGGGTCTTCAAAAATAAATTGAATGAAATTGGAGAAGTAATTAGAAACAAGGCCAGACTTGTTTGTAAAGGGTATGCGCAGTAAGAAGGAATAGATTTTGAAGAAACTTTTGCTCCTGTTGCAAGACTTGAGGCCATCCGAATGTTCCTTGCTCTCTCAAGCTTTCAAAACTTCAAAGTATTTCAAATGGACGTGAAATCAGCCTTTCTGAATGGAGACTTGGAAGAAGAAGTATACATTGAGCAGCCAGATGGTTTCATTCTTGGAAATGATCCAAATCTTGTATGCAGATTAAAAAAGGCTCTCTATGGTCTCAAACAAGCTCCAAGGGCTTGGTACTATCGTTTGGACAAATATCTTCATCAACAAGGTTTTTCAAAAGGATCAGCAGATAGCAATCTTTATATAAAAGTTGAAAACGACAAATTGCTAATACTTGTTGTGTATGTAGATTACATTATCTTTGGCAGCAATGAAGAAGCTATGAGTCAAAGCTTTGCCTTGGTAATGCAGAAAGAATTCGAAATGTCCTTGCTGGGAGAACTGACATATTTTCTTGGTTTGCAAATCCAACAAAAAGAAGGAGGGATCTTTTTGTCTCAAACCAAGTATCTCAAGCAGATTTTGAAGAAATACGGCATGGAAGACGCAAAACCAGTATGTACACCCATGGTCACAGGATGTAACCTTAGTGCAAATGATGAATCAGCAGCAGTGCATCAACCAACCTACAGATCTATGATTGGAAGTCTACTTTATTTGATAGGTACCCGACCAGACATAATGCATGCAGTAGGAATAGTTGGAAGATTTCAGGCAAATCCAAAGGAAACTCATCTTCAGGCAGTAAAGAGAATCTTCAAATATCTTCAAGGAACTCAAAACTATGGCTTATGGTATCCTAGAGATACAGATCTCACACTTCATGCTTATACAGATGCAGATTGGGCCGGAAGCGTGGATGACAGGAAGAGCACAAGTGGTGGTGCATTCTTTATGGGTTCCAGATTAGTATCTTGGTTCAGCAAGAAACAGAGTTCGATTGCCTTGTCTACAGCTGAAGCGGAATATGTTGCTGCTGCATCTTGCTGCACTCAACTCCTTTGGATGATGCAGACCTTGCAGGATTTTCAAATCACTTGTATACCACCCATCTCCATCTTATGTGATAATACAAGTGCAATCAGCATTTCAAAGAACCCAGTCATGCATTCAAAGACCAAGCACATACCGATCAAGTATCATTTTCTTCGGGAACAAGTACTTGAACAAAAGGTCAAGTTGGAATATGTTCCTTCTAAGGAACAAGTTGCTGATATATTCACCAAACCATTGCCCAGGGAGACTTTTGAATAAAAGATGGGGGTTGTTGATGCATCATCATGTTGTTGAATCTCTTCTGATTGTTGGTTGTACGCAAGGCTCATCTTGGGTATATGCGTACATGTGCTAGGTTGCGGATTGGTCGAAGATCGAATGGCACAGGTTCAGGGGGAGCATATAATGCATTGTTGGCATTATGGAGGACGTATAGAAGGAGATCATGGATGCTGGTCTGAATATTGTTGCAATATGTCTCTATCTCTTTCATGGTCATTTATGGTGTTTGGCGGATTATGGTTCTTCTTTGCAGATCTGGTTTATAGTCAGGGGGACCATGTTCTTAGGGGGAGCATAACCCTTTGCCCTTGATGTCAAAGGGGCAGAATGACGTTGAAGATTTTGAGGTTGCCATCAAGTCCAAAGGGGGAGATTTTTGGCATTATGATTATGGTATGGCTCTATGATTCATGTGTTGTACTTGATGGCAACTCATACAGGTGGCAAAACTCTGATCAGGCTCTCAAAATGATAAAAATTAAGAGGTCTGCATGTGCTCAGTGAAAAGCGTGCGTACCCGCAGGTACGCCGTGCAGGAGCTGCGACCATATACGCAGGTCACCCGTTCAAAAGGTGCGGACCCCCAGTTCACTTACTTCAAGGCAGAGAAGCGCGCTCACGTGGGGTTTCTTATGTTTGGCCCGTGGTATTTAGCCCGCCGTTCTTGATTCTATGGTTTTGGCCCGTGGTATAGGATCTAATTTAGCCCCGGTTTGGATCCCTTGTATTGGTTATTGATGGTTTTGTCCCATGGTGTGGATAAGGGCTTGACTATAAATAGAGAAGGAAATCACTTGACTAAGGTATCTTTCCAAATTGTATATCTTAAGATCTGAAATATTGGGTTATCGGTTTAAAAGCTTGATCTATATAAAAGAGAAGTTGAAAGTGAATCTATGAAGTGTGATCTCTTGGGCGCATGATCAGATCTGGACATCTGACTATCTGTGGCACATTGGTGGACTGCCAATTCGGCCCTAATCAGAGGTTCGCAGGTGATTAACGGTGCAAGTGTGTGGGTACGCACAGTAGAAGAAGGCACAGTGCGTGGGTACGCACAGCAGAAGAAGGTGCAGTGCGTGGGTACGCACAACAGAAGAAGGCGCAGTGCGTGGGTACACAACATGACAGAGGTTCAGGTGCGGAGGCACAATGAAATTACGTGGCGCTACAGAAGACGCAGGTGCGTAGGTACGCAGCGTGATAGCATTTGAGGGTGTGTGGCCATAGTAATAGTACGCGGCGTGATTGAAGAAACAGTGCGTGGGTACGCGGTGCAGTGGAAGGCTCTCTGCGGGGATACGCAGAGACGCAGAAGGTGAAGTGCGTAGCCACGCAGTCCAGATAAAGAAAAATTGCGTATCTGTCTTAAGGCATTTATTTGACTGACTTTTCTCTGTTAATAAGGTGTTCTGGGTTTAGTTTACTGTTACTATTGATCTGGTTACTGCAGTTGACTGGATGACTTTCTTGTACTTGATGATCATTTGATATTCATGGATCCAATTTGAAAATTTATGAAAAGTGGTCCTTGAAAGAAAAGAAGTAGGGGGTTGTAGCTCCCTTCCAGGAGAGACTAGAAAACGAGAGAGAGTTGTAAGCTCTCTGCAGGTTGCAGCCTGCGTACTGGTAAAGGACTGCACCAGTACAAAATCATTGTAAAAGGAGTTTCTAATTGAAAGAAGATAGAGACATATTGCAGCAGGTGGTTTTCACCCACATTGGGTTTCCACCTTACATCTGGTGTTCTTTGGTGTGACTATCTATTTTTCTTGTTCATGCTCATTGTTTTATGGTACTGACATACAAGAGTAATTCAAAGTATAAATAAGGAAGATTTATTAAAAAGAACTTGATAATACTGATTCACCCCCCCTCTCAGTATTATTTCCAACACTCTGGAAGGAATGAATGAGTTCAACCGGGATGGGAGAGCAATTAAGGGTTCTCAAATCCAGGTATCAGAGGAAAACATGTAAATGACTAACTATGCAAAACAGAGTGTACTTAAACAAATTCTGGGTGATATTTCCAGTTAATTCATTCAAATTTAGAGCACATTTAAGATTATGTAACACATAAGAAGATAACAAAACCACACAAAGAAGATACTTCACTGCAAATGGCTCATCTCACGAATCCTGTACCGAAATGCTTTTATTAATTGCTCCAGTCTGTTGACTTGAAAATGGTACAATCACCCTTAGGTTTTAAGATCAAAATAAATCTACAAATGTAAAATAATCCACACCTAATACTTCGAATTATGTAGTATTTATACAAAAGGAATTACAAAATACCTCAGACTACATTGAGAACTAATCTAGGAAAAATAAATATCTTCATGCAAGAAGATAGAGACAGTTATTGAACTGCTGCTTGTTGTCCCTGTTATTCAGGTTCTGCTGGCTTTGCTCTTCGATCTTTTCCCCTTTAAGTTGCTTGGCTGTTTGGTCTTCACGCTGGATGTTCTGTTTTACTTTAACCTTTCATCTGATACACTTTAACCTTACTGACCTGTCAATATCCTTTCACTATGTTGTTTTACTTTTTATTGTACATTTATATTTTACTGTGTATTTACTACAGTAAATGATTTAGTTTTTCCCATCTTTCCTCATCTGGTAATTGGATATTGATCATTTTTCTGTATATTTCATCTGCCTTTGTATATTTGGAAAAAGTGGACTTATTAATAAACAAGTGTTTTACCTCATGCTGGAGGTAAAACAAGTTTTCAAAAGTTTTATACAAGACTTTGCCTATTGGTAAGCCCTTCATGGATGAAGTGATTACCTATTCTCTGGCCACTTCCTTGATTTTCTTATTATAATCCTCATGTGTCATTAACTTATTATTTATTACTAAGGGATTAGGTAATCCCTTTTCCTTCAAAAGTTCAAACTTAGCCATGAACCTATCAATGGCTAGTTGCATGTTTTGACACTTACCTTCAAAATTCAACATTAAATTCCTCCTAGTGAGGACTTCTCTAACTTCTAAAATTGTACCTGTCCTATTAGGTGTCTCTAGTTCTTGCAGTTCATACTTATTCTTGGAGTTGAGGAAGTGGATGATTCTTGCTGGTTCCTCTGGCATACCTCCAAGTTCTGTTTTAACCCTTTCAATGGCTTCTGTAGCCTACTTTATTAAATCAATATGTTCAAAAATGACCTGGATGGATGGCCAAATATCATTGACAGAGTCAATGATATTGGCCATTAGTTGTTCTTTAGCCTTACCTATAGGTTCATTGAGTGTTAGTTCTTTTTCCATGCTTTTTATTCTTTCATTCATCCTTGTAGCCTTTTGCTGTTCTTTTTTATGCATGATCTGGGCAAGTGTGTAATTTGTCTCCAGGCTGGTGACTTTCTCCTTTAGTCTATTCATCTCCGTGGTCTAAATGGACATTTCTTCCATTGCTTTGACCAACCTGTTTGCTTCATCACTTGTAGAGGTTGTTGTTGTTGATCCTGTTGCTGATGTAGTCGGTGCAGATGTTGGTAGTGCAATGGCAATTGGAGCAGTGGGAGCTAATGTTGCTGCCAAAGTAGAAGGGACAATTGTGGTCACTATTGGAATGGCAGTTGTAGGAGCATTATCAATACTAGCTTGTTTGAGCTGAATCAAGCTATCCAACTCCTTCTCAATCTCCTTTAACTGGTCATTCAGCTGCAACACTAAGTCCATCATTTCCTCATGATTGGTCTGGCTTTCCAGGACTTCCTTTGTCTGTGGGTGCTATAAATGAGGCAACTTGAGTTGTTTCTTGAGCGCTACTATGTCCTCATTCTTCTTTTTGATCAATTTCTCTATGGCCTTAACATCACTTAGGTCATGGCCTAGTTCAATAACCAAGTCCTCCAAGGACTTTATCTTGGTGTCTTTAGCCTGTGAAGAGGCTCTCTCCAATTTGTACTGAGTTGTTACATTGTCCAATGAATCCTGCATCTTGTAAGCATCCATGGCCTTTGCCGTGAGGGTGGAGTACATCATTTCTCCGGCCTTCTTATGAAACTCTATCTGATCAATGGGATGAACATCCTTGGCCAAGACCTCAAAAATTGTCTTCTTGTAGTCTGCTGAGGTCTTTGGTTGATGTACAGTGGGTTGCAAAAATGAGACCTGCATTTTTCCTTCTTTGATGTCAAAGGATGGTGTTATCACCTAGATTGACCTTAGGCTGAAGGGAGGCAATGCCAGGGTAACCACAAACCAAGCTTAGCCAAGTAGCTAGCCCTACTAGGTCGGGAGAGAGCTCTCTCCGTAAGGATCTCAGTCAAAATGACTGGATCAGGTAAATGATTTTAGGCTAGGTATAGTAGCACGAAAGTTTTGATTGGATTTTGTAGGGGTTTTGCCGGATCAAGAGGAGCTGGGCAGTTTAGGTCTAGGAAATTAGGTCAGAAATGCAGGGTGTTCTATGGGGCAAGGTAGGCATAGGCTTTAACACTCTAGGGCTTAATGAGGTGAGATGTTTAATACTGGTGAGAAGCTATGAAGGGCATGTGACAATCATGGATCCTTCTTAGACTACAGAAAACATGGAATGGTGAATGATTTCCCAAGGCAGAGCACTGATGCAATGGATTCTACCTGTCAAACTTGAAAACATTCAACTAGAAGCAATGAAATGATTGATGGCATATATAAAACATATAAACACATAATCACAGAAGAAGAAACTGTACTAAAGCTCCATACCACAGGGATGCCATAGGAATAGCTGCAATTCTTATTAATTTCCCGCCAAAATGCTTACAAAGATGTACAATCAAGCTCTGAGCATCCATATTGAGTCCAACCCACAAAATGACTGAGAAAATACATGATATAGGCCTCAAAACAACTAATCCTAGCCTCAGGGGTTGAATCCATGAGAGTAGGAACAGTTGTACAAAATACTGAACTGATAGCTAAAGACTAGGGTGGTCAAACTGAATCATCCTTAATATGAAGCAAACTTATTCATTACATGCCACTTAGGCCATTCATCTGATGTATCTACCCTAGGTAACAAAAATAGACTTTAATTACATCATCATTATGAATTACATCAGTGAAAAATCAAAATCCCACAGGTGAAAAGTGTTTTCTAAGAGAAACAGTGAAAAATTTGGCTACCTGTCAAGTGCGTAGTGTAAGTGTCAAACACGTAGCGCCTGAAGGAAGTGTGCAATGCCATCTTCAAGGTGAGTTTTGATTGCCTTCCTGGTGTCAAAATCTAGCTCAGGATAGCTCATTGGAAAGATTATCCTATCTAGTTTCCAAAAATTCCCCTAGTTTCCAAATTGCACTTGATTTGCCCCTCTAAAACTAAAATCTCCCAAGACTGCTCAAACACGCAGCGCCTGGCTCATAAAATAGGCGGAGACATGATTTTTAGGTGATTTTTTTCCTTTTCCACCTAGTAGTTTTGATTTTCAAATATAGAAACATGGTTTTCTTGAGCGTAAATGGTATTTTGAATCCAATGGTGGTGACATTCCTCTAAAAGATGCCCCAAAAAAATGCGCAATGCCCTAGGCGCTGCACGTTTGACCAAGGGACTGATACAAAAAATACCTGAAGAAAACAAGAAATGGCAAAAGAAAAAAACTGAGTTCAGGGTCTTCAAAAATGGTTGACATAGCTGATGTTAAAGGTGACTAAGCATGGAGAGAAGCCTCCACCAATAGATCAAGCTTGTCCTTCTCCTTCTGATGAGTTAAGGCCTCAATTTTTGCATGAGCCCTTTTGAGCTTGGCTCTAGCAATTTTGTTTCTCATGGAATAGTATTTGGCCATTCTTCTTTGAACCTCCGTATCTCTATTAGCTTTAGCTAACAGGTCCTCAAGATGAGTGTTAGCCCTCTCAAGCCAATATTCCTGGTTCTCATTCATCATTATGCCAAATTGTTCATTTAAGGTGAGTTGGTTGGCAAGTTGAGCTTCTTTTTCTCTTTCAAGCTCCAAAGCTCGCTTTAGGCCTCTAGTCCTAGGCCTCCTCCTGGGCATTTTTTCCTCCATGGGCTCACCATAGTCACCATAGGCTTCCCCAAGTTGGACTTTAGTCTTTTCAACTTCCTTTTTAGCTTTGATGAATTGAACTTCCATAAGCTCATGCTTGGTCCCCATTTTCCTATTTTCTTGTTCATAATAAGATATAATGTATTTTTCTCTTTGTAGATTCACCTGCAACTCACCTATCAATGCTTCTTGATCTTTGAGGATCATTTTGGTGTTTTCTTTTTCTTCTTCCTCATCTAAGTCCACTAAGTCAAAATCTTGCTCAATTTCATGGGGGTCTTCTTCCTGTTTTTGCATTTCTGTTTCAACCATTTTTTCCTTTCCTTTCTGTACCTACTTTGCTGATGAAGAGAGCAAGGCCCCTCCCACAATCTATGGGGCAAACAATTGCCTATTTCCTCTCTGATAGGTGTGCACCAATAGTACCTAAATTTTTCCTTCTGGGCTTGCTTCTTTGACCCTGATCACTTTGTTCTTTGTCACTGTCCTCTTTCCTGTCAGATGAAAGAATAGGTCCATGGAATGGTGATAATGGGCGTGATGGTGTGACTAATGAATAGTGCATGGGTTGAGATGAAGGAATGGAGGTTGGTGGATGAGATGATGATGGAATGTCTTGAACATTTTAAGTGGAAACTTGAGTGAAAATGGGGTTAGCTATAAATGTACTCCATGCAATGTTAAGTTCTTTAAGGTGATAAAGAGCTATGATCTTTATGAGGGAATGGTGAAATAAGCTTTTCATTTGATCTTCGTATTCTCTTCGTTGGTCAATGTAAGCCATATTCTCAATGCTCCTAAAAAGATAGTAGGGTATATTGAGAATTTTAACCCTAGTGAAATGCATAAGTAATCGGATGTGGTAAGAATAGACCCTAGAGAAGCTACCCTCACATGAAAAATACTTCATTATAATCTTCATCATAGGTGCATATCTATCAAGGAGGTATGAGAAAGGGAAATAGCCTTTTCTTTCACTTCTATACCTAGGTTTGATGTATGGTTCATAAAAATGTGCTTCTATTTCACCCTGCTTGAACCATTTTTCCCCAACTTCTAGAATCCTAGTGGTAGCTAATATGATGGCAGCAAACAATGTGAAGGTTATGCTTGCAAGAGTGACTTGGTTATCTTGAATTTTGGTTATGAGAAGCCTAGTCAACTCAGGGTGGTACTCGACTGCTTGGACCTGCTCACAAAACTCAAAACACCCTAACCATTTGAAGGATGTTACTATCATAAGAGAATCTAGGAGCTCTTTGAGATCTGTGGGTTCAAACCTGTGGATTTTACCTCCTTTATGTGGCCTTCTCTGCTCCATGTTTCCCTCTTTGTCTGCTCCCTCTTCTTCGCTTTGTGGCTTATATACTTCATCAGCCATGATGTCTTTGTTATGAAACCCTAATTAAATGGTAGGGGAATGCAAGTGTTTAGGAAGGAAAAAGAAAGGGAAAGGTAGATGGGAGTCTGATGGGTGTAGGGATAGAGGTCTCTGAAAGGGGATATAGGGTATTGATTAGGTACTTTTGGGAAATGGGAAGCTTGCTTGCAAAAATTGGGGTTTAGGAGAAAAACTAGGGTTTTGAATGTGAGACTAACACCAATCTTGATTTCATTCTTCAGACATTGAAGAAATAACTTTGAGTAGAGAGAAAATGATGTTTTGAAGAGGATACTTAGTTGTTTTAAGGTTGAGGAGGTATTAGGAATGTTGAAGAATGAATATGAGAAAAACTGGCCAAACGTGCAGTGCCCAGAGGAAGTGCACAACGCTTGAAGGGAGTGCGCAGTGCCTGAAGGAAGTGCACAGCACTTGAAGGAAGTGCATATCACCAAGAGGAAACGCGTAGTGCCTCCACTGTTTCTGCTGATTCGACCTCAAATTGTAAAAAACACTGCTAGGGTTTGCTCAATGCGGGGTGAAAGGGAAATAAAGAAGATATGAAGGAAAGAAGATATATATACACCCTTGAATTTAATCTTTAGCTCCTCAAACCCCCTTTGCTAATGTTTTTTGTCACTTTCACCTTTTCATTTAATTGCTCTTGATTTTCTGACCCTTTCCTTTTTTGACAGGTGGATGAATGCTCAATTTGACTTGAATTTTGCAGTGTTTGTTTGTCTTGCAGCAAGGAGAAATGCTCTGGTGCAGCTGAGATCCATTATTACATATAGGAACTTAAAATTACATATGAAATACAAATAAACTTAAAATACTCTGTTTTCACCTCAAAAACATGTTTTTGAGGTGAAAATTACATTAGGTTAAAAAAAATAATAACTCAGTAGCTTATGACTTACAAATCATCATGCTTGTTTTATCAGTCATCCTCATACCCTTGCTAACCTTTATTTACCTTTTAACATCAAACTTTTGACCTTGGTGGTGAAAACCCTAAGACCTAATGAAATCATGCCCTATGACCTAATGAAATCATGACTACAGATTGATTATGAAACCATAACTGAAGACAATTTGAAGAAGGATCAACAAGTATACTCTATGAGGGAAAAATTTAGATTTTCTGAAGAGAAAACAACCATCAGTGGATCAGTATATCATGACCTAATGGAATGATGCAAAATTTTCAGTATGGGACCCCTAAAATGAAAATGGAAAGAGTGAATTTTGATCCCTGATGGAAGTATGCAGATACTGACACTAACAGCTGGCATGAGTCTGGTTTGGTTTGGTGGTGTAAGCTTGAGGTACTTGGCATATGTTTCTACATTCAGTTTTTCATTCCTCAATTTCTTTAAATTTGTCTTTGATGTCTTTTTCCTTGTCAGTTGGCCTAACATAGGAAGAAACCTCCATACTCTTTTGTCTCTCTATCATCTGTGCGTTGGACGTTGATGGCCACTGTGTTTCCTCTGATGCAGGTGCTTCTTTACCTTTCTGTCCCATTACGTCAGTGTCATTTATTTCCTCTGATGTAATGTTCTCCTCCTGTTCAGACACATGATCCAACTTGGGCCTTTTTCTTGGCTCTAACAGCTCATAAGTAGTTTCCATGGCAGAGATATATGCCTCGTCCCTACTCCTCTTAACATTCTTCTCTTAATTGGTTGGGGTCTGTATGACAGGAGGAATGTTCATTGGTTCCCCTTGTTCTGGAACTTGCAGAAAAGAGTTGTGATCAAATTGTCTTTCCAAATCAATAAGTGTTTTCTCTACATCCACAATAGTGTTGTCCATGTCAATCAAGGTGTTCTCCACCCACTCATCCTGGTTAGTAAACTGTTCAATTTGAGGCCTTGGGTGGTGGATGTATGCTCCCAACTTGACCTTGAGTCTGAGCTTGTTTATGACCCCATGAGGGTCATAGTGTAGATGAAACTGTTTCTAAATTTCATTAGTTGAAGTAACCTGTCGGCCTCTGGTCCATCCTCTCTATTGTTGCAAATAAATGGGCCCATTTGGTTCTTCACTTTGAACTTAGTTTTCTTCCTATAAGCTAGGAAGTGGATCTCATCAGAGTTGATGATTTTCCTGAAGTACTCAAGAGCAAATATCCTCATAGGGAGGTATTTGGGAAACTTATAGGGGCTTGTTCATAGCCATAAATTTTGATCTTAGTATGGTTTTGGTACAAGTACCAATCACCCACCTTACTGTTCTTGGCCAATTGTAGTACTCTCTTGATCTCTAGACTGATTCTAGGTTGAGTCTTAGAAGTCAGCATGTTCATGACTAGGTACACAAAGGAGTCTATGAAGTCTTTGTAGGTGAATGTTGTGGAAAACGTGTGGACCAAGGGTGTCCAGTAGATGACTAATCTCTCCTTTCACTTTGCATCCAATTTCTAGATCCTTAAAGGGAACTTATCTGTCTGGTAATACAAGAACATATGAAACTCAATGATGAAATTCTGGAAAATTTGTTTGATTTTGACTGGGTCTAGTGTGATATACAGGTCTAATAGGGTTCCAATCGACAAAGGTTTCAGATTAGGACTAGGCTGGATTTGCAGCATCTAGTTGATAGATTCAGGAGTAATGGTGAATAATAACTCATGGTTTGGTGCCACAATAGCCCTTTGGCTAGGGATATAGTAGGCATGGAAAAAATGTATAATGTCTGGGAATGGGTAAACTTCTGGGAATGTATACTTGGGAAAATTGGATTCCCAAAGGTTGATGTCATCAACATGGTTTAGGAACATATCCTTACTCCAACAGTGGATTCTCAGAAGGTGGCCTGGAGTAGCAGTGTCTTTGATTTGGAAATCCCTGTCTACTAGGGCAAAATGGTCAATGTTTGGGTGAGGGGTTGGGACCGGTCTGACATCCAGAGAGGTCTAGGTAGCCATCTTTGTGATAAAATATGGGAATTAGGCTTATATAACTTGTGGAAATGAAGTCTTAACAACTCTGGCACATGGATAGGGTAATAGCGATTTTGTAGGATAGGGGTTTTGGTATTTGAGGGGAAATACTCTCAATTCAATGGAAATTTATTAATTTCAATTACTTTAATGTTTGAATTTACTGTATACTTTTGAATTTGAGAGGGTTGTCAGTGGTTTGTTGTCAAATACCTAGAGTTTGAGGTTCAGACTACAAATTGGTTTTGATGGCGGCTGCAGAGGGTTCTGAGGCTTCAGCCGTGCACTGGAGGGCTGAATTGCGCTTCCAGAGCGTGTTTGGGAGGCAATTGATGGTCAGAACTGGTTGCAGAAGCTCGGGGGGTGTAGGAAAGCTTAAGACGCTTTCACAGAGAAAACGAGCAAAAAGGGTGAAAATGGGGGTCTGCTGGCTTTTAACCGGGGACAGTTGGAAATTGGTGCGAGATTAAGTTATTAAACAGTGAGTGGTTATTTCTTTCGGTGGGGAGGTGGTTTCAGGGGCCATCACACTGCTATTGAGCGATGGGTGATATTTTTCCGAGAGCACGCGACTTAACATGGTGTTGCCACATAACCCAAGGGGACCCGAGCAATACCTCCCATATCGCATGCTCTTGGGCTGGCAAAGGTTGGGAGATGAATGGGCGCGATATGGGCGAGGGCCATATGATTTGGGTGTGCAAGATCCAACGACTATCATGTGGCGGAGTTGCACAGCGAGAGATGGGGGAGACATTTAGAGGGGCCCAAGGGTTACTTACACTTAAGTGTAATTAATCAATGTATAAATGCAAGGTTATTTTGTAATGCGGTTTTATGGAATATAATAGGTAAAAGTGAATTTTTGGGGTTAATAAAGTAATGCGGGAGGGGAATAATAGTTAGGATAAGAGGTTTTAATGGGTTTTTTTTGGGTTTTTAGGAAAATTAACCAAGGGGAAGTGATTTTTTACATGGGGAAAGGGTTTCACACTAGGGAAAAAGGGTTCTTGGGTAGGGGAATGAGTTTGGAGATTATTTTGCTATGGAATTGTGTGAAACCTAGGGGTAGGAGTCAAAATGAAGGAAACGGTGCTTGCATAAGAAATGAAGTGTTAAATGGGAAATTCGTAAGTATGTAGTGAGGGGTGAACTAGAATAGGGGAGGCTAACCAAATGAACTTATGAGCATCCTTTTTATTTCATAACTGCTCCTACATACTAAAACAAGTGATTAAACATGATAGATGTGCTTATGCCTCAAATAGCTTGTATTTATGCAACCTTTCTTCTACTTACCCTAACATTTTTTCTTCATTTTATTGGGTGCAATTAAGCTATCAAACCCTTTTCTTTCCTTTTCTTTTATGAAACAAACTATCTACTTTTAACCTTATATCTTCCAAGGGCTCAAATTAAACTGATGAGATCCTTTTATTTTCTCTACCTATCTCCTGATCTGCCAAGATTAAACAGTTTGGCCAGACTTTATTCTCTAACTATAAACATGAAATTCAAAGCATGAAATAGTCAAGATTAAACAGTTTGACTATCATGGGTTGTGGCATGTATGACAAGATGCACACAACCATTATTTTTAGACAATAAAGTAAAGAGTAGTGGCACTTGGACTTGCACACTTTCATGATTTGTTTTTGTTTGGGGTTCATATTTTTCACCTTTTTTATCTTTTCTTATTCTTTTTTTCCTTTGATATTTCTTTTAGGACATACCCTCTTTAAATTTTTTAATTTTAATATGGAAAACATTTGCAGAAAGCAAAGGTATGTACAATATTACAAGACTTAACCTCAGCCAATTCAAAATTATGAATCCTATCATTATAGGACTTTAATAGTGTCCATTGATTTCCATGAGCATGCTATGACTTGTATGATGGTTTGAGGCAGGGATATGCCTTGGTTTTTGTATCTTCTGATGCAAGGAATCCTTGTCAAGGAATGGAATACCTAGGATGGGGGTGCCAGTGGAACTTGGAAGGTGTGTGACTGCACGGAAGGGGGTGACCAAATTTCCCGAGGGACTGTGTAGTAGAGAAGAGAAGGTTGTGGATATATTTGTTTTGGTCATTAGAATTAGTGGATGTAATCAAATTCACATTGGGAGTGTGCCCTAGAAAAATGAGTCGATAATTGTTCACTGAGAGGAAAAGTGGCACAAGATGGTAGCATTGGGCATTGGATGCATATTTGACTTTGACAATGGATTCTAGACTTCCTGGGAAGGAGGTGAATCCTAGTACTACCTTTGAGGGTGGAGGTGTGAGCCTTTGGATTCCCCTATTGATTGATACGGGCATCATATCCTTTTATTCATTCGTCAAGCAAATGCATATTTGTGCATATTATTGTAAATATTGTATCAAGCTAGTTTATAAAGCTCCATAGATAGTATGGTTATTTTCTGGTTGAAGCAAATGTGTATAATTATATGTGGATTGTAAATACCGTAATGAATTGTATTATAAAGCTCCAGTAAATGGTATGCTTGTCACATTTTATCAAGTGGTCATTGTAAATATTGCAACAAGTTGTGTTATAAAGCTCCATGAGAAGTAAGTTTTGTTTTTAGCGGTTTTGCTAGTTATAGGTGTCATTGAACACCAAGGATGGTGTTCCCCTTAGGGTGAGGGTTCCGTAATAGCCCTGGTTAAAAATCTATGGAAAATATATATAAGGCCATGGTGATGGGGCACATATTCCAAGCTGAATGGTGGGAAAAGTCATCCTAGTGGGGTGTCACTTTGGTTATTATGGCTAAGGAAATTGGCAAAGGCAATGGAAAAGGTTTTGGAAAGGCATGATGCATTAATTAGCACTTTATTTATGAAAATAATGGAAATTAGGAGAAAAGGGAGGTGAAAGGTCATAGGTTGCATGTGAGGAAGAAAATGAAGGAAAATAATGGAAAATGAAGAAAATAGAGGCCTTGTTGATAAAAAAGCTTCTGAGGATTAATGGGCAGGCTTGGTCAGTGTAACCTTTTGACAGGTTTTGGTGGAGCTCTCTTCTATTCCCTCTCTCATACTCTTGGATACTTAGAGTTTTCTTAGAGCACTCTTGGAGTGTGTGGCATACTTGGAGTTTTAGAGCAAAAAGACAATGGAAGAGAAGGAAAGCACAAGATGGCCTGATGATCAACAACTACAATAGGTTTTGTTCACAGGTACGAATTTACATGTATGTTTTCCTCACTATTTTTGGCATGCATGGAATATGCATGTGGTTTCTTGTATATGAGTTGTCATTGGCATGGAGGATTGCCTGGATTGATAATGGATTTACCTAGACTTGCCATTTCTTGGATAGTCATAGTGGTGTGGGTTTATTTCTTTGTTTTTTGGTTGGTTCTCATGTTTCCTTTATCTTGGGTTGGGTTATTAGTTCCGGGAGCCTTGGTTGGACAAACCTCTAGAAGCCCTGTAACAACTTGGGTTGAGTTATTAGTCCTGGAAGCCTTGGTTGGAAAAAGGCTCTGGAAGCCCTTGGTGGGTTGAGTTACCAGTCTTGGAAACCTTGGTTGGACAAACACTCTAGAAGCCCGACGATAGCTATGGGTTGAGTTACTAGTCCTGGAAGCCTTGGTTGGACAAACGCTTTGGAACCTCGACGACAACTGTGGGTTGAGTTACTAGTCCTGGAACCCAGCTTGGAACAAATGCTCTAGAGCCCTAGAATTATTGGGTAGAGACTGATCTAATGATGGTTTTGTGATATCTCACCGTTAGGTGGAATCACTATTTGATGTGTTAAGGTGGTTGGCCTTTAGAAGCCTTGGATGGTTCTGATTGATGTGTTTTATGATATCCCACATTCATGCTTGGTATATGGCACGGGGGTGAATGGTTGAAGAGATAAGTGGCTCAAACATTCTACTGTTGGGTGGAATGTGGTAGTCCTATACCACGTTGGATTTTGCATCATTAATATGAGGTTATCTCTCCTTGTATTTCTATAAGTATTATATTGGTTTATATGTGGATTATATGGCTGTGATTTCCTTGGTATTTTTGTTGCTATTATGTTGGTTATGTATATATTTTTTATGACAATAGCTATGTATGGCTCTCATCATGTTTTTACTTGTAAATGGATGGACAATGTATCTATGATCGAATGGATGAAATGAAAGCTAATGTGTTAGGCACCAATGCTTCTTAGTGATTCTCAGATGAGTATGAGACCCCTTTGCTTACATATGTTATTTACACTTGTAAATTACATATTCATGATATGTTTGACGAAATTCCTGTCATGGCTAGTAGGGGTCCAGTCAAGGTCTTATTCAAGTAATTGCATTAGTACTATTATTTCCATGTTATCTTACTATTATGAAGGTTTCATTCAATTATGGGTCATGACCTAGTCTCTGGGTCTAAAAATGTGGCTTAAATCCTGAGGACACTAGCACATAACTCTGAAAAATAGTCCCTGGATGCTAGCTTGCATAACTGTGAGAGCATCCAAAGGTCCTTGAATGTTGGCATGCCCATAGCATGAGAGCGTCTAGAGGTCATGTGGTCCAAAATATCAGTGGGACCCAGGGATTGGTTGGTAGCAAGGTTGGATTGGTTCCTAAGGGTCCTAATGCTGATGTTGAATGTCTATATGGTGTGTTTTGGTTGGTTCCAATTCCTTAACGTGACTTAGGAGGTCGAATCATATAATAGTGGCCTCTAGTCACATTTTTACCACGACTAACTGGTTGCTGGGTATATGTGGGACGAGGGCGTTACAATTTCACCACATATATATTCTGTTGTGTAAAGTGCTTTTATGTTGGGATTCTCTAGTGTGGTGTGCTCCTAGATAGGGCATATACTATACCTAGAGGATGTGGAAATTTCAAAATGGTATTAAAGCTATTTTGAAGGGAAGTTGGATTAGAGTGTTCATAGAAATCATTTTAAGAGGGAGTTGGTGTAGGAAACAACATTGTTGCCTAGACATGGAGCATAAGGTTCAACAAAGAACATGGATATGTGGTCTTAACTAGTTTTGTGCTGAGGTATGATGAGATTTCTAGTGGATTGGTGGAGAACTCGGTGCACAACAGTATGTTGACTGGTGAGTTGCAAATCATGGACTTCCAATGACTTGTCAATTTTTGTTAAGGTAGTTCAGGTGACTTGGCAAGGAATGATTTTGCATGGATGAGGTAGCTCCATATTGATGGCAGGTCGATCACAAGATAGTTTATTCATTGGGTTACAGAGTTTCACATCTGGTAGTGGAGCCATGTGCACATGAGGTATTTGACCGAGGAGGGTTAGCACATTTGCAGAGTTGAGTTGCAGTGGTCTAGAGTGGATTATACCAGTGTTTGATTGCAACTCAGGATTGAATTTGGAAGGACACAAGTTCAGTTGTAGCACTTTCAAAGTAGAGTGAGAAGTGGAGGTGTGTAGGCTCAGAGGGAGTCTACCTTTAGAAGGAGATTGCAAAGGAGTTTTAGCTTCCGAGTGGAAGTATGAACCTTTAGGTTCAAGCAGGACAGTGGAGTTTTTAGCCCATGCAAGGATAGTCACAAACTATGCGAGGAAACTCATGGTGGTGTAAGGAAAGTCATCGCCCATGTAAGAAAAATTATGGAGCACGTAAGGAAAGGTCATGTTGCATGCAGGCACATTGATGCACCATGCAATATAAATCTTGGCTAAGTACAAAAGAAGACATGGAAAATGTGAGGAAAATCATGGCGATGCAAGGGAAAATCATGAATCATGTGAGGATATTCATGGGTATGTAAGGAAAGTCATGGAGTTTGAGATTTCAAGGAGTAATGGAAATATTTTTGGACCCAAAGTTGTGGGTTTGGAACCAAGGTAATTAATAGTTAATTCTAATTTGTGGTTGAGTTATGAAATAGAGGTTTCTTAAAGGAAAAGGAAAACCCCCAAGTCACTAACACAAAATGTATAAATAGGAGGCCAAAGGAGAGGCCTATACACACATTGTGAAGGAATACATGTGTGGAGAACAAAATCCCTAGAAAATCCACAAATCCTAAGAAGAAAGTTGCAACCAAGAAAGACGATGAGTTATGGTTAGTGCTTGAAGGAAAGTTATTTTCAATAAGAGAGGTTGAGTATCTATCCCTAAGAAGTGGCTAAGGGTTTTGGTTGGATCTATGCTACTAGAAAAATTAAGGAATGTATTTTTAGGGTTGGTTTGTTCCCTACTCTAGGATGTGGACCCTATAGTGACCTTATATTGGATGATCGATCTAGATAAGGGATGACCACAGTCAAGGAGAGACCTAGCTAAGCATTTGCTCATGTAAATAAGGGCTAACCATAGATAATTTGAAGAGGTCGAGGTTGCCAAGGGTAGGGCATAGGTAAGGCCTTAGGAAATGGTCTGAGGTTGTAGATAAAGAGGTTTTTGTGCCTCATGGAGGCCACATAACTCATATTTATATGATAGACTGAGTTGCAGCAGAGCTCAGGTGAAGTCCAAGGCTGGAATATTAAGTGGATCGAGGGTCTGAAGTTAAGGTTTGATTAAGGGCTACAAGCAGGAAGGTTGTGAAGATGTGAAAGAATTGGAGTTTGGCTAAGGTATATTTATGAAGGAAACAACCTTAAAGGAACTAGTTGAGAATTGATTAGTGCCAAGAGTAGGGCATAGGTAAGGCCTTAGGAAATGGTCTGAGGTTGTAGATAAAGAGGTTTTTGTACCTCATGGAGGCCATATACCTCATATTTATATGATAGACTAAGTTGCAGCAGAGCTCAGGTGAAGTCCAAGGCTGGAATATTAAGTGGATCGAGGGTCTGAGGTTAAGGTTTGATTAAGGGCTACAAGCATGAAGGTTGTGAAGATGTGAAAGAATTGGAGCTTGGATGAGGTATATTTATGAAGGAAACAACCTTAAAGGAACTAGTTGAGAATTGATTAGGGCTATTGGTGTATAGGTCAAGGCCTTCGATAGAGAATCTGAGGAAAAAAGGGGCCTTGAATAACTAACCAAAGTTCCTAGAGGGTTTCCATAGTTAGAATTGGAGATATCTTACAATAGTATATTGAGGAATATGGTAGCCATGCCTAAGAGGAGGAAGGATTAGGTTGAATGAGTTGAATATTAGCTTAAATTCTAGTGGCAGAGGGCCTAAAGGAGTTGGTCATTATCAACAACAACTGGACATTGTCTAAAGGATTAGACAATGGAAAAAAGAAGTTTGTAGCAACCAAGGGACAAGTGATACAATAAGGTAAAATAAGAGTACTAAATTATGTGGGCCAAAGGAGTAGCCCAAGAAAGTTAGTATCTTGTTTGTTAATTTTCTTAGGAAAATAAAAATCGTTTGTATTTCTGGGAAGATGAGGGTTTGAAGGATTAGGCCTCAACCCTAGTTATCGTACACTGTGTAAACTAGTTTGTATCAAGGTTTGTAAAGGGCCATGATCCCATAGTACATGAGCCTTGTGATTATTTTATTGATGGAATTATAAGAACAAGTTTTGGGCCATATATATATTAAGTACTATTATTTATTTCACTACTAATATATTCAACTATGCAAAGTTCTTTTGTGTTGGGCTTCTCTAGTGCGTTATGCTCCTAGATATGGTATATACCAAACCTAGAGGGCATGGAAAGTTCAATAGAAATTATGCTCCTAAAACCAAGAGGCATTCTCTCAACTTCCTCCAAAAATCAAGGAGAAGAATTATCTCTTGAGAAATTATAGATCTTTCCTTATCTAAGTATAAATAGGAATGTAATGCATTTGTTGGAACAAGAAAGAAGGGGCAAAGATCCCCAACTCTTTCCAGAATAAATTTTTCATTTTAGTTGTATCATTTTATTTTTGGGTTGTGTGTAGTTTCCGTTGTGGCACTCTACCATCATATTTCCTATTGCAAACATATTTTGAATAGATGCCAATGCCTTCCTAGACAATGTAATTCCCTCTAGTCTTTCTCTTTTAGTTCATATTCTCTCTTGTTGTGGTGTTCTTAATAATAATAAAATAAGTGGTGAACTATGTGGTAAAGGATTAGTTTTCATTGACAAAAACGTTTTGATATTGACCATTTTTATCAATTTAATCTTGGGTAGGAATGCACATAGACAAACAAAAATAATTATTATCATGTATTAAGATATGGATCATCTCCCCATCACATATAAATGTCTTAATATATGGATATTTTGATGTTTTTAGCTCAGGTGGGTACTTATGCATATGCCTAGGTGTCTAGGCATGCAAGAATTCACTGAAGATCTCCTTAGGACACTTGCTCAAGCGTGAGCAAGTTGCTAATGTAATGACCAACCAGTAGCTCTTGTATTCTAATTTGGAGATGGAAGTGACCGGTCTGAGGTTTGAGGATAGGTTGGAGGGAACCTATAATTTCTATCCATTGAAGGAGAGAATAAAACTACTTCTCATGGAGAACAACCTATGGGAGTTTGTAAAAACTCAAGTTACACCTCCTATATTTTCTACAACTCTGGTCACCGATAATTTGAAGGATTTGAAAACTATATGTATTATCTTGGATGTGGTGAATGATCATGTGATCCCTCACATCTAAATAAAAAATAGATCCCATGATATGTGAACCACTCTAATGAGTTTATACCAGAGTAATAACTAGAATCGGAAATGGTGTTGAGCAAAATATTAAGAAACACCAAGATGGTCGAATCAGACATAGTTGCATCATATTTCACTGGGATTCAACAAGTTCAAGATTTGTGTTTGGGCTCAAAATAAAAATAAGTTTTTTGCTCAAACATCCCTCTTGATCTTCTTTAAACCCTAATTTTTCTTCCCCATGTTCCCTTTTTGTATGCAATAATGTATTACCACGTTGAAACGAGCCAATCTAAAAAGGTCATGAGGTAAATATTTTACTTATACCATAAACCTATTGCTTGAGTGCATTTATAAAACTTGATTATTGTTTTAGGGTTACTAATGAATTTCTACACATCTTATAACCTCAATAGGTCTTGCAACTAGGGTTTAGGTGGCCTCATGTATATGACTTCCAATGAGAGCGCAACATGTGGGCCCTTGGAGCGCGACACTTGCACACCTTGTCACTCCTTGAATGTGACTAATGGTCAAGACTTGCGTGCCCAATGATTTCTTCATTTTGGAATTCCACTAAACAACAACTAGTATTTGGGGTTCTCTATTTGATTCGTCTAGCGGATCATTCTAGTTTACTCCAGTTTTGGACAACATTGTTATCATCTTCATCTAAGATTGGAGTTGGTTTAGATTTCCTTTCTTTCTATTATGTATCAACATCAAGCATGGCTCACTTTTGTTTTATCATGTATTATAAACTATTATATAAGCCTAATCCTGGATCTGGGTTGCGTTGGCGGTCATATTCTTTAGTCACTCTATTGTTTTGAGTTTGAAAAAATAGCTCATTAGGACCATTGGGTTAGATCCTCCTATATCAAGTTATGTAAAGACTATGGATTTCGTAATATAAATGTTGATGCCTAGGTTTTATTAGTTTTTGTTTTAAGTTTTCCCTCTGTAGTTTAATTTTGTCAGAGGGGCAATGTTGTTGCTTGGATTGGGCCCACTAGCCCAACACATTTTCTTCTTATGTTATTAGCATTCTAATGCATAGATTTATGTGCACTTAGCGTAGATCTAGTAGTTTGTAGCTTTGTTTTGAATATAATTTGTGTTTGCTGTATATATTCAAAGATTGATGATTCATGGTGATGCGTTAACATTATGTGGGTTGTTTTCTTTGATACCATTGTTTGAATGATAAGAATGAATGTATGCAGAACTAGATTGGGGTGTGTATGGTTTAAAACATAGATGATATTTGAAGGGTTTAACATTAGTTTCATTCCTTGGATTAATTTTATATGAATAAACTCGTTGCTTAAGAAAGCAGGCTTTGGAGGATTTATTATAGTCTTGATGCTATGCTTTAATACAATGAAGTGATTTTGGACAACACATGACTATGAAGCCTTTAATATAAAATATGATGCTTGTAGCTTGAATTGTTTTAGTTTATAGTCATTGCTTGATAATATAAAGGACTAATCCATGCAAATATATGTATTTAAATTTTATTAATATAAGTATTAAACTTGTTGGGAGTTCCTCTATTTCGTAGAAACACTTTGTTGAATATATAAATTTGGTACATGGCATTATAAAATCCATCTAACTCTAACTCCTGTATATAGGTTGCACATAAGGTTATTGTTCATAATATTTGTGGACTTATACTCTAAGGTGATAATTTTTATGGTTTCCTATATTAAGCAAGGCCTGAGACTTGAGTTATGAATATCATTTATGCTTTGTTTTTACTCTTTTGAAAAGTAATATTTATAAGATATTTTAATAGTTTGTGAATTGAATTTTGTTTGATGGTTGAAACAGGGTTTTGGTATAAACTAGGCATATGATATTCTATTTATTTTAACCAAGTCATTAATGAGTGCTTGATAGTGATATCATCCTGAGGGAAAGTATAGAACAATTTACCTCTTCCTTTTAGAAGTGAGTGACTAATAGCGTTGCCTAGTTAACTAGAGGTTGCTTGATAAAGCTTAAGGTTCCTTTCCTATCACGAGTGTGTAAAATACACATTGAGCTCCAAGTCCTTTGTCCACTAGATTCAAGAGGACAATAGGTCAATTGGCCTAAGAGGAGCCAACACTGGGGGCCTAATGGTCCTTGTTAGTGTCAGTATCTGCATACTTCCATCAGGGATCAAAATTTGCTCTTTGCATTGTCATTTTAGGGGTCCCATACTGAAAATTTTCACATCATTTCATTAGGTCATGTCAAACTGATCCACTGATGGTTGTCTTCTCTTCTAAAAATCCAATTTTTCCCTCATAGAGTATACTTGCTGACCCTTCTTTAGGTTGTCTTCAGTTATGGTTTCATGGTCAATTTGCAATCATGCTTTCCATTAGGTCATAGGGCATGTTTCATTAGGTCTTAGGGTTTCATTTCCAAGGTCAAGATGCCTGATTTTAAAGTGTAAATAAAGGTCAACAAGGGTATGAGGATGATGAATAAGTCAAGCATGATGGCTTGTAGGTTATAGCCACTAAATACTTATCTTTTAACCTAATGTAATTTTCACCTCAAAAACATGTTTTTGAGGTGAAAACAGAGTATTTTGAGTTTATTTGTATTTCTTATGTAATTTTAAGTCACTATATGTAATAAATGATCCCAGCTGCACCAGAGCATCTCTCCTTGCTGCAAGACAAAGAAACATTGCAAAAATTAGTTCAATTTGAGCATTTATCCACCTGCAAAGACACAAAGAAGAAAAGGCATTAAAACAGAGTTTTGAAGAAGGACAAGAAACATTAGAAAGTGGGTTTTTCAAGTGAAAAATCAAAATCTACTCCTATTTAAGCTCCCACATTTCATTTTCAAGACCATTATCCTCATTTGGCAAGAAAGAGGTCAAAAAGTGAGAAGAGGAAAGTTTGAGTGAGTTTTGGGCAAAGGAAGGTTGGCGCTGTGCTTCTGGAGGGTGGTGTTGCACTTCTGGAGGGTGGCGCTGCGTGTTGGCAGAGCAGAACTACACTTTTGAGGCAGGTAGGTTGGTTTTGCGCATTGAAGACTTGGCACTGCGCATTGAGGCCGACGCTGCGTGTCTGGAAAATTTCCCCAATGCAATTTTACACTGGCACTGCGCGTCTGGGCACCAGCACTGCGCGTTTGGGCAAGAAGGCTAGAAAAGCCTAAAAACTTCCAACAAACCTCAAATTTTTCCCTCTTTCCATCATTGCAAGTAAGATGACATCCCTCACTTCAGTTTTTGTTTGCATTTCCACATCATAAGCATCATTTTCTGTGATAAACATGAAACCCTAAAAATCTCCCTAGTCGTGCCTAAAACCCTAAACCCTCATTGTTCATCCTATCACCTATCCCTACATCTCTAAACTCTATCCCTATCCCTTTTTCCCTATCCCTTTATCCCTTTACCCCTATTCCATATCATTTCCATCCCTTTTACCCCTCTTCCCCAAGGGCAATTTCTTAAAACAATCCCTTCCTCTCATTTTGCTCCCTCATTCTTTTTTAGCCCATAAAGTCATTTCCCATCCCCTCATTCCTAAAACTCTTTCACTAATCCCCTTCATACAACCTCAACCTTGCAAACATGGACCAAGAGGACCGAGACTATGAGGAGGACGCAAACACAGGTAGTGACACCTCAACAGATAGAGCTAGACAACAGAGAAAACCACACAAGGGAGGCAGGATTATCAGAGAAGATCCATAAAAGCTTAGGGAATTGCAGGCCTCTTAGTTGGCTGTTACATGTTTCAAATATCCTGGCTACTATGAGTTCTGTGAGTAGGTGGAGAGATTTTATTACCACTCAGAGCTCACCAGACTTTTTGTAGCCCATCTTCGAGACAACAAGGTAACTCTTGCTGGGGTAACCTTCACAGTTTAACCTTCCATCATTTCAAATGCCACCAGGATTCCAAATGTAGGGGAGAAGTGGTACAAGTCCCAGGACCTGGATGAGCATTACTATGAGCCTTATATCAAACGCTAGCACAGAAATGAGGTGAAGAGACTTTTTCCTTTCAGATTTCTCGAAGACAAATATGTCCCCATGATGAAAATCATCATGACGTATTTCACTTGTGAGGGCAGATTCTCCAGGTTGTATACCTATCACATCAGGCTCCTCATGCATTTTATGAGGGTGAAGATGTTAAACCTCCCTTACTTATTATTCAGGAATATTGAGAAGATGGCTCATTTTGTCCAGAAGAAGCCATACCCTCAACATATGAGTAGTCTCTATCGCTACTCCTTGATCAAGATGATTGTGCTTCATCATCTCAGTCTCCTCAACATCTCA
Source organism: Pinus tabuliformis (assembly GCA_031772625.1). Taxonomy (NCBI): domain Eukaryota; kingdom Viridiplantae; phylum Streptophyta; class Pinopsida; order Pinales; family Pinaceae; genus Pinus; species Pinus tabuliformis. Next base: position 361,205,477 of record CM062808.1, read on the forward strand.
TGGGAGACCTTTATTTCTCATGATATCGTCAGGGGCCCTCAAATTCCTCCATCAGTGTCTCAAGAAGTAGGTGAACCTTCTAGTAGTATTCAGGTGAAAACAAATGAGGAGGTCAAGGAGACTAGAACTACTATGGTGCTCTTTTACATGAGATATCAGAGGGGCACAAGGAGATTATTTGCAGCCGATAGGCAAGTGTTTTCTCCATGGGATGTGGAAGGGACCTTGCCTTCTTCATCAACCCATAGGAAAATTCTATCTCCACAGCATGTGGAAGGGGCTTTTCCTTCTTCTTCGACACAACAGGTACAGGTGCAGTAGTGTGCAAAGGGAAGGAAAAGATGCCAGAGGAGAGTCTTGATGATGAGGAGGAAAGGGATTTTGACTTGACTGAGCATGATGAGCTGGAGAAGCGCTATACCCGTCATGGATTTGAAATCATTGACTTAGAGGCTCAGGACGAAGAAACCATCAAAGACATCATCATACAAGAAAGAGAAGCTCAAGTACAAGCTTTGGCAGACAATTTGGAGAGGTCCAAATATGTCATCACATATTTGGAGCAAGAAAACAAGCAATTGAGTGACAAACAAGTCCTCATGGAGCTCTAAATTGTTAGAGAATTATATATTATAGAGCAATGGAACACATAAAATATTGCAGAAATATAAACACAGAAAACACATAAAACAAGAGAGACACAGATATATGTGGTTCACCCAGTTTGGGCTACGTCCACGGAGAAAAATCCAGTCCTTCTTTTTATATTATCCAGCAAACTGAAGAGATACAACCTACAATAAATCAGCTGTAATTCCCTCTTCGCTCTCAATCTTTCTCTCTTCCTCACTCAGAATACAGATATGCATAGACACAATACAATTCCCTCATCTATAGCGAGGGGTTGCCTTCTAGTGTAATAAACCATAAATTAAACATAACTTCTACCGTCAGATCTCTACCTAATGAATGGCCCAGATTAACTACAAAATTATAACATTTTACAAGGCAATTTTACATCTATTCTTAGCTTCGGGGGCGTTGCCCCCAATCCTCCCGCCAAGGGGGGCTTCTGAAGGTCACAGTCACCCCCCCCCCGATGAACCCCCCTTGCAACGAATATTTTACAGGCAGCGTTGCTACCCCATTACGAACTGGGCTCCAATGTGGTGATACCTTTGAATACAAAAGATAATTAGGCTCCACATCCAACAGAAATGCTCAAGATGAAATGACAAAGTGGCAAAGAGGCACAGGTCACTTTGACTCCCATTGAGAAGGAGATTGAAGATGATAGAGAGACTTCGATTGAGAGAGTCAACCTGCACCTTGAGAAGCTACTACAGAAGGCCAATAGAGACAATCAGATGATCAGACACATGGCCTATCATTACAGGACCCGGAACAAGATTTGCAATATGAGGGTCAAGAAAATGAAAGCTAGGCTTAGGCGAGCCTTAAAAGGAAAAAAGGAGGAGGATAGGCTCAGGATGCTTGCTGAAGCTTCCTTGGCTCATCAAGACACTTTATTATGGTGCTTCTCACCAATTTTGGGCAACTTTGGAGGAAATTTTGTCACTTGCAAATTTTTGAAATTCTATACACAGGAAAACTGCCTAGCTTTTCCTAGGGACACCTAATGAAGAAATGGTTTGCATTTTTGGATTTAGAGTGATGATAACATGCACCCTAGAAATTTTCAAAGTTTTTGGGGCAGAACTGGTCCACAAAAATGTTAAAAACACCCTAAAAATGACCTTTCTGCCACTTTTTGGACACACAGAAGCAGTCTTGGTAGAATCACGTTTTTAGGGGCCAATGAGCTTCAAATGCAGAAATTCTAGATGTTTTGGAAAGTAGACTTGAATACCTTTCCAATGAGCTATCATGGACTCAATTTGGATGCCAGGAAGGCCTCCAAAAGGGACCTGAAAGTGGCGTTAGGGCAGTTTTTTCTCAGGATGGCTATTTTTCCAGTTTTTGACAATGATCATGGATTCTCTCTCATGGATGATGATTCACCATTTTCAATGATTACTTGGCATGTAAATATGATAGATAAATAGTAATAGAGGGTAGATTCATTGCCTTAGAAGTTAGTTTGAGCTCAAATGAATCAGTTTTTCACTTTTAGAGGCAAGTTGTTGATGATTCCTATATTCCTGTTTCTTGTTCAGTATTAGTTAGATGAGCTCCTCATCTTAGGGATTCGACCCTTGAGGATGGGAGGAGGTTGAATTCATGTCTATAACTTCTTCTTCTTTCTCATTGTAAATGGTTGGACTCAGCTGGATGCTCAGGCCTTGATTGTACACCTTTTGTAAGCAGTTTGGCAGGAGATTAATAAGAATTGCAGCTAATTTTATGGGATCTATGCGATACGAGTTTTAGTATAGTTTCTTCTGCTGTGATCATGTGTTAATATGTTTTATGTGTTCCATTAATCATTTCATTTCTTTTAGTTGAATTTTTTCAAGTTGATAGGCAGAATTCATTGTATCAGTGCTCTGCCTTGGGAAACCATTCACCATTTCATGTTTTCTTCAGTCTAGGAAAGATCCATGATTTTTACATGCTCTCCTTAGCTTCTGACCGGTCTAAAACATCTCATCCCATCAAGCCCTAGAGTTCTAAATCTTATGCCTACCTTGCCCCATTGAACACCCTGCAATTCTGACCTAATTCCCTAAACCTAAACTGTCCAGCTCCTCCTAATCCGGAAAAACTCCTTCAAAATCAAATAAAAACTTCGTGCTACTATACCTAGCCTAATATCCTTTACCTAATCCAACCATCTTGGCTGAGATCCTTATGGAGAGAACCCTCTCCCGGCGTAGTAGGGCTAGCTACTTGGCTAAGCATGGTTTATGGTTACCCTGGCATTGCCTTCCTTCAGCCTGAGGTTCAATCCAGGTGATAACATAGTGGCGACCATACTGGGGAACGAAAGACTAATCACCCCAATAATATCTTTAATTTGAATTCTTAAGCTTATGGATGATGAGTTTTAGAATTTACTAGGCTGAATTGGAAAGTTGTAAAGCAATATATAAAACTTCAAAATTTGAGCACACTAGCTTCAAGAAAGTACACTAGGGCCAATCCAGATCCAAACCCTGCCCCAGTAGTGGATAATCCTAATCTGATTTCAAGAAGACTCAAAAGACAAGAAACTTTAGTCAGTCCCACACCTTCAATAAAAGTAGATTCTTGCCCTGACGAGTGGTTGTTTTTAGAAGACCTCCCATTTGATCTATCATTTGACCTTTCCCTATTCAGAACTAGGTCTGAAAGTGCACTTGACGATATAGTTCTAGATCCAGAGTTTATTGCAGATCTCGAAGTCCAAAAGGCAAACCGGTCAATTGATGAGTATATCCTAAATTCCCCTCAATCATCCCTCACTACTGCTAAGATCCCTGAGCTTTCTGAACTGGTGTCCACTACCCTCAGTTCATCATTATTCCCTTCAACCTCTGAAATTCATTCCCAACCTCCATTCATACCTTCACTTCCCCATCAACCTATCATTCCCCATCAATCACCTATTCCTCCCAGTTCTCCATCAACTACTCCATCAACTCCTAGTAGCCCAATCCTTGTTTTAAATCCACCTTGAGTTATGGTTGCTTGGTATGCACCCCTTGTTTTACCTCAGAATCTTGGTGCCATGCCCGTTGATTATCAAACCAAGATTCCTTTCTTTGATGCCACTCAAACCATTACAACTCAGCAACATGTTGATAGAATGAATGATTTCTTTGACCTCCATGAAGTAGAAATTGAAGATGTATCGATGAGATTGTTTGTACAAAGCTTTGGAGGTGAAGTTTGAAAATGGTTCAGAGCTTTACCAGTAGCTTCTATCACCACTTTACAAATCCTTCATAGGCAATTCCTGGATTGGTGGGAGGTGAAGAAGAATCCACTTCAGATTTGTTTCGAGTATGAGAACATCAAAAGAAATACCGGCGAGAGTGTGCAAGACTATTGTGTGATGTTTAATGCATTATACAATGCTATTCTGGCCAACATTCAATCACTGGATGGATTGGCTTTGCTCAAGTTTCTAGACGGTTTTGATGTTGATATGACATATCAGTTGCGGGAACGAGATCCTACCACACTAGAAGACATGCAAAAGAATCCAGTAAGTGTAGAAGCAAACTTGCTGGCCAAAAGAGCAAGAATTAGATCAGAGAAAAGAGTGACAATAAAAGAAGAAGCATCTACTTTAGATGTAAATATGGATACATTGATTTGAACAGTGGAAAGGATGGTTGATCGGTTAACCATCACAGATAGACCTGAACCACCAATTCAAAATCCAAATTTTAGAGGACAGCAGCAACCTCAATTCTAAATCAAGCAGAGAGAACAAAAGGCACCAAAACAACCAGCACAACAACAACATATCAGAACTCCCTTACAGCAGAATTATGTTCAAGGAATGGAAGTAGAAGATGACGAGGATCCGATAATTGAAACAAATCACTTTTTAACTGCTGACGACATGCCTATATTTCTGACCGAAGATGAAGAACATGCAAAAGTTCTAAACATTCAAAGGGATGAAGATTACATCTTAGCAAATGATGTAGTTTTAGAGGCTAAATCTGATGAATGCTTTGATTGCATAGCAGAGACAATATTCTTTAAGGAGCAGGGATGTACTAGTCAATCCCATTCAGAAAAGAAAATATGTGCAATACAAGAATGATTCCTCAAACACTCAGAAGAAATGGAAAGAGCTTGCTGATCTGAGTCCCAACAAAGTGCCATCAACAAGTATCACTGCAAATGAGAAGAACAATCAGCAAAAAGATAGTGCAGCGAAAGAGAAAGTAGATAAGAAGGACATTGGTGTCAAAGAGGTAGAAAAAGTTTCATCCTTTAATTTAGAAAGTGAAATTACTAAATTAAAAGTGTCCATTCCTTTGACTGAGCTTGTTAAGAATAGCAATTATAAACACCATGTATCTAGAATATTGCAAATTGATCCTTTGTCAGACATGGTGAATGTCGAAGATGATCATCCTGAACTCATTTTTGGACTTGCCATAGAAGGTCAACTTGAAGATAGTGAATTCCCTCCCTTTTATCTGAGTCTTAGACTACATGAGTACATTATCCATAATGCTATGTTAGATTCTGGAGCTTCCCACAATTTGATGCCTAAAGCCATTATGGAAAATTTGGGTCTAGATATCACTTGGAAATATCATGATTTGTACTCCTTTGACTCCGGTAGAGTTCGTTGCATTGGTCTCATCAAAGATTTGGTGGTTTCTTTAGATCAAATCCCAGCCAAAAATGTTTTGATGGATGTGGTAGTTGTTGATATACTGCCTCGATTTGGTATGCTCTTATCTAGATCGTGGGGTGCTAAGCTCAAAGGCACTTTACAACTTGACTTCTCTTATGCTACCATCCCTGTTTTTGGTCAATTGAGGAAGTTGTACCGGGAAAAGAAAATGAAGTACATGATCACTAGTAAAGAGAAGCCTGTGAATCATCCAATAAATGATGTACATACTGATTTAGAGTCCTTTGTTTTGTACTTTGATAGTGGATTGAATGATGTAGATATTCAGCTTGTAGAAGTAGATGATGTACTAGAAATTTCCGAGAATTTTAGAGCATTTCTTAATCAACAAAAAGAAAAAATAACAAGTTTTTATGAGTAGCCTACACAACAGCAAAAGGTTAGTGAAGAGTAGAAAAATTAAGTAATCAGCTAAGGTAAGGTAGAGAAGGAAACCGAATTTTAGCATCTAGAAGATGAAGCTAGCCTTTGGAGCATGGACTTCGATGGCACTGTGGGTAAGGACAGTGCTGGTATTGGAATTTGGATTCGAAGCCCTGCTTTCCAGCCTGTCAAAGTCCCAAGTAATGTTAGACTATGTTCCTACAAGTTGGATTTTGATTGCTCTAATAATGAAGCGGAGTATGAGGCTTTGATTACAAGTCTTAAGATCTTGAAGAAGCTCAATGCGAAAAGGATTTCTGTTTATGGTGATTCAGAGCTGGTCATTAAACAGGTAAAAGGAAAATATCAAGCAAAACATCTGTGGATGAAAGCCTACAAAAATCCAGTTCTGGATATTTTGAGGATGTTTCCTGAATATACCTTGCTAGTAGTACCCCAAACTCAAAACATCATTACAGATTCACTCGCCATTGCGGCTAGAAATTTGAATATTCCAATGAATTCTAGAAACAAATTTGAGGTTCATGTCAAACATAGGCCCGATGTTCCTGATAATTTGAGGTATTGGCAAGTGTTTTGGGATGATATTGAAATTAATGCCTTTTGTAGAATGAAGGAAAATTTAAGAATGCTTCCATTGATGATGATTCTGATTTCGATGAACAAGAGATTGAGGTAAATCAGATGGAGGTTTTACAGCTGAAGGATAATATTATTCCTAGAGGTCTCATACCTTTAGAGGAGCTTTTTGATTAGGATGATGTGGCAAGAAAACAGACCCTGATTCCTATGGACAAAGTAATTGAAGATGTAAATATTGGAACAGTTGACAAGCCCAAGCTTGTAAAGTTATCAAAATCATTTTCTCCGGAAGTAAAGGCTAAGTATGTTAGATTACTTTCTAAATTTTATGATATCTTTGCTTGGGATTATTCAGATTTGAAAGTGTATGACAAGGATATCATTCAGAATACTATTCCTATCAAGCTGGATCAAAAACCTTTTAGACAGAAGCTGAGAAGGATCAATCCAAAGCTGCTACCATCCACCGAGAAAGAGGTAAGTAGATTTTTTAAAGCTGGCATCATTGTTCCAATTAGATTTTCTGATTGGATTTCAAATTTGGTCCCGGTATGAAAGAAGACCGGAGAAATAAGATTGTGCATAGATTTCTGGAACCTCAACAAAGTGTCCTTAAAGGATAATTACCCACTTCCTAAGATGGACCATATTCTGCAAAGAGTAGTTGGAGCATCACGGATGTCACTACTTGATGGTTACTCAGGCTATAATCATATCTTGGTACATGAAAAAGACCAAGACAAAACTACCTTCACAACACCTTAGGGAACTTTTCAGTATGCCAAAATGCCATTTGGATTGAAAAATGCCGGAGCCACTTTTGAACAAGCGATGGACATAGCTTTTTCTAATGAGAAGGATGTTTTCTTGGTTGTTTATTTAGATGATTTAATGGTATTTTCTAGTTCCGAAAATGAGCATTTGCACCACTTTAGAATTGTCTTTCAAAAATGTCGGAAGTTTGGGATTTCTCTCAACCCGAAGAAGAGTCTTTTTGCCATGGACAAGGATAAACTCCTTGGTAATATCATTTCTAAAGATGGTATTCACATTGATCCTTCAAGGGTGGAGGCAATTCAACATATAGACTTTCCGTGCAACAAAAAGGAGATTCAGGATTTCAATGGTAAGATGAATTTCTTACGCAGATTTATACCAAATTTGGCTAAGCATTTACATGAAATAACTAATATGTTGAATAAGGACAACACTGTGAAATGGACCGAGGATGCCATGAAATCATTCAATTTGGTAAAGTTTTCTTTAACGACAGCCCCAACCTTGATCAGTTCTGATTATACTCATGATTTTATTATCTTTTCATTCGCATTCGAGCACACCATGGTTGCAGTGTTGATGCAAAAGAGACATCAGGTGGAGTAACCCATTGCTTTTTTCAGTAGGACCATTCGAGATGCTTCCTTGCGGTACAATATCATTGAAAAACAAGCACTAGCTCTTATAAAAGCATTGAAAGATTTTAGAGTATACATTCTGCGTTCACATACTATAGCCTATGTTCCTAATGTAGCAGTCAAAGATGTTCTCATGCAAACTAATTCGAAGGGAAGAAGAGGTAAGTGTATAGTAGCAATGTTGGAGTATGATCTTGAGATTAAGCCTATGAAACTGATCAAAGGACAAGGCTTGGCAAAAATGATGGCCGAATCAAATATGCATGCTTTAGACATAAATCTTATTGCAGCAATGTCAGAGGAAGAAGATGGTGGCTCACTCATTTAGGTATCATAAATGTTTCTCAAATCACCTTAGTATTCTGATATATTTTATGTTCTTCAACATCTTTCACCACCTCCTAGAATGTCAAGAAGTAAAGGTAGATCACTTAAACTTAAGTCTGCAAAATTCTGCATTTTAAATAGTGCTCTCTATTGGAAAGATCTGGGTGGAGTTCTTCTTAATTGTTTGGTTGAAGATGAAGCTCAACAGGTAATGAATAATTTTCATAGAGGTGATTGTGGCGGTCATTTGTTTTGGAAAACAACAGCGAACAAAGTGTTGAGAGTAGGATATTATTGGCCGACTTTGTTTTCAGATTTATATAAGACAGTTATGGGCTGCCATGAATGCCAAGTTTTTCAAGGAAAACGGAAATTGCTTCCTCTTCCTTTGAAGCCAGTTGAAGTAAATGCACCTTTTCAGTAGTGGGGACTTGATTTCATAGGGGAAATCCATCCTACATCATCAACACAACACAAATGGATCTTGACAGCTACCGATTACTTCACCAAGTGGATTGAGGCCATTCCGACAAGGCAAGCCATAGACACAGTAATTATCCAATTTTTAGAATCTAATATCTTGTCTCGTTTTGGGTGCCCTCACAAGATTATAACAGATAATGCAACAACATTTAAGTCCAAGAAGATGGTCGAGTTTTGCAACAAGTATAATATTACATTGGGTCATTCCATGGCATACTACCCACAGGGCAATGGATTGGTTGAATCATCAAATAAGTCCTTGGTGAACATTATCAAGAAAATGTTGGAGGCAAACAAGAAGAATTGGCATCGGAAGCTTGTTAATGCCTTGTGGGCTGACAGAGTGAGCAGCAAGAAATCCATAGGTATGTCACCTTTTGAGTTGGTTTATGGTACTGATACAGTATTTCCTACATCACTTGCAGTCCCAGTCATGAGATTGTTACAGGAAGCTGGTAGCGAAGAGGATGATATTCAGCGCAGAATTAATCAAATGATTCACCTTCAGCAAACAAGGGAAGAGGTTTCCCAAAATACTTTCCGGTTGCAAGAGAATATAAAGAAGATTTATGACCACAAAACCAAAGCAAAAAAGTTTCAGCTGGAAGATGTAGTGTTGCGATGGGATGCACGGAATGAGGAAAAAGGAAAGCATGGTAAGTTTGATAATTTATGGAAAGGACTATATAAAATCTCAGCTTATCAGGGACAGAATGCATTTTTGTTGAAGGAAATGGATGGTCAAGATTGTTCAGGAGGGCCAGTGAATGGTAGGCTCCTGAAGCACTACTACTTTTGAGGTTGTTCCCTGAAGTTACTTCACCTTCATTGTATATACCAATTTGATTTTCATTGCAAGTTTTCAAGTACATTGTCATCTGAGCTTGGGGCCCAAAGTGAAGGCTATAAAGTTTGAATGATTAGTGTCAAGTTTGGTTGATTTGGTTTCTAAGTCAAGTTTAGAGTCGGTTTGGTTGTGAGTCAGTTTTCAGTTTGTATTGAGTCATTTTTCATTTTTTTGTTTTGACCATATTGCCCAATGGATGAGGCACTTGGTCTACGGTGTTCTTGACACCTCCAAGGAGCTGCCATCCCCAATAAGGCCAATGTTAGTGTCAGTATCTGCATACTTCCATTAGGGATCAAAATTTGCTCTTTGCATTGTCATTTTAGGGGTCCCATACTGAAAATTTTCACATCATTTCATCAGGTCATGTCAAACTGATCCACTGATGGTTGTCTTCTCTTCTGAAAATCCAATTTTTCCCTCATAGAGCATACTTTCTGACCCTTATTCTGGTTGTCTTCAGTTATGGTTTCATGGTCAATTTTCAATCATGCTTTCCACTAGGTCATAGGGAATGTTTCATTAGGTCTTAGGGTTTCATTTCCAAGGTCAAGATGCCTAATTTTAAAGTGTAAATAAAGGTCAACAAGGGTATGAGGAGGATGAATAAGTCAAGCATGATGGCTTGTAGGTCATAGCCACTGAATAATTACCTTTTAACCTAATGTATTATTCACCTCAAAAACATGTTTTTGAGGTGAAAACAGAGTATTTTGAGTTTATTGTATTTCTTATGTAATTTTAAGTCACTATATGTAATAAATGATCCCAGTTGTACCAGAGCATCTCTCCTTGCTGTGAGACAAAGAAACACCGCAAAAATCAGTTCAAGTTGAGCATTTATCCACCTGCAAAGACACAAAGAAGAAAAGGCATTAAAACAGAGTTTTGAAGAAGGACAAGAAACATTAGAAAGTGGGCTTTTCAAGTGAAAAATCAAAATCTACTACTATTTAAGCTCCCACATTTCATTTTCAAGATCATTATTCTCATTTGGCAAGAAAGAGGTCAAAAAGTGAGAAGAATAGGAAAGTTTGAGTGAGTTTTGGGCAAAGGAAGGTTGGCATTGTGCTTCTGGAGGGTGGCGCTGCGCTTCTGGAGCAGTGGTTGAGTGGCGCTACATGTTGGCAGAGCAACGCTGCACTTCTAAGGCAGGCAGGTTGGCGCTGTGCATTGAATACTTCACGCTGCGCATTGAGGCTGGTGTTGCACGTCTGGAAAATTTCCCCAGTGCAATTTTACACTGGCGCTGCGCTTCTAGGGTGGCGTTGCGCGTCTGGGCACCAGCATTACGCGTTGAGTGGGAAGGCTAGAAAAGCCTCAAAACTTCCAACAAACCTCAAATTGTTCCTTCTTTCCATCATTGCAAGTAAGTTGACATCCCTCGCTTCAGTTTTTGTTTACATATCCACATCATAAGCATCATTTTCTGTGATAAACATGAAACCCTAAAAACCTCCCTAGTGGTACCTAAAACCCTAAACCCTCATTGTTCATCCTATCACCTATCCCTACAACTCTAAACTCTATCCCTATCCATTTTCCCTATCCCTTTATCCATTTACCCCTATTCCATATCATTTCCATCCCTTTTACCCCTCTTCCCCAAGGGCAATTTCTCAAAACAAGCCCTTCCTCTCATTTTGCTCCCTCATTTATTTTTAGCCCATAAAGTCATTTCCCATCCCCTCATTCCTAAAACACTTTCACTCATCCCCTTCATACAACCTCAACCTTGCAAACATGGACCAAGAGGACCGAGACTATGAGGAAGAGGCAAACACAGGCAGTGACACCTCAACAGATAGAGCTAGACAATAGAGAAAACCACACAAAGGAGGCAGGATTATCAGAGAAGATCCATAAAAGCTTAGGGAATTGCAGGCCTCTTAGTTGGTTGTTACATGTTTCATATATATTGGCTGCTATGAGTTCTGTGAGTAGGTGGAGAGAGTTCAATACCACCCGGAGCTCACCAGACTTTTTGTAGCCCATCTTCGAGACAACAAGGTAACTCTTGCTGGGGTAACCTTCACAGTTTCACCTTCCATCATTTCAGATGCCACCAGGATTCCAAATGTAGGGGAGAAGTGGTACAAGGTCTAGGACCTGGATGAGCATTACTATGAGCCTTATATCAAACCCCAATACAGAAATGAGGTGAAGAGACTTTTTCCTTTCAGATTTCTCGAAGACAAATATGTCCCCATGATGAAAATCATCATGAAGTATTTCACTTGTGAGGGCAGATTCTCCAGGTTGTATACCTATCACATCAAGCTCCTCATGCATTTTACGAGGGTGAAGATGTTAAACCTCCCTTACTTATTATTCAGGAATATTAAGAAGATGGCTCATTTTGTCCAGAAGAAGCCATACCCTTAGCAGATGAGCAGTCTCTATCACTACTCCCTGATCAAGATAATTGTGCTTCATCATCTCAGTCTCCTCAACATCTCTTGGGAGACCTTTATTTCTCATGATATCTTCAGGGGTCCTCAAATTCCTCCACCAGTGTCTCAAGAAGCAGGTGAACCTTCTAGCAGTATTCATGTGAAAACAGATGAGGAGGTCAAGGAGACTAGAACTACTACGGTGCCCATTTACATGACATTTCAGAGGGGCACAAGGAGATTATTTGCAGTCGATAGGCAAGTGTTTTCTCCATGGGATGTGGAAGGGACCTTGCCTTCTTCATTAGCCCATAGGAAAATGCTAGCTCCACAACATGTGGAAGGGGCTTTGCCTTCTTCTTTGACACAACAGGTACAGGTGTAGAGGCTTCACAAAGGGAAGGAAAAGATGTCGGAAGAGAGTCTTGATGATGAGGAGGAAAGGAATTTTGACTTGACTGAGCATGATGAGCTGGAGCAATGGTATACCCATCATGGAGTCGAAATCATTGACTTAGAGGCTCAGGACGAAGAAACCATCAAAGACATCATCATACAAGAAAGGGAATCTCAAGTACAAGATTTGGCAGACAATTTGGAGAGGGCAAAATATGTCATCACATGTTTGGAGCAAGAAAACAAGCAATTGGGTGACAAACAAGTCCTCATGGAGCTGGAAATGCTCAAGATGAAACGACAAAGTGGCAAAGAGGCGCAGGTCACTTTGACTCCCATTAAGAAGGAGATTGAAGATGATAGAGAGACTTGGCTTGAGAGAGTCAACTTTCACCTTGAGAAGCTGCTATAGAAGGCCAATATATACAATCATATGGTCAGACACATGGCCTATCATTACAAGACCCGAAACAAGATTTGCAATATGAGGGTCAAGAAAATGAAAGCTAGGCTTAGGCGGGCCTTGAAAGGAAAAAAGGAGGAGGATAGGCTTAGGATGCTTGCTGAAGCTTCCTTGGCTCATCAAGACACTTGATGATGGTGCTTCTCACCAATTTTGGGCAACTTTGGAGGAAATTTTGTCACTTGCAAATTTTTGAAATTCTATACACAGGAAAATTGCCTAGACGCACAACGCCACTGACGATGTGCTTTTCCTAGGGTCACCTAATGAAGAAATGGTTTGAATTTTTGGATTTAGAGTGATGAGGACATGCACCCTAGCAATTTTCAAAGTTTTCGGGGCAGAACTGGTCCACCAAAAGGTCAAAAAAACACCCTAAAATGACCTTTCTGCCACTTTTTGGACACATAGAAGCAGTCTTGGGAGAATCAAGTTTTGAGGGGTCAAATGAGCTTCAAATGCAGAAATTCTAGGTTTTTGGGAAATTAGACTTGAATACCTTTCCAATGAGATATAATGGGCTCAATGTGGATGCCAGGAAGGCCTCCAAAAGGGACCTGAAAGTGGCACTGCGCGTAGGGTAGTTTTTGCTCAGGATGGATAGTTTTCCAGTTTTTGACTATGATCATGGATTCTCTCTCATGGATTATGATTCACCATTGTAAATGATGACTTGTCATGTAACTATGATAGATAAATAGTAATAGAGGGTAGATTCATTACCTTAGAGGTTAGTTTGAACTCAAATGAATCAGTTTTTCACTTTTAGAGGCAAGTTGTTGATGATGCCTATATTCTTGTTTCTTGTTCATTAATAGTTAGATTAGCTCCTCATCTTAGGGATTCGACCCCTGAGGATGGGAGGAGGTTGAATTCATGTCTATATCTTCTTCTTCTTTCTCATTGTAAAGGTTTGGACTCAGCTGGATGCTGAGACCTTGATTGTACACATTTTGTAAGCAGTTTGGCAAGAGATTAATAAGAATTGCAGCTATTTTATGGGATCCATGTGGTATGAGTTTTAGTACAGTTTCTTCTTCTATGATCATGTGTTAATATTTTTTATGTGTTCCATTAATCATTTCATTGCTTTTAGTTGAATGTTTTCAAGTTGATAGGCGGAATTCATTGTATCAGTGCTCTGCCTTGGGAAACCATTCACCATTTCATGTTTTCTACAGTCTAGGAAGGATCCATGATTTTCACATGCTCTTCTTAGCTTCTCACCATTCTAAAACATCTCATCCCATCAAGCCCTAGAGTACTAAAGCCTATGCCTACCTTGCCTCATTGAACACCCTGCAATTCTGACCTAATTCCCTAGACCTAAACTATCCAGCTCCTCCTGATCCGGCAAAACCCCTTCAAAATCAAATCAAAACTCCGTACTACTATACCTAACCTAATATCCTTTACCTGATCCAGTCATCTTGGCTGAGATCCTTATGGAGAGAGCCCTCTCCCAGCCTAGTAGGGCTAGCTACTTGGCTAAGCGTGGTTTGTGGTTACCCTTGCATTGCCTTCCTTCAGCCTGAGGTTCAATCCAGGTGATAACAATCCTTTTGTTAGAAGTCTCTGATTCTTTTGAATAGAGAATTGTCACTTAAGGTACTCCAATAATTTGTAGCCTAGAACTTGAATCTTTGACAAAGATCAATGTGATACACGCCTTAATGCTACCCTATGTGAAATTTCCTTAGGATGATAGATATATAATTAGCGTAATGGGTCTTTATGGTTCCCATCTCCTAATAAATTGTGCATTTTCTCTTAGTCTATGGCCTTGGATTGAAAAAGTGAATGTTGAATAAATTTTTTTGTCAATTATAACACCCAACAAGTTGATGGGGTAGTTGTGTTTAGATGAGGAGCTTATAAGGATAGCCTTGAAGGGATTACAAAAAAATGGGATACCTTTGTGAAAAGTGTTCTAACATAAGATAAAGTAATTGATTGGAGCAAACTATGGGATGTATAAACTCAAAACGAAATCTGGGAGAAATCATTGTCTAGTATACAACATAATAGTGGGGACGATGTGAATCTTGCTCTTTCTAGTTGGGCTATGAGGAGAAAAGATTCGAGTAGTAGGAGTGAGGAGTCAATCTCAAAACCAAAGAAGAAGAAGGAATTTACTAAGGTTAAGTGTTTTTCTTGTCATAATATGGGACACTGTGGTTTACAATGTCTAGAGAGGAAGAAGGGTAGAAAGGCCAAACAATCAACTATAGATCTGCCTGTAGAAGCTTAGAAAACGTTTTCTAGGAACTATGAAACTGAGTTCAAACTTTTTCTATACCTTTCCTCAAGAACCTTACTAGTTAGTGCATGGATACTTGAAAATGGAACCACATGACATAGGGCACATGAGTTATTTTATAACCTGACCAAGTGACACTTAGAACTACAATTAAAGTTTGATGTTGATTCCAAACATGTCGTGAAAGGGTTTGGAATAGTGATATTCTAGCTTGAGTCAGGACATAGGTTGGAGGTGAAAGACATGCTGTGGGTGCTATAAATTAGGTGGATTTTTATTTCACTCTCTATCATAGAGAAGAATGGGTTTTGTGTAGCATCTAAGGATGGAAAAGAACTAGCTAGACCCATGGGATCAAGCTCTGACAAGGGCCACATCATTAGAGTTAGAGAGAGAAACCTATATAGGCTAAAGTACCAACCTATTTCATAAAGTAGTCATGGGGGAAGCAACAAAGTGCCTGAAACATATTTGAAGAGATATTTGGTGATGAGGAATGGAAGTTGAGAACTAATAAGAATAGTGAAATGATGAGTGAGGCCATCAATTTTTATTTTTGAAGTATAGAGGTAATGGAGTAGTGCTAATAACATGTATTAGCGAAGAGATAAGTTGGATATTTAAATTGATGAGCTATGTATGTTGATGAAGAAATTGCCTACAAAGAGGCATATTAAAATAATGAGAATAGACAACAACAAAAATTAGTTGAATGCAAGAGAGTATATCAACAGAGAAAGTGGAGCATTGCAAAATAACGTATGGAAACCTCGAAGATTTAGGGCAACAACTGCAAGAAGTGAAGGAGACAAAGTTAATGAGGAAGTTAAACACCATAACAAGTTTTTTTTAAGATGTTCATGATATTGAAGCAAGAGGACAACTAAAAAACAAATTTTGAGATCCAAGGGGAGGAGAAATTGTAGTAGATGCACCTGCGATTAAAAACAGTTAGAGAATAAGATGGAAGGTACAACCAATCATAAGATTCATGGCTAGGAGGCCATGGATTTTTTTATGATGGATGATCATTTATTTAAATGAACAAGATCTACAAGGTCTTGACACATTCGCTAAAGGGAGTGGGTTTCCTTAATTTAATTTAAGTCAAATTAATGTAATTAAAAGATAGGAATTTGGTTTTCTATTCTAAATAAAGATGTATTCAAGAAAAGAGGAATTATTCCCTCATTTTCATGTAATATATTAATTGAGTAGAGTTTTTAAGAAGGTAGAGGAAATATGGAATACTTTAGATATATTCTCCATATGTTTTGAGTCATGTAACAAATTTGAATTTGTTAGCAAAATTCTAGGATCTAAGAGATTTTAGAGATTAGTCAATAGAGATTTTAGGCATTAGTTGGGGATCTAAAACCAATCCTAGTATCATACCTATTTGTGTAAATGAATTGCAAGCTTATGGGCATCATTGGTGGCCATGGTAGAGAAAGCCCATAAACTGAGTGTAATCAAACTAGATTTTGGATGAATGAAGAGTGCATAAATATTCTCCATTTGTCTCTAATTTCTGTGTTTCAATTGATAATTTATTCCCTATGGATGTTAAATATGTGAATGCCATGATTTGTGAGTAGACATGAATTCAAGACTGTGTGTAGACAGTCAAATCCTCACAGGAAAGTAGAGGTATATTTGAATTCTTTGTGAATGAGGAATGTTAGGTGTTGTGTAAACAACTTGTAACGATATGAATTCAAATGGTATGTGTGAATGAGCTAGAATGGTCATGAATCAACATTTGTAGGAGTAATTTTGGTTTGGTATCGCGATTTTTCAGAGTGACAATGATATAGCGAAGGGACTTAGTGAAAAACCCCATGTAAGTTTCTTGTCAATTGCAATGGAAATTATTGTCAGGGGTCAAGGTTCCATTATTCATGATTCCATCCTAGGTCCACTTGTTTTGCAACAAATTTCTTTGTATCTGGGAGCTTGGTATGAGTCCAGGTAAAACACAAGTGCAACCATAAGCTTATAACCAAATCTCACATTAGAGAGTGCACAAGTTTCAAAGAGGGATGACCCACATCCAACTCGATATGCAGTCAAGGCACATGGGAGTGTAGTACATGTAGAGCAATCCAAACCTAGGATGACTTGATTAATATACGTAATAAGAGACATCGGGACTAGGAAGAGTATTCAACCTTGAAGAGTTGTTATTTCCCCATATCAATATGGACCCATGGATGGGTGGATTGTTTAGTGAGGAGAGAAAATGGATATCTTGCGCAGGATCCACATAGTTGGACACCAAATTTGGAGAGTTGTGTCAAAGGAGTTTATCTGGGAGTGAGAGAGTGGTATAAATAAAGTACAGTTATCCGGCCATATAGCATCCGGCCAAGATGAAGCACATATATAATACAATAGATCCATTCAGACCCCGCATGACTAGATCAGGTCAAAGCGCTATATTAAGGAGTTAAGATTTGAGCACTTTACGATTATGGGGTGAAAGGATTAGCACCTTTAAAGCTAAGCCCCGTGTTTCGACTGTGGTCACATGGGTCAATGAGTTAATCCATGGTGCTAGGGGCTACAAAAATTTGTGGTTTGCACATTATTTGTGGTTGATTATGGCTCTTTCAAGGGAGCTTGAAAAGTGCTCTGAGTTGGGATATTGTAAAAAAATTCCTTATTCATGATTTAAAAGGGGATTTTTAAGAAAACATCCCACAACGAGATCAAAGGGAGATAGGTTAGATTGATCCAATGGGATTTAGCCACCATGCTTAGGGAGAGGGAGGAGGCATAGTTGGCATCACATTGGATCCACCAAAGCATTATCTTTGTAATAGATATGTGTTGTCGTAATCATTTAGATGTGCTTCAAGAGCTCAGATATTTCCCATAATCCTATTGAAATCCTTTAGTTAGTCAAAACTTAGTGTAGGTTTTTTTCATGTATGGGTGCACCTAACATTGAAATAAGTCACTGAGAGTCCCCTTCTATTATGATATTATTGTAGCCAAACTATGTTGCCAAATGCATCCCTTATGTAATCCCTCATAGCTCCACCCCATTTTTCATGTTGTTACCAACCTATAGGGACAAGAGAGCCAATATGTTGCACAAAAAGTCTCAAAAGACTCCTCTAACTCCAAGGGGCTTGGGTTGCTTTTTAGAAGCTCCATAACAATTAAAATCTAATATATATATATATATATATATATAAACAAACTAACATTGAAACCAATATAATTTAATACAATAAAGATGAATATTTGGAATTGCATTGCTTTACTATACACAATTTAATTATCTTTGGTTTTCATATTTAATATAGATACTTTATTTTCTTTGACCTCCTATGTTATAAACAATATTATACTTTAAATTAAATGAATTTTTTTTTATAATTCTATAATATTATTAATGTTTAAATGATTTAAATTTTGATAAATAAATTTTAATAATTTTATAATTGTGTGCTTGGAGGTGTTCTATACTTCAATATGAAGGAGATAATGTAGTGTTTGTAAAATGGCACATTAAATTAGATAATAGTAATAATAATAAACATAATGTTCACTCAATAAAAAGAGAGTGAAAAATAATAAAAATAATAAATCCATTCAATTCAATTTGCTATATTATAATTTTGTTTTTAATGTGCCAAGACATGCATTCTACACCCCAATATGAGGGAGATGTGTAATTTCTTCTATGGTCAACATCGAGATGACACATGTCCTTTAAAAAGTATTAGTGTAGGTCACCATGGATCTACCAAGCCGAGAGAGAGGGATCAATTCTCGATATGCAAACCTCTTTTAGAGTGCAAAACTTGAAAAGAGGTTTGCACCTCAAGAGATTTAATCTCTCTTTAAAATGAATATATATTGGTTCTATATATACATATAACATGTATAATTTTTCATTGTTTAAAGTGCATTATTGAATGATAAATGGATACAATGCATTGGAATTCCACTTTGGCACTTGGGTTTATGTAAACTACACCTCCTAAATTTGCAATTCCAACAAATCTTTGGTAAATTTTAGACCAAATTTACTAAAAAATAATAGGAGCCAAAATAGAGAGATTACTTGAAATGTTTTAAAATATTTTAACCATAAGATTTGTTTTTATAATATATATTTTACTTAATATGTATATTGAAATATTTTATTTATGACCTATATTGAATAATTTTATTATTATTATTATTATTTAAATGTTACATATCAATATCAATTTTATATGAAGAGTTGAATTAATTACATGTTTTCAATCCGACGTGGGCCACACTAGCCATTAATGGGCTACGTGTTTCCTCTTATTAAAAATTAGTTAAATTATTTGATTTTTAATCACTTTTTCCTTGTAGGCACTGAAATATTTTAAAATGGTCAACACACATGAATATGCTTTCTCTTTCTCTATATATGAATTTCATATTGAAATATATTAGTTAATAGGGATATTCAAATAGTTTACTTAGGTTTTATATTGAGATATTTATAAGGTAAATATAATTTTATTTATTTATTTAGCTTTTAATTGTTTTATCTCTCTAAATTTGATACAAAAATATGTTATTTAACATAGACATTATAATATTTTATTTATGGGTGAAAGAATGAAAGTAAAATATTTTTAACACATCTTTTTCATATTGGGTAAATGAGCACATCGACAATGCAATTATTGTTTTTTATAATGTTGTTGATTAAAACTAACCAAATATTTATATTCATTTGTGTTTTATTAGAGTTGACATTGCTTTTTTTATTATTATTATTTAAAGTATATTTTACTTTTATTTTAAAAGGGACATGTGTCAACTCAATGTTGACAGCACCTCATTCTCTAAATAAGAAAAAACAATATATGCTATAAGAAGAAGAAGAAGAAATTATTTTGAATATACATGTTTGGTATGAAGGAGATGTGGTGAAAATATTTCACTGGCATTCTTAGTCATAAATAAAATATTTAAATGTCCATATAAAACAACATAATTTTATATTACTTTATAAAGATAAAGTAACTAAAAGTAAAAAAAACATTACATTTTCACTTTGAAGTGCATGGGACATGCATAATTCTTAAATTTTTCAAATATATTTCAATACAACATTTAAATAAACTATTTGAATATCCATGCTAAATAATTTATTTTAAGTTTGATTATATATATATAGAGATATCTGTACTAACTAATTTATTTCAAGTTTAATTATATATATGTATATAATGAGACAAAGTAAAAAAAAAAAAATTATTTTAATGTTGATCATAATAAAATATTTCAAAGTCTAAAAAAAAAAAATAGAAAAAAATCAATTATTAATATAAAATTAATAAATTACTAAAATCAATGTGAATCATGCGTGTGTGTGTATATATATATATATATATATATATATTATATAAATATATATATATATATATATATATATATATATAATAATCAAAAAAATAAAATATTATGATTAAAACATGTCAAATAGTCTTATTTTTAATAAAATAATATCTATAGTAACTAATTTATTTCAAGTTCAATTATATATATCTATATAGTGAAACAAAGTAAAAAAAGATATAACTATTTTAATATTGGTCATAATCAAATATTTCAATATCTATATTTCAATATCTAAAAAAGAAATAATTGAAAAAAACAATTATTAATATAAAATTAATGCTTGGTATTTAAGAAATTACTAATGATGAAAAAAATCAGTGTTATATATAGATATATATATATATATATATATAACTATATCGATCAAAAAATAAATTTTTCTAGTTAAAACATGTCAAGTGTCATTATTTTACATTTTGGTTTCTTTTGCAGGTATATTTTAAGTGAATTTTGTATAAAATTTAGAAAACATTTGTTGGAATTGAAAGTTTATGCTATGTAGTCTACACAATCCAAGTGTCTTAGGGAAATTTCAAGACATTGAATCCATTTATACATTCAAAAATACTATTTAAACAATAAAAAATGAATAGGACCAAATTTCATAAACTATAAATATTTTTTCAAGTTTTTCACTCTAACAAAGTTTGCACCTCAAAAATTTGGTGGTTAAGATGGATCTATACTAGTTAATGAAACAACAAACAATTTTTTTGATAAAAAAAAAACTAATATGCCTATCACATTAAAATAAATATAATAATTATTCATATTCAATAATCATGATATTTCCAAATATGTAATTAATTAGCATATATCCATCTTAATTCCAGATTTACCAAGGGCTTAGAGAGATCAAATTTCTCACGATGAAATTTTTTTTGGATGCAAGAGTGATATAGACATATATTCATTGTATATATATAGTTGTTATTTATTTTTTCTATGTACATCTTGGACCGAGAGAACTTGTCAACTTAAGAAGCCTGGCCCCAAGAGTGTGGAAAATCTCCTTCATATTTGAATTTGAAAGAACTTATTAATGAATCAAGTGCTACATGGAAACCTAGTCCCTACCACTTAAGTGGATGTTATCATTAAGTGGATGTTATGTTTTTAGAAAATTTGCAAATTGATATATGAAGTGGGTAGCATACTTGTTGAATTTATTTGTTTGGAGAAGTTTCTTTTGTTTGTCATGTTGTTTTAAATATATAAACAAATTATTATTATTATTATTTATGTCCTTAAAAACAATACATAAAATAAACATAATTATTTATGTCCTTAAATTTCCTATTAATGGACTTGCATAAATTTTTGGTGGCTAGTTTGCACATTTACACTTTTACTCCTACATGTTAAGGCATTGAAAAAACACAAATAATTGTAGGTATATTTATTTCCATCTTGTTTATATTCATTTTTATGCAAATACTTGCTCAAATTATGGTGCGAAGTAAAATAGGTTATTTACATGAGTCTGATTTTCAGCCTAAGACCTTCAAAGTTATGGTTCAATCAAATGTTTGAAAAATAAAATTTTCAATAATATTGAAAAATAAATATTTGTTTTTCAAAGTTAAACATTATAACTTGCATTGATCAATGCTAAAGGCCCTAAACTAATAGTGGTCAAAATGGATTGCTAGAGTCTTACCTTAGGAGGGAGTAATAAGAAGTCTCTCACTTACCAATATACTTTTTCTTTAAATATTACATGTTAATGAAGTACACATTATGTGATATCAATAATATTATTTTTACATGTCATTTGTCAATTCCATGTTAAGTAGTGAAGGAATTACATAACCTAGTTATACTAAAAAGTAAATTAATTTGATTTAGTTTCAATTATTTTATTTCTTTTAATATAAATTTAAGATGGAAATTGAAAATTTTATTTATGATTAACATTAATTTTTTTAGTATTACTATTTTAAATTTATTAATATAAATATTATTTTATTATTCTTAAATGTTGTTTGTCATCTCCCTCAACATAATAAATATATAAAATTTAATATCTATAATATTTTCTCTAGGTAATTAATATTACATCTCACATGTAACTAAATTTCAAATCTACCCAGCGTAGAGAGAAAATGGAGGTGTAAACTTTTGTGAAAATCTACACAGAAAAATGTTTAGATATTAAGAAATCTTCTCAAAGGTTAGTAAATGGAAGTGTAAACTTTTTTAAAATTTTGCACATTAAAAAATATATATAACTAAATTTCAAATCTACCCCGCGTAGAGAGAAAATGGAGGTGTAAACTTTTTTGAAAATCTATTAAGAAATCTTCTCAAAGGTTAGTAAATGGAAGTGAACCTTTTTTAAAATTTTGCACAGAAAACTGTTTCCATATTAAGAAATCCTCTCCAGACCTAGTAAATCCGGAATCTATTTGGTTATATCACTTATCTATTTGATTATATCACTTTAGCTATGGTTTTTGTTAATAAAATGGTATCTCAATTTTCACATTAATTATTTGGTATTGATTACTAATTATTTATTTAACTTAACTAATTATTATTAGATTTTATATATAACGATAATGTTTAGGCTATATTCTATCATGTTTAATCTATAAAGATATTTCTATCATCCCATTATTGCCTCCAACAACTTTTCCACAAACTGCCTCCAACGCTATTGGTCTTTCTCCCCAACGTGCCCTCAGATATAGCCAATTCCTTCCTTTTCATACTCATATTACAGTACCACAAGGAAAGCCTCAAAGGCAATTGAAACTAGAGAGATGCCCCGAGGATTCCCTGCATATATAATGGCAACTCATGAAGCCGAAGGAGACAACATTCAAAGGAAGGATTAATTTTAAATTTTTTTAAATCTTAGGAAGTTGTTTTTAGGTTTTTGGATTTTCAGGTGCTAAAATTTGAGGTGAAATCTTCATTTGTATTATTTAAACCAGTTTTTTGATTATATATGGTTCAACATCATGGAAAACCCTAGGGCGCTTCCATTGCACAAAATAGCCCATCAAACTTGTGATTTCAATAAATTCATGCCAGATTTTAGAAAAATTACACTAGAAAATGTAGAAACTTCCAAAAAATCACACTAAAGACAACTCCAAATCTTAGTCCCTACGAAATAAATAAGATTTACCATAAAATTAAAACCTCAACCTGCACTGCATTGCATTGCTTTGCATTTAAGACCAAATCATAACTTTTTTTTGGCTAAGTTTGGCAAAAAATGACTAGTTTGGCCAACTATTTTGTTTGATAACAATAGAATGAACTGCATGGGAAAGGAGAGACAATCCACTGATTTTTATTTACTTCCAACATTCTTTGCCTTAACGTTGTTCCTTGATTGGCAAGTTTATCTGAAATCGTGTTTAGATGTCTATAAATATGATAGAGAGAAATCTCATTGCATTTATAAATGTGATAGAGAAAAATCTCTTTGTATTTTTCCAACTTGGTGTTCAATGTTGCAGAATTAGAAGATCTTCTTTCAGTTTTTAATTTGAAAACTTGTTTTATGACAATCATCTAATCTCCTAAGATTATCATTCTTTTTATACATTTATGGATAGCAAGCTTTAATCCTTTCTAAAGTGCTAAATATTTAGCCTATATTTATTAATAACAATTAATAACTTATATATATTATATTGATGACTAATTATTTATTTTAATTTACTTGTTATTAGATAAAAAATATCATTCAGCTTATATTTGTTTAGTTAATGATAACTATTTCCAAATTAATTTTACAACTAATTTGTTTGATAAATAAATTATGAAAGATTTTTCCACTATTAAAATAAATATTTTCTCATATTACTTTTCTGTGATTTGATGTTATTTTTTTATAAAATTGTAGGTAGGCTATATTGTAATTTTTTTTAGTCAAAAATCAATTGACTTTATGTTTTATAAAAAAAAATTGTAAAATTTCATAAAGTTTTAAAAAATTACCATATTAAAATCAATTTTCTGAAAATTATTTTTTTTTAGAATTTTAAAAATTATCTAAACTGTAGATGAGCGTTTTATTTACAATTGTCATATATAAATAATATATATTTTATTTTTTTGTAACTCTCAATTTCAAGTGTAATCAACTATATGATTAATTGACATTCTGCATCATCACATAAAAACTGCACAAATGTGGACTTCAATAAATTAGAGAGTTTTTCAGCTGCATGGAGTATAAAGCAGATATTGACTTGTTCCTATCCTATCAAAACTATTAAATATCAGATTTTGATACTTTAATGTGACAGTGACATGGTTCTAAAGAATTATTTTTCTACAATAAATTAGAGAGTTTTTCAGTTGCATGGAGTAAAATTATAGAGTTTTTCAGCTGCATGGAGTATAAAGCAGATATTGATTTGTTCAGTTCCTATCAAAACTATTAAATATCAGATTTGATACTTTAATGTGATAGTGACATGGTTCTAAAAAATTATTTTACTATAAATGAAAAACATATTACAAGTGACTATTTCTTGTTGATGGTTCCATTGATGTGTGTGGAGCCTACGAACTTTATTCCTACCCAGAGCATATTGGCCAATAGAGAAAATATTTTTATTTTTAATTGTGGATTTCTTTAATGATTTAAAAGATTTGCAAGTGGTAAAAGGGATGTTATTTAACCTCTTAAAAAGTTTCATGTGCATATTGATCATATTTTTTAAGGTTTAGTTTTTAAGTTGATATAATTTTTTAACCAGCTTTTTTTTTAATTTGTTGTTACATATTTATCTAGTTTTTGACAAGTTCGCATTTAAAAACATGTTATGAATAACTTTAAGCCAAGCTACCTATATAGGTTTTTACTTGATTGTAATTCACAATATTCTCTTATGGATGTGAAAGGAAAAAAAATATCTATTTTTTAGTTGACTTTGAAATTTTATAATTTTTAGAAGTATTCATGTCCAATTACAAATTTAAGTATGCTCACTTTAATTTTATTTATTTAGTATCATTTTAAAATCTTTTCACATGGCATGTTTAAAATAATAATATGATTAGAAGAGAAGAGAATATTAATTTATTATAAATATTTTTTAATAGTGATTTTATTATATATATAGGAAAATAAATCTAGTTTTATTTTTATATTTTCATAATACGAAAAATGTTTTCAAAAAATTTATTTGAAGTTTAAATTCATTGCAAGAAATACTTATTATTCACTGAATATATTACATTTGTCTTAATGGGAACAATGTCTAATTCTCTCTCATTAAAAGTCTTACTCATCATTATTAAAATGCTTTAACTATCAATTTATTTTAAACCTCTCATGCACAAAAAAAAATCAAATTCATAGAAGTGTAAAGTTTTTTCCAAATTTTAATTATAGATTAAACACGGGTCTATGTTGGTTATAAATATGTCACTTATCAAATCAATGCCTATTACAAAAGAAATTACACATATGCCTAATACTAAACAACACTTCATTTAAATATATTAACTACCCTGCATTGTGAGGGATTTAGTCTTTACATGCACAAATCTCTCCTCAAATTTTGATTGTTTTTATGAATGATGAATCTAGAGTTAGCATGGACCTAAGTTGATTCTTAGAATGTCATGTGTAAACTTCATATTAATTATAAAAAAATTATATATCTCCTTTACCTATATTAAGAAACACACTACTCAAATAAACTTAAGTAATACAATTAATAATCATTTTATTATTAGTACTTTAATAATTAAAAACCAAACTATAATAATTTTCATAATTATTAAAAAAATTGTAAATTTATTAAAAAGTTGAAATGTGAAATATAAAACTAGGGATAGTACCAAAGTTTATCGTAAGGATTTCTAAATTATTAGTCACTCTAATTTCTAAATCACCTTATCCCAACAACCCAGTGACAAATATTTTATATAATGTGATTATGTTTAATATAATCACTTAAACCAACCCATGAAAAATCAGGTTTAGTGAATAAAAACATCCTAAATCTATCTTAACTTTAAATTTATTAAACCCTCAAATAAATTAAATCCTTCAAAGTTTTGCATTATTAACTTTAAATTTATCAAACTGCCAAACAAATTAAATCTCTCAAAATTTCATATTATTAACATTTGTCCATTGTTTTTATTTTAATTTAGTTATTAATTACTTTTTGCATAAGGAACATGTACTAAGCAGCAACTCTGCATATTACACTTGTTTATTTTGTTTTTGTAAATAAAAATTGTTATTTTGTTTTGGGTAAACAGAGACTGTGATTTGATCTAATATTATATTTTACTTTTAACAACAGGACTTGATATTATTGGAGTCTTTAGAATTTTGATATTTATTTAATTTAAATAAAAACCTGCTATATCAAGGTTTTAAAACATATATTTATAACAAGTTTATGACATTTCAGGTTTGTCCTCAGTAAATTCACTTTGAAGAAATTATAGACTGAGTAGTACGAAACAAAATTATAAAACCTTCTGGAGAGCTTTAAGAACTTTCCAAAGTGATTAAGATGAGACTGCCATGATTACTCATGGTTGGTAACTTGGTTATTCAAAATGTGCTCAGGCAAAGAAAAAACAAAATCTTGCTCTCATATGGATTTTTCTTAAGAATCATGGCTAATTATTAAGCTTTAACAGCCCAAGTATCTGATGTCAAGGCATGTCATTTTGCAAGGTTGTGGGCCATCAGAAAAGCAAAGAATAACACAGAAAAGTATGTGATCTACTGAGCACAGTACCCATTCATTCATTCAGTATCCACAGTACCCACAGTACTATCCACAGTGCCCAAAATCAAAAGGATACAATAGTCAGCAGTCAGGGCTTGTGTCTGCCCTCAGGACAAATCTCAGTCAATGCTATCTAAGTTTTCAAGGCCTGGTTATGTACAAATCCAATGCCAAACACTTTCTCCGAGGACTTGGGAATGTTGGAGACCGTTAAATAGGCATCCAATGCAGAGTGTAAAAACTTTTCCCATCTCCCAAGCTGACACAACAAAAGCTCCCTCCCAAATCATGGCCCCTGCTCATGGCTTTCAGTGTCTATGTGCTTCTAGATGATTGAATTACAGGTTCCACTGAACAAAAGCTCCCCAAATCATGGCCCCTGCTCATCAGCTTCCCTCCAATAGTACTCATTGCACCCAATCATTCAGATCATTTCGGGATAGCAGTTAAATTTGAAGGTTTTTATAGGTTAGTTTAAATGTTTTATGGTTTGGATTTTTCTTAGTTTATTTTCTAAACAATTTTCTTAGAAATTTGATAAGAATTTATCGAAATTTTATATTTAAGTTATTGACAGAATTTTAATAACACTGAATCCATTTTATATGCTAAAATTTTAAAGTCTAATGAGGGAAAACCAAAACTTAAAAGATTTAGAATTAATCATTTTCTTTTAATATAAATATTTTTAACTATATACTTTGTAATCGCTATTAAAGTTAGTTTTATATATATATAAAAGGGTAAAGTATATACATTGGTGTAAATTGTGGTAATTAAAACACTCTACATAAGTTAACAAGAAGATTTTATAAGTTAATTTGGTGTTTGATTTAGTAGTGATTTTAAAGTGATATTATTATTATTACTAACAACTCCTATATGATCAACTAAATTAGTAGTTAGAGTGATTAGGAGCACGGTGCATTTTATCATCCACCCAAATTCAATTCCAAAAAACATATTTACATCTTTATAATTAAGAGTTTGAATCACTTTTAATATAAAATAATAATCCCCTACAATAAACCCTCTCACTGTAATATTTTTTTTTTGAATAAAGTAATTTTCTTTTTCAAATATATTTCCTATAAATAGAAAATTTAACCGGGATAAAAAAAATATCTATCAACATCTATGAAAGTCAAGTTTACAATAGAATTAATGTTATAAAAAAATAAGTTTACAATTTTTTTTTTCATAAAAGACAGGAGAACAAAAGGTAATAGGAAAATGCAACCAAATGTAAATTTAATCAAGCACTGATGCAAACCTAGTAAACATTTATGTAAGTATTAGTTCATTCTTAAAAAAATTGATATCAGAGAATGCGAATCATTTTAAAATGGAACCACTATTACACAAAAGGAAAATCCTCACAAGATAGAGACAAAAAGTGAAAGAGATTTGGGCAATAGGATTACAATAGGTCTATGCACTTATTGAGTTTGATCAACTTCGTCCACGGGCGTTTGACATTCCATTAGCGGTTTTTGTTTTGGGCATTTAGATTATTTCAATTTTTATTTTTGTGTTGTGATTTTTTGAAAAATTGATAATTTGGATAGTTTAAAATTAATTAAAATTTAATTTTTTTTTACATGAGTTTATTTAGTAAGGTTGTGAAAATGTAAAATAAATGTGAGTATAAGCTGTTATTTTTAAATTTTCTGTTATTTATTGGGGTGGTGTGGTTTATTTAGGGTTTAAAGTGGTAGCCATTAGAATCGACCCTATGTCACTTATAATACTTGGCGTTGTTTACCTACTCATTGTAGTGGTAGTGGTTGTAAGTATGTGGCATTGTTCACCTAAGAATTTAGAGAATTTAAGATTTAAGTCTTTGAAAGATTTAAGGAATTTAAGGCTTTGGTGGAGAATTAGATTGAGAAGAAAATAAAGTTTGAGAGGACAGATGATGGTGGAGAGTTATGCAGAAAGAAATTTGAAGAGTTCTGTAAAAGGTGTGGTATAACACGACACATGACTACTCCATACACACCTCATAGAATGGAGTTGCGAAAAGGATGCACAAGACATTGATGGAAAAAGGAAGGAGCATGCTCAATGGTGTCTGTCACTCTGATCCCCGATCTCTCCGTTTAAGCCTGTCTCCCGCGGCTAAGGGGGGTAGACCCTATGAGGTGATGAAGACCAACTCTCGACCAGTTGGGTTGGGAGACATGAAGAAACAAGCACTAAATAGATTTTATTTAGTTAAGAGACCAGTGCCTTGTGGAGTTAATGTTTAAACGACTTGTTATCAGATGCATGTACAACAATCATTTATCATCAAATAAATTGAACGATATATCCAGTAAATTCACGATGATGATCTAGCAATTCGAAAAATAAAGCTTGATACACAACCACGTAATTTTGAACATTAACCATATATCATATTCATGTAGCTAATCTTCAAAATGATCATTCATGCATGCCAACTCACATAAAATGATAAACATTCATTCCACATCAAAAATTTTAATCTCAGCACGGAAAATAAAACGTGATAAATTCCGGAGCCAAGACTCGAAAATATTTCCAAAATATTTTTATGTTTTTCAAATACAGCAATGCTAAAGACTAAGTAAATGAAACTTTAAACTAAGAAATCTAAAAAAAGAAAAACTTAAAGATTATTATTATATATATTTATTATTATTATTATTAATTTTTTTTAATTCTAAAAATAAAATAAAACTAAAGCCTAAATAAAATTCAAATCTAAATTTAGATTTAAAATAGAAAACACCAAAAAAGGCTAAAGATTACTTTTTTATGTGTTTCGGAATTTGTTATTTTTTTTTATCAAAATTTAAACAAAATTAAACTAAACTTTAAATAAATCTGAAAAATAAAAAATGGAACCAAAAAAATTTAAAGACCAAAACTTAAACCTTTTATGATACTCTAAACCAAATGAAACTTAAAATAATAAAAATAAATATATACAATAATCTAATTCTAAAAAAAACTAAACTAACACAATGGGTATGTCACAATGGTTTTAAAACTAAAATTTAAAAAAAAAATCTAATCTAAATACAATAACATATTTATTTTTGTGATTTTTGATTTGTTAAGAAAGGAAACAAAACTAGAACTAATTGGATCTTTAACAAAAATTTCTAAATTTAAAAGATTAAATTAAATTAAATTAAAAAAAAAAAAAAGCCTAAATCTAATTCTGAACTAAAGTCTAAAAGGTTAAAAAAGGAAATTTTTATCTTTTTATAATTTTTTTTTAAATAAACTAAAAATAAATTAAGTCTAAAACTCTAATCTAATCTATATAAGAAGATGAAATTTCTTTTTTTCTTTTATATATTTAAATAAATCTAACACTATATCATAAAATTCAAAACTAAGACAAAATTAATCTAATGCCTAAGATTTTAACTCTAACACAAAAAAATATGAAAATCGAACCCCTTTTTTTTGTTTTATTTATTATAAAACCTAAGACTGAGAAAAACAAACCTACGCTATGAAATAAAACGACTATGAAAACTAAAACTACGCTAAGCCTCTAAACTGTAGTCTGAATAAAAAAAAATCAAAGTCTAAAAATTCATGTCAACGCACTTACACTGAGACCCAAAAACGCACTTACGCTGAGATCCAAAAAAACACAGGCAGACTCGTATAACGGATGTAAATTTACCTGGCCTGCAAAAATGATAGAACGCGTTCTCTTACAGTGCGTCTCGCAATTTCCTTTGACGGCGGATGGGATTGCTTGCTGGTTTATTGCAGGAAATAGCCGGCACCCACAAAACTCTGAATCGTTTACCTGGCCCGTGTATGCGTTCAGGCTTTTGGCAGCGGACAAGATGGATGCAGGTGGAATTGGAAGATTTACGTTTCTCTTGTTGTTTGTAGGATTTTGACGGTGGGTTCTGAGCAGAGCAGCCACACAAGGGATGCGGCGTAATGGTGCTGAGGGAGAGGCGTGCTGCATGTTGGTCGAATTTGTTGCGTGAAGGGTCGATGAAGCTCACGCAGGAATGAAAGTATGATTGATGGCAGCAAGGCAGAGATGCAGGTCGAGTGAGGGAGGGTTTTGCAGCGTTTTAGAGAAATAAATCTGCAAAGAAATGAAGCTGCGTGAGGGCTGACAATGAGGGAAACGAACAGTATGTTGGTAGCGTGCAACAAAACTTTGAAATGATGCCGAATGAGGAGATGCATATAAAGAGAAAATGACAAAAAATATGGATATGCGGGCAGCGGAATGAGGAACTGCAGGTTGATGATGAATTGTCGTGAAAGAAAGGAGTAGCGATGAGGAGATGGAAGCGGACGCAGAATGCCTGGGCAACAGTTGCTGATGAGCTGCGTAATGGTTCTGGCAGCGTAATAATTTTGCAGACTTTGGCAGCGCACTGGCAGATTGGATAGCCTGGGGATTAAGAAAAACAACTTTGAAATCCTCGGAAAAATGTTCAAACCCCAGAAACTGATTATTAATGAAACCGATGTAAAAAAATTTCCAAATCTGAAAACCCTTGGATAGCGAGACAGCGACCCTGCAAAACTCAACTTTCCACCAAAATTTTATCTCAGACCTGCAAATGGAAAACAAAAATCCGGAAAGTATATGCAAAGAAAAATGAAACCCTAAAAACCGGTCCAAAATTTCAAAATTATAGCTCTATAACAACCACATTTGTCAGTTATCATCAATAATATTTTAGTACTTTAGATTTACTGTAAAAATACTTAGGAAATCTCTCATGCAAATCAGAAAACAAACTAAATGATTAATCGAGGATCAAAACTAGCTGGACTCTACAAGAAAATGGTTGCGGGAGTTGGGTGGTCCAGCCGAGAACTTCCCTAAACGCCCGTTGATCTTCTTCAATAAGGGTTTCCTGCACAGCTCACTTCAACCATCAATAAAGAGAGAAAAAATAATACTAGATATCAAAAAGCAATGGAGATACCTGCCATTACTTCAGAAAAACTAATACCATTCAAACTCTAGCAGGTGAACAAGATACCTGTACTCAACAATACTCTATAATAAGCTGTTACTAATGGCTGAAAATCAAAATATGCAGAAAATAAAATAGCTCACAGCACTTTCAAAGAGTAACAGCAGCAAGATTTCAACCCCAAAGTCTTTCTTTATTAGTACCAGACAAGTTTACAAGAGAGCTTCTTTAGCACAAGACTCCAAGATCGAATCTCTTCCCAAATGACCCCTAGCACCCTATTTAAAAGAAAAATTCTCAACAGCTAGTTCGAGTGATCCACGTCAAAAAGATCTCGACCGTCGATGAGGATCAAGATATCTCTTAATCTTATTCGTCGAATTTTTAATGCATTAAAAAATTGAAATTCTGCATTTATTTACTCAAAATATTATTATTTTATTATTTTTTTAAGTTTTTACTTTATTTTATTATTTATTATTTATTATTTATTTATTTATTTATTTTTTAATTTTTCAACTTTTTTTTTAATTCATTTTTAAATGGATCCTCGAACTTAGCCTTTGGAAAAATCACCTAGGACCTAGGACTTAGGACTTATGAGGGGATTAAAAACATTTTCTAACCCTCGAGACACTTTACATCATGACTTTTACAACTTTACATCTCAAGGGGGAGAACCCATTTGACATAGACCCTCATAAACCACCCAGTTCTGTGACACAACTATAATCTAGTAGATTAACACACTAGGATTCTCCTAAGATTCTAATGACAAAATCCATTCCGGCTTTGGGGTTAGGCTGAAAGAAAACTCTGTCGATCATGGATCGTGAGAGGAAAAACCTTCCGGAACGTAGATTATCACTTAGAAAATTAGGTCCACCTAAACAATTTACATACATGACTCATATCTGCTAAGATTATTTACAATTTATACATGCAGACTAGGTTTACAACATAAATTGATCAAGCTGTCGATGACTGTCGAATGGCACGGACATGTCGATCAAGTGCTACCCTTCTTGCAAGGAAAAGGGGGTGTGCTGCTATGGGTAGTTGACCGGTAGTGGTCAACATCTGGCTCCACTTGGGGACACGTTGCTGCACTGTAGGAATGTGAGAATCCAGAATCTGCACCCATGCAACACACAACAAAACATAAGTAGCGTCCATCCAAAAATCATCATATATCATTAAGCACAGGAAAGATATAAGCTCTTCATTTATTAACTAATCTAGAAAAGCAAATCTAATCCTAAAAAAGAAATGAAAATGCTGAAATGACAAGGAGTAGGGTTAGAAATACAATACAAAGGATGCCCCATGGCATCAGATGTGTTCAATATAGTGTATACTGAGCATTTGCCTGCTTTCAGGCAAATCTGTCGGCTGCTTGTCGGATGTGCCATGTCCAATTCTGCATTTGGTAGGACTTTTTCCTATCCGAAAATCAAGCTACTCGCGACCGTCTGATGCATCAAATCTTCTTTTCATTCTCTTTCTTTTGCACTTTTTCTTCCTGGCAGGCTGCATCACTGATGACATGGAACTTTCTGCTTCAAAGCTATCAGATGAAGTATGTAAGATATGTGTGGCATGTCTTTCTTTATCCTGCATCTGATCTTTATCATTTTTAATTCTATCTGGATCACCTTCAATTAACCACCTTTCAATCGAACCAATGACCTCCTCATAGTAAGATGGAGCTTGTTGCAGCGGATGAGAAGGCTCTTGATCTATTGATTCTTCCTGGTTTCCTTCATCTTCCGACTGTTGTTGAAATTTCTGAAACTGTATTTTAATGGCGTCTATCTGACTAGAGTGTTCAACCCTTATAGCACTGATTTCCCTGGCATGGTCTTCTTCCATGGTCATCAAGCAATGCTGCATAGAGTTTATCTCTTTCTTATGATTTTCTTGCATGGTCGTCATATTTTCCTCTAAGCCTGACATCTTGCTTTGCATAAAACTAATTTCTGTGTCATGATTAATCTTCATGGCTTCAATTTCCTTACTATGTTGATTTTGCATGATCTCCATCTGCCTATTACGCTTTTCCAGGTGACTGCATAAAGTTCTCACATCATTGGCATAATTAGTTTGATTTATCTCCATATTTCTTACCAGTAACAATAGATCTTGTATAATTTGCTTATGATCTTCCTTTTCATTGTCAACACTACTATGATCTGCAATGGTACAAGTGGATGGACATTTTGATATGAAGAATTGTCTTGAACAGCTGGACCTTTTACAAGATTACTTTCATTTTGTTGCACAATTTTAGGGGCACAAGGCGAGCTATCTGGATCACCATATCTATTTTTAAAAGCATCGACAATGTCTTGCAAAGAAATGAAGGAATCTTCAGGACAACAATTAAACCAGTTCAAAGCATCACCCTTTAAAGAATGGACAAATAGACGCATCTTGACATCTTCATGATTATATTGAGGAAGTTTACAATATATGATCATTACACAAGTAAACCTGTTTAAATGATGTCTAACAGCGACCGAATCACCACCTGAGAACTTAAATAATTTAGAAATGGCCTCTTTCGGAAAATCATGGAGATTATCAGTAAAATGACATGGTTTAAATGAATAATCCATGATGAATAATAAGGGATCAAATGGATGATAGAAAGAGATTTCTGCTCAAGAAAATTAAGAGATGAAAGAAGTGGAGTCGCCACTTCAACAATGAATCTAATTCTAAGATCCAAAAAGCAACCAACAAGTAGATATGAGGGAGCCTTCTTGTATGGGAAAAATAAGAAAATGGAGTCGCCACCCAAACAAGAAACAAATCGAAGAGAAATTGCTGATATGACGAAAGATAAGGTGATGAAAGAGATCCAAATGATTCCAAAAAATGTTGAATCTGCCAGCTCAAACGCGAGATGAGAAAGAATCATGAGAAATGAGAATATGAATGTCGTTGAAATTCCAGGGACAGAAAAACTCTGTCCCCGGCAACGGCGCCAAAAAATGTTGTCGCACAGATTGTCACGACAACGCTCAGACCGAGGGCTGTCACTCTGATTCTCGATCTCTCCATTTAAGCCTGTCTCCCGCGGCTAAAGGGAGTAGACCCTATGAGGTGATGAAGACCAACTGTCGACCAGTTGGGTTGGGAGACACGAAGAAACAAGCACTAAATAGATTTTATTGAGTTAACAGACCAGTGCCGTGTGGAGTTAATGTTTAAACGACTTGTTATCAGATGCTGCAGAAATATAAACCATGTACATCAATCATTTATCATCAAATAAATTGAACGATGCAAGATATCCAGTCAATTCACGATGATGATCTAGCAATTCGAAAGATAAAGCTTGATACACAACCACGTAATTTTGAACATTAACCATATATCATATTCATGTAGCAAATCTTCAAAATGATCATGCATGCATGCCAACTCACATAAAATGATAAACATTCATTCCACATCAAAAATTTTAGTCTCAGCAGGAAAAAATAGAACATGATAAATTCCCGAGCCAAGACTGGAAAATATTTCCAAAATATTTTTATGTTTTTCAAATACAGCAAAGCTAAAGACTAAGTAAATGAAACTTTAAACTAAGAAATCTAAAAAAAAAAAAACTTAAAAATTATTATTATATTTATTATTATTATTATTATTTAATTCTAAAAATAAAATAAAACTAAAGCCTAAATAATATCTAAATTTAGATCTAAACTAGGAAACACAAAAAAAGCCTAAATTTAGATCTAAACTAGAAAACACAAAAAAACCTAGATTACCTTTTTTATGTTTTTGGGAATTTGTTATTTTTTTAATCAAAATTTAAACAAAATTAAACTAAACTTTAAATAAATCTGAAAAATAAAAAATGAAACCAAAAAAAATTAAAGACCAAAACTTAAACCTTTTATGATACTTTAAACTAAATGAAACTTAAAATAATAAAAATAAATATATACAATAATCTAATTCTAAAAAAAACCAAACTAACACAATGCGTATGTCACAATGGATTTAAAACTAAAAAAAAAAAAAAAAAAAAAAATCTAATCTAAATACAATAACATATTTATTTTTTTTATTTTTGATTTGTTAAGAAATGAAACAAAACTAGAACTAATTGGATCTTTAACAAAAATTTCTAAAGTTAAAAGATTAAATTAAATTAAAAAAAAAACAAAAATAAAAGCTTAAATCTAATTCTAAACTAAAGTCTAAAAGGCTAAAAGATTAAATTAAATTAAATTAAAAAAAAAAAAAACAAAAATAAAAGCTTAAATCTAAAGTCTAAAAGGCTAAAAGATTAAATTAAATTAAATTAAAAAAAAAAAAAAAAAAAAATAAAAGCTTAAATCTAATTCTAAACTAAAGTCTAAAAGGATAAAAGATTAAATTAAATTAAATTAAAAAAAAAAAAAAAAAAACAAAAATAAAAGCTTAAATCTAATTCTAAACTAAAGTCTAAAAAGGTAAAAAGGAAATTTTTATCTTTTTATAAATTTTTTTTAAATAAACTAAAAATAAATTAAGTCTAAAACTCTAATCTAATCTATATAAAAAGAAGATTTTTTTTTTTATTTTTTTTTTAAATAAATCTAACACTAAATCATAAAATTTAAAACTAAGACAAAATTAATCTAATGCATAAGATTTTAACTCTAACACAAAAAAAAATGAAAATCTAACCCCTTTTTTTTGTTTTATTTTTTATAAAACTTAAGATTAAAAAAAACAAACCTACGCTATGAAATAAAACGACTATGAAAACTAAAACTACGCTAAGCCTCTAAACTATAGTCTGAATAAAAAAAAACAAAGTCTAAAAATTCATGTCAACGCACTTACGCTGGGACCCAAAAACGCACTTACGCTGAGATCCAAAAAAACGCAGGCAGACTCGTATAACGGCTGTAAAATTTACCTGGCCTGCAAAAATGATAGAACACGTTCTCTTACAGTGCGTCTCGCAATTTCCTTTGACGGCGGATGGGATTGCTTGCTGGTTTATTGCAGGAAATAGCCGACAACCACAAAACTCTGAATCGTTTACCTGGCCCGTGTATGCGTTCAGGCTTTTGGCAGCGGATAGGATGGATGCAGGTGGAATCGGAAGATTTACGCTTCTCTTGTTGTTTGCAGGGTTTTGACGGTGGGATCTGAGTAGAGCAGCCACACAAGGGATGCTGCGTAATGGTGCTGAGGGAGAGGCGTGCTGCAGGTTGGACGAATTTGCTACGTGAAGGGTCAATGAAGCTCACGCAGGAATGAAAGTATGATTGATGGCAGCAAGGCAGAGATGCATGTCGAGTGAGGGAGGGTTTTGCAGCGTTTTAGAGAAATAAATCTGCAAAGAAATGAAGCTGCGTGAGGGTTGGCCATGAGGGAAACGAACAGTATGTTGGTAGCGTGCAACAAAACTTTGAAATGATGCCGAATGAGGAGCTGCGTATAAGGAGAAAAGGACAACAAATATGGATATGCGGGCAGCGGAATGAGGAACTGCAGGTTGATGATGAATTGTCGTGAAAGAAAGGAGCAGCGATGAGGAGATGGAAGCGGACACAGAATTCCTGGACAACAGTTGCTAATGAGCTGCGTAATGGTTCTGGCAGCGTAATAATTTTACAAACTTTGGCAGCGCACAGACAGATTGGATAGCCTGGGGATTAAGAAAAACAACTTTGAAATCCTCGGAAAAATGTTCAAACCCCAGAAAATGATTATTAATGAAACCGATGTAAAAAAATTTCCAAATCTAAAAACCCTTGGACAGCGAGACAGCGACCCTGCAAAACTCAACTTTCCACTAGAATTTTATCTCAGACCTGCAAATGGAAAACAAAAATCCGGAAAGTATATGCAAAGAAAAATGAAACCCTAAAAATCGGTCCAAAATTTCAAAATTATAGCTCTATAACAGCCAGATTTGTGAGTTATCATCAATAATATTTTAGTACTTCAGATTTACTGTAAAAATACTTAGGAAATCTCTCATGAAAATCAAAAAACAAACTAAATGATTAACCCAAGATCAAAACTAGTTGGGCTCTGCAAGAAAATGCTTGCGGGAGTTGGCTGGTCTAGCCGAGAACTTCCCCAAACGCCCGCTGATCTTCTTCAATAAGGGTTTCCTACACAGCTCACTTCAACCATCAATAAAGAGAGAAAAAATAATACTAGATCTCAAAAAGCAATGGAGATACCTGCCATTACTTCAGAAAAACTAATACCATTCAAACCCTAGCAAGTGAACAAGATACCTATGCTCAACAATACTCTATAATAAGCTGTTACTAATGGCTGAAAATCAAAACATGTAGAAAATAAAATAGCTCACAGCACTTTCAGATAGTAACACCAGCAAGATTTCAACCCCAAAGTCTTTCTTTATTAGCACCATACAAGTTTACAAGAGAGCTTCTTCAACACAAGACTCCAAGATCGAATCTCTTCTCAAATGACCCCTAGCACCCTATTTAAAGGAAAAATTCCCAACAGCTAGTTCGAGTGATCCACGTCAAAAAGATCTCGACCGTCGATGAGGATCAAGATATCTCTTAATCTCATTTGTCGAATTTTTAATGCATTAAAAAATTGAAATTCTGCATTTATTTACTCAAAATATTATTATTTTTTTTTTTTTTTAAGTTTTTACTTTATTTTATTATTTATTATTTTATTATTTTATTTATTTATTTTTTAATTTTTAATTTTTTTAATTTTTTTTTTTTAATTTATTTTTAAATGGATCCTCGAACTTAGCCTTTGGAAAAATCACATAGGACCTAGGACTTAGGACTTATGAGGGGATTAAAAACATTTTCTAACCCTCGAGACACTTTACATCATGACTTTTACAACTTTACATCTCAAGAGGGAGAACCCATTTGACATAGACCCTCATAAACCACCCAGTTCTGCGACACAACTATAATCTAGCAAATTAACACACTAGGATTCTCCTAAGATTCTAATGACAAAATCCATTCCGGCTTTGGGGTTAGGCTGAAGGAAAACTCTGTCGATCATGGATCGGTGAGACGAAAAACCTTCCATAACGTAGATTATCACTTAGAAAATTAGGTCCACCTAGGCAATTTACATACATGGCTCATATCTACTAAGATTATTTACAATTTATACATGCAGACTGGGTTTACAACATAAATTGATCAAGCTGTCGATGACTGTTGAATGGCACGGACATGTCGATCAAGCGCTACCCTTCTTGCAAGGAAAAGGGGGTGTGCTGCTATGGGTAGTTGACCGGTAGTGATCAACAATAGGAATTTTAGACAGATGCAATGGATATTGCATGTTACTTGGTAAATATATCACCTTCATTAACATTGGATGATAAGACTCCACCTAAGGTATTGACTGGTAAAAAACAATTTCTCACACATCTTAGAGTATTTAGTTGTGATCCATATGTGCATGTTTCAAAGGAAAACAAAACTAAGTTGGATAACAAATAGGAAAGGTTTATATTTATTGGTTATAAACATGGTTAAAAGGTTACAACCTTTGGAACCCAAAAATAAAGAAGGATGTGTACAGTCGAGATGTGATATTTAGAGAAGTGTAATGTGTTATCAAACAATAAGTCCTACCAAGGGAGAAAGAATAGAGAAGAAAGAGTTTTAACTAAAGGTTGATGATTCACACTCTATAGAAGAACAAGAATTTGATGAAGGAAAATTACATACTCCATTTTTTAGGAGATTAGTTCAAAAAAGAAGGCATACGAAAAGGTCTACTCCATCTGATTTTCATTCAGATTTTGCTTTGTTTATTATTGATGATGATCCTAGAACTACTAGGGTGGTAGTGGATTCATAGGATGGAAAACTTTGGAAAAATGTTATGTTTGAAGAAATGACGACCTTGGAAAAGAATGAGGTTTGGTATCTATTGGAGTTGTTGGATGGAAGAAAACCCATTAGCAATGAATGGGTGTTTAAAGAGAATTTGAATGCATAAGGAAATGTGGGGAAATACAAATCTTGGTTAGTAGTGAAAGGTATTCTCAGGTGTGGAGAATTGATCTTGGTGATATTTTCTATCCTATTGCAAAGTTACCTTCTATTAGATCTATTTTATATGTTGTTGCTACCTTTGATTTTGAGGTAGAACAAATGGATGTGAAGACAACATTATTACATGTAGGAATTTACATGGTAAGTTCCTACATGGTATTAGAGCTATTTGAGGGTCGCATCTGTTGGTGATCCAAATATGAAGCCGGTAGAACTGCATTCGACTATCGTTTCCTAGATCTACTATTTCTTACTACTTTCAGGCATAGATGACTACTCTATTGTGTTAGGAGCATCTGCTCCAGTGAGGAACCCCTTTCGTTTCACGTGAAAAGGTTTCTGGTATCCCTAACTATGTCATTTTTAAGATCTGGAGGTATACAGTGTTTATTTGCAGTTTCTAATTTTTTCTCTCTGTTTATTTATGTTTATTTGTCTCTTGGTTTTTTATTACCAGATCTACACCTTTCATTTCTGCGTATTCTCTTTTCCCTATGACTCTATGTTATCTGGGAAAATTAGAAACAGAAAGGAATTTTTTTTTCTCATGACTATGCTCTTTTCTGTCGTGCCTTAGTGTGATCTCGGAAAATCAGAAACATTGAGGAAAATTGTTAGTTTCCGGGTAAAGCTAACTTCAAACCATAAGGTTTGTTTTTTTTGTATGTCCGTTTTGGGTTTTGTGGTTTTTGTTTTGCAGGCAAAAAAGAGCTTTCTCAAGTAAGCATGCACCCCAAAGCTTCAGTGACGAAAAAATAAAAAACCCCCCTTCCTCTTTTCCAGAATTTACTAACTTTTTAAAATAGCTCACTTTGGTCCAAAGTTACTTTATGAGAATACAGGTCTTGAGTTCAATTCTTTCTCTTTGTTGAGCTAATTAGATTAAGTTTGGAAATGGGGCGGATTTTTTTTAAATATAACATTATCATTCATTTCCGCACAGTATCACACTTCGTCGACATCTTCAACAACTTTTCTTCAAAAAGCCATAACTTCTTCATCCGGAAGTTGTTTTCAGATCCATTTTTTTTTAATCAACCTAATTTTTCGAGATCTTTCCATTGGAACACTTATTTTCAGCATCTATAGCTTTAGTTTCTGTTAAAATGGAAAGTCCATGCCAAGTTATTATTGACAACACCAACTACTTCCAATGGTGGTCCTACATTGTGGATTTACTTAGAAGTAAAGGTCTTTACAGAATAGCCTCAGGCCAAGAAACCAAACCGAAACATGAAGATAAGGCAAACAAATGGGAAAATAGGTAAGATCAAGCATGTGGGTTGATAGGGATGTCTATTTCTCCAAACCTTAGATTCCATATCGTAGAACTTGATACTCCTAATGAAGCAATGAAACAGATCACTAAAGTTTTTGGAATTAAAAATGAACTTAGAGCCCATCAACTCAAAAATGAGCTGCTTACATTGGACCCCAATAATTTTCCTTCCATTGAAGATTTTTTGTCTAAGTTCAAAACCCTTAGACTTCTCTTGGAAGGTGTCAAAGCTAAGAAAGAAGATGGTAACCTTATCTATTCCCTTCTTACTAAGTTGGGACCAGCCTACTCTATGTTTGTTTCCACCTTCCATTCTACAAGAGAAGCCTTCATTTCTCAAGGAAAAGACTACAAGTCCCCTTCCTTTGATTCCTTTTGTGATTCTTTAATAAGAGAACAAGAAAAACTCTTACACCTTGGTCTTCTTAATCTTGGAAACTCTTCTAAGAAAGCCTTAGCCACCCAGCAGCAACCAAATTCAAAGAATCCTAAGAAGTTGTATCTTAAAAAAAATGGTCCTAAACCAAACAAGGGTCCTAAGCAATTTCAGCCTCAAAATGAAAAATCATTTCAACAAAATGATAAGGCAAATAAAAACAAAGAGAAGAAGATTGATAAACATTGCCACTTTTGTAATCGAGATGGCCACTTAGAATCCAAATGCTTTAAGAAGATGGAAGCCTTGGAACCAGCAATGAAGAAGCATAACATCCATTTGGAGCACTCTTCAACTTCAACTTCATCTTTAGGAATAGCACTTTCAGCATGTGGTTTTCAAACATCTTGGTTTGGATATGCAATAAATGTATCTTCTTCATCTAATTCTCATGAGTGGCTCATTGATTCGGGATCTTCTTATCACATGGCCAAAAACAAAGCTATGTTTTCTTCTTTAAATGATTGTAACACCAAAAGTATATATGTTGGTGATGATAGATCTCTTAGTGTTATAGGGACTGGAACTGTTCATATAGACAATGGTCAATTTAATGATGTATTATGTGTTCCAACCTTATCCTACAACCTTCTATATGTATATCAAATAACTGATTCAGGTGAAGGTAAAATCGTTGAATTTTCACCTCACGATGTTGTAATTAAGGACCTAAGAGATCCTAGACATATTTTAGCTACTGGCATTGCCGATGATTCTACAAGGTTGTATACATTTAACAACTTTGGGTCATCAAATCTTCCCTCGGTATTTGTTGCTCATAATGATGAAGTAAGCAAACTTTGGCATGAGCGATTTAGTCACTTAAACTATCGCTCCCTTCAGAGTTTATGTAAAGAAAATATGGTGACAGCTATTCCCATGGTATCTTGCAGAGATGGTGTTTGTTCTGGACGCATACTCGGAAAACATCATCACGATAGTATTTAAAAACATACCTCTTGGCATGCCTCAACCCCTTTACAGCTTGTGCATAGTAATTTATGTGGTCCACTTCCAGTTGTTTCATTCTCTGGCTACAAGTATTTCTTAACTTTCATTAATGATTTCTCCAGATGCACTTGGGTATACTTCCTAAAACTCAAGAGTGAAGTATTTAACATGTTCTTGGCCTTTAAGGCTTTTGTTGAAAAAAAATCTGGACATCAAATTCTTAAGCTAAGATATGATAATGGTGGAGAATATGTTAACAACAAATTCATCAACTTTTGCACTGAGAATGGAATTCAAATGCAACATACTGTTTTATATACTCCACAACAAAATGGTGTAGCTGAAAGGAAGAATTGCACCTCAAAGGAAATGGCTAATTGTATGCTTCAGCCTAAAGGACTTAGTCTTAATTTTTGGGCAGAAGAAATTAACTATGCAAATTACATAATAAATCACACTCCTACAAAGGTTTTAAAGAATATCACTCCAAAAGAAGCATGGGGCTCAATTAAACCAGATGTAAGTCACTTTCGTGTTTTTGGAAGTGAAGCATGGGCCCATATTCCAGATGAGAAACATAAAGCTTTAGAAACTACGAGTGAAAGATGTATTTTTGTTGGATATTTTGAAGATGTCAAAGGACATAGACTTATTCCACTTAAGTACAAAAATGTTATCTTTAGAAGAGATGTAAAGTTTTCTTAAAATATATCGGCCTACGAGCCTAGTTCGGTAGATGTGCCATCTCTCGCTATCCCTTCTACTTCTAAAAATATTTCTTCTTCAGATGATGACAGCGAGGATGACAATCCTCCCAAATGATGACAGCGAGGATGGCAATCCTCCCCCGCCCTCTCAGGATCCTCCTTCAGCTCCTCAGCTTCCAAAATGGGTTCGTGCTACTCGGGATGCAGCAGGTGCTCTTGCTGTTGATCTTACAGATCAGTGACATACACGTTCTCAATTCGATAGAGCCTCTTCTTTACTGGCTCAAGCTTTAGCTAATTATGATCCTAACACCTTTGCAGAAGCTTCAGGCCATCCATATTGGGACGTAGCTATGAATGAATAATATCGTTCATTATTGGAAAATGATACATGGGATATTGTTCCTCTACCAAAGGGACGAAAACTTGTTAGATGCAAATGGGTTTACAAAACCAAGTATGGACCAGAATGAAAGGTTGGTAAACATAAAGCTCATCTTGTTGCTAAGGGTTTTTCACAAGTAGAAGGCATTGACTATACTAAAACCTTCTCTCCTATTGCCAAAATGAACTCTATCCGCCTTGTTCTTTCCCTTGCTGCCTCTTTCAAATGGGAATTCCATCAGATGGATGTTAAATATGCCTTCTTGCATGGGGACTTGCATGAACAAATCTATATGGAAGAACCTACTAGCTTTATACAAACAGACTCCAGCCTTGTATGTCGGCTTAAGAAATCCCTTTATGGTCTCAATCAAGCCACTCGAGCTTCGTATGCTAAAATGGATAGCTTTCTTTTAGAAACTGGCTTTTCTAGGTGTCATTCTGACAATACTGTCTACTCCAAGAAAGTGGGCAAGTCCCTTATCATTCTTGTTCTTTATGTTGATGATATTATCCTTACTAGTAGTGATCCCAACCTTATAAACCATGTGAAGTCTAGCCTTAAAAATAAGTTTGAAATGACAGACTTAGGACACTTGCATTATTTTCTTGGTCTTCAAGTCTTGCAATCCAAGGAAGGCATTTCTCTTTCCCAGTCCAAGTATGCATGTGATCTTCTACGCCATTTTCACATGGAAGACTGTAAACCAACCCCTTCTCCCTTTCAATCTAGAACCAAACTTTCAGTCACTTGTACTTCACCTGAAGTTGATGCTACCTTATACTGTCAACTTGTAGGAAAAATTTTGTATCTGACCCATACTCATCCTGACCTTTCCTTTACTGTTGGCCTTATTGCTCGGTTTATGCAAAACCAACATGAAATTCATTGGAAAGCAGCTAAAAGAATACTTTGTTATGTTCAAGGTATAGTTCAGTTTGGGATTCATTACAGTGACGAAGCATCTCCTCTATTGGTTGGTTTCACTGATTCTGATTGGTTTGGTGACCCTGATGATCGGAAGTCTACTGCAGGTTATGTGTTCACTATTGGTTCAAGACCTATTACATGGGCTTGCAAGAAAAAAAA
This sequence comes from Pinus tabuliformis, assembly GCA_031772625.1. Classification (NCBI taxonomy): domain Eukaryota; kingdom Viridiplantae; phylum Streptophyta; class Pinopsida; order Pinales; family Pinaceae; genus Pinus; species Pinus tabuliformis. The sequence continues at coordinate 361,250,304 of CM062808.1, forward strand.
GTTCCATTTCTCTTTCTTCAGCAAAAGCAGAGTATCACGGTGCCATAGAAGCTAGTAAGGAAGCCCTATGGCTTCGCCAGATCCTATCAGAGTTTGGCTTTCAGCATCAACATCCGACTACACTTTGGTGTGATAATCAAAGTGCCATTCAACTATGCAAAGATCCAGTCCAACATCAGTGCAGCAAACACATTGAACTACACATGCACTTCATCAAAAATCTCATTCATGACCATGTTCTTGAAGTGCAATATTATTCAACAGATGATCAAGTTGCAGACATCTTTACAAAGGCTCTCACAAAGGCGAAGTTTACTAAAATTCGATTTATGGTTGGAGTTCAGGAAGTTGTCACTAAGGGGGGATAGGCTCTAATGCCTCGTTCCTTATCCTATTGTGTCATATTTGTACATCCTTCAATCCTATCCTAAGTTGTTCTTAAGGGGGGATGTTAGGATATTCCGGCACATAGGAAATAGTTAAGTATAACTTGGTCTAGTGTAGAGTTAGGTAAAGTGTGTTTCTTTACTATGTACTTTTGTAACTTACAATCCAACAGTCACGATATGTAGTGATCTGATGGTTCATTCTCTCCTTGGTATTACCGACACTTGATCCATGTCTTAACACCCGATGGTCCATGATCTCTATTTAAAGAGCATGGAGGATCATTTGTAGGGTAATCGTTCATGAGAGAAGCTTATGTAAGTTTTCATTCTTTAATTAATAAATTGTGTGAAGTGGCCACGTTGGCTCAAGCCGTGGACTATTTCCCTCTTTAATGGTTTTAACCATGTCAACAATACTGGTGTATTGATCTGTGATCTATTTGTGAGTGGTGTCCTTTGGAGTTATGTCTGAGGAAATTACCCTGTAAATTCCTACACTATAAGGGGATCTAGAAGAAGATATCTACATGAAGCAACCAGAAGGATTTGTAGTGGAGGGTAGTTAAGAGTTGGTATGTAGGTTTTAAAAGTACTTGTATGGGTTGAATCAATCACAAGGGACATGGTATAAAAAATTTGATACATATGTACAAGAACTTGGCTTCACAAGAAGCAAATAATATCATTGTGTGTATTTTAAATTAGTTGGTGATCATCTTACTCATTTTTTGTTGTATGTAGATGATATATTGATGATTGGAAATGACAAGAAAATTGTGTCCAGGAAGTGAAAACTCGGTTTTCCTCTAAATTTGACATAAAGGATCTCAATGTTGCAAAGTTTATCTTGGGAATGGAAATTAAAAGAGATCAAGAAAAAATATGAAGCTCTAGTTAAATCAAAGAAAATATGTCAAGATAATATTGTAGAGATTTAATATGTAATAAGGTAAATCGGTAAAGGTCACTAGTCTTGTAGTTGTAAAGGCATACGTAGATCTGTGTCCAAAGACATAAGAAGAGGAAGAGGACATGTCCCATATTCCATATGCTAGTGTGGTTGGAAGTTTCATGTATGCAGTGGTCTATACCAGATAGGACATTGCACATGTAGTGGGAGTATTGATAAGGTATATGTCAAAATCAAGGAGGGAGCATTGGAAAGCAGTGAAGATAGTTTTCAAGTATTTGTGTGGCACTACTGGATAAGGATTGTAGTACCAAGAAACATTAGTATTTGAAAAAGTGTTGGAAATTTATGGATTTGTTGATGCAAACTTTTCTTAGGAGATATGGATTGTAGAAGATCTACAAGTGGGTATGTGTTTAATCTATTTAGGGGAGTAATTAGTTGGATGAGTAAGAGACATTCTATAGTGGAACTTTCAGCTACAAAAGTTGAATACATGGTAACCACCCATGCAAGCAAGGAGGAATTTTGGTTACAAAAATTGTGTTTAGATATGAGGTTGGTACAACAAGCTATAAGGATAAATTGTGACAGCCAAAGTGTAATTTTCTTGGCGAAGAAGCTTGTTTATCATTCAAAGACAAAGATTATTGATGTTAAGTATCACTTTGTGAGGGATATGTGATCCAGGATTATTTTTCTAATAGATGCATCAAAATTAGATATAACAGAGCACTTAAAAACCATGGAACATAAGCATATAAAATGAAGATAAAAGAGACATAATCACGCATGAGATCGAGACACAAATATTTGATTATAGAGTTCCAATTTGGACTACATCTTGGGGCCTGCTCAATAGTGGGGAGGCCTTCATTCATTGAATGGCATGGAAAGAGAGAAGTACATGCAGACTTTTACATAAACATACTTATACCTCCAATCTGGAAGATGGATGGCATATGGAGAGCTCAACTCTAGAAACAGATAGTACCACTGACTTCATGACGAAAAGTCATGCAAAAATGCATATCCAAACACCAAATTTGAATAATTGGGTCTTCTGAACCTTCTCAGAACTTCCCTGCTACTCAAGGCGAGGTTCCAGCCCCTGCTTCTAGGTCAAGGTCTGCTATTGTGTACCATGTTCTAAACTGTCATCCAGTCCTCCCTCCTTCTTTTGACACAAACGATTCTTTTATAAGCATGGTGTAAATCCCACAATACCTGGACAGTTTTAACACAATAAACCAAATTAAGCAGGTGGGATCAGGCCGGAATGATATATGGAAAGAACCTTACAATTATGGTGAAACCCCCTACAAACATGGCACGAAACTTCTTCAACTGTGCGTGGAAACTGACTGTTTTTACTATCGATGCTTCCAACCATTGGTGGATAGTCCCAAGCCCAAACAATCTGGCACTATGTGACACAACATACCCGTCATGGTTATAAATCACAATGTATAAGACATCGCATCCAACAGTCCCCATCGCAAATCGCAATCAGCACTTCCCTCGACAGATATCAAATCCCATACATTGCTCTAGTAGTGGACTTGTCGGGGTTATAAAATATAGTGTATAAAAATATCAGGTTCGAAATACCCTATCGCAAATCGCAATCGATAGCAGCTAAGGTGATACTCCATGCTCCCACTGCGATCTGCGATTGCAATTTTATCGCATCACAACTGGCTCACAATCGCAAATCAGCAATGCTGGGGGCCAATTCCTTAACCCACGACCTCTGTTTTCCCATAATATGTGATATGTAGGACCCAATGGCATCCGACTACTTGGTGCTTCCCCATTTTCTGAATATTTTTCTATGTCACCTCCTCCTGCCAGCTGGACAAGTCAAACTTGGACTTTGACTTCTTCTACTTCTTCATATGAACTCGGATTTGAGTGTCATTTGCATCGTTGGAATCAGGATGATGAGCACTTCGATCTGATGCTAAGTTTATCTAGATTCTGCCACTTTGAGTTTTGAGCCTTTTACCATGCCACTGGTACTTTTTGAAGATCCAACTAGATTAATCCTCCAGGATCCTCCTGGATCAATCCTCCCCACTAAGAGAAGTTTTTGGTCCTCCAAAAGCATTAAATAATCTGAAACTTCTCTGTACTTTGTCTGCACTGCAAGTGTCCTCACAAGCCATCCTTCCTTCTCCTTCACCTTTGTCCTTCGGAGCCATAAGCGATGAGCTGACACCTACATCCCTGCAAACCTATAGTACAATATCTTGCAAAATACATGTTTAATTATATGACCAAAAAAATGAGCCAAGCATCCCATACTTGCCACGAGTTTATAACACATACTCTGTGGTCAAGTTTACATAAAAATGGAAACAATACTCCAACTATCAATACAAGGCCAAACATCATTGTTGCTTCAACAAGTGATGGAAAACACATCATCACTGCAACACATGATTTACAAAAATAAGGCCATGACACTATGGTTTCTTCAACAAGTGATGGAAACATATCATTGCTTTCATAGTTTAAAATGCAACACAAAATAAGACCAAACATCATTGTTTCTGCAACAAGTGATGGAAAACACATCATCACTTTTATAATTTAAAATGCATAAGCACCGGAAGATCTGGATGACGCATCACTTTCTGATCTCTCTGTCTTCTCCTCTCTTCGCTTCTCATACGCTTCATACATGATGTCCACCATTTTGGACATTCGTAGGAAGGTCTCATGCATTTCTTTGTCATGCTCCATGGCTACACAATCGATCATTCACGCTCGCAATTCTTAACAGCAATAAGACCGCTTCTCTTCCCAATGAGCTTCAACATCTGCCATGTCTCCTCTTCATGATGCATGTCCTTTGAGGCTTATTTCTCGCTAGTGTACTCATGCAATTCACATCAACTAAGCCCTTCTCTGATACCACTATCCAAATTGGGTGTTTGGATAGGCTTTTTGCACAACTTTGCGCCAGGAAGTTAGTGGTACTATCTGTTTCTAGCACTAGGCTCTCCATATGCCATCCATCTTCCAGATTGGAGGTATATGGATGTTTATGTAAAAATCTTCTTGTACTTCTCTCTTTCCATGCCATTCAATGAATGAAGGCCTCCCCACTATTGAGTAGGGCCCAGAGATGTAGTCCAAATTAGACGAACTCTGTAATCAAATCTCTGTGTCTCGATCTCATGCGTGATTATGTCTCTTTTATCTTCATTTTATATGCTTATGATCTAGTATTTTTTTACTTATAAATGCATCATAATTACATATAAAAGAGCACTTAAAAATCATGGAACATAAGCATATAAAATGAAGATAAAAGAGATGTAAACATGCATGAGATCGAGACACAAAGATTTGATTACGGAGTTCGTCCAATTTGGACTACATCTCTAGGCCCTGCTCAATAGTGGGGAGCCCTTCATTCATTGAATGGCATGGAAAGAGAGAAGTACAAAAAGATTTTTACATAAACATGCTTATACCTCTAATTTGGAAGATGGTTGGCATATGGAGAGCCTAGCTCTAGAAATAGACATTACCATTGACTTCCTGGCAAAAAATCGTGCAAAAACGCCTATCCAAACACCCAATTTGGATAATCGGGCCTTCTGCACCCTCTTGAAACCTCCCTGCTTCTAGGTCAGGGTATGTTGTTGTGTACCATGTTCTGAACTGTCGGCCAATCCTCCCTCCTTCTTCTGACACAACCAGGTCTTTTATAAGCATGATGACAATCCCACAATACCCGAACAGTTTTAACACAATAAACCAAGTTAAGCAGGTGGGGTCGATCCGAAATGATATATGGAAACAACCTTACAATTATTGTGAAACCCCTTACAAACATGGCACGAAACTTCTTCAACTATGCATGGAAACCTGAGGTTTTTAGTATCAGCGCTTCTAACCATCGGCGAACAGTCCCAAGCCCAAACAATCTAGCACTCTGCAACACAGAAGACCCGCAGTAGTTATAAATCACAACGTATAAGACATCAAATCCGACAGTCCCCATCACAAATCGCAATTTAAACTTCCCTCGACGGATATCATAGCCCATACACTGCTCTAGCAACAGACCCGCTAGGGTTATAAAATATTGTGTATAAAAATATCGGGTCTGGAAGTCCCCCAGCACAAATCGCAATCGACAACAACTAGGGTGATACTCCATGCTCCCGCTGTGATCTGTGATTGCGATATTATCGCATTGCAACTAGCTCTGTCGGGGGTCGATTCTTAAAACACTTATCCACCTCCGATATGTGATATGTGATATCACAATTACAAATTGGCAATGTTGGATGCCAATTTCTTAACCCGTGACCTATGTTTTCCTCTGATATGTGATATGCGAGACCCAATGGAATCCGGCCACTTGGTGCTTCCCCATTTGCTGAATATATTTCCATGTCATCTCCTCCTGCCATCTGGACAAGTTTATCCAGATTTTGCCACTTTGAGTTTTGAGCCTTTTACCCTGCCACTGGTACTTTTTTTGAAGATCCACCTGAAATAATCCTCCAAGATCCTCCTGGAGCAATCCTCCTAGATCCTCCTAGATCAATATGGTTGAAGAGAATAAGGTGTTGCTAGAAAAGGTGAAGACTTTAAATAATGTTTTAGATGTATTAACAAAATTTGTGAGCACTTAAAATTTCTTTTTTTGCAAAGAAGCAACATGCATCATTGCCCTATGTTGTTCACTATGTAGTCATATGGCCCCCTATATGCAAAAAAAATAACAAGTGGGAGAATTTTGGGTATGTGTTATATTCTTTGAATGACTTACATGCACCAAACAAAGGGGGTTCCGAGGGGGGTTGTTCAGCCCCCCTAGTGGGAAAAATATTTTGTGCATTCTTTTGTCTTTTTGGGCATTTTTTTGGCCCACAACTTTGCTAAAAGTGGTTTTGTCATGCATAATGGTTTTTCTCATGGTTTTGTAGATTTGGTTATGGAACTATGGTTTGGTTGGTGGTACATATGTCATGGGATGCATATTGTATCATAATAATGTACAAAAAAATAATGAAAAAATTCTTGTTGGTTTTCCCAAGTTTAGGTTTTTAGTATAAAATCTTTGTGTAAATGTATGTGTTTTCTATTGTATCTTTTCTATTTTTATTTAGTCTATTTGCAAGATTAATTTTACAAGGTTTAAACTTACACTCTTAAACCTTATCTTTTAATAACCAAATTTCCATTAGTTATAATATTCAAGTTAGCATTATGACTCAAATTACTTAGAGCTTCTAAGAACTTAGAGATTACCACTTTTAAAAACTCAAATCTTAATTGCTTTTTTGTATCTTTTCCATCTAAACTCTTTGAGGGTTTACAAAATTCATAGCCCTTTCCAATATAGCATTTAGCACTCTCTCCCTCAAGGAGATATGAATAGGAAAATACACATACATAGGAGAAAGTACTATACAAAACTTATATAAGTTTGACATTCAAAGAGGTATAAGACGGATGTTGTGGAAATGCTTGACTTTCCAAAATCAAGTGTTCGTAGGCATGCCAAACCAACATATTACACATTCTACTTCTCAACAATTAAACTAATCAAAGTGTTTGGTAGTAGTCCCAAATATATAAATTATCATGAGGAAACTTATCATTTACATAAGGTTATTCATGGCAAGTAAGTGGCCATTGCTATTTCAATGAACTCTCTCCCCAAGATCTAAATCCTAACTACAACATGTCAATTATCACATAGATTATAAAGGGTCATTCACATAACCATTACAATGATAGGAGTTTCTTTGCATTTAAGAACCTAAAATTATACTTGGATGTATCTTAAAACTTATCAAACATTCGACCAAAACATAGCATATAGATTTAGAATGAGTACAAAGCCACATTTTTATAATTCAATTCAAGCATGCATGCATTCCATGACTTCGCTTGACATAAAAACACATGCAACAAATAGTAAGATCTAACAATTATCTTAAATTGATGTCAATCCAACCAATTGAGTAAGGGTGATTTATTTTCCACCCAATTGATGTCACCTTTCTGTAGTTGGACACCACGTAGCCAAGACATGATACCACTGAGGTGAACTCTTGGAAAAAATCAAATAATATTGGGAAATTAATAATATTTCATAGGTTGGATATCAATAGGGTTTGTTTCTTCACTAATTTTAGGACTACCACAATTTCTAGGTGCTCTTCTACTAGCTTTCATAGCACATGAGTGAGCCCCTCATTGTTTCATAGTCATTTGATATCTCTCCCCTGTAATGCTTAATGTGCATGCCCAACATAGTTCTAAATCACAACTTATTCTAAACAATTTTTTTTAAGGTTCTTCCACATGGAATTTAGGTAGTGAGCCAAGGGTTACCGACTAGTTTTCTCACTTCTCATATTTCTTACAATCTCTAACACTCCCTTGGATCTTTCTTAGTAGGAAAATTGTATTGCTACCACCCTCTTATGTGCCTCTCCACTTCTCTTCTCTATTATTCTACAAATTTATTCTCTACATGGTCATGTGTTGCTTCTACAACCACACACATGGGTCTTCCCTCTCCCCCATGAAGTTATCTTCATATCTCATGTAGTTTCCCCAGTACAATGGTGTGCATGATTTGTAAGGACATCAAAGAAACCCATTGAGGGTGATTTCAGTATTCTTCTTTAACCATCCCCATCCTCAAAGTGTTCATCCAATTCCTCTCATAATTGTAGAAGGTGGTCCTGCCACCAACAACATTTAATAATTGGATTATCAATCATCAAGGGTAAATGGGGGATGATCCTCACAATTAACTAGGCATCAAAAAATAATTTGGAAATGTGGCTAGGGATCACTAGGAATATTGAACCTCTTCTTGGCCCTCTCAATATTCCCCTCTTGTGGTATCATGGTCCCTATAAGCATTCATTCCTCAATTGACCATCTAGTCAGAATCTTCATTAATTAAAATAAAAAGTACATATGTTGTGTTTATTTATCCATTTCAACTTGGCATGATATTGGAATATTCATGCCAATAAAAAATGATGCTAAACATAATTAATTATAATGAATCAAGGGATCAAAATGAAGATATGACAAGTAGAAGGATGGGAGTCCTCTTCTATATAAAAAAGGGTTGGATTGTGTGCCCATAGAGATAGGATATTCCTCTTTCATTGTTATGTTGTCAATCTTTTCATTCTGGACCTTGGAAACCGCAATTTCAACCCCAAAATTTTCTTTACAAAACTTTCTAGTGACTAGGTCAATTTTGTGGAGGATAAATTGTTATTGCAAACTTCTTTCCTTAATGACATAAGCGATAAGGACATTGATTGTCCAATAGGTCCTATGTTGGACATTGGATAAACCAATGCTCCCTGTGTGTTTCATGACATGGACTAACCACCTCTCATGGATCCTTATCTCTGGCGATGTGATCGTTGACTAACACCTACGGGTTTTGGTCTAACGGAAATTGTGATTCCCAACATATTAAAGATTCTAAAAAACTTAGTATCTTATGTTCTTGATAAATTAGGATGTTGAACCAAGTGTTAAAACTCATCTTGAATCTTTTCATTGGACATTTTTTTTGTCTTTTCTCTTTAATGGTTCCTTCCATCTCATGTAATTATGCTTTAATTAATTCACAAAACCTGGTATGTCAGAACATGGCCACTACCTAGGCTTCTTTTGCAAATCTGGTAATATAATGGGCCATTCATAGACAAAAACTTTCATGGTGCAAGCTCTAGCCTTCCTTTTGGCCTTCTTTTCCCCCTTTTTCACTTGTTAAAAGGTTATTTCCTTTGCCCATTATTACTATGCTAAGTTTCAGATGGAATAGATCAAACATAACAAGCAATATATTGAAATGTTCAACAAAACTATCGATAGGGTACCAGAAGTTAGTCAAGAGTTTATTGAGACACTTTCAGAAATACAAACCCTCTACCCATAGCCCAGGGGAGTGCTAATGTGTCCCAAAACCCACCTAATAATTCTTGAATGAAATTTGTCCCAAGATAAGAATAAAACTATAATTATATAGAGGATAGTACCTAAGTGATGAATTTTGTTGTCCACTAGTGTACTCAAGAGGTCAATACCTTAGGTGCCACCCTTTACTCCTCTAGATAAAGCCAAATTCTAGAGCTATGTATCTAGAATCCTTGAATGGTTAAAATCTTGCACTAATTTTTAATCAAATTCCCCTGTTATTCCATGATGTGAAGTATCATATCTACAACTAGTTAGCTAAAGTTTGTAAACCACTAATACAAGTTAATTCAACCATAAATGAACTAGAACTCACTCCCCTACCCTTCCATCACCTTCTTGTGTAATAATTTTCATGTTGCCAACCAAGCGACACATGGAGGGTGTTGTGGCTCTAACATTCATCATCATGTCTTTGTGTCTATTGTTTGTTTTGTTCAAATAAATGTACTCCTCTCCAAGTTACACGAGAGTGATCTCATTCTAGTGTCATACATTATAGGTGGTTTATGGACTCACCCTTTTGTTTTCCATTTAGGGTGCAAGCTCTAGCCTTCCTTTTGACCTTCTTTTCCCCCTTTTTCACTTGTTAAAAGGTTATTTCCTTTGCCCATTATTACTATGCTAAGTTTCGAATGGAATAGAGAAAACATGACAAGCAATATATTGAAATGTTCAACAAAAATATCTATAGGGAACTAGAAGGAGTTGGGAGTTTATTGAGACACTTTCAGGAATACAAATCCTCTACCCATAGCCGAGGGGAGTGCTAATGTGTCCCAAACCCCAACTAATAATTCTTGAATTCAAGTGTACAAAGACAAGAATAAACCTATAATTATATAGAGGATGGTACCTAAGTGATGAATTTTGTTGTCCACTAGTGTGCTCAAGAGGTCAATACCTTAGGTGCCACCCTTTACTCCTCTAGATAAATCTGAATTCTAGATCTATGTATCTATAATCCTTGAATGGTTAAAATCTTGCACTAATTTTTAATCAAACACCCCTGATCCTCCATGATGTGAAGTATCATATCTCCAACTAGTTACCTAAAGTTTGTAAACCACTAAGACAAGATAATTCACCCACAACTGAACTGGAACTCATCTCCCCTACCCTTTCATCACTTTCTTCTGTAATAATTTTCATGTTGCCAACCAAGCGACACATGGAGGGTGTTGTGGCTCTAGCCTTCACCATAATGTCTTTGTGTCTATTGTTTGTGTTGTTGAAATAAATGTACTCCTCCCCACGTTACACGAGATTGATCTCATTCTGGTGCCATACACTACAGGTGGTTGATTGACTCACCCATATTCTTTCCATTTGATTCACCAAAGCAATAGCTTTGTAATAGACATGTGATGACATGATCACTTAGATGTACTTGAAGAGCTCAAATATTTGTGATAATTTGTATAAATTAATGTGTAGCTTGAATATTGCTCATGAAATTTACTAAATCACAAGACTTGAAGTTACTCTACTGATCTGTAGAAGTTAATTCACCATCTAAAACAAGAATCATAGACTGCAAAAGGAAACATCACACATGCACAGAGATTTATCTAGGGGAAAGAAATTGCTCAAAAACCCTTACTGTCTATATTGCACTAATCAAAGAATAGAGATGAAATACATATGCTTGTTGAAGCCTAAGCACGCCCTACAAGTGTATAGTCTATCCCTTTGCCTGACTGACTCACTCTGGCCAACACTTAGCCAATTTTCAAGCCCTCCAAGCTCTTATTTCCATGTGTTGCTCCCTTGTGAAATTGCCCCTGTTTTTTAAGAATTTCACAACATGGAATTGTGAAATTACCTTAGGTCATTCTTTGACTGCATGGACCACTTGTACACATTGGAATATGCTAAAACTAATAGTACACTACCTTGGAATCTCCATCTCAACTGGGTAAATCAAACTCTCTGCATGCACCAATTATTTTGGGTTGATTGATCAGTTAAATGGTTGATCACTGAGTGTGGTTGAAGTTGCACTTCCACCACTTGACCTCCACTAGTTCTTATGGCAGTTAGAACTAGTTAAACTGACAATAACTCAAATTAACTAAAATAGATTGCTACAAATTAACAATCAAACATACTGAACTGAACTCAAGCTTCCCCAACTCGAATTAATTGAGTTAACTGAGTGACAAGTTCCATGTCAACTCAGTTAACTACCTCCAAGTCTTATGTTGAAATATAAATTTGAATTTTCTCTCGTTTAACCAAGGTAAAGTCAAACTGAGATTTTCTTGCTACATGTTCACCACTCCTTCTCAGAAAGAAAGAAATTATCAACCACCCCTATCCTGCACCTATGGAAATCAAACTTCCCTCTTGATAAGGCCTCTGTCAAAATATCTACATCTTGTTCCTCTATTGGAATGTACTGCAACAACATAATCCACCTCTGCACACAATCCCATAGATGGTGATACCAGATATCAATATGCTTGGATCGATCATGAAAAACATGATTTTTAGAGAGTTTGATACAACTCTGATTATCACAGTAAATCACAGTAGGATCCATCATCTAACCAAACAAGCCAACAAGTATCTTTCTCATCTAAATCAACTCACATGTTGCTTGAATTGCATCCATGTATTTTGCTTCTGCTTAGTTGAGTGCCACTAATCTCTTCTTCCTATTGTACCAAGAAATTGCAGTGGACACAACGCTGAAAATTCCACTTAATGTACTCTTTCGATCTGATGGACTTCTTACCCAATTTGCATCAGTGAATCCACACGGCTTCACTCTCTCTCTCTCTCTCTCTCTCTCTCTCTCTCTCTGTATCAAAGTCCAAATTGGGTAGTGCCTCTAAGGTACCATAGAACATGCTTATCTTCCCTACAAAATAGTTTGGTTGGCCTAACCATAGCTTGACTCAGTTGGTTGACTACATAACACATGTTTGGTCGTGTGTTCACAAGATACATGAGTGAACCCATCAACTGTTGGTAAACAATTGCATCCACTTCCTCACTTAAAGTGTCATCCTCTTTCCTCCAATTGGTTGCTAGAGGAGTCTCCATAGGTTTGCACTTATCCATGCAGAACCTCTGAAGTATCTCATTGGCATACTTGCCCTGAGAGACAAATAATTCCCCATCACCTGTTAGGCCCCTATACTACTAGTGTAACCCCTTATTGTTATTAGCATAACCCACTTATTATATTGATGTACCCATGTAGTGCCCATATTGTTAATATTGTGCCCCATAGAAGCCCAATGTTGTTATTATTGTGCCCTTACATTATTATTGTTATGTCGGCTCTGATTATGTTATGACCCCTTAAACTCCTATATATAAAAAGGAGGTATTTTCATTTGTATCATCCAAGAATTGTTCATTTATGTAATGTAAAGGAGGTTTCCCCCTCAAAGAGGCTGAATTATAAGGCGTTGATCTATCTTTTCTATCTTTTCTTGAGCTGGTTTCATAACATTTGGTATCAGAGCTTTGGATTCTAGGGTTTCGCTGCTCCAAACAGGTCATCATGGAATTTTCGCTATAACTTTTTTTCTGCGGCGTTTCAGAAGTTACAAAAAAAACCCATTTGAGAAGAAATCGCATTGAACCTTGAGTCCAAATTTCAGAGCGTTTCGCACTATATTTGCGGAGATATAATCTGAGGAAGTTGGTCTTTCTGCAGACTCCTGAATTACATTCCAAATAGGTGACCTGGGGAAAATCGTCATAACTTTCTCTTTGGGGATCGGATTGAAATTTCTTGAGAAGGTACAGAAAGAGGACGGACTGTAGTTTTTTTTATATCTTTTTCAGATCCAAAGGTCGAAACAGTGAAATGTGGCACTTCATACGAGTTCGCTCTTCTAGAAAGGTCTATAATCAGGTCATCTTGGGAGATTGTGCATAACTCTTTCTTAGAGAATCCAATTTGGATCAGACTGGTGGCATTGGAAAGAGGACACAGAGGGCTACTAAAGATCGCAATTTCACAACTTAAAGATCTGAAAGTACAAAGTTGCAGTCATTTCAAGGTCGAGCTCCTAAAATCAAGAAAAAGCAAGACGAGGAAGTTTGATGGCAAGGATCCGGTAAATTGGATACTTCAGATGGAGCAATATTTTGATCTACATGGTGTACAACTGTTACAAAAGGTATGTATTGCATCTTCATATTTAGAACCAGATCAATTTTTAGGTACGAAGGGCTTTGTTCTCGTAAACAACTTGTTACGTGGTCAATTTTCACGGAGGAAATGATAGCACATAATGAGGATACAAGGAGCAACACCTTCTTTAGAGAAACACCACAACAATTGGAAAGAGTAAAAGGGCTTTGTGACATAGTGGAAAGAAAAATTATGGAAACCAAGAAGCGTACCCCTCACAACTATAAATATGGAAGTGTTGTTTCTCCTAGCCTTCCACAACCTACAAGGGTTACACCACAAAAATTGGAAGAAAAAAGAGAAAAAGGGCTTTGTTACAATTGTGATAGAAAATGTACTAAAGGTCATAAGTGTGCTGAGAAGAAATTATTTTACATAGAATATGAAGAGGAGGAAGAAAAGGATCAAGAAACATCAAAAGAAGAAGATATATGCTAGGACCCCAACCCAGAAAAAGAAGAAATGAATCAGACCATATCTTGTAAAGCATTGGCAAGAATTACCACTCCTCAAACTCTCAAGATAGAAGGACATATCAAGAAGAAAAATGTGCAAGAAGTGAAAGATCACATCGAGAAAGAAGAAATGAATCTAACCATATCTTGTAATTCATTGTTCGAAATTACCACTCCTCAAACTATCAAGATAGAAGGACATATCAAGAAGAAAAATGTTCAAGAAGTGAAAGATCACATTGAGCATCAAGAAATGAATCCAACCATATCTTGTAAAGGATTGGAAGAAATTACCACTCCTCAAACTCTAGAGATAGAAGGACATATCAAGAAGAAAAAGGTTCAAGCAGTGAAAGATCACATCGAGCATCAACAACAAGTTCTCCAACTTTTAAAGGATAACGCCACTTCGGTGCAAAATCAAACGAAACAATAGGTAGATAAACATCGTAGTGAAAAATGTTTTGATGTAGGTGATTGGGTATTTTTACTGCTACATCTCAAGAAAGCTATTTATGAGAAGGAAATGTTGGCAATACTACATGCGCTTAAAAAATGGCGACCTTACCGAATGGGAAGACTCTTCAAGGATGAGGATGTGGAAGCATTGTTTTGTGCTATTTATATTATCCAACCAGATTGGATAAACAAAGCAAGGGATGAATGGAAGAAGGACGAAGAAGTATGGCCACTTATTCAAAAGTTGCAAAAGATCCCAATTCAAACAATATTGCCAGAAATTGAAGAGGAAGGAAAAATCATATTGGAACCTAGAGCAGTCACAGAAACAAGAACCCGACAGCTACGAAATCAATCAATTTCAGAGTATCTCATCAAATGGAAGAACTTACCCGCTGAAGATTCCACATGGGAGGACAAGAAGTTTATACAGAAGCATCAAGAACTACTCAAGCGTTGAGGACAACGCTTTTTGAAGGAGAGGGGCATGTTAGGCCCCTATACTACTAGTGTAACCCCTTATTGTTATTAGTATAACCCACTTATTATATTTATGTACCTATGTAGTGCCCATATTGTTACTATTGTGCCCCATAGAAGCCCACTATTGTTATTATTGTGCCCTTACATTATTATTGTTATGTCGGCTCTGATTATGTTATGACCCCTTAGACTCCTATATATAGAAAGGAGGTCTTTTCATTTGTATCATCCAAGAATTGTTCATTTATGTAATGCAAAGGAGGTTTCCCCCTCGAAGAGGCTGAATTCTAAGGCATTGATCTATCTTTTCTATCTTTTCTTGAGTTGGTTTCATAACATCACCTTTCCATACTTCCAATCCAAGGAAGTAGTGCATGAGGCCCATGTCTTTCATCTTGAACTCTCTTGCAAGGTCCTCCTTGAAATATCTGATCAGATGCTCATCAGAAGTCAAGATCAAGTCATCAACATATAAAAAAATAATCAACAATTTACATTCTACCAAAATATGATAGAGGTTTTCATTGACTTCACTTTTGGTGAAGCCCAAACTCGTGAGATAGATCCTAGTGTACCAAGCACGGGTGTTTTCTTGAGACCATACAACACTCGCCTGAGTCTGCACACATGAGACCCTCGATCAAAAGTCTCGAAGCCTTCTATTTGCTCGATATACACCTCCTCTTCAATAACTCCATTGAGGAATGCAATTTTCACATCCATCTGGTGGATCTTCCACCCCATATATACAACAAAAGCAAGGATTGATATGCTGGATGGGTACCTTGATACAGGAGAAAAGGTCTCCTCATAGTCAATCCCCTCCACCTGAGAGTGCCCCTTGGCCATAATTCTGGCCTTGTACTTTTCTATGCTTCCATCTACTGCCTGCTTCACCTTTAAGATTCATCTCGAACCCACAACTTATTTGTTCCTTGGTCTTGGGACTACTTCCCAAACACTATTATTCACAATGGACTCATACTCCTCCACTATTTAATCAACCCATATTGGTTTCTCTATAACTTCCTCGAAAAAGGATGGCTCGGTCTCTACTAGCTCAGTCATTAGAGCCATGTAGCCAATGTACCGATCTAGTGACCTTCTCTGCATGCACTAATTTGAAGGAGCACCCGCGTTGTCCCTCACATCCTACACACATATCTCAGCTTCTCTAGTTCTCTTCTTGCCTTCTCTGGATGACTCTGCTTGAGTGGTTGTGTCCACTTTCTGCTCCTCAACTTGTGGTTTCTCCACAACATGCTTCATCCCACAAGTGCAGAGGTATGCTTGGTCATGCAACATCGCTCGTGTTTCTCCCATAATGCTTTAATTATTCCTCTTAGCCAGCCCATTTTGTTGTTGTGGGTTGTGGGGTGTTGTTAACTCTCGTCGAATGCCTTCTTTTGCACAGAAATTTTAAAACTCATTTGACACGTACTCACCTCCATTATTGCTCCTGAGAGCCTTCACCTTCTTGCCTATTACTTTTTCCTTTATTTCCTTGAACTCTAAAAACTTGGAGAAAGTCTCATCCTTCTTCTACATGAAGAAGATCTAACACTTCTGTGAGTAGTCATCAATAAAGATGAAAAAATACTTGTGCTTGGCAGTGGAGGTTGTCGAGAAAGGTCCACAAATATCAAAGTGGATCCTTTCAAGGACTGCATGTGCTATGTTGTCCCGATCATGAAAAGTGGCTTTTGTGTACTTCACCAAGCTACACCCTTTGCATGTGTCATGCTGCTCTAATGCTCTTTTGGGGAGGCCTGTGGTAATTTGTTGCATGATCTTCAAAGCGCCATGACACAAATGGCCAAGTATTCTATGCCAAAGTTTGTCGACATCGCGACTCTGCACCTTCTCTGCCTTTGTGCTCAATGCAACACAACCCTCCACATCTAGCTTGTAGAGGTTCTTAACCCAAACCCCAATTTTCTACACCTATCTCGTGGCTATGTGTCTCAAGAATGCCTTTCCTTTACTAAAGATCACATCGTAACCACGATCTTCCAAAACTGCAATGGAGACAAGATTCTTCTTTAGACCTGGAACAAACATCAAATCCTTGAGACTATGATCTAGGTGGCTCAGAAAGGCTCAGAAGTCAAAGGTGGCTCTAGAAAGGTTTGAAAATAAAAGTCTTAAAAATATAGATAAACCAATACAAAGTTGTAGTGCTCATCATTACAATTCCAGTGGTGCATATGGCACACAAATCTGAGTCCGTATGACAAACTTATGGCTCTTTAAAGTTTGACAAGACAGGGAAAAGGCGGGGCCCACGTTGTGCCACATGGTATCTAGTCAATAGGTAAGACCCATGGAGTACATGCTATACCATCAACCACTAACACATGGCACTCCATTATTAGCTCCTTATCCCTGCAGAAAAGACAAAATAAATAAATAATATTAAAATCTCATAAAAGACAAAAACCATTAAAAAATAATAATGATGATAATACAATAAATTGGTTAGAAAACAGAAGAGTTATATTATATAAATATAACTCATATGCCAAATCAAACCATAAATTCATATGACAAAAGGGTGGTTAAAATTTATATATGGTGGAGTAAACCAAGGCATGTATTTTTGGAGCCATATTAAATGACATGTATTTGTTTAAAAATATGATGGTCACATGGTGGAGTTGTAATGGTTGGCACACAACCATATAACTTGGATTACATACATATATACCATACCCATGAATGCCAACAAAAAAAATACCACAATAGGTTTAATAATGCGCCACCAATAAAAACACATTTAATTTAACCGCAATAACCATTTGCTATTATAATGGTCAACACCAATGTTAAATCATAACTGATTCCAACTTGTCATGCCACCATGTGTTGTTTAACCACCGCTACATTTTATGAAACAGTTTTCAAGTTAAAAATAAAACTACACATTTTTTCGCCAGAAGTCTAACCGTGTAGTCAGAATTTCTATCAAAGCAACAAAAATTCAGGTATCCAACAACAAGGAATTTTTGGAGAATCTTGTGGAATCTAAAGATTCCCTTGGAGGATGATTTTTGACCGAGGCAAAATGGTGCCAAATTTATAGTCATTTTTCACAGAATTTCGCAGGAAGCGTAATGGTGTGTTTAGAATATTTATCCGAGTGGCATATTTTTTGGCCATCTTCAAGAACGAATCTTTGGGGGAATCTTCAAGATGCCCGAGGGTCCAAAATTTGATGGCGTTAGAAAGGGACAAAATTTATAGTCGTTTGACACAATTTCGCACCACAAATTTAGTGGTGATGTTTGTTTTAGTAGCCGAGCTTTGCATTTTTTAGTCATCCCTGAAAGTGGAGGTATATGATGCAGTTATGTCATGCTTTTCTTCTGATTTTTTGAGATGATATTTTTGTTGTTGAGATCCCTGATTGTCAATATGTTGAGGGATATTTTTATGCCACATTATGCATATTTTATTAGCTTGTCATGCTGAAGGAATGTCCATTTGAGTGAGAGTTCTTATAGGGAGAACATCTTGCAGAGAGACATGCCACTCTTGTTGAGGGAATTTGCCCATCTGAGTGAGAGTTCCTAAGAATGTCTTGGGGAGATACCTGCCACTCTGGTTGAGGGTATTCATCCTTGTAATGAAAAAGAATATGCCATGTACATTATCATCTTGCAACATTAATGAAGCGGCCTCCCCATTCTTGATACTGGGGCCCGGAGACATAACCCCCACTAGGTGAACTCCATTATCAATGTGTTTGTGTCTTGTCATTTGATGGTTTTCTTTATGTTTCATCTTATTTACAATATGCACTTGTGGTTGTTCAATACTCTTACATATGAAATTATGCTAACATCACATAAGTAAAAGATATTAGTTAATTCCGTCGTTGAAGAGATCTGGATCAGCCCGAGAGGGTAGCCCAACTCCCTCTGAAAGGTGACTGTACCATTCTTGGTCACGTTGTACCTTCCATCATCTCCCATATCGATGTGCATATGGATATCCTTCTCCTCCAAATCATTGAAGAAATATCTATTCCCCGTCATATGGAACGAGGCACCCTGTCAAGATACCACATGCTTCCCATCACTATGTTGGCCATGCATGCAATGAGAGTAAAATCAAGTTGTGAAGCCAAAGCCTCCCATGTTGCTCTTACTGCGGTATTCTTTCGTACCTTCTTATGTGGACACTTTGTGGCATATTTCCTGAATTCATGGCAATGAAAGCATTTGATTATGGACAAGTATTTATTCTTGCCCCTTGACTAGATTCTGTTTTGGATTGGGATTTCTTCCCTTTCTTTGCCTTTCCATCCAAGGCACGGTTCTCCTCATTCTTGCCTTGGATGAAGTCTTGTCTCTGGTATTCTGCCTTATTTTCTCTTGTATCAAATCGAACCATAGACATTCCCAATTTGGTAGTTTCTCCCTCCCATTCACTGACTCTTGGTAGGTGTGCCAGCTCTTGGGAAGGCCTAGAAGGGATAGGCTCACCAAATCATCCTCTGCTACAGTAACCCAAACTTAACCAAGTTCATCATGACATTATGTGAACCTACTCAGGTAATGTGGAATGGTCTCATTCCTCTGCATCTTGATATTTCGAACCTTGTTCTTGAGTGCTAGCTTCTTGTGGTCATTATTATTCTAATAAAAATCTGCCAGTGCTTTCCACATTGTATACTGTGTCTCTTTCTCGTGTAGATTTTAGAAAATATGGTCTCGTACTCCCTCCAATATGATCCTCCTTGCCTTAGAAACACACATCTTCCACTCTTACAGATTCTTTGCATCAAATGTTGCTGGTTTCATAAAATCATTATCAATGAATTCCTTCAACCCATTGTCCTCTAGTACTACTTCCATGCAACAAAATTCGAGCTTCCATCAAGGGCATACTCAAGCCCTAGTCAATTGAAATCCATCTTCTCAGTCCTGAAGAAAACTCACAACCATGATCTGGAAATTCAAACCTCCTGCAATGACAACTTTGAAATCTCAGTTCTACATTGATTCCAACTCCGATATCATGTAGAAATTAACGTGTAGATTCAATACTGCTCATGAAATTTACTCAATCACAAGACTTGAAGCTGCTCTACTGATCCGCGAAAGCTAAGTCACCATTTAAAACAAGAATCATAGACATGCAAAGGGAAACATCACACATGCACATATATTTATCTAGGGGAAAGCAATTGCTCAAAACCCCTTACTATATATATTACATTAATAAGAGAATAGAGATGAAATGCATATGCTTACTCAAGCTTGAGCACACCCTACAAGTGGATAGTCTATCCCTCTGCCTGATTGACTAAATTTGGCCAACACTTAGCCAATTATCCATCCCTCCAAGCTTTTATTTTCTTATGTTCTTCCCTTAGGAAATTTCCCCTATTTGTTAGGAATTTCAAACCATGGAATTGCGCAATTACCTTAGGTCATTCTCTGACTACATGTATCACTTGTACACATTGGAATACACTACAATTGATAGTACATTGCCTTGGAATCTCCATGATCCGAATTGGATCATTATATTGCTTGGCATCTATCTCATTGCATTTGGAGTGGGAAAAGTGGAGGAATGAGCTCACATGACCGTTTTTATCGACAGGACCTAGTTTGGTGAAATGAGGTCTAAAACCTTCCAGGAGCATTTTGAGGCATCAAACGCTATTTTTTGGGGGTAAAATTTTGTCACTTTTTCACAAACAATTTAAAGATATTCTACACACAAAGACCTTTCCAGCGATGCAAGAAGCGCGTCAATCAAAGTATGTATGAAAAAGTTATGCCACTCATAAGTTGACCTTTCTGTTTTCACACCTATAGTTCGGGAGTATGTCACATCAGCCCCCATTATTTATGGAAAAGAGGCTAGCCACATGTTTGTGATGTAAAAGACTCTAGAAGTGTCTATTTTGTAACTCTATTTAAGAGTTGATGTAGTCAAACTTAACCACTAGTAGGCTATCGGGTTATGTTATAACCGGGCCACTAGGAGGAAGAGGCATTCCATTCTTTCGAGAGCATTTTGTTCCATAGTTGAGCAAAGATAGCCAAAAGAGATAGGAGGTAGAGCAAACACAGAGGATCTGTGCAGTTTAACAGCCCACAGGCCACATACATTACTTATTTGTACCTGTAACCATATTTCCAGACAGAGAAAGAGAGTGAATCAACCTCACCTTCCATCTGGGTTTTCTCCCGAAAGGGTTTCCTAGAGAGCATATCTTGTGTCTTGCGTGTGTGTGTTCTTATTTTTTTGTTCTCTAATTTTCTGCATAATTTTCATTCGCATGCATGCACTAACTATAGTTAAATCTACAGATCTTAAAGTTTAATAAAATGCAGTAGTGTAGAATTTTTCAGAGATAATATAATATTATTAGATCTGTTGTGATGAATTTTCCAATGGAATATCCACGACAATTTACAGATCATTTGGTATCAGAGAAGGTTTCTTTGGGTATTTGTGGATATTTTCAGGGGATCTAGGCCGATAGGGTTGAAAATCGTAAAACCCTAATCATGGTCGAGGAATCTATAAATGAACCTTGTGATCCTACATAGGTGAGGTTTTCGTGACTTGAACAACAATTCGTGGATATAAACTGCAATGTACCTCCTCATGGCAGCCCTAAGAAATAATATGGGGATATTTGGAGAAGATGGTTGTTCAAATGCAGAGGATAATTCAAAAGGGGTATTGGGAGATCGGGAAGACATAGAGAACCAGCCAAATAAATAACTTGGAAAAGATCAACCCAGTTCAAGTGTCGTGAATCAATCCCTATTCAAAATGGAAACAAAAGTACATATCAAGTTGTACCATGGTGATATCGATGCTCTGAAGTTGAACCATTGGTTGCAACAACTGGAATTTTATTTTAGCATCCATTAGATCGAGGAAGGGAAAATATCTCATTCTCACGATTCAAATTAGAGGGCCATGCATTGACTTGGTGGGAGAGCCACACAGAAACCCTGAGGTTGGAGGGAGAACCTCTAGTGAATAAGTGGGAGGATTTCAAAACCCTCATTAAGTCACAGTTTTATCCCATTAGGTACGTGGAGGATCAGTGGATCTAGTGGCATTACTTTAGGCAAAAGTCGGGCCAAAGCGTGCAAGAGTGCACCACATAATTCAGAAAGATGGCTATAATGTTGGGTATCTCTCCAAAGAACCCAGGTGTACTCCTCAAGTATTTGGGGGGTCTGCAATGCCATCTACGTGAGTAAGTGATGTTGTTCAATCCCAAATCAGTGGACGAGGCTTGTGTACAGAGACAATACCTGGAGAACATAGGCCTGAAAAGAGTACAATCAAGTGGATTAAAGCAGAAGGAGCAACAAGAAACTTCTAAGGGGGGGGAAGAAGAAGCAAAAATGGGGAAAATATAATAACATGACAGCCACACACACCAGTACAAAGATCCTAGCTACCACTACAACATTGATGGCCATACAGAGGAGACGTGTTGGAAGTTGCACCCAGAACTAAACCTGAAGAACAAGAAGAAAGATAATAAGAAGAAGAATCTCATGGCCACTGATTCGAGCAACCAAGTTGAAAGTTACTCAAACGTAGATGATAAAATCATTTGTACATCAATGTAGAAGGAGGTGAATCTATGTAGCCTTCAGCAACATGAAGAGAATGAAATGACCAAACCCTTCCATATAAAGATACAGGTCAAGAATACAAAGATTAATGCTCTGTTTGACTCAGGATCGAAGGAAAATATCATTGTAGTAGAGTTGGTAATAAATTTGGGGTTGGAAGTTCGTGATCATCCAAACCCATATCCACTGGGAAGGGTAAATAAGGATGCAAAGCTGAAGGTAACTGATCTGGAATTTATCCAGGACAAAGAATGAAAGGTATTATAGACTCATGTGCATGGATGTGCCTATGTTACTTATGCAACGGATCGATAAGATTGCTAGAATACATAGACACTGAGGCAATCAGAGAAAACATAACAGTCAAACATGTAAACAAAACAAGTTTAATAAGGAGTTCACCCAATGCTCCTGGGCTACGTCTCTTGGTCCAGCCTTTCAGTGGTGGCCTTTCTATTATGTTTTCAAGCAGAGTTTTTACAACAGTGAGCTCAATTCAAGACTTACTTAAATAGAATGAAGTCCGTAGGAATGGAGTGCACAGACTCTCCTTACTGAAACTCGACCTCTCAGGGTCATAGTAGTATGACAGGCCTATGCCAAGGAGGTTGTTTGAACCTCTCAAGCCTTCAATGGAGTACACAGACTCTCTGACTCTCTCTGGCTCTGTCTGGCTTGATGCTACCTTCAGGTCAGCTCAGATTCTACTCTCTATTCTTTGCTATTAGCTTTTTGTGTCTCTTCGATGTCTTCCTCTGTGTTCTACTTCTTACAGTTCATGGCTTTAAAGCCAGTTTGTTCTTTGACTACTCATTTTTGCTTCTCGGCCTTCTGGTTTCCTTTCCTCTGTCCGTTCAAATTCCTCTGCTCTATGTCATCATCATTGGGTAACACCTCGTAGGGAGGTGGCCACCTGTTTGCTAACGAACTAGGTGTCATATTCCCCGAATCATATTCGAATGGCCATTAAATCTGTTTGCTTCAAGATCGCCCGCGAACACAAATCGTTTGCCAACTCATCATCCATGTTGGACTTCAAATCCCCTGTCATCTTGCTTTTTGACCTATCAAATCTAGTCAGTCATCGGGACGTATCTCTGCCGTTGATCTGGACCCCCCAGATCCTATGGTCGTCCTTCATATCGGGCAGACAAGTCACATGATGTTTACCCGTCCGATGCAGGCAGTTTTCTCTCTCTTCCACTGGACGTGTGTTGCTTGATGTGTGGCATCGGGCGGGATTTAGTCATTACTACTTATCCCCTCGAAGCCTTCCAATATCCTGCCGGTTTTGGGGAATCCCGCACTATGGAACTGAAACAGTTACTTTTCCAAATTTTATAGAGATTTTAGGTCCAGGCACTTCGGGGCTTTCGTTCACTGAGGGGGACACCCTCCAATTAGAATCCACCTCTGTTTCCCAAATTAGCCTCCGGTTTTGCTAGTTTTGTGCCTTTGCACTTTACCATGGGCCAACGGTCTGCGTGCTCGACCGAGGGTCCTCGTTTCTCCACTCTGGCCACAACTGCAATTATTACGAGGATTCCTTCTGATAGCTTTGATATTTTCTAGGACTTGAATCTTTTACCATAATTTTAAACAGTCATGAAAACTTAGATAGTTTTTAGGATCCAATTCAAATCATGACCTTCCCACTGAAAAAGATTCTGGACCACCAAAAGTTGGTTTTCTTTCAAGCATCAATCAAGTGAGGGTATTGCTTCCTCGCTTGCTCAATTTCTATCCATTTCACACTGCTTGGATTTGAACCTTTGAGTCCGATCCTGAGGTACTCAACATCCCCACTGCATGTAGTTCTTACCTTACTGTTTAGAACTATATCCTCGTACAACTCATTAAGATATTCAGGTAATAGATCATCAATAGAAGGCAATTGACTCTGCTCTTCGGGATCTTCAAGTAATGAAGGTTCAAATAGTCTCAAGCTATCTGCATTAACAACTGAGTAGATGTGCATGTAAGCTGGTAGATCAAGGCGAAAAGCATTCTCACCAATTTTCTCAAGTATCTTGAAAGGTCCATACCTTATTGGCTTCAGCTTCTTACCTTCACCTTGCATTCTATCTTTGCTGATATACAACCAAACTTGATCACCAACTTTGAAACTATGCTCCATTCGATGCTTGTCATGCCTTGCCTTGTACTTGGCTTGGATCTTTTCCAGTTGTTCCTATACTGCCTGGCGAATTTCTTGGATTTGTTCAATGAACTTGGTTGCCTTGTCCACATCACTGTGTCCATCAACTGCTATGTCTTTACTAAAGACAAAATCCAAGGGAGACCTTGGTGTGAAACCAAAACAGGTCTCGAAAGGAGATCTCTATGTAGAAGAATGTTTCGCTCGGTTGTAAGCATGTTGCACATAACATAAATGTTCATCCCAAAGTTTTGGATCCGTGCTGCAATAGCCTCTGAGCAACTGGGTCACTGTCATGTTGACCACTTCTATTTGGCCATCTGTTTGTAGGTGAAAAGTTGTGCTCTTCTTCAACCTGGTGTCCATCAATTCCCACAAACTTGACCAAAATTTCCCAACAAATCGGGTATCTCGATCAGATATTATGGAAGTGGGTAATCCAAAATGAACCCATACATGTTGAAAGAACAACTTTGCAGTTTGTTTAGCTGTAATATGTTTGTTACAAGGTATTAAAATACACATTTTGCTGAACCTATCCACAACAACATATAAATAGTCACGACCTTTCTTAGATTTAGGCAATCCTCCAACAAAGTCCATGGAAAGACTTTCCCAAGGATGAGAAGGAACTGGTAGTGGAGTGTACAAGCCTAGTTTTCTATTGCCGGGCTTGCTTTTAGCATATATGGTACACCCTCTTACATATCTAGAAACTGTCTCATTCATTTTTGGCCAATAACAAAATCTTTGCAGCTGTGCAACCGTTTTACTTACACCAAAGTGACCTGATATTAGAGAAGTGTGTGTTTCTCGAATTATCTTTACTCTTTCAGTTTGTGGAATGCATAGCTTCCCACAATGATACTAGAGTTGGTCCTTAATATGATAATCCAATTCCTCTACTCATTTGCCTTGACTTAAAGTTGCATATACATCTTTAAAATCTATATCTTGAGCATATTGTTCAATGTAGCTGTCATGCAATACTGAATTATGCTCAAGTATAGTAGATGCTATAACATATCTGCAACTTTATTGTGTATGCCCTTTTTATATTTGATGACTAAATGAAACTGTTGTAGAAAACCCATCCATCTATAGTTTCTTGATTTCTGCAACTTAGTTTGGGAGTGTAGATATTGAAGTGGTTGATGATCAGTATGTATATTTGTCTCTTTGCCCATTAAGTAATTTTTCAACTTTTTCACACTCTCTACTAATGCATATAATTCTTTATCATATGTGGGATAGTTAACTACTGTAGAATTAAATGTCTCTGAATGATAACATATGGGCTTACCATGCTACATCAACATTGCTCCCATGGCATAGTCATTGGCATCTGTTTCAATCTCAAATGGTCTTTGAAGATCGAGCGGTGATAGTACTAGTGTTGTACTAATCTTTTCTTTCAAGGTGTCGAAGGCTTTCTGTTGTTTTTCTCCCCACTGAAACACCTTGTTCAATCCCGTTAAAGCATGTAAGGGAGCTGCAATTAAGGAAAAGTTAGAAATAAACTTTCTCCAATATTGTGCTGCTCCTAAGAAGCTTCTAACTTCTGTAGCAGATTTGGGTTTAGGCCAATTTACAATGATTGCAACCTTAGAGGGATCTATCTTCAATTCACCACCCCCTACTATATGTCTCAAATAATTCAAAGATGTTTTTCCAAATTCACATTTTGAGAGTTTAACATAAAGTTTTTCTCTTTTCAAAACATCTAGTGTCTACTTAACATGCTTTAAATGTTCTTCCCACCAAGGATAATTTTAGGGGCGAATGTTCGCCCTTTGGCGAAATTAAGGGGTTTTAAATTTTTAATGGGCAAATATTTTGTATCATAGTACATTTTTACAAATCACCTCAAATAGCCCACCTTATTTTAAGGGAGAGTGTAAAAAAGGTAAATTTAGCCCTTGAAATTAGGACTTACAACCTTCCATTCGCCCATTTTCAAGAATAGGTTTTATTTAAGTGAATCCATTCGCCCATTTTCAAGAATAGGTTTTATTTAAGTGAATCCTATGGGCCAAATACCATATTTATAAAAGAGGTATGGTAAATTAATAAAAATATAAATAAATGAGAGGTATGGTAAATAAATAAAACATTTTTTATATTTACTTCATAAGTCACCTTATATACATGTAAGGGTGTAAACAAATAAAAATATAAGTAAAGTGGAGGTATGGTAAATAAATAAAACGTCTTTTTATACTTACTCAAAAGGTATGGTAAATAAATAAAAATATAAATAAACTAGACGTATCGTAAATAAATAAAACCTCTTTTTATATTTAGTCCATAACCCTCGTTCTATTTATGAAGGCTCAAGAAAGAGGTTTTATTTAAGTGAATCCTATGGGCCAAATACCATATTTGTAAAAGAGGTATGGTAAATTAATAAAAATATAAGTAAACCAGAGGTATGGTAAACAAATAAAACATTTTTTTATATTTACTCCATAAGTCACCTTATATTTACGAACACTCAAAAAATGGGTTATATTTAGGTGAAACCTATGGCCAAAAAACCATTATTAACCCTAATATTAGAATTAATAAAAATAAAAATGGCACATGGTATTGACCCATGGTATTCACCAAAATGGCACATGGTATTGACCCATGGTATTCACCTAGAATGTAGCCTATTTAAATGGGGGAATTAAACCAGCATGTATCCTATGCTAAGATTCACTAGGACTTTACAAAGTTTTATTATTTAGTGAAAGACTCGCCAAGATCTTACAAGATTTTATAATTGAGTAAAATATTCGCCATGCCTGGTGAGAGATTCGCCAAAAAATTATATATACATATTATATTATTGATAAAATCGCCTTCCATTTTTCCTATATACCATGGAGATTCGCCCATTTATTATATTTGTAAATTTAGGGGGGTTCTTAAAATTTTCCCTGCTTCCCACGTTTTGTTGAATATAAGAATGTCATCGAGATACACAATAACAAAATCATTAAGAAAAGGTCTGAGTACATCATTCATTACTCTCATGAAAGTAGCAGGAGCATTAGTTAAGCCAAAAGGCATAATCAGCCACTCATACAATCCCTGCTTTGTTTTGAAAGTTGTCTTCCATGCATCTTGCTCTGCGACTCTGACCTGATGATAGCCACTATGCAAGTCTAGCTTGGAAAAATAAACAGCTTCTTTCAACTATCTAATAGATCATCTATGTGAGGAAGGGGATAATGATTTTTGATCATTATCTTATTCAGTGCTCGGTAATCAATGCACATTCTCCACGATCCATCTTTCTTTTTCACCAAAAAAATTGGAGACCCACATGGTGATGTGATAGGTCTGATGAACCCCTTCTCGAGCAGCTCCTGTACCTGCTTCTTGATTTTTGCATTCTCTAAAGCAAACAACCTGTATATTCCGATGTTAGGCAATGGAGCATCTTGCTACAAATTAATATCATGCACTATTTCCTTTTTGGGTGGCAGACCTTTAGGTTCTTGAAACAATACATCATATTCTAAAACAAGTTTTTCTAAATCAGCTTGCTTTTTAGCATCACAGCCCTCAAATACATTGGTTTTATCAAGTTTCTTTTCCTTTACAACCATCAGTAAAAATTGTTTGCATGAGTTTACAATTCGTTTCATCTGCCCTGAGTTTATGAGAGTATAATTATTCTTGAGCTTATGAGCTCTTATAATATATTCAATTCCATATTTAACAAGTAGATACTTGTTCTCAGCTCTATAGAAAATAGCTTTTCTATCATACAAGTAAGGACTTCCTAAAACAATTCCACATATATCCAAAGGAACTATATCTAACTCAACCTCATCTACAAATGCTGACCCAAAAGAAAACTTAATTTTACATTGTCTAGTCATTTGTAGCTTTGCTTTATCACATAGCCAACCTAATGGATATGGTTTCTTGTGAGGTGTGGTTAGTAATCCCAACTTCTTTACAATTGCTTCAAAAATTAAATTTACTTGTGAGCCACTATCAAACAAAGTATCAATCTTTTGATAATTGGAAATAACTCGAATATGAAAAAGCTCACGTCTTTTTCTCTCATTTTCTTCATTATCAGCAGATTGTGAAAAATTACTAGTAGATGCTTCAGAATTTTTACCTTTTATACCTGTGGCTATGATTGTTGCTTCATCTCCTAAGTCTGACCCCAAATCCTTTTGAACAGTTGCAGCAGTCTTCTTCTTCTTGCCCTCGAACTTCTTAGGTTTCGGCTCCAGATGTAGAATCCAGCAGTGTTCATCGTCATGCCCATCCTTCTTACAGTGAGTGCATGATGACTTGCTCTTCTGTACAGTGTTTGTCTTCCTCTCTTTCCATTTCTATTTTCTTTTCTCCTTATTTTTGCTTGCAGTGGGTTGGGAAGATCCCCCAACTTCTGGGTTCGCATTCTTACCTCTAGCTTCTAGATGCGCAGCCTGAACGGATACCTCATCTATGCTAGTGGGATTAAACATGAGGATAGTGTGCCTCATGTAGCTGTGTAGACCACCTATATACTTCAACAGAGTCTTAGGTGAGTCTAAAGAAATTCCTAGAATCAAAGCTATTTTCCTAAATTCTTGAGTGTAACCTTGTACACTTTTCCCTTTTAATTGTTGAAGAGTCTTCCAGCTCATCATGGCATGCTACATGTAGGCTAGTGGATAGAATTGCTTTTTAATTGCAGAAAAAAAAATTGCTCCAGACAGAAAGAATCTTACCATGTTTCTTTAGGTCAGCTTGTGTCCTGCCTTCCCACCATACCAAGGAAGTGCCTCCAAGGCGTAGGTTGTCCAACTGAATCTTACTCTTGTCTGAGTAGATGCTCTGCACTCTGCAATAAACATCAATTTGTCTCATCCAATTATCCAGCTTCTCTGCATTCAACTCTCCATCATATATTGGTAAATCAAATTTAACATCTAATTTAATCAAAGATGTCTTCTTTTTATTTTCAGGGCTATTAGGAGGCATGAGAAATTTTTCTTCTTTCCCTTTGCCTTTGGAGTGGTCATGGAGGAGAGATTCTTCTACTCTTTTGTCTTGTTTGGAGCTTGATGAATCTTCATCTCTATGTTTCTTAAAGTCCCTATATATTTCCTCCACCATGGATCTCAAGGTCATAAAACTATCCATGAACTGGGGGTCTGATTCCAAGGGATTTTCTTCTAACATTTTCCTCTTAGAATAGACTCTTCCAATTTCCGGGTTAGTTTCAGCCAATTCTCCTTCTCCTAATTTAAGCTTTGATCTAGTTAGCATTCAACAACAAAATCCAGCATAAGCTTGTCTAACCTTAGTAACCCTAAGCTCTAATACCACTTGATCTGGAATTTATCCAGGACAAAGAATGAAAGGTATTACAGACTCATGTGCATGGATGTGCCTATGTTACTTATGCAACAGATCGATAAGATTGCTAGAATACATAGACATTGAGGAAATCAGAGAAAACATAATAGTCAAACATGTAAACAAAACAAGTTTAATAAGGAGTTCACCCAATGCTCCTAGGCTACGTCTCTTGGTCCAGCCTTTTAGTGGTGGCCTCTCTATTATGTTTTCAAG
Organism: Pinus tabuliformis; assembly: GCA_031772625.1. Lineage (NCBI taxonomy): Eukaryota > Viridiplantae > Streptophyta > Pinopsida > Pinales > Pinaceae > Pinus > Pinus tabuliformis. The sequence goes on from CM062808.1 coordinate 361,280,499, forward strand.
CAGAGTTTTTACAACAGTGAGTTCGATTTGAGACTCACTTAAACATAATGAAGTCAGTAGGAATGGAGTGCACAGACTCTCCTTACTAAAACTCGACCTCTAAGGGTCATAGTAGCATGATAGGCCTATGCTGAGGAGTTTGCTTGGACCTCTCAAGCCTTCAATGGAATACACAGACTCTCTCACTCTCTCTGGCTCTATCTGGCTCGATGCTACCTTCAGGTCAACTCGGCTTCTACTCTCTGTTCTCTGCTATTAGCTTTTTGCATCTCTTCGTCGTCTGCCTCTATGTTCTGCTTCTGTCAATTCATGGCTTTAAAGCCAGTCTATTCTTTGACTGCTCGTTTCCACTTCCTGGTCTTCTAGTTTCCTTTCCTCTATCCATTTGAATTCCTCTGCTCTGCATCATCATCACTGGGTAACACCTCGTAGGGAGGTGTCCACCTGTTTTCTAATGAACTGTGTGTCAGATTCCCTGAATCATATTCGAATGGTTGTTAAATATGTTTGCTTCAAGATCGCCCGCGAACACGAATCGTTTGCCAACTCATCATCCACGTCATACTTTAAATCCCCTGTCATCTTGCTTTTTGACCTATCAAATCCGGTCAGTCATCGGGACATATCTACGCTGTCGATCTGGATCCCTTAGATCCTATGGTCATCCTTCATATTGGGTGAACAAGTCACACGACGTTTACCCGTCCGATGCGGGCAGTTTTCTCTCTCTTCCACTGGATGCATGTCGCTCGATGTGTGGCATCGGGCAGGACTGAGTCAAAACTGCTTACCACCTTGAAGCCTTCTGATTTCCTGCCAGTTTTAGGGAATCTCGCACTACAGAACCGAAACAGTTACTTTTATAAATTTTATAGCGATTTCGGGTCTGGGCGCTTTAGGGCTTTTCTTCACTGAGGGGGATGCCCTGCAATATGTGATTAGCTTCTGGTTTTGCCAGTTTTGTACCTTTGCACTTTACCATGAGCCAACGGTCTGCACACTTGACCGAGGGTCCTCGTTGCTCCGCTCTGGCCACAACTGCAACTATTACAAGGATTCCTTCTGATAGCTTTGATCTTTTCTAGGACTTGAATCTTTTAGCATAATTTGAAATAGTCATGAAAACTTAGAGAGTTTTTAGGATCCAATTCAGATCAGTAACAAAACAATGCAATATTATATTTGTTATTAGTGTTGATTTTATTGATGAAGTAGATCTGAATATGGTTCCCCTTGATGTATGTGAAGTCGCGTTTGGGAGTCCACACATGTACATGCATGATGCAATATTCATGAGAAGATATAACAAGTACCAGCTCATCAAGGATGGAAAATCATTCATCATCAACACACATAAAGGAAAGTCAAAAATTTCACTGGTAAGTGCCAACCAAGCCAAGAAATTGATTAGTTCCAACAAGAAGTATGTTTTATTGTTTTCAAGAGAAAGTAAGTCTAAAGAGGAGTCAATAAGAGGTAAGGAATCCCTAGAGGCAAGTGCTAAGAAAGAGAAACAATAATTGGAGGAGTTGTTATAGGCATACACGGACGTGTTCCAAGATCCTAAAGGGTTACCACCTAAAACAGAAGTGGAGCACGAGATCCAATTATTACCAGACTCCCCATTGCCAAATATTGGGTTGTACATGTAGTTTGTTATAGAAGCAAGTGAGGTGAAGAAGCAGTTGCAGTAGCTGCTAGAATAGGGTGTCATTCGACTGAGTACATCACCATGTGGTTCACCCATCATCATTATGCCAAAGAAGGATGGGACTTGGCAGATGTGTATAGATTATAGGGTGTTGAATAAAATCACGCTCATGAATAGATACCCCCTTCCCAGGATAGATGATCTGCTAGATCAGTTGCAACAAGCAAAGTATTACACCAAGATGGATTTGAAGTCTAGATATCACCAAGTTCGAGTCAAAGAAGAAGATACATGGAAGACCACCTTCAAAACTAGGCAAGGTTTGTATGAGTGGTTAGTTATTCAATTTAGCCTATGCAATGTACTAGCTACATTTATGAGATTAATGAATGATATATTGCACCTTTTTATAGATTTATTTGTTATTGTCTATCTCAATGATATACTAGTATATAGTGCTACCTAAGAGGATCATATTTCACATTTGACGCAGGTGTTGGAAAATTTGAAGAAGCACCAGTTGCTAGCAAATCTCAATAGGTGCGTGTTTTCACAATAGTCCTTGGTGCATCTGGGGTATGTGATCGATGTAGGAGAGCTGAAGATAAATCCTTCCAAGATGGAGGCCATCATGAAATGGTCGGTGCCTACTAATGTTTCTAAGGTCAAGAGTTTCATTGGGGAAACACAGTACTTGAGGAAATTCATAACCTCATTTTCAACAGTAGTAGCACCGCTTCACGCCATAATAGCAAGTGGCAAGAGTTTCCAGTGGGGAAGAGGTCAACAGAAGGATTTCAAGGAGATAAATAAGAAGATCAGTCAAGAACCAGTTCTGCCATTACCAAACTTGCAGTGTCCCTTTGAAGTGGAGACAGATGTGAGTGGGTATGATATGGGAGATGTCTTGATGCAAGGAGGAAGACCCATTTGCTACCATTCTAAAGTATTTCATGGGGAAGTTCTTAACTACCCTACCTGCGATAAGGAGATCTATGCCATGGTGCAAGCTGTGAAGAAGTGGAAGCACTATCTGACGTGAAAAGAGACATTAATCCACATAGATCACTAGCCATTACAGTACTGGCAGGCCTAGAGTAAGCTACAATTGAGCATGCATTACATGTGGGTGGGGTTTTTACAAAAGTTTCATTTGGTGATCAAGTATAATAAGGGTAACACAAATAAGTTGGCTGATATGCTTTCAAAGCCACCCACACATTTTGGGACTCTTATGTACATGGAGCCATTCACCCATGATGCATACAGAGAGGCATATTTAGAATATGAAGGCTTTAAGGAGGTGTATCAACAGTTGCAGAGTCAGATTCATGTGTACAATGGAGACAACATCGTTGAATACCATCTATAGGATGGGTTACTCTACAGACTGGATAAGCTATGTGTTCCTAAAGGTGAGCGTTTGCAGCTGATTAGAGAGGCTCACACCTCCATGGTTGCAGGGAACTTTGGTGTAGGGAAGACCATGGCTAACTTGTAGAGTATGTGTATTGACCCAAGATGCAAGAGAAGGTAGCTAGGTTCATAAGAGGATGTATGATTTTTTGTACCAGCAAGCCTAGCAACAAGAAACAGGGTCTATATCATCCCTTACCTATACCTACCTGTTCTTAGGAAAGAATTTTCATGGACTTTGTGGGAGGTTTACTGAAAACCAGGAAGGAACATGACTACCTATTCATGGTATTTGACAATTTCAACAAGATGTGTGTTCTGATTCCCTGTAAAAAGACCATCAACAAACAAGAAGTAGCAAACTTGTTCTTTGGACAAGTTTGGGTGCACTTTGGGATACCAAGGAGCATCATCTCAGACAAGGAAAAAAGGTTTCTTAGTGCATTCTGGACTACATTGTGGGAGAAGATGGACACAAAGTTGAAGAGATCTACAACATTCCATCCATAGACAGATGGGTAGATAGAAGTAGTCAACAGGAATTTGGTGCAACTTCTGAGGGGATATAACCATAAACATCCGAAGACCTGGGATGAAAATCTGGTATACATACAACATTCTTATAACAGAGCAGTCCATACTTCTACAAGAAAGTCCTCATTTGAGACTTTTTTTGGATATTTTCCACATTCACCTTTGGATATTTCATATGGGCAGCAAGGAGGAGTGAGGGAAGATCTTACAGGAGATGCTTTGAGGGTTGAAAAAAGTATAGAGAAGATCAGCCAGATTCATCTACAGGTACAAGAAACACTGCAGAAGTTGCCGGAGAAGTATAAGGCCAAGAATGTTCAACAGAATAGAGAAATCATTCAAGGTGGGAAATAGAGTATGGCTATAGTTGAACAAGGAGAGGTTGCAGGGGTCTAATAAGAAAATCAAGGCTGTAAGGTATGGTCCCTTTGAGATACTGGAAAATGTGGGGGATAATGGTTATCGACTTAGTTTACCACCATATATGCGCATTTATTCAGTTGTGAAAGTAGATAATTTCAAACTCTATGAGCCTTCCATACTAGATCAAGAAGAGGAACATTTCCTACCTTCTTTGGAGGATTTGGCACCAGACACTCATGTAGAGTTGACAAAAGATACAATTTTGCAAAAGAGGTCCAGAACTACAAGACATGGGTAGCATGACCTTTGGCAGCTTGGGTTGAAGGGAAAACTTCCAGGCAAAGCTAAATGGTACACTAGAGAGAAGGTGGAGGAAAATAATCCTCACCTCATTTAGTAAAAGCTTTTGGGGACCAAAATCCTCCCAAAATGGGAATGCATGATCTGAATGGGATCATTATATTATTTGTCATCCATCTTAATGCATTTGGAGTGAAAAAAGAGGAGGAATCAACTCACAAGACCATTTTTTATCGGTGGGACCTATTTTGGTGAAACGGGGTCTAAAAACTTTGAGAAAAAATTTGAGGAATCAAACGACGTTTTTTGGACCTTTCCAACGGTGCAAGAAGCGTGTCAATTAGAATCTGTATGAAAAAGTTATGCCACTCGGAAGTTGATCTTCTTGTTTTCACACCTATAGCTCGGGAGTATGATGCGTCAAACCCCCTTATTTATGGAAAATGACTTAGCCATGTATTTTTGATGTAAAAGACTCTAGAAGAGTCTATTTTGTAACTCTAGTTAAGAGTTGATGTAGTCAAACTTAAGCACTAGTAGGCTCTCGGGTTGTGTTATAACCAGGCCACTAGGAGGAAGAGACATTCCATTCTTTCAAGAGCATTTTGTTCCATAGCTAAGCAAAGATAACCAGGAGACATAGGAGGTAGAGAACACAAAGATGATCTGTTCATTATAGCAGCCCACTGACCACAGACATTACTTCTTTGTACCTGCAACCATATTTCCAGATAGAGAAAGAGAGCGAAGCGACCTCACCTTCCAGCTAGGTTTTCTCCCGAAAGGGTTTCCAAGAGATCATATCTCATGTCTTGTGTGTGTGTGTGTTGCTTATTTTGTTGTTCTTTATTTTTTTGCATAATTTCCATTCGCATGCATGCAGTAATTATAGTTAAATCCACAGATCTTAAAGTTTAATACTCTATAATAGTGTAGAATTTTTCAGAGTTTTAATATAATATTATTAGATCTGTTGTGACGAATTGTCTAGTGGAATACCCATGATAGATTACGGATCACTCCATCTCAACTGGGTAACTCGAATTCACTACATGCAACAATTATTTTGGGCTGATTGATCAATTAACTCATTGATCGCTAAGTGTGGTTGAAATTCCACTTCCACAACTTGACCTCCACTAGTTCTTCTGACAGTTAGAACTAGTTAAACTCACAATAACTTAAATTAATTGAAACAGATTGCCACAAATTAGCAATAAAACATACTGAACTAAACTCAAGCTTCCCCAAATCGAATTAATTGAGTTAACTGAGTGACAAGTGCCATGTCACCTCATTTAACTACCTCCAAGTATTATGCCAAAATGGAAATTTGATTTTTCTGTTGTTTAACCAAGGCAAAGTCAAACTAAGATATTCTTGCTGCATTTTCAACATAATCCTATTGAAATCATTTAGTTAGACAAAACCTAGTGTAGCTTGTTTCCATATATGAGTCCATTTATCATTGAGATAAGCAACTAGGAGTCCCCCTATGTTATGATATTGTTGTAGCCAAACTATGTTTCCAATTTCATCCCTTATATAATCCCTACTATTTTCTCCCCATTATTGATATTGTCACCAACTTGTAAGGAGAAGAGAATCAAGATGTTTCCCAAGGAGTTTCAAAAGATTCCTCTAACTCCAAAGGGGCCTAGGTTGCTTTTAGAAGCTCCATAAAAATTAATTTTTATATTACATATTTAATATATACAAATCACCAACACAGAAAAAACTAGCAATGTAATAGAGAAGGTATCATTTTATGGGAGACGGGGAAAACTAGGGTTCGACACTTGAAGCGATAGAATCACACTGGTAACCATGGAGGGGCAAGGAGGAGGGAGCTCCACTCCCTCCTACAGTAACATGGTTTCAAACAGAGGCAGAGTAGAGAATAGAAACAAGCCACAAAGCTCCTCGGAGCACAAGACAAAAATCTCTAACATCCAAAAGGCAGAAGGTAGCAAACCCCATGAAAAGGAAGGGACCCACGAGGAGGTCTGACAGGAGGAGAAAATAGAAGACAACAGTCAGGGATCTGAGAATAGAGCTAAGATGGGGCCCTGCAAACCAAAGTCCAACATTAAACCACGGGTAATCCTAAATGATCCAGCTCTGCTAGAGCACAGGGATCATATGACAACCTATGCGATCATCTGCAAGTTTATGGGCATCTGGCCGACAGAGAGAGCACTATACACTTGGATAAAAAACACCTGGAAACCAAAAGGAGAGTTAATGATACATCTTGGATCCAAGGGTTTTTTTACTGTAGTATTCACGAACCTAGAGGACAAGGACATAATTTTTGAAGGAGGACCATACTTCTACGCGGCGGTTGGTCTCTATATGCGATCTTGGATGTTGAACTTTGTTCCGGAGCAAGAAATGTTCACATCAGTCCCGATATGGATTATACTATACTCCTTACCTTTATATTAGTGGATGCCTGAATCTTTAAAAGCTATAGGTAACAAATTAGATCATTTCATAAAGATATTAGAGCGACTCTGCGAGGAAAATATACCTCCTTTGCTCGCATATGTGTAGAGATGGACTTATTAGGAGCACTTCCAAATGAAGTCATCCTAGAAGTTTATGACGAGAAATGGGTTTAGGTAGTTGATTATGAACACATACCATTCAGATGTCGCAAATGTCATGAACATGGACACCTATTTAGAGACTGCCCTCTTAATAAAAGAGAGGAACACCAAAAAACCAACAAAGGAAAAGACCCTATAGGTTTTATGAAAGTGGGAGGAAAAGGGAAAGGAGGGGGAAAAAAGACCCAAAAGAAACCTAGTGAGAGCAAAGGACCAAGTCACAATAGTTTTGAAATTTTAGAGGATGAAGTGGAAGAGGAAGGAATACAAAAGAAACAAGAGGACCAGCAAAGCGGAAAAGGAAAAGAGGCTAGCATGGAGATCACACAGGAACAGAATGAAAACAAAATGGACCCACTGAGCACCATGGATCTAGAAAGGGACCATGATATGACCCTAAGTGAAAGTGGTACAAAGGACCAAGACTTACAAGAGATCCTTGAGAGGGAGAACCTTGAACTAGAAAAGTTTCTAGAACAAGGAAGCAACAAAGGAATTAACTCTCTACCTCAGGAGGAAGTTGATAGGGTGCAACAGTTATTCCTCAACAAGTCACATCAAAAAGCTCTAGGAGTCAAAAGAGGCCATGATAACCAAGAAAATAGAGGGGTTACATCAATGGGATTAATATTAGGAAAATCTGCCAAAAACCCAGGTAAGAAAAGAGGAAGGAAGAGACAGAAAGAACTACTGCTAGAATGTGGAAAACTCATGATTGACTCAGGAAAGATGAAAGATCTCTCCAGTTACTCCTTTATAAACCCCCCTCAATGAATCTCACAACCTAGAACATTAGAGGACTAGGGAGTAGAAGAAAACAAAGAAATCTAAGTAACAGAATCAAAGAAGAAAAACCAGACATGGTGTTCATACAGGAAACCAAATGCTCAGTAGAGAAGATCAGAGAAAAGCATAGCAAATGGTTAAGTAAATATGAGTATCTTGAAGTCAAAGCAACTAACTCAGCTGGTGGAATTCTCACTTTATGGAATCCTCAGAAATTTGGTATACTTGATGCAGAGGCGTCCAGACACCACCTTTCTTTGATTATTCAACCTGTGGGGGACAAGGAGTGTTACATGATCACCAATGTCTATGGCCCTCAACTACTGGAAGATAAAATCAGACTCCTCTCCTCTCTGGAGGAAATGAAGCAAAGACACCCAACAATACCTTGGATTCTAGGGGGAGACTTCAATATGATTAAATCTCTCACAGAAAAAAAGGGGGAACCAGAACACTTGGTAGAGACTCAGTTGCCTTCCAGAACTTCCTCACCAATATGAGACTGGTGGATATGGACACAAGTAATGGCATATTCACATGGAATAACAAAAGAGGGGGTACTACCCAAGTAGCCTCAAGATTAGACAGATTCTTAATCTCAAAAGAACTTCTGCTCACTGGACGAAGCCTGACAATGTTCATCCTCCCTTTTGGAGGCTCAGGCCACTGGCCCATCCAGCTAGAAGCTTCCTTAACTAATACACCAAGAAACAAACCCTTCAGGTTGGAAAGAAGAGTTACACCCCCAAGGCACGAAGATGTTCCTTCTACATCTCAGGCTCAAACACATCAAGAGAAAACTCAAAGAATGGAATAGAAATGAGTTTGGAAATATCTTCAAAGCTAAAGGAGAAGTGGGAAAGCAATTACAGGAAAGTAACCAAATTCTCATCACTGAAGGCTTCATAGAGGAAAGAAAAGAGCTAGCCAACTCTCTTCAACAAGAATGGGACAACAGATGTCTCCAAGAGGAGATCTCTTGGAGACAGAAATCCAGAGTACAATGGATTGAGGAAGGGGAGAGAAACACCAAATTCTTTCACAAATCCACCATAGCACACAGGACTAACAATAGGATTTCGAAACTCATAGATTCTCAAGGAACGAAGAAAGATACTCATGAGGAAATGGAAGATGTACTGGTCCAGCATTTTCAAAGCATTGATGAGGAAACCATAGCAGATAGATCCCAATTCACGAGAAGATTCACTCAACAAATTCCTAAGATCGTTTCTAGGGAAGAAAATCATAATCTCAACATGCCAGTGACAGAGGAAGAGGTCAATGAAGTTATCAGAGATATGCACAATTGAAAAGCTCCAAGCCCAGATGGTTTCAATGTGGACTTCTTCAAAATGTGTTAGAAGATTGCCAAACATGACATTCTAGAGGTAGTGGAGGACTCGAGAAACTCTAAATCAGTTTTGAGGGTGCTTAATGAATCCTTCATTGCCTTAATCCCCAAATAGGAAAAAGCCACCTCTCCTGACAAGTTCAGACCCATAGCATTATGCAATGTGGCGTACAAAATCATTTCCAAAGTCATTACCAATAGACTCAAACCCCTCCTCGCAACTCTGGTGTTAGGGGAACAAACAAGTTATGTGGAAGGGAGGCAAATTCTCAATAACATCATCTAAGCTCATGAAGTGGTACATTCCCTCAAAACCAATAAGCAAGCGGGAATGATAATACAATTGGACATAGCAAAAGCTTACAATAAACCAAGTTGGGCTTACATAAGGGCTGTACTCAAAGCATATGGCTTTGACCACAATTGGATAAGATGGGTTATGTCACTTGTTACCACGGCTAGTTGTTCAATTCTTCTCAATGGCTCTCCATCCAGAACCTTCAAGCCTTCGAGAGGTCTCAGACAAGGAGATCCTCTCTCCCCATTCCTCTTCATTCTCATGATGGAATGGTTTGGCAGAGCGATCATAGCTGCCAAGAAGGAAGGAAGAATACAGGGATTGAGACTCACACAGAATGGAGACACTGCGACACATCAACAATTTTTGGACGATACTATGCTGCAGGGCATTCCAACAGTCAAGGAAGCCAAAGAATTCAAGTTAATTCTGTATGATTTTGCAATGGTAGCAGGTACTGAGGTAAGCCTCTCAAAATCAAAGATCTTCTTTTTCAATACTGATATTTCTATTCAAAGAAATCTCTCTAGAATTCTAGGCTTTCAAAGAGATTCACTTCCCTCAAAGTATCTGGGAATTCCACTCACTGACAAACCGCTGAACAAGGACATCTGGGAGTCTGCAGCAAATAAATTGAAAGACAAGGTCAACAAGTGGACAAGCATCTTGGAAATAATACTGAGAGGGGGGGTGAATCAGTATTATCAGATCAGATAAAACTTTTCAATTTCATACTCAGAAACATATACGCGACTTCAGTTAAGTGAACCCGCGTGTACACGCGACTGTGTCTAATGCAACTAGCGTATATCCAGAGATCTTATGATTCAGTTAATCTTATCTTCAGTAAATGCATCAGAACATTATTAAGCATATTAACAATAAACAGGTGCAGTATAACAGAACAGATCATCACACAAATGCCACACACATGAACACCATGATATAAGGTGGAAACCCAATGTGGGTGAAAACCACCTGCTGCAATTTGTCTCTTTCTTCTTTAATGAGAACTTCTTTTACAATGTACTGGTGCAGTCCTTTACCAGCACGCAGGCTACAACCTGCAGAGGGCTACAACCCTCTTAGCTCTTGTACTAGCCGATCCATTTACTAGTACGTAGGTGCCTACCTACAGAATGCTTCTTTACTCGTTTTCCAGCTGCTAGTGGAAGGGAGCTACAACCCCCTAGCTCTTGTATTGGCTGATATGTTTACCAGTACGTAGGTGCCGGCCTACGATTTACCCGGGACCATGTTTCATACATTTTCATACTAGATCCATAAGACAATCATCATTGTAGTACAACCTGCATCATCAATCACTGAAACACCCAATTCTGAATCACTGTAACCCTGTCAACAATAACCAGACAATCATAGCAACAACCAGATCCAGCTCCATATTCAAATATCATACTTCACATTGTATACGCTACTTGGATGACCCCAACCTGCGTGTATACGCTCTTTTACCAAAACCAACTCGCGTACAGATCTATAAATTCAACCTTAAAACTCTGCAGCTATATCAGACATCAAAACATACCCAGATCATAATAATAAACATGCGTCAGTAGATCTAGTCTATCCAGAGTCAAACCATATGAAGATAATCATTCCAAGCCTTGAGATCTCGTTCCATCATTCATCATCCTCCACATGGGTGAAACCTTGGTTCAGATCACCAACCCATAACCAGCACTTGGATCACACTTCCTTAGATCTTCATCACTCACACTTGCACGCTTTGGCCTAGTGATCTTCTCCTTATATAGCCTTAGGCCTTGCTCAATACCAAGAGCCAAAACCATAGTAACACAATACCATCAACCTCAAAACTAGGGATCAACACGTCCGTCGAGACGCCATGGTCCAAAACCATAGGCACAACTTCCAAGGACTAACTGCCACTGACCAAAGGTACGTTTTCACATGTACGCGCTTTTACTGAAGCCAACCTACGTGTACACGCTGATTCTCCTTGCTGAACCTGCGTATATCTCTTTCTTGTCCTGCTGTACTGAGATCTGTCCACTAGTTAAGTTGTCATCACCTGTACCAGTCTCTGAGCACCTGTACCAACCTCTGAGTGAGTTGCCATCAAGGACAACACTTGAATCATAATGCCAACAATCTCCCCCTTTGGACTTGATGGCAACCACCACACCAAGTCACTCTCCCCCTTTGACATCAAGGGCAAAGGGTGGACCAAGATATTCTCTTCCTTGGTATACCTTCTGCTGTCCATACTGTTGTCCATACTCCCCCTGAGTACATGCTGAAATCTCCAAATGTGCTCCCCCTTTGTGTATGCCAAAGTGTACCAATCTATCCATCCTGCTCTTGCTGAATTGTGCTGTTCATGCTCCCCTTGACTGTAGGCAAGATCTGCAAAAGATGTTCTTCAAGAAGAACAAAGACTTATACATCATAGAAGACCTTCCTATCACCAAAAGACTCAACATACATTCATCACCCAACCTAGTGGGGATATACCAATATTGACTCATCCACCTAACCATGTGAAGATACATGATAATACATGAACATTTCATCATTCATCCCAGGCATAGTGGGGAAACCAACATAGGCCGTTACATGACCTTGACATCATAAAAGAGATACATGACATAGTGATGAAATAACTAGACCAAGACTTATGAAAGCCACCAACAGCATCATGATCTGTACCATCAGCCTGCAATACCATTCCTAAACAGTAAGATGTATCATTTAGCTTCATAGACTTTATCAACACCTTCTAACCATAATGCCAACAATGCATTATTCGAAGAATATTCTCCCCCTGAGTGTAAGCCAACCATGTCTGAACCATTTCCTGAGTCTGTTCTGCTCCCCCTGAGCCTGAGCCAACCATGACTGAACCTGGGTCTGTTCTGTTGCCCTTTCTCCATATACGCGACTTTGCAGCCTGTAACTCGCGTATATACGCGACTTGTCTTCATGAAACTTGCGTATGAGAATCAGAACACTGAAGTTCTATACCTTCAGCTCCCCTTGAGTCTGTTATGTCTGTGCTGTGCTGAGTACCCTGTGCTGTGCCACATCTTTCTGACTGAACTTCCTTCTTCTTCCATATCTTCACGCATGTTGATGATTTCTTCTTATCATGAGCTTTGTTCCTGCAATCTCTTGCTTTATGTCCAAACTTGTTACATGCATAGCATCTTACATGTTTCATATTCCTCTTGTAGCAATCAGCAGCTTTGTGGCCAAACATATTGCAAGAAAAGCAATATCCATTAAAGTATCTTGAATGTGAAGATCTTTCTGCATGATGGTCTTGAAACCTTCTTCTTCTACATATGGCTGCAACATGTCCAAGATTATGACATACAAAACATTCAACATTATTCAGTGGAGGAAATAATCGTCTATCACGTCCATAGTTAGGAGTAGAGAATCTTCCTTGAGGAATTTCTTTCCTTGGTTGTTCCTTTTTGGGCATTTCAGATTTCTCATTAGAGTTTCTTGCCTCACCTTGTGAACTGGATTCACCTTCAACATATTCATGAAAACCAAGACCAGTCTTGATAGCAGGAGATCTTTGACTACTAAGAATATCATCCAAGACTTTAGAGCTATCTTGAAATCGTAAAAGCTTATCCTTTTCTTCTAATTTGCTTTTCAAGATATTTACCTCAACTTGATGTTGTTCTTCTTTTTCAAGACATTGCTTCTTCAAGGTCTTTTCAGCTTTCCTTCTTTCATCCAACTGATGCCTTAGTTTGAGGATCTCGTTTTCTTGCTCTTTATTCAGTGCTAGCAGCATTTCTCGAACTCTGGAGGCACATTCCAAATGTTCTTCTAATCTGATGATTTCTTCTTTGAGGGTATTCTCCCTTTTGCTAGGTAGATCTTGTTGATCTATGATTTGATCTGACGCTTCATTTGCTTGTCTATCTTCAATCTGAGGTGCTTCTGGATCAGAATACTTGCTTCCACACAACGACAGGTTGTCATTGTTCTTTTGAGCTGTCTTCTTCTTCTGACGTGCTTTCTTCCCCATTGTTCTACGAATCTCCTTCAAGCGATCAAGCTTCTCTGAAGGACCTGCTCTGATACCAATTCTTGGAAATAATACTGAGAGGGGGGGTGAATCAGTATTATCAGATCAGATAAAACTTTTCAATTTCATACTCAGAAACATATACGCGACTTCAGTTAAGTGAACCCGCGTGTACACGCGACTGTGTCTAATGCAACTAGCGTATATCCAGAGATCTTATGATTCAGTTAATCTTATCTTCAGTAAATGCATCAGAACATTATTAAGCATATTAACAGTAAACAGGTGTAGTATAACAGAACAGATCATCACACAAATGCCACACACATGAACACCATGATATAAGGTGGAAACCCAATGTGGGTGAAAACCACCTGCTGCAATTTGTCTCTTTCTTCTTTAATGAGAACTTCTTTTACAATGTACTGGTGCAGTCCTTTACCAGCACGCAGGCTACAACCTGCAGAGGGCTACAACCCTCTTAGCTCTTGTACTAGCCGATCCATTTACTAGTACGTAGGTGCCTACCTACAGAATGCTTCTTTACTCGTTTTCCAGCTGCTAGTGGAAGGGAGCTACAACCCCCTGGCTCTTGTACTGGCTGATATGTTTACCAGTACGTAGGTGCCGGCCTACGATTTACCCGGGACCATGTTTCATACATTTTCATACTAGATCCATAAGACAATCATCATTGTAGTACAACCTGCATCATCAATCACTGAAACACCCAATTCTGAATCACTGTAACCCTGTCAACAATAACCAGACAATCATAGCAACAACCAGATCCAGCTCCATATTCAAATATCATACTTCACATTGTATACGCTACTTGGATGACCCCAACCTGCGTGTATACGCTCTTTTACCAAAACCAACTCGCGTACAGATCTATAAATTCAACCTTAAAACTCTGCAGCTATATCAGACATCAAAACATACCCAGATCATAATAATAAACATGCGTCAGTAGATCTAGTCTATCCAGAGTCAAACCATATGAAGATAATCATTCCAAGCCTTGAGATCTCGTTCCATCATTCATCATCCTCCACATGGGTGAAACCTTGGTTCAGATCACCAACCCATAACCAGCACTTGGATCACACTTCCTTAGATCTTCATCACTCACACTTGCACGCTTTGGCCTAGTGATCTTCTCCTTATATAGCCTTAGGCCTTGCTCAATACCAAGAGCCAAAACCATAGTAACACAATACCATCAACCTCAAAACTAGGGATCAACACGTCCGTCGAGACGCCATGGTCCAAAACCATAGGCACAACTTCCAAGGACTAACTGCCACTGACCAAAGGTACGTTTTCACATGTACGCGCTTTTACTGAAGCCAACCTGCGTGTACACGCTGATTCTCCTTGCTGAACCTGCGTATATCTCTTTCTTGTCCTGCTGTACTGAGATCTGTCCACTAGTTAAGTTGTCATCACCTGTACCAGTCTCTGAGCACCTGTACCAACCTCTGAGTGAGTTGCCATCAAGGACAACACTTGAATCATAATGCCAACAAAGCAGAGCCTTGAACCTAGCAGGGAGGCTGGTCCTCACTAAAGCGATACTTCAAACTATCCCAATCTACATGCTATCAGCCCTTCCGGCTCCAAAGGGAGTCCTTCAGCAAATCAGAAATATTCAAAGAGACTTTCTCTGGGGCAAAGGGGAAGAGAAAAAGAAATGGGCTTTGGTTGCTTGGGATAAGATCTGCAAACCCAAATCACATGGTGGTTTGGGTCTTCATGACCCAGATATCCTAGACAAAGTTTTGGGAGCAAAACTATGGTGGAGATGGCTAAAGGAAATACAAAAACCCTGGGCGAAACTCTAGAAACAAAAATATGCTATGAACTGGCAAGAAACGGACCTCATAAGAATGACAAGACACATAAAAGGTTCCCATATCTAGAACAAGGCCTGGGAGAACAGAGCTTTAGTTCAAAAACATGGTTTCTGGGAGATCAGAAATAGAAATCTAGCCTGGTTTTGGGAGGACAACTGGCAGCAGAAAGGTAACCTTAGCAGAGAGGAATTAGCAAGCATCCAAACTGACACCATTAACAAAGGATTAAAGAAAGTAAATTACTATTGGGATCAGTCAAGGGACAATGACAAATGGAGATTTTGGAAGCTACCAAACTACAATGAGTTGACTCCGCTGAAAACTCAAGCTAAAGCTCTGGCAACTATTTTGGAAAAGAGACAAATTTTAACCTCAACTTCAGATGACCTATTAAGATGGGGCAGCAATAATCAGGGAGTTTTCAACCTAAAAGAAGCCAAAAGAATAGCCACAGGTCTTAACTTTCCAAACACTGACAAATCATGGAAAGACCTATGGAATAACCCACATTGGATGAAGATCAAACTGTTCAGGTGGCTGGTTCAACAAGACAAGATTCTAACTTGGGAGAATCTAAGAAAGAGAGGTTTTGCTGGCCCCTCAAGATGTCACCTATGCGGCCAGCAGGAGGAAACCACAAATCATCTTCTCAACCTCTGCTCCTACACATCAACCCTATGGGACTGGGTAGCAGATGTCTTCAAGCAAACAAACAGGAATGAAAATAATATAATGATTACATTGAAAAATTGGAGAAGAGATTTCTCAGATAATGAGACAATAAACACAACCTGGGCTTTGATTCCAAGGTTCTTGATCTGGAATGTATGGAAAGAGTGCAACAACAAGATCTTCAAAGACAAAAATGGCCCAGTTAGAAGCATCATTGCACTAATCCTAAAACATCTCAAGGAGACGGTCAACACCCTTGGTGGTTGTACTACAGGAAAGCACACTGGCCATAGAGAGGCTCACATTCTGGAAAGGTTGGAACTTCAGACACATATCCCTCAGAGTCTAAATCATACCACAAAGCATACTTCAGAGGGAAAGGCTTTCTGGCAACCCCCTTCATAGGGGTTTTTAAAATTCAACATAGATGGAGCCTCAAAGGTAACCCTGGAGACGTTGGTTAAGAAGGAGTCATAAGAGATGAGGAGGGAAACATAAAAGTCATCTTTCACAGTCATCTGGGAAAAGCAACCAATAATATGGCTGAACTCATGGCTATGGAGCAATGCTTGGAGATTCTAATAGCTCACAATACACATAATGTTATTATCGAGGCTGACTCGGAATTAGTAATCAATTCGGTCAAGCAAATAGGCACAGGAACAACTCCAGATAAAATCTCAAGCCACTGGAGGCTTCTACAGGTTTATCACAGAATTCAATCACACCTAAGAATTCTAAGAACTCTCAGTTTCATGCATGTTCGCAGGGAAGCCAACAGTGTAGCGGACTGGCTAGCCAATGAAGGGGTAAGATGCAAACGAGATAACATGTGCTGTAGGTGGGAGGAGGTACCAGACAGCCAAATGCGTGAAGGTTGTACATCTCGGGCCCTCACAAACATGGAGCAATACCAGAACAGACAGGGCAACTAACTATCACCTTTCACCAATGAAGAATCAGAGCATGTTAGAAAGATACATAGTGTTTGGGAACTTGCGAGTCTCGAATGAGATCACCATGGTTTGCCTTTGCATTGGTGCCATTGGAAGCTGGGCCAAAGAATGGGTAACCAGGCACACGGTAACATTCAGTCCCAACAAATGGCTCAGAAGTAAGGAGGGCAATAGACACAGAGTCACAGTGGCTTGGTGCCATAGTGGGTTAGAGGGGTTTCCAGAGTCAAAACCTGAAACAGTCTTCAAGAATAGCAAACGAAGCCACATACTGTCCACCGCATGGCTTTGTGAGGAGAGGGATTACCACCCTTATCGAGCGGGTATCCTGTGGGATCATGGAGAGGCAGATCAAAGGCTACAGGCCAATGAGCAGGTTGGTGGGTCTGGGAAAAAGTCAAAACAGCTTCCGGTAAACCACCATTTTCGGGTGCCCTCAATACCAAAAGTGGTATCTATGAATAGCACGCGATGCCACTCAACTGTCAACATGTGGATTGGGGTGGAGAGTGAATATCGCCCTCATCGCACGAGTATACCTCGGTCTTCTGCTCCATGCGATATGGCCCTTGGCCGTTTGATCATGAGGGAGCAAATCGACGGCTATAGGCTAACGAGCAAGTTAGTGGGCCCCAATTCATGAAATCTCAACAGACCTGAAATCTCTTGGATACAATTTATATTTCCTTCTTCAAGTCCATTAAATGTTTTGTTGGGGCATCAAATTTTGTACGGGTACTAAGGGCTTATTTAATTCTTCCCTTTGTGGGAGGAATTGGTTCCTCTTAACGCCTGTTGTAACTTATGTAACATATTTTCAGTCACAAGTTAATAGAAGGTCAGACTCTTGTTTTAGCAAAAAAAATATATACAAATCACCATATAACATTGAAATCAATATCATTTACTATAATAATAATTATGTGTCTATTTCATAATAGGTCTTCCATAATTTTAATTTAATAACTAGTAGTTGAATGGTAAAGATTTCACTGCTATGGAAGATGTTGGAATATCCATAGTAGCATTTACACATCAAGGGTTAAAATTTATCTCCAAATTAGTTATGCTCTTTTAATTAATTTATTTCAAATTTAATTAATTAAAGAAAATGTCATATCAACACATGTCATATTGAGCATGTGGTACTGTAAGAAGAACTACTTATAAGTTAGAAATTTTCATAGTAAAGTGAGGATGAATCTCCATGGTTAAAAAATATTGTTACTTAATTTTTAAAATGTATCAATATTTAACTCAAATATTAATTCTTTTGATAATTAACAATAATAATAATTTAAAATAAAGTTACAATTTAGTTAACTTTTATGATTTTTTCATGTGAGCAATGTAAGATGTCTAATAAGGTACATGTTTTGATGTTTATGGCAGATTGATGCACATCAAAGTTACCAACCATTTAATTATATGACTTCACTAATATAATTATTATAGACATGAATTTTTATAATAGTAAAATTACTTTACCGAACTTTAATTATTTTGTACTTTTAACCCTAAAATATATGCTTTATCATTTTTGACTTTCTATATTATAAAGAACATCATATTTCAATTTAAATTTAAATTTAATTAATTTAAATTAAATAAATTATTTTTAATATTTTATAAAATTAATGTTTAATTTTTTGAATTTGATAAATAAAATCTAATAACTTTACAAGTACAATTATATTAGTCTAGTTATTATTTATATTTTGTTAATGAAATAATATTAAAAATTCCACATTGCTGATTATTCCATATTATATAAATTTCTAATTATTTTGTTTAAATTATATAGTTGTTATTAATTTTTGCTGATAAAAGCAATGTTCAGCCTATTTTTATCAATAACAAGTAATAACAGCTAATCCCACTAATGGTTTGACCAGTTAAACAATGATAAAATCTCTTTCAGTATTACTTGTCAATGATAAATATGATTTGATCTGTTTTCTATTTTGTTTTTTGCAGACAAAAACTGTGATTTGATCTATTGCTATATTTTACTTTTGGCAGCCAGACTTGCTATAACCATGGTTAGAATTTTAATATTTTGTTGATTTTAAATTCATATCAATCTTTTAAAATAGATATTTATAGCAAATTTATCTGACATTTCAGGTTTGTCCTCAGCAAATTCAGTTTGAAGAAATTACAGACTGAGTAGTACGAAAAAAAACTATAAAAAGTATTCAAACCAAGACCTTCTGGAGAGCTTTGAGTACTTTCCAAACTGATTAAGATTAGACTGCCATGATTGCTAATGGTTGGTAACTTGGTGATTCATAATGTGCTCAGTAAACCAGGCAAAGAAAAAACAAAATCTTGCTCTGTCATATGGAATTTTTCTTAAGAATCATGGCCTTTCCATTGGCTAATTATTAAGTTTTAACAGACCAATGTATTTGATTTGATGGCAAGGTATGTCAATTTGCAAGGGTGTGGGCCATTAAAAAGGCAAAGAAGAACACAGAAAAGTATGCGATCTACTGAGCTGTGTCTGCCATTCACAGAACCTTTTAACCACTACAGAGTCTCAGACATATTTCCACTTCATTCATTCACTATCCACAGTACCTAGAAACAAAGGGATACAATAAGTCAGGGCTTGTGTCTGCCCTCAGGACAAATTTCGGTCAAATCTAGCTAAGATTTCAGGGCTTCTGTACAAATCCAATGGCAAACACTTTCTCCAAGGACTTGGAAATGCTTGGAGACCGTTAGAATAGGTATCCAATGCAGAGTGTATTACCTTTTCCCATCTCCCTAGCTGACACAAAATGCAAAAACTGGAGCAACCTGCTTTCAGTGTCTGTGACCCTGTGATTCTAGATGATTGACTTACAGGTTCTATTAAACAAAAGCTCCCTCCCCAAATCATGGGGATTGCTCATCCAACCGTCCTTCCAATACTTCACTGATTACACTCACTGATCCAAATATTCAGAAATAACATTTTTTTTTAATTAGAAGAATTAACAATTGGGTTTCGCTAGTATTCACATGATATGGGGTCAATTCCAATTGCTATTAACTCTTAGGCATATAGATTATCCTTTTCATAAGCACACCTGAATTGGTAGGATTTGAACAACCCCAATTCATCTACCACTTGATACTTCATTTTCACAACCATAGCCAATTGAGCTGCCATCTCAAAATAACAATTAAACTTAAAAGTTTTTCTAATTAATTTTGAGCCAAATTTAATTATAATTTGTTCAATTTATATATTTAATTTAATAAATCTGTATATTCCAAATATATGAAGAAATTTTCATCTAACTGAATACATTTTATATATTTAAAAATATAAATTAAATAATTAAAATTTACACTTATATCATTAATTTCAAAACCAAAACTTCACACATTTAAACTTATTATTATTTATTTGGTGGTGGTGGTGGTTAAAGTCCACTGAGACCAAACATTCAAGTGGGTTGAAACATAACCATATGCTTAATTATTATTTTAAGTTTGAATCTATCAGGCCCAAATATCTATGGTATCATATCTTTGAAACATATTGAATATGATTTAATTTTTTTTAATAGTTTTTAAATGTTAGATATTATTTTCCTATTAAGAATTAAATAAATTATATGTCTGCTTTTATTAAGTAAAAATTGGAAGTTTTTTTCTATATGTAATCTTAATTTTCTTTATTTATCTAAAGTTGATATTAAAATATATTAGTTGATAAGAATATTTCACTGGCAATCACTTTATTTTAATATAAAACTATGTCAATATGCACATTCAAATTGTTTATATATATATATAGATATATACTTTTCAATCATAATATATATATGTATGTATCAATCACATCTTAATTTTTTGTTCTCAATGGAAGAAAGTGCACATTTAGTTTATATTGGATTGTAAGATTATGCAATAACAATCAACCACTAGAGTAAAAATAGTAAAAATGAAATTATTGATGTTTTGTAATGTTTTTTAAATAAAACAAAGTATATATGTATATTTCAATTATGTTTTTGATTATAAACAATGTTTTTATTTTATTTTATTTATTAATTATTTAATGAACATTTAATTTTAATTTTTAAAAATAATAATTGTAACCAAAAAACTCTATACTTTTTCTCTAATATTGAGTTATATACTACTCTTTTTAACTCAATAAATATAAATCCATCTTAAACCCAATCTATCAAATCGGTAATCTCCCTAAAATATAAACCTCAAATTTTACACTTCAATAAATTTAATTCATTTCATTAATTTAAATATCTTATTATATTCTCTGTACTTTGTTCTTCAATAAATTTAATTCATTTCAATACTTTAAATATCTTATTATATTTTTTGTACTTTACTTTTCAGATCTCCATTATGAGTGACTGTGCTTTGATTTACTATTGCTCTTGGGCTCTCCACTATGAATGACTGTGCTTTGATTTACTGCCATACACTCCACTATGAATGACTCTGTTTTGATTTACTGCTACACTCACTGTTGGAAAAATATTTTGATGATTCTTAAATTTTAAATTAAGAATTCATTTTAAATATACTTAGTACTTAGAATTTTGATGATTCTTAAATTTTAAATTATGACAATTTTTTTGTGCTGGAGATTTGTCCTCAACTTAGATTTGAAAAAGTCATAAACTATAAAAAGTCATAAACTATGTTATACAGGATTCCTAGGACCAGAATGTTAGATTTGATAAAATAGGAATGTCAGATTCCTATGTACAGTATTCTTCGGACCAGAACCTTCCAGGTATTTGAAATATTAAGAATGGGAATGACATGATTCCTCGTGATTGGTCATATGGGTATTTAAAAATTCCCATTAAACAAGGCAAAGAAAATAATAAAAAATGGCTGTCTGCCTTGGAATTATAAAGAAGCGTGCCTTTGGATGGGCTTTATTTAAAAAATGTTCATTAAACCAGGCCAAGGAAAAAATAAAAACTGGGCTCTCAGTCACAGAATTCTAAAGAACTGTGGCCTCTCCAATAGGCTTATTATTATTTTTTTAACAGTTTAAGCATTTGATAGACAGAATATTTTAATGAGGTTATATTTACTTGGAAAATAATAGAAATTTAGGTATAATTTTAATTAAAATTTAGTATGAATTTTAGAAAATTTAGGTTATAGCTGTTAAGCTTGGAAATTTTGAGTACTTCAAAATTTTTGACGATTCTAATCTATTTCCACCATTTAAAAACAATTTAAACATTTTTATAGCCAGATTAAAAAAAAAACCTAAATTCCAGCTAAAAATAATTTTCCAAACAAAATTGTAACTTCCATAAACAAAAGATTATTGTGGCCTCCATCAACAAAGACTTTGATGACTATATCATACCCCACAGAAAAGTATATCATTCACTGAGTTGTCTGCCATTATAGAACTTCTCAGCAGTCAATCAGACATATTTCTGCTTCATTCATTCACTATCACCCAAAAACTAAAAAATAAAGTAGTAGTCAGCAGTCAGGGCTTGTGTCTGGCCTTTGGACAAAATTGGGTCAACACAAGCTAAGATTTCAGGGCCTGCTGTTATGCACATCCTCTGGCAAGCACTTTCTCCGAGGAATTGGGAACACTGGAAGCCATTGAATGGGCATCCAATGCAGTGTGTAGTTCCTTTTTCCATGTCCCAAGCTGACACAAAATGCAAAAGGTGGCTCAACCTGTTTTCACAGTGTCTGCTTCTACATGATTGATATGCCAATCTTTCTCTATAGGTTAACTTTCAAGTTTTTATTTATTTATTTAGAAACACTATATGCTTACCAATCATTCTAACTCTAATTAGTAAGCACTTTGATTATAACTTAATCATTATTCTTCATTATTATTGTTTTTTATTAATATATATTTTCTATATATAACAATATAAATCCAAAATATAAAGCGGTCAATGGGTTGTTCAGGGGATGCATGTTGTTTATCTCAAATTTGGGGTATTCATTATGAAACTAACATATATATTTCCAGACTATGTTATACTTTTCCCAACCTATGTTGGGTCAAATTCTAATAAAAATAAAATCTTGGAGACTTTCAAGACTAGGAGGAATGGTGTTAGCTTTTTAAAATAGATATATATAGTTATTAAATCAAATTTTTGGATGGTATTATACTATTACTTATAGAGATGGGTTGGAATAGATAATCAAATTTAATAAATCAAAGTTTTTGATGGTATTATATTACCTATAGAGATAGGGCTGGAATAGATAATTAAATTTAATGGTTTAAATTATTTTATGGTTGGTTTTTAAATTTTGTATTAAAATGTTTAATTATTTTCATTTTTTTTAAGTTGTGTATTGGTTTATTTATCAAATTTGATTTTTATTTATAATATTTTTTTATATAAATATATATAGATACACAAGATTTTGATTAGAGATCTCACAATTTGTTGTATATTCTAATATCCAAATACATCTCTCATTTTATACATACATCTTTCATTTTAAACAACTTTAAGGTCTTGTAAGAGCATTGGGTCATCCTATGGTTGGAGTTTACTCTCTTCCTTCATCCTAGTTACCCAATATACAATGTTACTATCATCACATAAAGAAGGCTCTTGGAAAGTCCAAGAACCATTCCTACCTATAATTAAGGGTTAGAGTTGGCTTCCACCTTAAAAGGAACCATCCCATCACATAAGTTTGTCATAAATTTTATCCAAGGTTAAATTCTTCAAAACCAATTTTATAATTAATGTCTCTTACTAAAGGTTGTATGGTGATTGGTATTTTTATATTTTTATTTAATAGACAAAGATATTTATTATTTTACTCTATTTTTTAAGTAGATGGAGAGTAGGAAGTTTTGTATGCTAAATTAGTTTGGAATGTGATTTTATACTAATTTAATGTTGAATTATTATTTCTTGAATTTAACTAGAATGTAGAGAAGTGTTATAGATATCATTTCCACATATTAAAACTATGTTGAGTGTTTTATTCAACAATAGAATTGTACATATAAAACTTGAATATCTGTCTTTATATGAACATTATCTAGTCACATTAATAATTGTTGAATCTCAACCACACATTAATGTAAGCTAAACTAGTAGGAGAGAATCCCTTGCATCTAACTATTTTGATCAGCCTCCTAATCTTCGATGTAGACTAATCAAGTAGAGTTAGATTCTACATCACCGTGACTAATGTAACAACAAACTACAAACTTCTCTTATGAACACTTGTCGCTTTATAACACAAGCAAGAGTTAATAATTTCAACACTCTCATGTTAGGAATTCATGATTATCTTTCACTAATCTGGTGATTCAAATACTCCACCAAGAATTGAAGACACTTATGATCAAGAAATTTATATATATTCCAACCTAGACTTGCATATTGTACTTTGATCATGTGGACATAATCATTTTCAAAGCTCATATAAAGGAATAACCATCCACCAAAATATATGGGTACTTAATTGTTGTAACCATCGATCTAGTAAGATATCCTTAGGGCACATGGTTCATTCAACTTATTGATGAATTTCCTATGAATGTATAAACAAACTCCACCAATAATGTTAACTGGTGTAGCTCATGAATCCAATGTCTACGAATACATATCCCCTAAACTTACATATTAGTTTCTAGGCCCAAAACATCACCCAAAGTTCACAACCAACATATGGTACTTTGACACATAAGTGTCAACAAATCCTTATATAGGCGAACAATCTCCCCCTTCTGTGAAATATCAACATTGAACATAGCCACTAGCAACCATACCTCCAAGATAGTCAAACACAACAAGTAGTGCTTAGGTGATCCACACATAGAGTCACATCTCATGTCTTCACTAGTGAATTGTTGAGACCTCAAAACACTCTAAAATATTATATTAAATTTTGGGTACCACCTTTTTAACTTTTCATGAAGTTTTGTTTTCTTATTGTTATAAAATAAATTTTTCTTTATAAATTTGAGAAGTTCTTTGAAAATAGGTTTTCATTTTGCTTAACTTCCTTGCCATGAAAATCCCCAAAACTTTTTGACTTAGAATTTTAAAGAAAAGTCTTTGTTATTTTATCACGGGAGAAATTTGACACTTTAATTGGAACAGTAAGTCCACTTTGCACTTTGGTGAAAGTTAAGTTTCACTCTAATGGATTTAATGCATTGGAGGTAAGTTCGAGATTTCACTTGTGAAAGTTTAAAAAATTTGCAATCACTATGTGAAAAAAAGTAAAAAAGAACCTCAAAACATTTTGTTTTTTGAAATTTAAAATCCCCTTGGACGATCAAAAATTTGCAATCACTATGTGAAAAAAAGTAAAAAAGAACCTCAAAACATTTTGTTTTTTGAAATTTAAAATCCCCTTGGATGATCGAAGAACAACTCAAATTTTACCACAATAAAAGTTTTAAAGTTTGATTTAAAGTTTAAAATTTACCTAATATCAAGTTCAATGGAATGAAAATAATTTTTTCCACAATGTGAAGTTAAATATTATTCCAATGAAAGGCCTACAGTTACTCTAATGCAAGGTTATTAAATCACCCTTGATAGACTTCACTATAGTTTTAAACTTTTCAAAATAGAGAAAAAATAACTTTTGCTTCTAATATGAAAAATATTTCTTGATCGACAATGAAAAAGGCCAAATGTTCTCCAATCATTAGAGCTATGGCCCTGCTTCATGATTTATCACTCATTTTACAAACTTTGTTAAGAATATGGTGGAAAAGGGATCTCCAAATAAACTAAAATGACCCCCTAATAGTCATCAAAATATATCCAATCACCAATAATGTTTTAGGAATATGTAGATGAAATTTCCTATTAGAATCAAATACTAAAATTTGATAAAATATTGAGCATGTATGATCCATCATGATCAATATTTCAAATAGACTTATATAATATTAGGGTTAACTTTCCCACCTATATTATCATAGTTCCTTTGAGATTTTTGTTACCCGAGGTAATTGTTCCCCAAATTCACCAACAAAGGTGCTTTTTCATTTTTTTCATTTTAGTGATTCATCCATGGCCTTGTTATCATTTCTTGGTTCTAAAAGTTTTCATTACAACAAAATTTAGTTTATGGTCATTTAAGCTAAAAATTAACTTTATTAGTGATCAAACCTTCTTCAAATTTCTTAATGAAATTCTTCTTAGATTGTCTAAAGATTGAAGTAGAATGTTATTGTCGTTCAAAGCATAATTTTTCTTAATTAAACATTGAATAAAGTCTTAAATTATATAAGAATGTAAAAATGAAGAAGTTATGATTTTAATTCTTTTTCCAATACAAGTAATATACCTTGCTGAGTGGATTCTTCTACAACACCAAAGAAATCATTGAAAGGGAAACAATATCTATCACTAAACGTATTGAACTCAAAGTCAATCTAGTACAACTTGCTCCTACTATTTACATATATAACCTTGTTGTTGAACAACTTATTCCTATTTATAAGGATTCCAAAGCCCAAATCAATCCTCAAATTTCTTTCCCTAATTAGGGTGAAATATATAGGAGGACAAAGGAAGAGGACCATCTTATTGTGGTTACTCCAAGTGATCCAAACATGATGAATGTAGATGATCTAGTTTTTGCAACATCATGAGATCTCATTGCACCAAATTGTATATAAGACTCCCATTATGCCATGTTCTAAAGTAATCGAGTGGATCATCTCCCATAAAAATTTTGATAAAAGAACTATTATTAACGATGAAGGAAGATATGTTTGTTCATATCACGCCTGAGATCTTGAAAATTTTTATTGACTAGATGAGTTTGAGAAACATATTTTATCGAAAGCATAGTTATGTGCTCTCTAAAGATGCATTGGTACCCTTAATATATAATGATCATAATAATAAGGATTTACTTTAGTCCCCTACAATCCTCTTCCATTGGACATTAAATAGGTCTATTGAAGGAGCACAAAATCCCATATCTAAAACTTGAGTTATACCTATGTTTTACATGGCCTCTTATGTGATGGACATTATATGTGCTATCAACTATTTTATTGGGTTAATCTAGTAATAATATGGTTAAGGAACACTTGCATGTCTATTGAAAAACCTAAATCCCCATGTTAAGGCTCTAATAAGCATTCATTATTAGATTATTTTTTATATTAGTAAGTCCATTAGAACATTCCATTGTGCATGTCCAATATAATTGTACCTTTTGTCGCTCTCTCTCATACACACAGACACACCTTAGATACCTAGTGTTAAGATCATCAATGTTTGAGTAAACATGGTATTCCATATAGGATGAATACCTTCAATAACCACTCACACAACCAAATCAAAGATCAAAATGCCAATATTTTTACGTGGTTAAAACCCTCTAAGAGGGAAATAGTCCACAACCACAATCAACATAACCACTTGAGACAGTTTTATTAATACCAGCCTAGATCCATCTTAACCCTTAATATATTGACTACCAAGAGGGATCAAATCTCTCGCGGTGAAAACCTATTTTTTAGTGGAAAACTTGAGGAAAGGTTTGCACCTCGAGAGATTTGATCTCTTTAGGTGTTTGATAAATCTAGGGTTAATATGGATCTAGGTTGGTTTCAGTCGTGCATGATCCCACAATATTTTGATTTTATCTCTTTATTTAATGTTATCTTGAGAACAAAGTGACAATGTAATAATGTTGAATGATAGAAAATATGAATAATAAGAATGTAGCCAATTACAAGTAATCATAATTGTGATCAATCTCAAATTATTTCCTTCTACTTTTCTTATTGTCACACCTATAGTTTTGTCATATTTTCATATTAATCATATGAAAAGGATGGTTGAAATCATAGACCATTCAAATATTTAACTCTAGCTATTGTAGTAAACGTCATACCTTGTCTCTCTTGCTCTCCAATATTAATAGTAGCTTTCTCCAAAGTGAATCATTATGACTTCTCGAGTGTTCAACCTTGGGTAATTTTCAATGGTAGTTGTTTTCTATTACCTCATTTGAATATAAAGTCACTAACAATGTTGAATGATGAAAATCAGAATAATAAGAATGTAGTCAATTACAAATAGTTTATAGTTTCAAGAAGCAAACATTTCAGGTGAGATGAAAATTCAAGTATTTTATTTATGGTTGAATTACTATAACACAAAGATCAATGCCCTTAGTCAATATTTTTTTTGTGCTTACACTTAAATCAATGCAAACTATTAATCTAATTACTTTGAAATTAATGTACATCATACATCTAGTTACACTAAATTAAAAATAAACATTTACATTGAAATCAATGCATCTAGTGCAAGCAATCAAATAGGATTAGATCTCACTCCATAGAGAAAATTGTTGTGTAGTTTGGAAATATTTGTTTCTTGTTGTTGTTTTATTTATTTCCATTGCCTGCTATCCTTTATAATATTTTAATTTTTTGCAATAGCATTTCGCTTCATATACTAGTTTCTTTACCAAAGCTTTCCAACTATGAGAGTTGTGATTTGTAGAATTAGAAAATTGCTAAATAATGCTAGGTGATTTCTTGGTGTTAACAAGGTTCCCTTTAGCATGGTTGGTTTTAAAGTACATGGTCACTGGAAAGGGTGAATTAACGTTGTATTTCTATAGTGTGGTGATGCAATTTATTTTTGTAGAAGCATATTAGACAAGCTAATTCAAGTTAAAAAATTGCATCCTAAAGGTAGAGTGCATAATATTTTACAAACACATTAGAAATCCTGGTTGATAATATTAAATGCACAAATGTCTCTAGTTGAATGGAAAAAACATAGAAACACCGTCAATTTCAATGGTAATCATATATGCAATACCTTACCTCTCCACTCATCCACTCAACGATCCTCAACCATACTCTTCAACAATATGTATCTATTTTTTTGAGAGAGTCCTATCTTCCCTTTCTTGTATGAGCACCATGCATCATGGCTTCTCATTGAGGTGAACACTATATTGTTAAATCTTCCCTTAACATATGGTTTTTCCTTAAGTCACTTGATCCATGCATCTATCCTCATGCATCTAGCCAACAAACATAAATACACATTCCTTTCTAGGATTGTCAAAACCACATTCATACTCCATATTCTATAACACCCCTTATCTGTTATCTTGAAGGCACAATGCCTTAGCCATCTAGGTCACCTATCCTCAAACTATAACCAAGGCCTTCTAACTCAAGATGATCCGAATTGGATCCTTAAACAATCTTACAGTTTCCTGAACTCTGTAAAACTCATACGAAAGTTTCAAAGTGTTATGGATGTCCAGCTTATTATAAATAACCTCTGAACAATGGAAATTTGTGGTCAGCACGGAGCAACGAGGACCCTCTGTCAAAGCGCGTAGATCGTTGGCCCATGGTAATCGCGTGCTAACGCAAACTGGCAAATGGGAAGTCAGATCCAAAAACAGAGGCAATGTCTGATACAATGCTAATCGCATATTGCAGGGCGTCCCCCTCAGTGAGGGAAAGCCTCGAACACTTGGTCACAGAGAAAAGCATAGAACCGCACGGAAATCGCCGATTCCATTAGAAGGTGGGTCTCGCGCCCGAAACCGGCAGGATATTGCGTGCACTTCAAGCGGTAAGTGGGTTTGGCCGAGTTCAGGGCGATGCCACACACCGGGTGACACGCGTCCAGCGGATGACAGAGACAACCACTTACATCGTGTGAGTAACGGTCGAGCAACTTACCCGCGCGATATAGATGAAGACCATAGGATCTGGAGGCCCCAGATCAATGGCAGAGAATCAATCCGATGGGTGACCAGATTCGACAGGGAAATAGGCTGAGGCGAATAAGATTTGAGATCCGGCATGACCGATGAGTTGGCAGAGGGAACAATTTCGCGAGCAATCTTGGAGCAACAGAAATAACGACCGTTCAAAGAGAACTAACACTTAGTTCGTGAGGAAATAGGTGGCCACCTCTTTGTGAAGCGTTACAGTGATGATGACACAGAGCAGGGGAATTCCAGCAAACAGCAGTAGGAGATCCAGAGAGTCGGGGAGCAGAAACAAATAGTCAGGGAGCATATTGGCTTTAATCCAAGAGTAGACAGAGAGCACAGAAAAAAGAGGAGAAAAACAGTAAAGGAGTGCAGAGAGAGGGAGAAGCAAAAATTGCAGAGAACAGAGAAGCCAAGATGACCTGCAGTGAAAGGCAGCATCGTGCAGACAGAGACATAGAGAGTCTGAGAGTCTCTGAACTCCAGAGAAGGCTTGAGAGGTTCAAGAAACTCTTTTGTGTATACCTGTCAGGTATTGAGTACCAAATTAGACTCATACCACTGAGACCAGTTGAGGTCGAGATTCAGTAAGGGGGAGTCTGTGTACTCTAGAGACTTGGGGAATCCAAGTATAGTCCTACTGATCATTATCTATTAAGTGAGACTCAATTTGAGCTCACTGTCGTAAAACTCTGCTTTTTAAGACACAATAGAAAGGCCACCACTGAAGGCTGGACTAGGAGACGTAGCCCAGGAGGATTGGGTGAACTCCTTATTAAATTTTGTTGTGTTTATGTGTTTTGCTTACCGTGTTCTCTTACTATTTTAGTGTCTGTGTATTTTGCAATCTTATCAATTCGTTGCATAAAATAACATAGACGCACCCCAACACATAAGTCTGTAATACCTTCGTTAATTAATTGAGATCATTCACGAGTGATTTCAGATCAAATGGTATCAAAGCAACTAGGTTGTTTAAGGTTAGACAAGCTTGTTTTGGATTTGTTGTTGAATGCTAACTAGATCAAAGCTTAAATCAGGAGAAGGAGAGTTGGTCGAAACTAACCCAGAAATTGGAAGAGTCTATCCTCAGAAGAAAATGTCAGAAGAAAGTCCCTTGGGACCAGATCCCCAATTTATAGATAGTTTTCTAGCCATGAGGTCCATGGTAGAGGAAATGTATAGGGACTTTAGGAAACATAAAGATGAAGATTCATCAGGCTCCAAACAAGATAAAGGGGGGGAAGAGTCTCTCCTCCATGACCACTCAAAAGGCAAAGGGAAAGAAGAAAACTTTCTCACATATCCTAATAGCTCTGAACATAAAAAGAAGACATATTTGATTAAATTAGATGTTAAATTTGACTTACCAATATATTATGGAGAGGTGAATGCATAGAAACTAGATAATTGGATCAGAAAAATTGATGTTTATTGCAGAGTGCAGAGTATCAACTCAGACAAGAGTAAGATTCAGCTGACCAGCCTACGCCTTAGAGGCATTGCCTTGGTATGGTGGCAAGGCAGGACCCAAGCTGACATGAAGAAACATGGTAAGATTCTTTCTGTCTGGAGTGAATTTGTTTCTACAATCAAAAAGCAGTTCTATCCACTAGCTTACATGCAGCAAGCCATGATGAGCTGGCAAACTCTTCGCCAATTGAAAGGGAGAAGTGTACAAGGTTACACCCAAGAATTTAGGAAGAGAGCTTTGATTCTAAGAATTTCATTACACTAACCTAAGACTCTGTTGAAGTACATAGGTGGTCTACACAGCTACATGAGGCACACTATCCTCATGTTTAATCCCACTAGTATAGATGAGGTATCTGTTCAAGCTACGCATCTAGAAGCTAGAGGAAAGAATGGGAACCCAGAAGTTGGAGGATCATCCAAGCCCATTGCAAGCAAAAATAAGGAGAAAAGAAAACATAAATGGAAAGAGAGGAAGGCCAACACTGCACAGAAAAGGAAGTCTTCATGCACTCATTGTAAAAAGGATGGGCATGATGATGAACACTGTTGGACCCTGCATTCGGAGTTGAGACCTAAGAAGTTCGAGGGCAAGAAGAAGAAGATTTCTGCAGCTATTCAGAAAGATTTGGGGTTGGACTCAGGAGATGAAGCAAGCATTGCAGCCACAGGTATAAAAGGTAATTTTTTTGAAGCATCTACTAGTAATTCTGCACAATCTATTAATGATGAAGAAAATGAGAGAAAAAGACACGAGATTTTCCATATTCAAGTTATTTCCAAGCATCAAAAGATTGATACTTTGTTTGATAGTGGCTCACAAGTAAATCTAATTTCTGAAGCAATTGTAAAGAAGTTGGGATTACTGACTACACCTCACAAGAAACCATACCCATTAGGTTGGTTAAGTGATAAAGCACAACTACAAGTGACCAGACAATGTGAACTTAAGTTTTCTTTTGGGTCAGCATTTGTAGATGAGGTTGAGTTAGATATAGTTCCTCTGGATATATGTGGAATTGTTTTAGGAAGCCCTTACTTGTATGATAGAAAAGCTATTTTCTATAGAGTTGGGAACAAGTATCTACTCGTTAAATATGGAATCAAATACTTTGTAAGAACTCATAAGCTCAAGAATAATTATACTCTCATAAACTCAGGGCAGATGACGAATTGTAAATTCATGCAAATAATTTTTACTGACAGTTGTAAAGGAAAAGAAACCTGATAAAACCAATGTATTGGAGGGCTGTGATGCTAGACAGCAAGCTGATTTAGAAAAAGTTGTTTCAGAATATGATATATGGTTTCAAGAACCTAAAGGTCTGCCACCCAAAAAGGAAATAGTGCATGATATTAATTTGTAGCAAGATGCTCCATTGCCTAACATCGGAATGTACAGGTTGTCCACTTTAGAGAATGCATAAATCAAGAAGGAGGTGTAGGAGTTGCTCGAGAATGGGTTCATCAGACCTAGCACATCACCATGTGGGTCTCCAATCATTTTGGTGAGAAAGAAATATGGCTCGTGGAGAATGTGCATTGATTACCGAGCACTGAATAAGATAACGATAAAAAATGTACATCACCATGTGTGTCTCCAATCGTTTTGGTGAGAAAGAAAGATGGCTCGTGGAGAATGTGCATTGATTACCGAGCACTGAATAAGATAACGATAAAAAATCATTATCCCCTTCCTCGCATAGATGATCTATTAGATCAATTGAAAGAAGTTGTTTATTTTTCCAAGTTAGACTTGCATAGTGGATATCATCAGGTCAGAGTTGCAGAACAAGATGCATGGAAGACTACTTTCGAAACAAAGCAAGGATTGTATGAGTGGCTAGTTATGCCTTTTGGCTTAACTAATGCTCTTGCTACTTTCATGAGAATAATGAATGATGTACTTAGACCTTTTCTTGATGATTTTGTTATTATATATCTGGATGACATTCTTATATTTAGAAAAACGTGGGAAGAACATTTAAAGCATGTTAAGTAGACACTAGATGTTTTGAAAAGAGAAAAAATTTATGTTAAACTCTCAAAATGTGAATTTGGAAAAATATCTTTGAATTATTTGGGACATATAGTAGGGGGTGGTGAATTGAAGATAGATCCCTCTAAGGTGGCAGTCATTGTAAATTGACCTAAACCCAAATCCGCTACAGAAATTAGAAGCTTCTTAGGAGCAGCACAATATTGGAGAAAGTTCATTTCTAACTTTTCCTTAATTGCAGCTCCCTTACATGCTTTAACAAGATTGAACAAGGTGTTTCAGTGGGGAGGCAAACAACAGAAAGCCTTCGACACCTTGAAAGAAAATATTAGTACAGCACCAGTACTAGCACTGCCTGATCTTCAAAGACCATTTGAGATCCAAATAGATGTCAGTGACTATGCCATGGGACCAGTGTTGATACAGCATGATAAACCCATATGTTATCATTTTGAGACATTTAATTCTGCAGTAGTTAACTATCCCACATATGATAAAGAATTGTATGCATTAGTACAGAGTGTGAAAAAGTGGAAACATTACTTAATGGGCAAAGAGACAGTTATACATACTGATCATCAGCCACTTCAATATCTACACTCCCAAACTAAGTTGCAGCAATCAAGACACTATAGATGGATGGGTTTTCTACAACAGTTTCATTTAGTCATCAGATATAAAAAGGGCATACACAATAAAGTTGCAGATATGTTATCTAGACCAATTATAAATGCATCTACTATACTTAAGCATAATTCAGTATTGCATGAGAGCTACATTGAACAATATGCTTAAGATATAGATTTTAAAGATGTATATGCAATTTTAAGTCAAGGTAAACAAGTAGAAGAATTAGATTATCACATTAAGGACCAACTCTTGTATCATTGTGGGAAGCTATGTATTCCACAAACTAAAAGAGTAAAAATAATTTGAGAAGCACACACTTCTCTAATATCAGGTCACTTTGGTGTAAGTAAAACGGTTGCACAGCTGCAAAGATTTTGTTATTGGCCAAAAATGAATGAGACAGTTTCTAGATATGTAAGAGGGTGTACCATGTGTGCTAAAAGCAAGCCTAGCAATAGAAAACTAGGCTTGTACACTCCATTTCCAGTTCCTTCTCATCCTTGGGAAAGTGTTTCCATGGACTTTATTGGAGGACTACCTAAATGTAGGAAAGGTCATGACTATTTATATATTGTTGTGGATAGGTTCAACAAAATGTGTATTTTGATACCTTGTAATAAATATATTACAGCTGATCAAACTTCAAAGTTGTTCTTTCAGCATGTATGGATTCATTTTGGATTACCCACTTCCATTGTATCTGATCGAGACACCCGATTTGTTGGGAAGTTTTGGTCGAGTCTGTGGGAACTGATGGACACCAAACTGAAGAAAAGCACAACCTTTCATCCAAAGACAGATGGCTAGATAGAAGTGGTCAATAGGACAGTGATCCAGTTGCTCAGAGGCTATTGCAGCAAGCATCCAAAACTTTGGGATGAACATTTGTGTTATGTGCAACATGCTTACAACCGAGCAAAACATTTTTCCACACAGAGATCTCCTTTTGAGACCTATTTTGGTTTCACACCAAGGTCTCCCTTGGATTTTGTCTTTGGTAAAGACATAGCAGTTGGTGGACACAATGATGTGGACAAGGCAACCAAGTTCATTGAACAAATCCAAGAGATTCACCAGGCAGTATAGGAACAACTGGAAAAGAGCCAAACCAAATACAAGGCAAGGCATGACAAGCATCGAATGGAGCATAGTTTCCAAGTTGGTGATCAAGTCTGGTTGTATATCAGCAAATACAAAATGCAAGGTGAAGGTAGAAAGCTAAATCCAATAAGGTATGGACCTTTCAAGATACTTGAGAAAATTGGTGAGAATGCTTTTTGCCTTGATTTACCAACTTACATGCACATCTACTCATTCGTGAATGCAGATAGCTTGAGACTATTTGAACCTTCATTAATTGAAGATCCCGAAGAGCAGAGTCAATTACCTTCTATTGATGATCTATTACCTAAATATCTCAATGAATTGCAGGAAGATACAGTTCTGGACAGAAAGGTGAGGACGACGCGCAGGGGAGATGTTGAGTACCTCAGGATTGGACTCAAGGGTTTAAAGCCAAGTAGTGCAAAATGGATAGAGATTGGACAAGTGAGACAGCTATACCCTCACTTAGTCGATGCTTGAAAACCAACTTTTGGTGGTCCAAAAGCTTTTTCAGTGGGAAGGTCGTCATCTGAATTGGATCCTTAAGCACTCTTATAGTTTCCTGAACTATGTGAAACTCATACCAAAGTTTCAAAGTTCTATGGATGTCGAGCTTATCAGAAATAACCTCTGAACAATGGAAATTTGTGGTCAACAAGGAGCAACAAGGACCCTCGGTCAAAGCGCGTAGACCGTTGGCCCATGGTAACCGTGTGCTGGTGCAAACTGGAAAATGGGGAGTTAGATCCAAAAACAGAAGCAGTTTTTGATAAAGCGCTAATTGCGTATCGCAGGGCGTCCCCCTCAGTGAAGGAAATCCCCGAGTGCTTGGTCACAGGGAAAAGAATAGAACCGCACAGAAATCGTTGATTTCGTCAGAAGGCGGGCCCCGCGCCCAAAACCGGCAGGATATCGTGTGCACTTCGAGTGGTAAGCGGGTTTGGCCGAGTTCAGCGCGATGCCACACACCGGGTGACACGCGTCCAGTAGATGAGAGAGAAAACCACTTACATCGTGTGAGTAACGGTCGAGCAACTTACCCGCGCGATATAGACGGAGACCATAGGATCTGGAGGCCCCAGATCAACGACGGAGAATCAATCCAATGGGTGACCAGATTCGACAGGGAAATAGGCTGAGGCGGATAAGATTTGAGATCTGGCATGACCGATGAGTTGGCAGAGGGAACAGTTTCACGGGCAATCTTGGAGCAACGGAAATAATGACCGTTCAAAGAGAACTGACACTCAGTTCGTGAGGAAACAAGTGGCCACCTCTTTGTGAAGCGTTACAGTGATGATGATGTAGAGCAAGGG
Organism: Pinus tabuliformis; assembly: GCA_031772625.1. Lineage (NCBI taxonomy): Eukaryota > Viridiplantae > Streptophyta > Pinopsida > Pinales > Pinaceae > Pinus > Pinus tabuliformis. The sequence continues at coordinate 361,316,587 of CM062808.1, forward strand.
AATTCCAGCAGACAACGGTAGGAGATCCAGAGAGCCAGGAAGCAGAAATGAATAGTCAGGGAGCAGATTGGCTTTAAGCCACGAGCAGATAGAGAAAGCAAAGAAAAAAGAGGAGAAAAACAGTAAAGGAGAGCAGAGAGAGGGAGAAGCAAAAATTGTAGAAAACAGAGAAGCCGAGCTGACCTGCAGAGCAAAGGCAGCATCGGGCAAACAGAGACAGAGAGAGTTCGAGAGTCTGTGAACTCCAGAGAAGGCTTGAGAGGTTCAAACAACTCTTCTGTGTATACCTGTCAGGTATTGAGTACCAAATTAGACTCATACCACTGAGACCAGTTAAGGTCGAGATTTAGTAAGGGGGAGTCTTTGTACTCTAGAGACTTGTGGAATCCAAGTACAGTCCTACTGATCATTATATATTAAGTGAGCCTCAATTTGAGCTCACTGTTGTAAAACTATGCTTTTTAAGACACAATAGAAAGGCCACCACTAAAGGTTGGACCAGGAGATGTAACCCATGAGGATTGGGTGAACTCCTTATTAAATTTTGTTGTGTTTATGTGTTTTGCTTACCATGTTCTCTTATTGTTTCAGTGTCTGTGTATTTCACAATCTTATCGATCCATTGCATAAAATAACATAGACACACCCCAGCACATAAGTCTGTAATACCTTCATTAATTAACTGAGATCATTCACGAGTGATTTCAGATCACAAGACTATTCATTTTTTCACATATAGTGTAAGGAAAAGTCCTTATCCCCAACATCAACATACCAACTTTAGCCATTTAAGTATTTTTACCATTTATTAGACATCTCATATAAATGGGAACATTTAATATAGTCATAGCATCCATCTATGGATGATATTTCAAGGATATTTAGCAATGGTAAATTCCATGCCACTTTCTCAAAAAGAGCTATTCCTTAACCATTCTAAGGCATCCACAACCTTCACAACAAGGTTGTTATAAAATATCAATATTTCCCATGATTCTACTTAGTCATAACTCTTACTTCTTCAACTAAGCCCATAAACATCCCAAATGAAATCCACTCATAAAAAGTTATATTTTAACAATGCATTTCATCATTTCCTTAAATCATTACTTCAAATCATGGTTCAATACCTTCTAGTAATGTACTCATGGCATTTCTTTCAAGAACATCCTAATTCTTGCATGCACCCATATACATAAGTGTTCATCATGTATGAAAGTGCATTTATTACACTTTTCATGCCTTACTCTTTGATTTTCAAGATCAACATCAATCATAAGGTCCACACACTTTTAATATATTTCCTCAAGACATATATTTTGAAATCATGACTCTCCTTTCCAAGGAGGCATGCTTTCTTTTACACAATTTCTCCAATCTAAGAAACATAACCCACAATTCAAAGTCAAATGCAGGTAGTACTGCTATTTCCAAACATGAGCAACAAGCTCTTTTCCTTACTCCAAATTCATCTTTGTGGTATATCTCTCACCCTCTAGGCCTAGTGTTTGAAGCACAAATTTGATATCGATTTATAACATATATATATATATATATATATATATATCTATATATATATATATATATATATATATATATATATATATATATATATATATATATATATATATATATATATATAATGACAATATACAGGGATTTATTCACAATTCCTTTAGTGAGGAATCATTATTTTTATTCCAGTCTCAACCCTTTAGGCTATCTTAAGAAATGGAAATATAAATTTCCTCTTCCTTTGATGATCTCAAACTTATTTTCTAAGGCCACTATTTTATTTTGCCTATTGATATCTTTGTAACAATATATATTTCATCAAATTTCAAGATGTAAACTCAAAGTTATGGGTCTTAGAAGATTTCATTTCCTAATCCATATCAACATACCATACCATTGACATGTGGTATTTTGGCCCACATGTCATCACAACATAGTACCATGTCTGCAAGTTTGTAATGTCATCAACGAATTTGTCATATTTCAATCCAGGTATTTCATTTAATCCTCTTATTCAAAAAGTATAGATTTTTAAATATCTCGATCATATGTCATCCACAATTTCCAAATAAATATAATTAAAATGAAGTGTTGGATTTGGATATCTAGATTCTTGTATATATGGAATCTAGTAATATGAATAATCTTGTAAATCCTCATTTTATAAAAGATTTGGATATTCATATCCCAAACTACATGTCATCATCACCACATCAATCTCCTTGTTAGCTCCTCATCATATTTTCAATATCATCCTCCTTTCATTTCTGAATCTACTGTCGAAAAAAACCAAAATTCCCATTTAAAGAAATTCTTGGATCTTTGTATCTCCATATTCCACATCACTTGCTACAACATGTACCATATCATCTACCATATTAGCTTCTTAGGGTGTTTTTTCCACATCAATATGTTACGTCAATATCCCAAATTAACATTTTACAAGCCACATTAGCATGCTACATCAACATGCCACAACATCCAAACCTATCCTTCATGCCACATTGTCATTAATGCCACATTACGCTCTGAGTTATTTAAAAGGTCTTTGGTGCATCTTACATGGCTCCACATGTTTTCCCATGTGTTATGTCTCACTAATATTTAGATCCAAGATTTTCCAAAGGTGCAATTTAAAGAAGTTTTAGTATTCCAAACTTTTGGATTTCGATTTTATCAAAACACTAGAAATATTCTTGACAACCAATAAAATAGAAAACTATTAGACTTTAAAAGGAAAAAGATGTCTAATTATCCATACACTATTTATTTGGTACATTTTCTCATCATTAAGCTCTACCATTTATCCGCATTTTAGATAAGCCCTTGATCACAACCCCTTTCTGGCCCATATGACAGGTGAATAGGGTTAAAACTTCAACCTAAATTTTAAGAGTTGAAGTCTTACACTCTAGGACCAAATTTAACCATAAAGAAGAATTTAATCTAAGTAAAGTAAAATAATTGCCTAGAATTTGAATTCATGCATCGTACAAACAAAATGGTGGACACAAATTAATTGTAGCTTCATAATATGTAATTATTCTTAAAAGTACTTCAGTATACTACTTAGATCTTTATTCTTAAATATTTAGGCAAATTATTTAGCTAAATATATAAAATTGTCACATTATACTAAATGCATAGAAATTAGATAATATTTCCATAACATTATTTTATTAAACATAAATTAGAAAATCTTTATAGTTGAACACAATTAAATAATAAATTCTACAAAATAATGTAAGGTTCTTATCTATGAAAAACAATATTTCCAACAAAACCAAGCAAACAAAAAAAATTCCACCCAACTATACATAATTCGTTATAGAACTCCATCCCCTAGCCAGTTTATGATTCCGCCAGGGTGATGTTGATATGTAAACTTTCATGGATATTCCTTTGGGTAGTTCATCACAACACATCTGATAAATTATACTTAAAAATATGAAATCTAAACTATGAGGGTTTATTTGTTTTTAGATGTATGGATCTGTAAATTTCTATTTGTTGCATATGCATGCAAATTATAATTATGTAGAAAATAGAGAACAACAAAATAAAAACTCACAAACCATGATTTGACATGAGATATAACCTATGAAACCCTTTCGAGAATAAACCCAGCTATAAGGTGAGGTTGTTCTACTCTCTTTCTCTGAATAGATAATTGCTACGAATACAAAGAAGTAAGTCTTATATCCCATAGGCTAATTGCTCGTCTATGGAACATATGCACTCGAAAATAATGGAACCCGTTTTACTCCCAGAGGCCTATTTATAACACAACATGATAGCCTACTAGTGGTTAGGTTTGATTCCCTAAACTCTTAACCAGAGTTACAATATCGTCTCTTCTAAAGTCTTCTTTGTCATGATCGTGTGTCTAGCCCATTTTTCTTGAGTAATTGGGGCTAGCAGGCATCCTCTCAAATTTTGGTGGAAAAAACAAGAAGGTCAACTTTTGAGTGGCATAACTTTTGCATACTTACTTTGATTGAGGCAAATCTTGCACTATTGGAAAGGTCTCTGTGTGTAGAATAGAAAAAAAAAATGTTTCTCTAAAGCGACATATTTTTACCCCCATAAAACATCATTTGATGCCTCAAAATGCTTCATGAAGGTTTCAGACCCTAATTTTCCAAAATGGGCCCTACTGGTAAAAATGGTATCGTGAGCTGATTCCTCCACTTTTCCCACTTTGAAAGCATCAGTATGAATGGAAAAAAACTACCATGATCCAATCTAGGTCACACCTCACCATTTTGGATTAGAAGTAGGAAATTATTTTTGGGTTCATCTTATAATGGATTCAGCCAAAGTAATTCCCACTATCATGTTTTTCAAAAGACAAAGCAACTTTAGGCACCCACATTACCTACCGTTCACAACGCAAGAGGGATTCCTTTTTTGCTTCTTAATCTGTCATAATTATTTCATTCTAATTTTTTTTTTGAGGATATAAAAAGGTGTAGATTGTGTCCCAAAATTGCTTTGCACATTTCCTATATTAATGGCTCTTTCAGTAAGAATATATTACCCATTTTCATGCCTGGTTCAATCTATATCATATTGGAACCTTACCTTTTTCTCTCTTGTCTATTAAAATTCTCTTTTATTGTCTTTAACTCAACCTTCCTCTTCCTATTCAATTTTTCCCATGCATCCCTCTTGAAAAGACATTCCCCCACTACTTCTTGTTCAAAGAATGTAGGAAAGACACCTTGCTAAAATACAAAAGTGTTGGCTTAACTATATGAATTTATTTTCTCATCTAGTTATAACTTGATAAGATGAATATGATAAGGTGGAATATATAGAGGAACACTAAAGAAATCTCTTAATAGACCCCCTTACTTTTCTCCACTTATGGTATCATAACCCCTATAGGAATTCATGTGTGCTAGTCTTGGTTAGCAACATTTTATTAACTATAAAAGTAAAAATATTTACAATGTTTACAATATCGTGGTATATCTACCTCATGGTGATCAATATAGAAAAAAATAAAAATATCCATGCATGGTTTTATAAAAAAAAATTACAAATTTTCTAAGGAGAAAAATTGAGATGTTACATAAAAGAAGATAAATGAGATAATTAATTAATATCATGATAGTTGAGATGACTAAAATAATAAAGGTGGAAGATAGAATTAGTGATTGATTGGTTGCATAGTGAGTATGGTTTTGTATAACAAAAATGATAAAAAAAAATATCTTTTGTAATACTCATTTCACATTTTTTCCTATAATAATTAATAAAACAAAGTCAAATACAATTAATATTTCTATATCTTGGAATATTTCTATAACATAAAAATAAAAAACATTTTTAGAAGTGACATTTAAAATAGAGGAACTTCATGTTATCTTGTATATTCCCTTGGGGTACATTTGTAAAATCATTTCTAATAAAAAAGAAGAGGGAAGGAGGGGTTATATTTTTGTTACTAAATACTTGGCATCTAAGTTGAAGGAAATTTGTGTTTTGTAGTGAATCACCTTGCAACATGTTTCTAGACTCATTTAACAAAAATAGGGAGAGGGGCATAAATTTTCTGGAATTTAGCTTTACAAATGTTTTTTTAGATCTAGGGGAATTAGTAATTGGTTGGAATTCGAGATGTAGGTTTGAATTCAATTGGATACCATTAGAAACCCTAGGGTAGTGCTAAAAGCTTATAAACCAATAGGTAACAAGAAACTCATGACTCAACCCAGAGTCAAGAAGTCCCTTAAAGCGGATGCTCATCATACTTATATACTTAAGATTTAGTTAAGTTCAACCCGGTATAATGTGTATATTAGGTAAAAGTGTGTTTCTTGTTGTGTTTTTTAGTATGCTATAATCACATTCTAATCTAGTGGTCAGGATATGCTTAAGACATAGAATGATACGGTAACACATATTCTCCTTAATACTAATGGCTATTGATTTTTGGCTTAACACCTTATTGGTCCATGATCTCTATTTAAAGAGCACGGAAGGTCATTTCCAATGATTTATTGGGAGAAACTCTCTTATGTACAAATTTTCTTTTACATTATTAAAATTGTCTCAAATGGCCATGTTGGTTGGGGTTGTGTATTGTCTCTCTCAGAGGGTTTTTAACCACATAAAAAATACTAGTGTTGTGATATTTGATGAGGTTGTGTGAGTGTTTATTAAAGGTGTCCATCATTTATGGAATACCATGTTTTCCCAAACATGGTATCAAAGATTGTTTGAAGAGATACTCCCATTGTTGATAAATGTCTTGATTTTACGTTGCCACATTTCCAAGGTCTATTATTTTTATACATTTCAAGATTGAATAGATTATTCCATTGCATCTAGAGCACTACTTTCAGTTAAGAAAACCTCTCATTTCATCCAAAAAGTGTTTGTTTTCTTGAGATACAACCTTTTTTAATATCAAAATGTAGAAAGTTTAAATACACATTTAAAAAAATATTATTTAGAGAGTAATATTTATTTTTTATATTTTTATTCTTGGTTTTCTACTCTTTTTGGTCTAGGTATACTCTTTTTCCTGTGCTCTAAACTATCTTGGTAAATTAGAAATAGAGTGGAAAGTGTTTTCTTTTATGCATATTCTCTCTATTGTGCACTCTATGTGATCTCAACAAATCCACAGGGTCTTCACTCAATGAACCTCTAGCATAGCACATACGTTTGTGGCATACTAAACAATACTATTAATTTGACTACATATTTGAAAATAACTTTAAAAATCACATTATTGAACCCCCTACCAATACAAACCCAATACACCTTACCAATTTAAAAAACCCCTACTTTCACTAGATATTGTAAGTATCATTTTTTTCATTAACATCTTTTATACCCCTTTATATTTTTTCATTAACTTTGAGCTCCATTTTGTATACCTTCCAATATAAAAACCCTTTACCCCCTATTATATGCTCAACATATTATGCCATTTTTTACTCAATATATATCCCCCAATATGAACGCATTTGGTATGGTATTTCTCCCCCAATATGAACGCATTTGGTATGGTATGCAATAAAGCCCCCATGTACAAATCATAAACAATGAAAAAACTTACATTTAATAGGTAAGCTAACTATTATCTAACCTAGTTGTTGATGTGTTTTGAAATTTTTGTTTGTTTTTTGATGAGCACATTATTTTTTTTTGGCAAGCATGCACTTGAGGAAAATCCATAACAAAAGTAACAATGTTTTACACTAGCTCACTTGGTTGAAAGTCACTTTATGAAGTAAGAGGTCATGAGTTCAAGTCTCTTTTTTAAATTACTTTTTGAAAAAAATTGTGCACACTTAAGTTATTTCATAACTTTGTTGGAAAATGTATTTCACTTGTAATATAAAAGTGAATCACTTAACTTGTTTTTATAAAAGGGTGTCACTTCATAAAGTAACTTATTTATAAAAGTGAGCTTCTAGGAAAAGCTGATGAAGGAAAATAATTTTTATCTCATAGTAGCATCCATCACTACATGAGCTAACTTCTACCTACCACATGGCTCTTTTTTATTTTTAAGCCTTTTTTTTTTAAATGGAACAACTTTCACATCCAAAGTTCATCTTTAGCTTTTCTTTTTTGAAATAACCTTCTTCTTCTTCTTCTTCTTCTTCTTCTTCTTTTTTTTTTTTTTTTTTTTTTTTTTTTTTTTTTTTTTTCCGAGATAGCTTTGCATCCAAATAGTTAGTTTTAGCTTTTGGATCCATATTATATACATATTTTAATATGACCACTCCAAGTGAAGTTTTTCTTATTGGTACCAATTACTTCTCATGGAAATCTTGCATGGAAGATGTTATGAAACCAGCTCACAAAATGATAGAAAAGAGAGATCGAGACCTTCAAAATAAGCCTCTTCGAGGGGGAAACCTTCTTTACATTACACAAATAAATAATTCTTGGATGATACAAATGAAAAAACCTCCCTTTTATATATAGGAGTCTAAGGGTCACAATATAATCAAGGCCAACATAACAATAATAATATAAGGGCACAACAATAACAATAATGGACTCTTATGGGACACAATAATAACAATATGGGGACAATAGGGGCACAACAATAACAATAAGGGCTACAATGACAATAGTAATGGGGGAATCACTAATATTATAGGGACCTAACATGCCCCTCTCCATAAAAAAAAGTGTTGTCCTCAACGCTTGAGTAGTTTTGGATGCTTCTGTATAAAATTCTCATCCTCCCATGTGGAATCTTTAGCAGGTAAGTTCTTCCACTTGACGAGATACTCCGAAATTGATCGATTTCACAGCTGTCAATTTCTTGTTTCTATGACTACTTCAGGTTCCAATATAATTTTTCCTTCCTCATCAAGTTCTGGCAATATTGTTTGAACTGGGAGCTTGTCACCAATAACCTTCTTTAAGCATAAAACATGGAAAACTGGGTGCACTCGGGAAGCTGCAGGAAGCTCCAATTTGTATGCCATAGTAGCAATATTTTGCAACACCTTGTACGGACCATAATAATTTGGTCATAATTTATTATCCTTCTTAGCTTGCTTGAGGGACATTTGTTTATATGGTTGTAGCCATAGAAATACCCAATCACCTACATCAAAACTTCTTTCATCGCGATGTTGATTTGCCTGTTGTTTCATTCTATTATGTGCCAAAGTTAGGTTGTCCTTTTAGAGTTGGAGAACTTGTTGTTGATGCTCGATGTGATCTTCCACTGCTTGAAACTTAGAATTTTCTCTTAAATATGATGTGATGGATGGTGGGTGATATCCATAAAGTGCCATAAATGGGGTCATTTTTGCAGCAGTATGGAAGGAAGTGTTATACCACCATTCAGCCAGAGGAAACCATTTGACCCATTGTGTCTGTTTATCAGATACAAAGAAATGAATATATCCTTCCAAACATTTGTTTACTATCTCAGTTTTCCCATCGGATTGAGGATGATAAGATAAGCTATGAACTAACTGAGTACCAAGACAAGAAAATAATTCTATCTAAAAATTTCCAGTGAAAATGGGATCTTTGTCGCTTACAATAGTCTTTGGGTTTCCATGTAGCTTTTGAATTGTTTCCATAAATGCAGTAGAAGCTATATTGGCTTTAAATGGATGATATAATGAACAAAAGTGTGCATACTTCATAAGTTTGTCAACTACCACCATGATGAAACTCTTTCCTTCAGACTTGGGTAAACCTGTGATAAAATCCATTGAAACCTCCTCCCAACGTTGACTTGGAATGGATAAAGGTTGTAATAGACCCGAGATTTTAATTGTTTCAACTTTATTTTGTTGGCAAACCAAACATTCAGCCACAAAATTTTGAATATCATACTTAATGCCATCCCATATGTTATCACCTAGTAATTTCCCAAGGTTAAGGAAAGAGATCATCGGGGTAACCACAAACCACTTTTGGAGATCAAGACCTAGCCTTCCTGATGCTCATAGAGGGTTCTCTCTATATGATTTAGCTTTGTTTGATGGGATTTATAGGCTGGTTATGAAAGTTCAAGGGAGTTTTGATTTGTATTGAACATTGGGTGGTGGGGTTCTTTAAACAGATGGATATAATGATGTCTCCAGACCATTGGGCATATGGAATCAAGAGAAGGGCAGCAGAACTAGATCAACTCACTAAAGGGAATGTTCAAAGGGCAAGATAGTAGAGTAGAGTGCACGTATTTAGGCCAGAGGGGTGAAAAGGTTTTAACTAGGGTGAGAGAGCAATCAAGAATTCTCAAACCAATATTGAAACGGGGAACAAAGGGCAATAAGAAACAAAGGGAAATTAAGAATCCTTTGCTATAGGTCACAAAGAAACAACCTAAACTAAGGAGAAATTAAGAATTCCTTAACTTAGATTGTCAGTAGAAAACATGTATTTGCCTAACTATTTATAACTGAGTGTAATTAAACAAATTCTGATACAATACTTCCAGTTATGCCATTCATATTAGATAAACAATATGGAAAAAACTTTAAGAGATAACAACAACGTGAGAAAATACTTGTCTACACTTCGCTCTGCACATGAATCCTTTGAAATATTTGGTCTCTATTCATCAATCTAGCTTGCTAGCTTAGTCAATGCTCCAATGGCTTTACAGTATTTCGATCAAGAAGTCTATAGAAATGTTTAAGAATCCACCCTACATACTTCAAATTGTGAAGTATTTATACTAAGGTTTTATTACAAATATCTCAAACTGACTTGAGATTTAATCTAGGAAATACAAATATCTTCTCGCATGAAGATAGAGGCAGCTAATGAACTGCTTTCATGTTGTCCCTTTTATTATGGTATTGTTGGATGTTATGGTTTATTTTTAGCTCTTTATGCTCTTTGTTGTTTGAATTATCTCGCTGGAGGTTTCATTCACTTCTGGCTTTCATATGATACTCTCTTACTCTAATACTCTTTCACTCTGAGGACCTATATTTATCCTTCACTGTGTTTTTCCCTTTACTGCACAATTTAACCTTTTACTGTGTGTTTCAATAGTAAATTCTTTTGTTTTTATGTGTATCAACATCGGGAAGTGGAATTTAATCAAGTCTCTGTATGTTTTGTTTATTTGTTCTTCTAACTGCATCTTCAGTCTGGCTCCTCTGTTATGAATGTTCATGCTCTGTATAAGAGTTTTCTTCTTGGCTCTGTGTGTAATTGTATTCATCTTCAGTTCCTTGTATAATGGTCTTCTTCTTCTTAATATAGGATTTTAACAGGTTTCTTGTTAAGTCTTGGAGTAAACAGGTTCTGCGACTAGTATCAGAACTATTTATCTAAGCTCTGTTCTTTGGCTGATTATCTGTAAAATTTAACCATTTATTGAGAAGATATCAGTCTGCTGGAAGGGCGCTTGATGGCTTCATTTGCAAATGGATGCCAAGGGAAGGGGTTGTGGCAGTGTTTTGGACGTGAACGGAGGTGGAATTGCATCACAGAGGCTTAGGGTGGCGCTAAAGGGTTTAACAAGTGTAAATTGTTAAAAAGGCGAAAGGCTTGAAAACACGGGTTTTCGAGGTTTAAAGTCTTTAATAGGCAACTTTTGTGAATATGGCACGAAGTTTTCTTTCTATGGAGAACTGGCATTTTATCGAGTTGGCGGGGAGGTGGTTTTAAGAGTCGTCACACCACTTTTGTGGTTTGGGTGGTTATTAGGAGGGGTCGCCTGATGTGCGTCGGAGCTTGACACGTAGCCATCGGGGGGTCAGGGAAAACCACCTTATCGGGTGGGTAAAGGTAGGATATCGGGCTCGGCCGATGTGGCTTTGGGCCATCAAATGAGCGGGAAGTTGATCTAACGGCAATCGGGTAGGGAAAATGTGCGGGTTATAAAAGCTTGGGTTTAGGAGGGGCCCAACGCTTTAATCTTCAGCGGTATTGATTTATTTAGGAATTAATCATGGATTTAAAATGATCGGGATGGGCTTAATGAGGGAGTTTAACTCTTTGGGTAAAAGTTCAGGCATCGGGTGAGGCCGATATGGCTGTGCGTTGTTGGATTTGAGCGTGGATGATTGGACGGTGGTCGAGTCAATGAAGAAGCATGCGTGAAATATACGGGGGCTTTAAGGGGGGCCTGAAGCTTTTAATCAGAAGTGATTTTGGGTTTATTTGGGTTTAATGGGGGATTTATATGTTTTGTCGAGATATGGGTAATTCATATAGTTTTTATTTAAAACTAAGGGTTGGGGTATTTACATAGGGATTTAGTTTATACACAGGAAAAGGGTTATATCGGGATTTATACAATAAAGTTAGGAATTAATATGAAATGCGATGGGTGGGGGTTTTTCCTAAATAAAAGGGTAAACGGTATGTGTTTACGCATTAAGCTTTATACTTAGGATAAAAGGCCTTTTGTGGGTTTTTGAGCGAAAATGGATTTACATGGGGGGTTTTCACTTTTCCTAGGTAAATGGTGTTTAACCATAGGAAAAGGGGTTTTCTTAGGGTGATGAAGGGAAATAGTTTGTATGAAGGGGATATGATTTTACGAAGGGGATTCTATCACTTGAGTCCATAAGTCATTAAGCCAAGGGTCTGGTCCCACCAAAAGTCAAAGAAATGCTTTGATCCTCTTTGACTTGTAGGGTTAAAAGTACTTAGAACATACTTGTGGATAGGAAATTAGTAAGTAAAGGGGAAAAATGAATGAAGGGGAGTTAATCATATGAACTTGTAAATCTTTACCTTTGCCTTCATAGTTGACCATACATGTTGAAAGATGTATCTAAGCATTATGCATGTATTTTGATCCAATTAACTTTGTAGTTCAGCAACCTTTCTTCTACTTACCCATTTCTTACCTCTAACATATTTTCTTCATTTCTTTGGGCACATTTAGGCTAGAAAACCCTGATTCATGTATTTTTCTTTTGAAAAATAATCTATCTAATTCTAACCTTATATCATCCAAGGGCTGAGATTAAGCTTATGAGCTCCTTTTGTTTTCTCTACCTATTTATGATCTGCCAAGATTAAACTGTTTGGTCAGATTTTATTTTCTAATCTATAAACATAAAATTCAAAGCATGGAATAACCAAGATTAAACTGTTTGATTGCCATGGATTGTGGCATGAATAACAAGTTGCACACAATCATTATTATGCATAAAGGTAAATAATAGTGGCATTTAGACTTGCACACTTTCATGGTCTCTTTGTTTTTGGGGTTCATATACTTTCATTTTTTTGACCTTCTCTTATTCTTTTGTCTTTTGATTTTTCTTTTAGGACATACCCTCTTTACATTTTTTAATTTTCATAATATGGAAAATATTTGCAGGAAGAAAATGTATGTACAATATTACAAGGCTTAACTTTCATCATTCAAAATTATGACTCCTATTGGTATAGGAGCCTAACAGTGGTTCCACTTGGGGATGGCATTTCCTTGTGAAATGTTAAGAACACTGTTGACTAGTAGCCTGATCCATTGGGCCAATCCCAAACATGTATATGCTCTGTTTTAATAATATTTGTGATTGAAACTCTTGAACTAAAAGTACACCCTTTTCTGCAAACTGAAACTGATCTAACATAAACTTCCTGTTGAAAAATTGAATTTATTCAAATTGAAATCCTACCTACTTACTCTAATCAGTTTTCTAACTGTTGGTTAGGTAAAATGAAACAACCAATGCAGCCATTCAAGCATCATATACAGTGGTGGATTTTGCTGCTTCGGCTTGTTTTTTATTAAAACTGAGATTCTAAAGCCAGTTGTAACCTTGTCATCTAATGAGAAGATAAGGAAATACTTGCTTTCCTTTTTAGACTCTAAAAACTGTACAAAAGGATCTTCCAAAATATATACACTATTGTTCAACTAATTTAAGCAACTGCACAATTGTTTTGGATGGCCTCCATGCCATGAAACTGAAATATCACTTTTATCTTTAACACCCTGCAGACTTTCAGATGATCTTTGTGATGATATATATACCGATTGAAATGTTTGTTTGGTGAAGCCTTTATCATCTTGATTTTGAATCTCATAGTCAGTTAATGGAGAAAAATTCTGATTGCATTCATTATCCAACCTGTCAGCTATTTGATTATAAACAACTTGAAAGGATTGCTGCAACTTATTGCCCATAGGTTTGAATGGAACTTCATAGATTTCTACAAGCTACCCATCCTTTTATTTAGAGATTTTATACCACATTTCCTTTAAAAAATGAAATGATTCAAAACAAAGAGGCAAAGAGGCTCCACTTATTTCCAAATTTTCTGCACTTTCTTCCTCACTTTCATAGCTGACTTGGATGAGATGATCACTGTTTCCAAGTTGTTGAAACTAAGTTTCCCTATTCCCCAAACTAGTTTATGATTGCTTTGTAAAGCTAGTTTGGATTTGAAGAACACAATTATCATCATACTGATCATATTTAGGCAAATCATCAAAAGGAGTAATGTCATCAAACATACACATAATATCAGGAGATTGCTCCCCCACATATTGCTTTATGAATCTATCTTTTGATCTACGGTATTTGGAATTAGCAGGAACTTGCTCATGGCTCTCAACCTCTTCCTTTTGTGAAATAAATGTGTCATGGTGATTTTGAGCAAAAAAATTATCTTTCATGGTGAGCTTCTGCATCGTTTCCTCTATTTTATTTACCAAAATTTCGAGTTTTTCCTCTGCAATGTTGTTTTCATCTACTTGTACTTTCAACTTTTCCCTTCTAATTTGTAGATTAACTTCTACATCTACTACAATGTTCTGCATCTGTTCTAGTGTTGAGGGGTTTCTTTCTCTTAGCTGAAATTCTATCTCTGGATCAAATGCTCTTGGATAATGCAAAAGAGCTGAATCGGGGGGAGGTCTTATATTTGATGGCATTGAATAATAGGCTTGATTAAATCTGTCAGAAAATTGTTGTATTGTTTCATTTGGCTATCTTTTTAATTGATTATATTCTTGTATGACCACTAAAAGATTGACTTTGATTATCCATCTATCAAGGAAAAATTTGACAAATTGTTCGAAATTTGAGATGCTTGCAGTAGGTAAATTCTTAAACCAACTCTTTACTCTACTTTGTAAAGAAAGAGCAAAAATCCTGATAATAAGATCATCTTCATCAATTTCAAATAAGTCTAAATAGTTCTCAAAACCTTGAATATGTTTTTGGGCAGTGATACCATTCTCTCCATCAAACCTAGGGAGATACATGTAATAATTGTTAGGGAAAGCATGGAGTGTAGTTGGTAAGATGAGTGGCTTATATCTATCAAGGACTTTATAAGGTACATGAATATGTACAGGGATTGTATGATTAGTCTTCATTGTTTGATGCTCCTCAATTGGAAAATGATCTTCATAAGAGTTAGAAGACTGTTGTTCAAATGTGTAAGGAGACTTTATATCTACAATTTTCAAAGGGAAATAATAAAAAAATAATCTAAAATCATCTCTAAAATACAATATACATTGAAAAACTTTATCAATGAGAAAGAACATAATGTCTTGGATAAAAATCCAAGTTAAAATCCTGGTCTTTTCATATAGTTCTTTCAGGTTCATTCCTCCAGTGGAGTCTTGATTGTGGAATTGATTTGGAGTCGCCGGGTGGATTCTTTTCACCTTTGTGTGTCTGATCACTATCCACCATCATATATCAGATCTAAAATTGTAAATTTTTTTTGAAGAAAATGTTAGTTCTCCCCAGTGGAGTCGCCACTATGTTATCACCTAGTAATTTCCCAAGGTTAAGGAAAGAGATCCTCAGGGTAACCACAAACCAATTTTGGAGATCAGGACCTAGCCTTCCTGATGCTTAGAGAGGGCTCTCTCTATATGATTTGGCCTTTTTTGATGGGATTTTTAGGCTAGTTATGAAAGTTCAAGGGGGTTTTGATTTGTATTGAAGATTGGGTGGTGGGGTTCTTTAAACAGATGGATAGAATGATGTCTCTAGACCATTGGGAATATGGAGTCAAGAGAAGGGAAGCAGAACTAGATCAACTCACTAAAGGGAACGTTCAAATGGAAAGATAGCAGAGTAGAGTGCAAGTCTTTAGGCCAGAGGGGTGAAAAGGTTTTAACCAAGGTGAGAGAGAAATTAAGAATTCTCAGATCGGGATTGAAATGAGGAACAAAGGGTAATCAGAAACAAAGGGTAATTAAGAATCCTTTGCTATAGATCACAAAGACACAACCTAAACTAAGGAGCAATTAAGAATTCCTTAACTTATATTGTTAGTAGAAAACATGTATTTTCCTAACTGTTATAACAGAGTGTAATTATACAAATTCTGATACAATACTTCCAGTTATGGCATTCAAATTTAGATAAGCAATATGGAAAAAACTTTAAGAGATAACAACAATGTGAGAAAATACTTGTCTACACTTCGCTCTGCACATGAATCCTTTGAAATATCTGGTCTTTATTCGTCAATCAAACTTGCTGGCTCAGTTAATGCTCCAATGTATTTACAATATTTTGATCAAGAAGTCTATAGAAATGTTTAAGAATCCACCCTACATATTTCAAATTGTGAAGTATTTATACTAAGGTTTTATTACAAATATCTCAAACTGACTTGAGATTTAATCTAGGAAATACAAATGTCTTCTTGCTAGAAGATAGAGGCAGCTAATGAACTGCTTTCATGTTTTCCCTTTTATTGTGGTATTGTTGGCTGTTATGATTTGTTTTTAGCTCTCTATGCTCTTTGTTGTTTGAATTATCTCGTTGGAGGTTGTATTCACTTCTAGCTTTCATCTTATACTCTCTGACTCTGATACTCTTTCACTCTGAGGACCTGTCTTTATCCTTCACTGCGTTTTTCCATTTACTGCACAATTTAACCTTTTATTATGTGTTTCAATAGTAAATTCTTTTGTTTTTATGTGTATTAGCATCAGGAAGTGGAATTTAATCAAGTCTTTGTATGTTTTGTTTATTTGTTCTTCTAACTATATCTTCGGTCTAGCTCCTCTGTTTTGACTGTTCATGCTCTGTATAAGTGTTTTCTTCTCTGCTCTGTGTGTAATTTTCTTCATCTTCAATTCCTTGTATAATGGTCTTCTTCTTCTGAATATAGGATTTTAACAGGATTCTTGTTGAGTCCTGGAGTAAACAGGTTCTGCGACTCGTATCAGAACTGTTTATCCAAGCTCTGTTCTTCGACTAATTAACTGTAAAATTTAACCAATTACTGAGAAAATATCGATCTGCTGGAAGTGCGCTTGATGATTTCATTTGCAAACGAATACTAGGGGAAGGGGTCGTGGCAGTGTTTTGGACGTGAATAGAGGTGGAGTTGCGTCGCAGCGGCTTAGGGTGGCATTGAAGGGTTTAACAAGTTTACACTGTTAAACGAGTGAAAGGCTTGAAAACACGGGTTTTCAAGGTTTAAAGTCTTTAACAGGAAACTTTTGTGAATGTGGCATGAAGTTTTATTTTTACGGAGAACTAGCATTTTATCGGGTTGGCGGGGAGGTGGTTTTAAGAGTCGTCGCACCGCTTTTGTGACGTGGGCAGCTTTTAGGAGGGGTCACCTAATGTGCGTCAAAGATTGACATGTAGCCATCGGGGGGTCGGGGAAAACCGATTTATCAGGCGGGTAAAGGTAGGCTATCGGGCTCGGAAGATGTGGCTTTGGGCCGTCGGATGAGCGGGAAGTTGAAGCATGATGCATGTGTTTTGATCCAATTAACTTTGTAGTTCATCAACCTTTCTTCTACTTACCCATTTCTTTTTTTTTTCTGAATAAAGACTAATTCTATTAGGAAGGAAAATATAGTACAAGCAGGCTTGCGAACAAGCAAAGCAAAAAGCGAGGGAGCCAATGGGGAAGGCTCTCCACCTCGCTCCTTAGCAAACAAACAAGAGAACACTGAGAAGCAGAAGAAAGAAATGAGCAGAGAAAACTACCCAGAGGGGTCAGCTCCTACCACCCGGCATTTTTTTCCTTTTTTCTTGCTTACTTTGACCCACCCCGAGGAATTTGGCTGAGCCATTACAAGTTGCAGACTATTCTGCACTGGCTGCGGAATATCCTTGTCAGAGTCTGAGGAGGAAGAATGAGTCCGTTTCTGAGAAATCTGAGGGTCAGATGGGGCTGCCGGGACGACCGAGGGAGCGTCCATCGGAGTCTCATCATCTTGCCCGTCTGCTTTGGTTTCCTCCTCATCCGAGCTGGAGAATTCTAAATCGTTCATACGACATGGTGGCTCACAAGGATTCCAGCGCTTGGATTTGGGCTTGCGATTCAGTTTCTTCTTTTTGTCGAGGAACTGGGAGCAAGTACTTTGGAGGTGTCCGGCTTGATTACAATGTCGGCAACGGAAGGCTGTATTCTCGTAATCCAATGATTGAGTCCAGTGGAAATCTCCCATCTTGAGATTGATCTGATCTGGCAGTCCTTTGCTGATATCTATTTCAGCACACAGTCTGCCATAAGTGTAGAGACCATTATCCTTTCTGGAAATATCTGTAGCTAGGTAACGTCCCAAAGTGTCTCCAATGGCTAGGAAGACAGAGTAATGCCATAGATGTGCCGGAAGATTCGGAAGCCTGACCCAAATGGGAATCTTGGAGATAATTGCTGTAGAAGGGTCAAATTCTGGAAACCAAGGGGTGAGAAAAAGCCCAGCTGAGCCCCAGAACCAAGGGCCTCCCGTTAAGACCTTTTGGTAGTCTTCATCTGAGTAAAAAACCACAATGAAGAATCCTTTTGAGCATAGGTAGATCTTGCTTTTTTTGGTCCAAGAGTCATGGATCCATTGATATAGCTCTGCTGTGCGAGGCCAAAGCCCATTAAATCTGCATATTAGTGCAGATTCAGCAAATGTTTGGAAGCGATTTTCAAGCTCTGGATGAGAGCAGTTGATACAAGGAATTTCCTCTGATTTGTCTACCAGAAACTGTTTTGGAGCCCCATTTGGATGGGCAGATTTCGAAGAGGTTTGAGGTTGGCCATCATTTTTGCAAGCTGCATCTTTATAAGAAAAAGAGGGGGCAGAGGAGGTTTGCCCAAAGGACCCTCCTCTTAACCGAAAGGAAATCCCAATAGAAGCGTCCTTGCGAATGCTGTAGAAGGAAAGAGGAAGAGTATTCATGAGTTGCTTACCCTGATATAGCAGCCTGAGATAAGATGAGGGGATCTTTAGCCGACGTTCGAGTTCTTGCAGGAGATCTTGCACCAGATCGGTTGCGTGAACCCATTGCATCATCGTCTTGCTCATAAGTTTGATTTGGATCTGAAATGCCTGTGTCTCTTCAGATCGGTTTGGCTGGTTCAATGGATGGATCTGCTTCCAGCAAATCAGATTTACTGGTCTTGGAGCGATGGCTGTAGCAGGACTCGGCGTGCAGAGGATGTGTGCTGCTTGCCTTGAAACTTCTGCGCGCATGCCCATCAAAAACAAGAAGCAAAAGCGTTGCTTGCTTACATCAGATCTGAGATCTGGAGCATGCCTTCCGCAAAAAAGGAATGAGGTGAATATAGATGTCCGAGTTTGAATCTTTGGCTCTTTGCTTCGGAGAGTGAGATCGATTCTGGTTATTGCAAGAGAAAAGGGGCGGAGCGGTATAAGGGCCTCGCACTCTGTTCCTTTATCTGCCCTGTTCTTCCATTGACTATCGCTCAGTGGAACCGGTGGCGGCAGTCCTTGGCTTGATCTGCAATGAGCGGTCCCTGCCTTTTCACGCATTCCTGGAGGCGGTAGTCCCTGCGGCAGTTCCTGCCTTTCCGCGCATTTCTGGAGGCGGCAGTCCCTGGCTTGATATACAATGAGCAGGAGCGCTTCAGTATCCTTGAATAATCCAGGGTTAAAAGACTCCCGACCTCCAAAATCGAGGTGCTTTGCAGGTGTGGTCGCGAGAAGGGGCCAAGGGCAGGCCAAAGCCCCATGCGGCGCATCCTCCCGGCTTGGACTGCCCTTCCTGTCGACAGGAAGAAAGAAACTTAGGGTTGCAGAGGCGGTCGGGGGCGCGGCGTCCATTCTAGTTGCTCTTCTGTTGAAACTTTTTTCCTACTTACCCATTTCTTACCTCTAACATATTTTCTTCATTTATTTGGGTGCATTTAGGCTAGCAAACCCTGATTCATCTATTTTTATTTTGAAAAATAATCTATTTAATTCTAAATTTGTATCATCCAAGGGCTCAGATTAAGCTTATGAGCTCCTTTTGTTTTCTCTACCTATTTATGATCTGCCAAGATTAAACTATTTGTTCATATTTGATTCTCTAATCTATAAACATAAAATTCAAAGCATGGAATGACCAAGATTAAACTGTTAGATTACCATGGATTGTGGCATGAATAACAAGTTGCACACAATCATTATTATGCATAAAAGTAAATAATAGTGGCATTTAGACTTACACACTTTCATGGTCTCTTTGTTTTTGGGGTTCATATACTTTCATTTTTTTGACCTTCTCTTATTCTTTTGTCCTTTGATTTTTCTTTTAGGGCATACCCTATTTACATTTTTTAATTTTCATAATATGGAAAACATTTGCAGAAAGCAAAGTTATGTACAATATTACAAGGCTTAACCTTAGTCATTAAAAATTATGACTCCTATCGATATAGGAACCTAACACCATAAAAATTCTATCTTAACCCTGTGGTAAGTTTTTAAAAATCCTGAGCGCCCTCCTAAGGGGAGGCATGCAATTCCATAAGAATTTTTTGTTTGAGTTGGGAATTCTGACATAGGTGTAAGCGATATTTGTACCATAACGAATCATTTTTCCAGCTAAATGTATCAGATGTATTGGGATCTTGTTGTAACTTTTGAATGAGTGTCCACACTTCTTCGTCATTCTTCCATTCATTCCTTGCTTTTTTTATCCAATCTGGTTGGATAGTAGAAATGGCACAAATAAATGCTTCCACATCCTCATCCTTTCTTGAGAGTGCATCTGCCAATTGCTTCCCTTTTTTGTAGATGATTTCAAATTCATAACCCAACATCTTTGTGATCCATTTTTGCTACTCTTCTAAAGATAATCTTTGTTCTAAAAATTATTTAAGACTATCATGATTCATTTTTACCTTTAAGTGTCTTCCCATTATGTAGGGTCGTCATTTCTTAAGTGCATGTAGTATTGCCAATATTTGCTTCTCATAAATAGATTTGTGTAAATACTTTCCTTTGATTAGATGACTTTCAAAAGAAATGGGTCTTCTTTCTTGCATTAAAACAACACCAATTCCATTTCCTGAGGCATCACATTCCATAATAAAGGTTTTTGTGAATTCTGGCGTAGCTAAGACTGGTGCTTGGCACATTGCCTCTTTAAGATGTTCAAAGGCCTTTGTTACTTCTGGAGTCCATAAAAATGCATCTTTCTTCAATAATGTTGTGAGAGGTGTTGCTATTCTCCCATAATTCTTAACAAACTTGCAATAATACCCTATCAACCTGAGAAATCCTTGTAGATGCTTTATGGATGTGGGGATTTTTCATTCGATTTAATTTTTTTAGGGTCTACTTTAACACCTTCATGAGATACAATATGACCTAGATATTCCACCTATTGTACTCCAAAGAAACATTTGGAGCTTTTTTCATATAATTGTTTCTCCTCCAATAGTTTGAGCACCCTGTCAACATGTTGACCATGATCCTTCCAAGACTTGTTATAGATTAGTATATCATCAAAAAATACTAACACAAATTTCCTTAGGAAGGTTTTGAAAATGGAATTCATCAAACCTTGAAATGTAGAAGGTGCATTGGTAAGGCCGAAAGGCATGACCAAAAATTCATAATGACCCTCATGAGTTCTAAATGTTGTTTTCGGAATGTCTTCAGACTTCATTCTAATTTGATGATATCCTTAACGAAGATCCAACTTGGTGAAGTAAATTGATCCATGCAATTCATCCAATAGTTCATCAATGACAGGAATGGGAAATTTATCTTTAATAGTGAGCTTGTTGAGCTCCCTATAATTCGAACACATGCACTATGATCCATCTTTCTTGTGCATCAATACTATTTGAGCAGAGAAAGAACTTTGACTAGGTTGAGTTATACCAACCTCTAGCATTTCTGCAACCAAACGTTCAATTTCACTCTTTTGGGCATAAGGATATCTGTAAGGTCTTATGTTTGGAGGAACACTTCCTGGAATCAAATGAATAGTATGATCATGATCACAAATAGGTGGGATACATTTGGGAGTCTCAAATACCTTGGAATGATTGTCCAAGACTTTTTGGAGATTTGGAGAAATAGATGATTTTGATGTGGGAACCTCTAGCGAACATAATTGTGTAATTACGCCTTGTTTTTCTTTCTTTAGAAGCTTTGTCATTCCATTAGAGTTGATTATCTTTCTTGGTTTCCTTGCGATACCTCTTAATTCAACTTCATTTCCTTCCTAAGAAAATTTCATTTAAAGTTCTTGAAAATTAAAAGCTATTGTACACAAGGCTTGTAGCCATTGGACTCCTAGTACAACATCAGCACCACCCATTGGAATGGAAAGCATTGGGCTATTCAATACATATTCTCCCATGTATATCTTGATATTATGGCACTTTCCAGAACAATTTATGGTTTCTCCACTTGCAACCATCACTTGAAACTCTGGTGCTGGATATAGGAAGCAGTTCAATATCTTGGCTATCTTACAATGAATAAAATTATTGGTATTGCCCGAATCAATCAACACCATTACCTTTTTCTTCTTGATATGTCCTTCTATCTTGATCGTTTGAGGAGTGGTAATTCTGGCCAATGCATTACAAGATATGGTTGGATTCATTTTTTTTCTCTGAGGTTTGTTTCTGGTGTATATCCTCTTCTTTTGATGTTTCTTGTTCTTTTCTTCCTCCTCTTCATAATCTATTTAAAATAATTTCTTCTCAGCACACTTATAACCTTTCTTGTGTTTGCTATCACAACTGTAAAAAAGCCCTTTTTCTCTTTTTTCTTCCAATTGTTGGGGTGTCGACCTTGTAGGTTGTGGAAGGCTAGAGGAAACAACGCTTCCATCCTTATAGTTGTGAGTGTTAGGCTTCCTTGTTGCCATAACTTTTCTTTCCATTTTTCTTGCCAACCTAAATGCCTTCTCCAATGAGTCAGGTTCCCAAGGGTGAATCTCATGTTGGATGTTATCCTTTAAATTCCCTATGAACACATCAATCCTATGCTCCTATGGAATATATTTTACCCTTATATTCAATTTTTGGAAGTCCTCAATGTGCTCCATCATTGAACGCTTTTGTTTGAGGTTTATCAATTGGCTAAAAAAAGTGTTGCTTTTTGTTTCCTGATAATGTACTATCATTTCTTCCGTAAAAATTTCCCAAGTGACAATTTATTTATGAGAACAAAGCCATCAATACCATACAAAAGAATTTGGTTCCAAATATAAAGTTGCAATGCATACCTTTTGTGTGTTTTGCACATTATGGAGATCGAAATATTGCTCCATTTGTAGTATCCATGTTATGGGATCCTTGCCATCAAACTTCCTCATATCGATCTTTGGAACATGGTAGCTCTTCAATCCAATGTTAGAGTCTATGAAATCATGATTAACATTTATTTTGTTCTCATCATGAGTTTCCATTACTACCCTTTCACCATTAGTAAGCATTTCTTGTAGCAACTTAGTCAAATCTATCTTCAAATCTTCCTTCTTAGCATCCATGCCATTCATCTTAGCTTCCATGCCATCAATCTTAGCTTCCACGCCATCCATCTTAGCTTCCACGCTATTTATCTTAGCTTCCACTCCTTTCTTTAAACCATCAATCTGAGCTTCTATTACCTTTTCTGAGAGTGAAATTTGTTTCACTTGGTCTCGTAATTTTGGTATATCATGTTGCATTTCTTCCTCTTCTTCATGAGTCATGCTAGAGATTTCAGGTTGCTTACTAGGTGTTTCCATTTTCTTTATTTGGGGCATCAATTAATGATAATTATGTTTCACTATGCCCTTTGAAATTCAAACTAATTTTTCACCCAAACTTATGCAAAATTTTAAAGAGACTACACACTTTTTTTTCCTTATAGAAGCTCGATATTGAATCCATTGTAGCCCTATAATTGCAGATCTCCAAGGTTTGAAATTTCTTCCTGTGGTAGCCCTTTGAGTCCTCTTTCCAATGCCACCAGTATGATCAAAATTGGATTCTTCAAGAAAGAGTTATGCCCAATCTCCCTAGATGACTTGATTATATAATTTTTTAGTAGAGCGAACTTGTACGACGTGCCACGTGTCACTATTTAGACCTTCAGATCTGAAAGAGATACAAAGAAAACTACAGTTCGTCCTCTTTCTATAACTGCTTACGAAATTTCAATCTGATGTTCATAGAGAAAGTTATGATGATTTTTCCAAGGTCACCTGTTTGGAATGTAATTCGGGAATCTGCAAAAATCCTAACTTCCTCAGATCATATCTCCAAAAATATAGTGGGACATGATCTGAAATTTGGACCCGAGGTTCAGAACGATTTTGGCTCAAATGGGTTTTGTTTTAGTTTATGAAACGTCGTAGAGAAAAAGTGATAGCGAAAATTCCACGATGACCTGTTTGGAGCAGTGAAACCCTATAATCCAAAGCTCTGATAGCAAATGTTATGAAACTAGCTCACAAAAATATAGAAAATAGAGATCAACACCTTCAAAATAAGCCTCTTTGAGGGGGCAACCTCATACATTACACAAATGAATAATTCTTGGATGATATAAATTACAAAACCTCCTTTCTATATATAGGAGTCTAAGGGGTCACAATATAATCAAGTCCAACATAGCAATAATAATAAAATGGCACAACAATAACAATTGTGGCCTTCTATAGGGCCAATATTAATAATATGGGGACAATAGGGGCACAACAATAACAATAAGGGATACAATTACAATAGTAGAATCACTAGTATTAATTGGACCTAATAGAAAATGTACTAAGAGGTAAAGGATTGTACCAAATTATCATGGGAAAATAAAAAGACCCCTATAATGTTGATAAGAAAGCCAAATGGGATAATAAGAATGATGACACACATAGACTAATCAAAATGTCCATTTCTCAGTATTTACTATTTCATATTCAAGGAATCAATGACATGAATGAAGCATCAAAACGATTGAAAAAAATATTTGGTGAACCTAGTGTGATTAGATCTCATCAAATTGAAATTAAACCATGACTTAAGTCCTAATGATTTGCATTACATTGAATATTATTTATTTAAGGTCAAATAACTTAGGCATTTACTTAAAGATTGTAAAGTTTATCTAAAGAATGACTAATTTATATATGTTACTGCTTCCAAGCTTGTTTCTGCATATTCTATTTTTGTATCCACATCTTATGCCACTAAAAAAGATATAGGGGCTACATATCAAGATCCTACTCTTGAATATTTTATGAATTTCTAATCAGAGAGCAAGACAAGCTCTTGCATATTGGAGTGAAGAAAACTACAGGTACATCTAATAAGGTCTTAGTGGCTCAATAGAAAGATAAAACAAAGCATCCAGAGAAGGAAAATCCTTACAAAACTAAGAAAAATAAGGGTACCAAACCCTCTTAGCCATCTTCTACTCCCAATGATGACAAAGGACTAAAATAAAAAAGTAAGAAGACTAACAGATATTGCAATTGTTGTGGAAAAGACAATCATTTGGAGTCTAAATGTTTTAAAATATGGAGACCGTAGAAGTGGTAATGAAGAAGCCCAACATCAATCTTGATTCTTATGCTTCTAACACTTATTCTCATGGGTATGCACTTTCGTATTTTGGTTTCACTTTCAATGCAACCTCTACTTCTTATGAACGGATATTGATTCTATAGAATCTTATCATATGGCTAACGATAAATCCATTTTTTCTGCTTTGAATGATTGTAACACAAAAAAATTATTTATTGATTATGATATATTTTTTAGTGTCATGGGGTTTGGACTATTTCAAGTAAATAATGGTCATTTTAATGATGTATTATGTGTTCCAATTCTTTCTTGCAACCTTATATCAATTTATTAGACCATTCATTCGGGTGAAGGTAAAACAATACAATTTTCACCTCCTCAAGATGTAATTAAGGATTTAAAAGATCCTAAGAATGTACTTGCCATTAGAATTTGATAATATTACTAGTTTGTACAAGTTTGACAACATTGGGCCATCATTCCCTCAATATTTATTGATCACAGTGATGACTTGAGCACATTTTAGAATCAGGCTATTTGATCATCTAAATTATCGCTCATTGCATAAACTATCATGTAATCAAAATATGGTGACTAGTATTCTCTTTTTCTTCCAGAGATAGTGTTTGTGCTAGTTGTTTTCTTGACAAACATCATGGGGAAATTTTGAAAATAACACTACCTCTTAATATGCCTCAACCCCTTTGCATCTTTTTCACATTGATTTGTGTGGTCCACTTTCTTCTCCTTATTTCTCTAGGTACACATACTTATTAACTTCAATTGATGACTTCTCCATATGCATTTCAGTTTATTCTTAAAACTTAAGTTTGCATTTTTTGAATTATTCTTGGCCTATAATACCCTTGTAGAAGAAAAATATGGACATCAACTGCAAAGGTAAAGAGTAGATGATGGAGGTGAATGTCAATAGAAAATTCACAATGTATTGCACTACATAGGGCATTCAAATGAAACATACTATTTCATACGCTCCATTGGAAAATGTTGTTGTTGAAAGAAATAATAATACATTAAAGGAAATGGATACTTTTATGATTCAATCCACGGGATTAAGTCTTCAGTATTGGGTGGAAACAATCAGCTGTGAAAATTACATAGTAAATGACACTCCCATAAAGGATCTCGCATTCTTGATGATAAAAGGAAATCATTATAGCATAAAAGTGAGAAGTGTATTTGTGTTGGATATTATGAAGAGGTAAAAAGTTATATACTTCTTCAACCTTATTCCAATGAAATATTAATTAGAAGGGATGTTAAATTTAATGAAATTCTCTTGGCTTGCTAGCTTGATTTAATGTTTTTGCCATGTTTGAACTACAATTTATCTTTGGCATTTGTTCCACCTTCTATTCCTATTCTATTTTCTTCTTCATATGATGACAATGAGGATGAAAAGCCACCTCTTCTTGCTCACCTTCCACCGATGAGTCCATTGAACATGAACTGGCACCAACACCACAATGTCACAAATGGGTCAATTCAACACAAGAAGAAACTAGTGATATTGTTGGTGATCCTACCAATCAACATCATACTCATCCATAGTTATAGCAAAATTCCTCACTTTTGGCTCAAGTTTTAAAGATTCGTGATCTATACATAATTTTATAAGCTTCAAACCATTTTGATTGTGAAACAATGATGAATGAAGAATATTGTTCCCTAATGGTGAATGATATTGTTCACTTTCCCAAACAGACAATTAAAAAAAAAGGACAACCCAGTCAGCGATCTGTACTACTGACTGGGCAAGTGATGTGGATGTTGACTTGGTCAAAGGGCTCCTTGCCTAATGAAATTGTGTCAAGTGGCACATTCTGACTGGTCGGATTTTAGTGGTTGTTATTGGTTGGAATGATGGCTAACCACAGGATTACACATGGCCCAGCCGGAGGCCACCATGTGGCAGCTCGGGGGCCACCAAAAGTGTTGCTATAGTCTAGGTGGAGGCAGCAAGGGGTTGAACCCGTGACCTCCCAACTCAAATCCAAAGTCATTACCATTGCACCACACACATGTCGCTTAACCATATTATTCGCGCCAAATATTTAAAGTTGAATATCGCAAAGTTCAACAGTTGGGCGAGACGCGTGGGACCAGTCCGCAGACTAACCGCCCCATGTGAACACCTTACCATTAACTAGAAAGGGTTATGCAACTGTTGGAGGAAAAGGGGCTAGCCCGTTTGTGCATGGCCCCCATATGACCTTTCTCCTTATTTTTAGGCCTCATTAGTGAAATTAACCGTCCGACAAATCCACTCAGAGTTTAGTGGATTTGGTGGCCCGTTAGCAGAAATCTAGGCAAAAATGACGGTTCGGTGCCAGATTTTGGTCAATTTGTGGAGCGAATAGTGGAGAAACTAGGAGAGGTCATAACTTCTCCAGTTTTCGATCGACTTGGATGCAAAAAGAGGCTAGGTAGCCATTTTTGGACATTTTGGACTCATTAGAGTAGGTTGCAGAAGTATTTGGGCATTGTAAACACATATTTTTACACATTTGAGCATAATAGATAGGCCCAAGCCATTGGAAGCCGGACCAACGAGACATAGCCCAAGAGGGGTGAAATCCTTCATCATGTTTTTGTTGTGATCTGTTTTTGGTGATGTTCTGTACATTTATATGTTGTTGTTCAGTCTCTTATTTATGTTAAAATTTCTCATAAAATTAACATAAAAACTCATTTTCACTTGCAATAAACTCATGAATCCTTAAGCACATTAATATCATTTTGTTTATTTTCTGAGGATCTTAGAACAACAAAACTAATATTCCTAATCAGATCACATATGGATGCGTTGAAATACATAAGGCTCAATTGGTTGCTAAAGGATTCTCTGAAGTTGAAGGAATTGTGCATAATGAAATTTTACCCTTATCACCAAAATTATTTTCATCCACCTTGTTATAGCGCTTACTACCTCACATAGATGCAAGGTTCATTATATTTTTGTTAAATATGTATTCTTACATGGGGGTCTACAATAAGAATCTAAATGGAATAATTTGTTGACTGCAATCAAAGTGACTCCAGTATTGTTTATCACCTTAAGAAATATCTCTATGGTATTAAACAAATCCCTTGAGTTTGGTATGAAAAAATGGATAGCTTTCTTCTTGAAATTGGATTCTCTAGATGTCATTCTAACCCCGTTATCTATACCAAGAAATTAGGAAGTCATCTCATAATCCTTGTTATTTTTGTTGATAACCTTATCCTCACTGGTAATGACCTTAAATTTTATCTCAGGTGAAAGCAAGCCTTACGAATAAGTTTGAAATGATATACTTAGTATATTTGTTTTATTTTATTAGCCTCCAATTATTGAAAATCAAGGAAGGAATTTCTCTTTTTCAATCTATGTATGCATGTAACCTTATTCACTGCTTTCACATGGAAGATTGTAAGTCATCCCCTTCTCCCTTTTATTCTAGATTCAAACTTTTTTCCTGTTGCAATACACTTAGATTTGATGCCACTTTTTACCATTAGTCAATTGGTGGCCTCTTATATTTGAATCATGTACCCCTCTTATATTTTCTTTGTTGCTAGTCTTGTTGCCCAATATACAAAAACATCCCATGAAAGTCATTGAAAATTAACAAAAAGGGCACTTGAATATATTTAAGGTACAATTCACTTTAGGATACATTAGGTTCAAGGGGGAATCCTTTATTGTTTGGTTTCATTAATTCATATTGGGATGGTGACCCTAATGATCATAAGTCTATTACAGGTTATGTGTTCATTCTTGGTTTAGGACTTGTCACTTGGGCTTGTAAGATGCAATAGACCACTTCTCTTTCTTTAGTAAAAGTAGAATATTGGGCAAGTTAATGCAAGTCAAGAAGTATTTTGGCTTCTACATATCCTTTTATATTTTGGATTCTAGCAACAATATCTGACCACCCTTTGGTGCAACAATGAAGAGTTCCATCAATCTCACTAAAGATCTAGTTCAACATTAGCATAAAAAACACATTAAGCTAGAAATGTACTTCATCAAAAACATCATTCAAAATGAAGTTATTGAAGTTCTCTTTTACCCAATAGATGATCAAGTGCATAATTTTTCACAAAATCTATTACAAAAGAAAAGATTTGTAAACTTTAATCTATGTTATGAATTTAGGAAGTTGTTATTAAGGGGGAATAGGCTCTAATTCTTCTTTGCTTCTCATATTATGTCACCTTTGTAAATTATTTAATCCTATCCCAAGTTTTTCTTAAGGAGGGATGTTAGGATATTTAGACACTTAGGAGTTAGTTAAGTTCAACTTGGTATAAAATGTCTATTAGGTAAAATTTGTTTCTTTAGTATTCATTAGTTGCATTGGAATTTGATGTTTATGATATATTTTAGATATATGATGGCTTATATTCTCCTCGATACTAATTGTTATTGATGTTTGGTTGACCATTTGATTGCTCCATGATCTATATTTAAAGAGCATGAAGGATCATCATTGATGAGAAATTGTGAGAAAATCTGTTATTTGAAATTTTTCTTTTACATTAATAAAATATCCTCAAGTGGCCATGTTGGCTAGGACCATGGGTTGTTTCCCTCTTAGAAGAGTTTAACAACATAAAAATACTAGTGTTATGATATTTGATGTGGTTGTTGTTGGGTATGTGTTATATTCTCTACATGAATAGCTCTACATGCTTTGCACATGGTTTTATGCATGATGGTATTTCCCATAGTTTTGTAGATCCGGTCAAAGGAGCTATGATTATGCTCTAAGCCAAGCTTAATGGATTGGAGTTTTGTGAATACTTCAACATGTATATAATTTATTGTAACATTGAAAGGAATATAATGAAAACTCAATCTAGTTTTTCCGGTTTTGGGTTCTAGGAGAAAATCTCTATGTATATTTTATGTTCTTACCATTATATATTTTTTATTTTTTATTAAGAACTCATTTGTAGGTATTATTTGTATAGGGTTAAAACCTGTGGTTGTGTGAGTGATTATTGAATATGTTTATCGTATATGAAATACCATGTTTTCTTTAACAATGCCCACCCTTCCAACCAAGCCATAAAATGTCAACTTCTCCCAAACAGAAATTAAATCTTAGTGAGAAGGGACTTAATTCCATCCTTCTACCACTTAGACTATTACCCTTGAATATTTTAACTTTACAATGCTATAACTTAAATGATTGAACATTAAAAGAGTTTCTTACACATTCTCATTAACATATATTGGGCTCAAATTTAATAGTTGATTTTACAACCCTAATCCTATTCTCTTTAGATTAGTTAACTAATCCATTTCTTTTAGTTTCTATTTTATTTATTCTTAATTTATTTATTAATGCATCTTTTTCACTTTCCAAGAGAAGATTTTTGGTCAAGTGTACCAAAAATCCTATTCTTATCAAATCATGACAATCCGCCTAACAAAAATGAGAATAAATAGAAAACTGCTAATATGCTTCCAATCTATTGGAGAATAATGTAGACTTGGGTCTGAAGCATCCTCTTCCATGGGATGGGTTCTTTGTATTCCCTTCGCTCCAGTAGTTGGTCACTCTCTCGTTGGTTGCAATGGGAAAAATGGAGAATATATTAATGAACTCAATGTGGGAGCTCAAATGATGTAGAACAATAGTGATGCTGATGAAATGGTCCTATGTAGAGAGTGAGAAGAAACCTATTTTTATAATAAAATGCTAGGATAAATCTAGATCTAAAGAAATAATAATAAATTATTAGACTAAATCAAGATCTAGTTGTTAGGAGTATTTTATTATATTTAAGAGAAGAAAATATTCTTGAAATGACCAAAAATCTTTATTTGGTGGACTAACTCATAAAATAATGATTTATTGAGTTAACCAAAAAAATGGTTAAAGCAATTAACAAACAAAAAATGATTTATTAATTACTTTTGGGATATATAGTCAAAGTGATTTAGAGATATTATTAAATAATGATTTAATAATTCTCTCATAGGAGATAATTTAAATAATTAAATAATAATAAATAAATATTGATTTATTTAATTATTCTTGGGTGATAGAGTCAAAAGGGGTTATAAATAATTAGTAAATAATGATAATAATTATTTCAAGGGAGAGAATTTAAATGATTAAGGGATAATAAATAAATTATTAATTTATTTAATTATTCCTATGGATGAGTGAAAATATTTTTAATTATTTTCACTAAATGGTTAAATGTGAAAATTATATGAAATTAATTAAATGAATTTATGGTTATTCTAAGGTGGATAAACAGAAATAATTTAGAAAAAGTGGCTCTATAAATTATTTCCTGAAGTGAAAGTGGATTTTTAGGTGTAAAACCCATGCTACATGGTGTATTTCAACATCCTAGTGGAAAATGGCTAGGTGATCACTTTTTAAGTGATAACATCACTTATTTAATATTCCTTTACAATATTAATTATTTTCACAATCTTCCCATTCTTCTTTCTTTATCAATTTTATAACTACCATCCACAACTCTTATATAACCTTTCAAAATTTTCACGCATCTCTATATCATCACTCTATCATGTACTTGTCTTCCATAGACATAAAGCACATATGTTCAACTTATTATATGCTAAACTTTCATGCGCTAAATATTTTACATATAAAGTTCTTTCCTTTTCTTTTCTTTTTTAAATACAAATACTTTATATACCATTTCAAAAAACTAAAGATTATATGAACAACAGTGGCCTAGAGATAGGTAGATAAACTCTAATCACCCAAACCTAAATTTTTCTCCTCCTTTTCACTTTCTTAATGTTTAACTAATAAATAGGAATCTCCTATGCATAAGGATTTATGAACAAATTAATATAATTCCATTTACCTATAATGAGAGTTTCATATTAGAAAAGGCATATTTACAACCATTTTGCATGGTCTTTAGACATTTTCATGGTTTGTTTAAGTATTATTCACTATCATTCAATGGAATATAATAGTTTCATAGTTTCATTTGATCTCCCTTTCTTATCATCTACACTTTGCACCTTGTATCCCATCTACTTGTCTCTTCACCTTTTTTGGCGGGATTTTTTTGGGCCAAAATCAAATTAATGCTCTCTATTTTTTTATCCCATATACTTATCTTCTCACCTTTGTTTCGGAATCCTTTTGTACCAAAACCAAATTCACATGATAGTTAGGGTTTGGTTCCTTTTGTTCCAAAACCAAAGTCACATGTTAGTTGGGTTTTTGTTAATGATGGGAATTTATTTCTATTATCTTAGGTTTGCTTCCTTAGATTAAATTATGTTGACATTATTTAAGAACATATTTAAATTGAGTTTTGGTTTTCTTATTATAAAGTAAATAATTAATTATTATTTTGTGTTAACAAGAAAGAGAATTTATGGAGAATTGTTTAGTCACTATTATACTAAGTATAAGTATTTTATAAATGCAACAGATTGTTTACCAAACCACTCTAACTGAAATCCTTTAATATATATGTTGGCCATGCTTTGGCTAGGAGCACCAACAAAATAAAAAACAAGTGAAAAGAACAATAAAATTTGACACATTGAAACTGACAAAACTGCAAAACTACAGATAGTGTTACCCTGACAATGATGAAAACATAGATAATGTTGTCACGGACAATGTTTTCATCATTAGTGTTATCATCGCCAATGTTGTCACTATCAGTGATGTCATTGCCAGTGTTTTCACTACACATCGACAATATTGTGCATCGACAATGTCGCGAGCCGTCATTGCCGCGCACCGACATTATTGTGCACTGATAATGTCGGACACTGATAGTGGCGGAAACACAGATTATGCCACTGCCTTAAATAGAACATGACATTGCAAAAATGTAGATGCTACAAAAAAAATGCGAATGACCAAGCTTTGCTACTGCTAATTAAACCCACCAAATTGGAAATATTCACATATAACTGTTGTACTTCAGAACCGTCTGCAGCCACAAAAACTAGTTGTAGAAATGCACAGACAACAAAATAATACTAGTATCACAATTTACAGATAGCTACATAAAACCAGCAAGCTAGATCTCACAAGTTGTTGCACATAACACATAGGAAATCAATGTAGATCATAATCATAAACACCTCCACATATAATAACCAAGACCAACAATTTACATACAATATTTTTGCAAATAACTCATAAGTACTGAAAATAAATGTTGTTTAACAAACTAGAAATTGTTGCAAGTACATGGAACAAGCTAGAAATAAACACATAATACTACAAATAAATGATAGCAAAATAAACTAGTAAACAACATCACATGGTTGTTGTAAATAACTTGTTGCAAATGAAACAAAAAAACCTTGAATTTGGATTCTTCTATTAAATTGAACAATAATTTACATCATATGCAGCCCTCCCTTCCATGGTAGTAGGGAGGCTGCGGTGCCTCCAAGCCTCTTACACACTCCCAAAAAAACCACCTATGCATCCTTTCCATAACACTGAAGACATCCCCCGAAGTCCTTATGTATAACCCATTACATGATTCCTAACCCTAACATCATGAGGGATTATTTTAATATTTTTCTAAAAATATCTTCTAACACCTTTTCCCTCCATTAAAAATTCAAATTTATTTCAGTTACATCACATGTCATTTGAATTTTCATTTTTCATTTACATTTCATTTACATTTCATTTACATTTTCTTTCCATTTCACTTTTACAATTGGATCTTACAATTACATTTACATTAAATTTCCAAAATTAACCCAAAGTTGCATTTGGGCTCTAACAAGCCCCTGACACAAAATCTTGGCCTGTCCTGAGCCAGCTACAAGCATACATCCACACTTATTTACGTTGTTACTGCGCTATCCAAATCCTCCTCTAAAGGATAAACTACATGTTTATCCTCTATTCTACTATGCTTTGTGCATCCCATTATGCACTTCTTCCTTTTTGAGAGTCCCAACCTCTTGTTTATAAGACCACATGTCCTCTCTTCTTCTATGGGCATCCCAACCTCCTCTTCTCACAATACCCCACTCTTTGTTTCTCTACTCTATCTAATGTAGTTCTCAAATAGCTCTTTGTTGCTCTCCCTTCTTCCATTTCCCATGTTCGCTGCATCTGCTTAGATTCTCTACATTTTGTCACTTATTGGTGTTGTTGGATTTCTTTACTTCTACTAGGCTAGGGTCTTCAACTACAAAAGTCTACCTTTTTCTACCCTATGTACCTTCTACTGTTTTGGGGCATCTAAAAAATGCAATGTGCCCGTTGGTTTGAACAATACCAGCTAGTTACACTTAGTGGTGTATTAAAAAAGACTACCCATATATAGGTCCTAGATATCATTTCTATGTGGCATACTTTGGATTGGGACATAGCTCCCCCAACACAATTTGTTGCATAATATGCAGCCAAGAAACCAACATATTCTTGAAATCACAAGATGGCCAAGACCACAACCTCCCTCAGACCACAAGTTCATCCACCTGGGCTTCTCTCCATCATTGCTACCACTCGTATGGAGATGCGTACCAAACTTTTCCAGATTGGTTCATTTGTTGTCTATACTGTAGCTAGGAGCACCAACAATAGAAAAACCAAGTGAAAAGAATAATAAATTCAACACATGGAAACCAACACAACTGCAAAACTATAGACAATGCTACCCTGACAATGGTTACAACACAAATAGTGTTGTCACCGACAGTGCTATCACCACCAGTGTGATCATTGTGCACCGAAAATGCCGCACATCTACAGTGTCGTTCACTAACAGTTTCGTGCACTGACAGTACCACACATTGTTCCTGTCGTGCACCAAAAATACCATGCACTGATATTGTCATGCACCAATAGTGGAAAAAACGTAGACTACTCCACTGTCGTAAATAGAAACCGACACTGTAAAAACACAACTGCTATAGAAAACAACCCAAACAACTGAAAATTACCAAGGTTTTCTACTACTATTTGAACCCACTAAACTAAAAATATTCACATAAAACTATTGTACTTTAGAACTTACTGCAACCACAAAAACTAGTTGTATAAACACACAGACAACAAAATTATATTAGCAACATAATATACAGACAAATACACAAAACCAACAAGCTAGATTTCACCGGTTATTGAACAAAACACATAGGAAATTGTTGCATATCATAAGAATAAACACCTTTGTGAACAACAAACTTGACCAACAATTTACACACACAAGATTGTTGCAAATAACTCATAACTACTGAAAATAAATGTTTCTAAACTCACACATACATCTACTGCAAAGAAAACCACTGTTGCACATAACCATAAATTGCTACAAGTGCCAAGAACAAGCTAGAAATAAACACATAATACTACAAATAATTGACAGTAAAATAAACCAGTAAACAACATCACATGGTTGTTGTAAATAACTTGTTTCAAATGAAACACAAAACCCTGAATCTCGATTCGTTTATTAACTCGAACAAGAATTTACATCATATACAACCCTCCCTGTCATGGCGAGAAGGAGGTTGCAATGCATCCAAGCCATTTAGACACTCCAAAAAGAACACCTATATAGCCTTTCAACAACATAAAATATAGCCCTGGCAGTCCCTCTTACATATCCCTCAAAAACCCATTACATGATCCATAACACTAACATTATGAGGGATTATTTTAATATTTTCCTAAAAATATCTTCCAACACCTTTTCCCTCCATGACAAATTCGAATTTATTTTATTTACATCGCATGTCGTTTTCATTTGCATTTTCATTAACATTTGCTTTCCATTTCACATTTCCATTTGGATCTTACAATTACATTCACATTCAATTTCCAAAATTAACCCAAAGTTGCATTTGGGCTCCAACTATATATATATATATATATATATATATATATATATATATATATATATATATAGATATATATATATATATTAAATTCTATTACTTTAGAAAAAACATATTACAACATTTATCATCACCACCAATCCTTGTATACCCAACTACATTCCTTATATTCCTAGCATCAAATCACAAGATAGGTCATGGGTTCTTATTTTTTCCCTTTTCTCTTACGTACATTAATACAACACACTTAGTTACCAAGAACGACTAAATATGAAACAGTGTCATCATTTATTTCAGAAATATCTAGTGCTAGGGGTTCAATCCTATTTGTCATTTCTTTGTCACTATCTGAATGATATGATTGTTAGCTCACTAATTTGCTCTCTTTTGGCCATTTTTCCTTTGCTAAATTATAACCATTTACCACTATTTTACCTCCTTATACACCCTCATCTTGCACTAGTCCAAGAACGATGACATATTTCATATGAACTTTATGTTTCATAT
Source organism: Pinus tabuliformis (assembly GCA_031772625.1). Lineage (NCBI taxonomy): Eukaryota > Viridiplantae > Streptophyta > Pinopsida > Pinales > Pinaceae > Pinus > Pinus tabuliformis. The sequence continues at coordinate 361,353,116 of CM062808.1, forward strand.
TTTTAACTTAACTTAGCGTTAATTAATTATTTATTACATGATTTCTTGCTTATAATCACTCTTGTAACTTATCGATATCTCTAATGTTTGTTTGGTAGTCAAGTGCTTACCGTGACCACTGATTCTAGTGCTGGATCGGATCTTGCACAGGTGCCAGCATAGCGAATCTTTGTAGCAGATCTGGACCTCCTTGATCACCACCTTGTTTTGCGCCGCTTCAGCCATGATAGCAGGATAGATCTAAAGGCAGCCAAGCTCCAGCCATGATAGCAAGGCAATCCAAAGGCAGTCAAGATCGAACTTATGAGGAACGAACAGATGGAGATTGGTTATGGCCAGTTTTGTTGAACTGCCTAATTTTGAAGGCCGAGAAGCTAAATTATGCATATCGGTTATGTAATCGGTTAAACGATCTTTTTGGCTTGCGACCAAAGATCTAGATAATGAAGAATGTAAATATGACAAGATAGCTTTTGGATAGAAGTTTGTATAGAACAGAGATATAACCAAGGAGGGGGTAACAGGTTGTATTTTGTTATCGCCCAAATCTAGGCTGGACTATGTAATCACGCATGTATTTGCCTCTATGAATTAATAAGAAGGGAGCTCCGCCTCATGTTTCATAAATCGTGTTTCTATGTTTGAAAGCTGATGAATTGATAAAGTATTGAGCAGCATTTCTATTTTAAAGGGAAATGCACTGGTTGGCTAGGGCACAGCCAACCCAACACGTTTACCCTATTTTCTATTCTTGTAATTTATGCTTATATTTTCAAGTGTGATTTATTTTCTAACATATGTATTCCTATTTGAGTGAAAGCAGATCCGTTGTGTGAAGTAGTTAAATTTCATTTTCCTGTATCTGATTTTGGATTGGTTTTATCGCCTGGTCCAAGCAGGAGAAATAAACTTGCACTAGTGCATGTTGGTGTGCTATTCATTTTCTGAAGTTTTGATTGATTTGGTTTTCCTCGCCTGGTCCAAGTAGGAGAAATAAACCTGCACTAGTGCATGTTGGTGTGCTATTCATTTTTTACAGTTTTGTTTGATTGGTTTTCCCCACCTGGTCCAAGCAGGAGAAATAAACCTGCACCAGTGCATGTTGGTGTGCTATTCATTCTCTGTAGTTTGTTTGATTGGTTTCCCCTGCCTGGTCCAAGCAAGAGAAATGAACCTGCACTAGTGCACGTTGGTGTGATGTAGCAAGCCCTTTTAGTTTACTTCTAGTAGTTTTCTTGCTTTCATCAAATACTTCATGACAGGATAAATTATATGGATTGTTTCTTTATCTCTGCACTCAGTTAAATCAGAAACATTCATTTTTATGTGTGCAATTTGATTTCACAGCATAACAACACTTGCAGTAACTAAGCACTTATTTCAAGAATTAAATGCCAAGTGCAAGAAGCTCTGATATGGTGCAAGAACTAGTTTACTACCACAGGGTCTCAGTGCTTGGAACCTGAAAAAGTTCAAACCCTTGCAAGAAGCAAAACTTTTTTAGTACAGACACCATTTATACCCTCAGCATAAATCTTCGTTCCTGCACTAGTGCAAGCAGACTGCGATAGTGCAGGACAGATTAGTGCAAGAAGGAAATCATTACATAAGCATGTTTGAAGGGTTCATCTGATGAGACTACTAAAGTGTCTCTTCTAAGGGAAAAACACACACTCAGTAGTTAATCAATAGTTAGCTAGAGTGATTGCTCCTTTATTTCTAAATCTCTTTTGCAAATGCATTCTTCCTTGTTCCAGTCTTAGATTATTTTGATGGTTCAAGTTGCCTGTTTTTCTCTTTAATTTGATTCTGCAATCTTTCCTTTAAAGAAAGTAGGAATTGACATTAGAAATATTCATACCATCTCTGGCATTTCCTGTGCTTCGTCTCTAAGTTTACGAATCCCCCGGGTTTACAATTTAAGTGTTGAGGAGTTTACTTAAGTGTAATTCCTACACCCAACATTTTGGCGTCGTTGCCGGGGAGGCGATTTGATTTGGTAAGAATTTTCTGATTATACAATAGAGGTAATTTTTCCTTTATTTTTTTGTAGGAAAAACTTCTTTGAAGGAATTTTACTGGTGTTGATTGATTTCTGACAACATGTTTTATTAGAAGTTTTCTGTTATTTTTCTTTCTTTCTTGAAATGAATGCCTAGAAAAGGTAGGGGTTCAAAGTCCACTAAGGGCCGGAAGAATTCTGAAAACAATTCTCATATTGGGTCTCCTTCTGTGAGCAGGAAGCCCAATCCAATTCAAACCCATCATGCAGGAACAGTCCACCTGGATTCTGGTGACAACAGCTCAGGTGTGGTTCAGTCTGTTGGGAGCAAAAGGGAAACAATGGCAGACCATGAAGATCATGTGGAAGGGACTGGTGAAAACTAGGTAGGTGGGGAACAATCCACTTTTGTGTTTCCAATTGTGGACCCCGATACTGTGACACAAATGAAGAATATTCCACCATCATCTTTCCTTCATTTCCATGATATAGTTCATGAAGATCTTGACTCTTTTTTATTCGAGTTTGATATTCTGTGTAGAAGTTATGATTATTCAACTGATGCTCAGAAGCTAAGGTTATTTCCTGTTACTCTCAAGGACTCAGCTTTATGCTGGTTTATGGGGTTAGGAGGAAACACTATAGCCTCTTGGGAATAGATGAAGAGAGTGTTTTTATCTAGCCTCTTGGGAATAGATGAAGAGAGTGTTTTTATCTAAGTATCAAGAATATTGCGAAACTTGGGACATGCAGGATGAGATTTTTACAATCATACAGGATGATGATGAAACTCTTGAAGATTACCTAGATAGATTTCTGTATATTTTACAAAGGTCGAAACTTAAGCTTGATTCCAGTACTATTAGAACCTTGTTCTTAAGAGGACTTACTAATAATGCTAGAAATAATTTAAATATGTTAGGACAAGGTGATATTTCTCAGCAAACTTTCGAACAAATTTGTGAATTATGCAGGAAATTTTCAATAAATCAGTATAGATCCGGTAGAGGAACTCGAAATAGAAATAGAAAAACGAGATCTACTAATGCTATGATTATTGGACTAGAAAATAAAATGGAAAACATGAAAATTGATATAATGAATACTGTTACCAAATAGTTGGATTCTTTAAAATTTCAGCAAAAACTCATGAAGGAACAAGAGTCATTAAGTATTTTCTGTCCTAAATGTAGAGACAAACATCCTCCTAAAGAATGTCCTCTTAATTTGAAAGAAACTAATAAGTGTGTTATTTATGCAGAATACCATATCACAGAAAAATGTCCCTCTATACCAGGACTTAAAGTTGTATTTACAGGGGGCAGCCTGAAGCTGAATACTTGTATGCTATGGAAGCAAAAAGAAATTGGCCTCGGGTAGGTGCAGGTATGGCTCCTGAATTTTCTCCACACTATTTTGGTTATAATTCACATGCATATTCTTATCCTAACACTAACCAGCAGTGGCAGTATGGAAACCAATATCAGCATGGGCAACCTTCTCAACCATGGAAACAAGGTTGGAGAGGGCCAACTCATTCTTCATATTCCTACCAGCCACCCATGCAGTCATATCCATCTACACATACACCTTATTCAATGCCTCAACCTCTGAATTAGTCTACTCCACCATTACCTTTACCTCCACCTTTTCAACCTCCTCAATTGCCTGCTCAACCTATGCCCAATCCTAACAATAATAAAGCAGTGAAAATGATTTATGTAACAAACCCACCTTTATTCGAGTACCAGTCTATTCCAGTTGGGGTTCATGATATTCAATTAAGATCAGGAAGGACTGTAACATCAGAAAATCATAAGCAACCTAGAGTGATTGTTGAAGAGAAAGAAGAAGAGGAAACTCTTAATCATTCTTCTAAAGTTTTCACTAAGTAGCCCTTACCCTTTGAATCCTTGCCATCTTCTTCCAACCAACCTCCCTTCCTAGAGAGGCTAATGATGGAAAGAAGTGAGCCTATTTCTAAGACTAGCTTGGCATATGAGCTTCGGAATCTTTTCATTAAGATACCTCTACTCCAATCCATCAAAGAGATCCCTATTTGTACCAAGATTATTAAGGAACTCTATCTCAAGAAACCCGGGAGGAAGAGATTGGAACCCCAAACCATTCCATTTGTTGGTAGGGTAGTATAGTTGACGACGGGATGTGTGTCTATGGAAAAATATACTGATCCTGAAAACCTTGTTGTCTTAGTTCAGATTGGTAATTTCCTTGTCTCTAATGTTCTTATAGACCTGGGGGCAGCCATTAATGTCATGACTAAGCAAACCACGAATCAACTTCGGTTATCACATCTTCGCCCTACTCCCACTGTGCTTGAATTAACAGATAGATCTAAAATTAAGCCAGAAGGAGTATTGGACGATGTGATCATCTCATTAGATTCTTGGGAATATCCTGTTGATTTCATTATGCTTCAGCTGAAGAACCCAGTAGGAGGACATCCCTTGATCTTGGGTCGACCATGGCTTGCTACAGCTGATGCATATATTGGATGTTGCTCCGGTGATATGTATATTTCACATGGAGATTCTAGGAAGAGAGTTACCTTATACCCCCTGCTAGATCCATTCAGGACCTTTGAGATACTTTATGGTTGGATCAGAGCAGTGATGAGGAGACTCAGACCATTTCCTTTATCCATCAGCATACTAGGTCTTCACAAGAAGATGAGATTCAAGATTTCCTGAATAATCTAGACACTATGCCTAATTTTGAGCTATTGAGCCATATTTTCAGCCTAGATTTTCAAGATAACCATGATTCTCATTCTTCTGTACCGCTGCATTTGACCACCCCCTTGAGTACTCCTGAACCTGATATTACTCTTATTGAGATTAGCCCCAGTAAATCCTTGTATATTAGTTCAGATTTGGACTCATCTCAGCAAGAGCAGCTTGTGAATTTGTTGCAAAACCATCTTAGTGCCTTTGCATGCGGCTATGAAGATATGAAGGGCATCCACCCTGAAACTTGTACACAGCATATCTATATTCAAGAATGAGCCTGACCTGTCCGACAACCCCATAGGCGAATGAATCCAGCTCTAAGAGATATTGTGAAGGAAGAAGTACAAAAACTCTTGGATGTTGTTTTTATCTATCCTATTTCCAACAGTCAGTTGGTCTCTCCATTAGTGCTAGTACCTAAGAAAGATGGGAGATGGCATATTTGTATTGATTATCGAGAATTAAACAAAGCCACTCTCAAAGATTACTTCCCTATCCCTTTCATTGACTAGGTGCTTGATACCTTTGCAGGAAAGAAATATTTTTCCTTTTTGGATGGCTTTAGTGGTTATAACCAGATACAGATTGCACCTAAAGATTAGGATAAAACTACTTTTATATGTCCATGGGGTACATTTGCTTATAGATTTCTCCCGACTACCTTTCAAAGGGCAGTCCTGGCTATTTTTTCTGATTTAGAATTTGTAGAAATTTATATGGATGACTTTTCTGTGTTTGTTGATTCTTTTCAAGAAACTCTCGAAAATATGGAAAAAGTATTTCTTCATTGTTAGGAAGCCCATCTCGCCTTGAATGACAAGAAATGTAGATTAATGTGCAAAGTGGGAGTGGTACTTGGCCATTTGATTTCTAGTAAAGGTATCTAGGTTGATCTAGCAAAGGTCAAAATCATTATGCATCTTCCTGCACCCAAAACTAAAAGGGAAGTAAGAGGGTTTTTAGGACATGCTGGTTACTATAGGAGATTCATTGAAATATTTTCTAAGATAGTTTCTCCTCTTTTTCGACTTCTAGCTAAGGATAATGAATTTTCTTGGACCACAACTTGCCAATAGTCTTTTGAAACATTGAAGGAAAAGTTAGTAAATGCACCAGTTTTAAGAGGTCCTACCTGGTCTTTGCCTTTTCATATTTCCTCTGATGCTTTAGATTTGACTACTGGCACAACTTTAGGACAAGAGGAAAATAAACAATCCTATGTTATTTATAATATTAGTAAGAATTTGTCTTCTACTGAATTAAATTATACAGTTACAGAGAAAGAGTTTTTCGTTGTAATTTTTGCAATTAATAAGTTCAGGCACTATATTACAGGATATGAAGTATTTGTGCATACTGATCATTCCGCGATTAAATATTTGATGAATAAACCATTAACTAGCAGTAGAGTGACTAGGTGGTTACTATTGTTGCAGGAATTTAATATTACTATTGTTGATAGACCAAGAAAATCTAATGTTGTAGCAGATTTTCTTTCTAGATTAGATAATCCTGGTGAAGCAACTCCTGTTAATGATGATTTTCCGGATGAACATCTTTTTGCTATGTCAATAGATTCCCCATGGTTTGCTGACATTGCTAATTACTTGGTTATTGGGAAAACACCACCCCACTTATTCGCTCGTGAAAAGTGGAGTATTGTTTAGAAAAGTGTTGCATATTCCTAGATTCATGGAGATCTCTTTTACACTGGTCCAGATCTAATTATCCATAGGTGTGTAAGAGAGGAGGAAGTGTTTGACATATTGAAATCTGCTCATGATGAACCTTATGGAGGCCACTTCGCTGATAAGCGGACTGCATATAAAGTATTTTGTGCTGGTTACCTTTGGCCTTCCTTATTTAAGGATGCCAAACAATATGTCAAGCATTGTGATAGCTGTCAGTGAATGGGCCAGCCTAATCAAACCAATGAAATGCCTTTATGCCCCCAAGTTATGATTGAGCCATTTGAAAAATGGGCTATTGATTTTATAGGGCCAATAAATCCAACATCATTAAGTAAAAGGCATATCTTGGTTTGTACAGATTTTGTTACGAAATGGGTAGAAGCTAAAGCTATTTCTTTTGCTACATAAAAAGTTGTTGTTGATTTTCTTTTTACTGTAATCTTTACCAGATTTGGTGTGCCTAGAGAAATTGTTCTAACAATGGTCCACATTTTATTTCTAATCTGGTACAGGGTGTGATGGAGCAATACAAGATCCGACACAGGAAATCCACGCCGTATCACCCGCAAGCAAATGTCCAGGTGGAATCCACGAACAAAGTGATCAAGTCCATTCTTACAAAGATAGTCAATATGCATCAAAACAACTAGGCTGAAAGATTACCAAAGGCTTTGTGGGCATACAGAACCACTTGGAGAAATAGCATGGGACATACACCATATGAGCTAGTATATGGCAAAAAGGTTCTATTACCAATTGAATTCCAGATCAAAACTTTCATAACTGTAGTTCAGTGAGGACTAGATCTCTCTAAGGCACAACAACAATGTATTCTCCAATTAAATGAGTTAGATGAATTTTGTATGGATGTTGTTCAGCAAAACATATTAATTCAACAACAACGTAAAAGGTGGCATGACAAGTCTATTCAGAAAAAAAAATTCCAACCAGGTGATTGGGTGCTTCTTTATGATTTTAGATTTAAAATCTTTAAAGGGAAATTCCATACATGTTGGATGGGACCTTATCAAGTGATCCGAGTATTTGAGAATGGAGCAATAGAAGTCAAAACTATTGATGGACAAAATTTTGTGTTCTTGGTAAATGGACATAAGTTAAAGAAGTATTTTCAGCCACCTACCAGGAAAGATTCTACACAACAAGTCCAACAGCAATTTGGGACGGTAGTGGTGAATGGTAATACCAACCTTTTGAAAACATGAATTCTATTTCTTCTTTAAAAAAAATAATAATAATAACAAGAAAAAATTAAAGAAAAAATATTTTCTTGTAATTATGAAATTCAGTTCGTTGACATGATTGCAGAAGGATCAACCTGAAAACCAGCCTGCTGGCAGGAATATCAAAAATTTCTAATAAAAAGAAAATGTTTCTTGATCTTTAGATATGCTAGCGACCACCAAGCAAAAGCAAGTTCAGCAGAGCCAACCTTTTTACAATTGGGGTAATTAGCATGGATATTTTTACTCAAGTAACGCTTAATTTTCGCTGTAATTATTTTTTCTTGCACCAGCGCAGGCAGACCTTCCAGAAAATTTTATGCTTTTCTTCATATTCCACTTTCATAATATTCCCTCAGTTTTCTTCTTTAATCCTAGAATGATTAACCTTCCCACATTCTTCTAAATTTACTTTGTCCGCTTCAAAAAAATTCCCACTTTTTTCCTATCCCACTTCTGTCCATTCCCTCTTTTGGTATTATTCTTGGAGTCCCTGTAACAGAATTAATTCCCATTTTGAAAATTCCCTTTTTCCCACTTCTTTATTCCCTCATGAATTTATTGCAGGATCGCGTGCACAAAGAGCAAAAGGATATGCTCTGAAGCATCAAGAAAGGGCGAAGCAAATTTTCAGTATAAGTTGAGGAAGTCATGTGAAAATCCAGCCTATATTTTATTTAAATTCTCTGTTTTTAGATATTATGCTTGCACTAGTGCAAGCATGTTGTCCTATGTGATAAAGCAAGTAAAATGGTACCAGCAGAATAGTATAATTTAAGCGGTGCAAGCAGATCAGTGCAAGCATGCACCCCATCAGCAACATAGTACAAGTTATTATTTTCATAGCATACGGCATAGGAAAGTGGTTATCATGAAAATTTATATGAAGTCCTTTCACTTAGCCGACAAGTACTTATGCTATCATACTAACTAGGAGAAAATTATTTAAAGTACAAGGTGTTTTTTTAAGTTAGAAATCATGATCTTTTTTAATGAATGCTAAGTTCTTTTTTGAATTATGAAGGAATGTGGAAATGTTTTAACCGTTGCTTGGACATAATTACCCCTCTTCGCCATAATCCTAAATGTCCTTCACTCGTAATGATTACCTCACCTAGCCGTTAAAATGTCGTCGCAAGTACCAATCCGGCCTGACCTCAAAGTTGTTGTGCATCTACGGCGAATGAACGAGTGATAAGGCGGAAAGGATGGTGGACAGTTGGATCTCTATTTATAAGAGCCGATTTCCCCAGTATTGCATGTATAATTCTCAATTGTTCATAGCCGTTAAGCAGTGATGCTGCTTGTTCGGAACGAACCCTCGTCTCTTAGCAAAATAGAGCAGACTGCCGAGTATCACAATAGTCTTGCACTATTGCGAGACTCGAGTTTTCTTCCATTCTTGCAGAAGTTTGATGGGCATGATAAACAAGTGGCTTTACAGTTTGCAAGGAGTTTTAGAAATGGCCGAGTGAAAATTGGGCCTCTCAAATTTAAAATCACAAAGGAATTTATAGCAGCAGCAACGGGCTTGGAGAACACTGGCGAACAATGGTTTAAAAATCAGAAGCTAGAAAGGAAGCATTGGCAACGTTTCATCGTTGATAAGAAGATAGAAGTAGACTAGAAGGTAGGAGTTCTGCGCAGTGCCCTGCTGGGTCAGTGGAAAGACCTCCTTTTCATCCTATAGAAGTTTGTGACCTGTGAGGGAAGATACACCTGCACCTTGGTATACCATTTTAGAATGTTGCAACATTTTGAAGCTGGCCGGCACGTCCGGTGGAGGATGAATTTCACCTATTTTATTCTTAAGAGCTTGGAGAAAATGGCTAAAAGTGTGCAGGATGGAAGGGTAGACTAGGCTGACACAAGGCTATATCACCACGGCCTGATAAAAATTTTGGTCCTGAAACAACTAGAAGTGAAAGGTATGACATGGGAGGCACTATTAAAACCATTGCAGAAAGAGACAACTACTAGAAAAGAGACAGAGGACCCCGCCAACACAAGCAAGGGCCCGAGAAAAAATGAAAAGGGAAGTCCTTCTTGCACCAGCACAAAAAGGAAACGATCTGAAAAAGCAGAAAAGGCCTCATCTTCAAATAAGAAAACAGCTATCACACCAATTGAAGAGACCCCTTCTATGCACGAAAATGACAACCTGACAGTCCTTGTGGACGCAGCAAAGTTTGCAGAGGTCGAAGACAATGCTCTATTGGTTGATTTTATCAAAAAGCCCTGGAAAAATAATAAAGTCTCTGATGCAGGAAAAGAACCACAATCCCTACAGGGTGTGGAATCCCCTCCTGCATCAGTACAAGAAGAAGCACTAGTGCGACAAGAAGAACCGGAAAAAGAAGTAGAAAACAAAGAAGCAGAAGAAGAAGAGACAGGAGGAGAAAAACCAGACAACGAATAAGTAGTAGTAGAAGAAGAAGAAGAAGAATTTGAAGAAGAAGAGGTGGAATCCGAAGAAGAAGAGGCAGAATCCAAAAAAGAAGAGGCAGAACCCACAGAAGAAGGAGAGGCAGGAGAAGAAGAATCTGAAGAAGAGGAGGAAGAACCAGAAGAAGAGGGACTAGAGGGAGAAGAGTTTCCTGATGTAACCATGGTAGATATTGAGGTCCCTGAGGAAGACATAGCCCCTGCCGAAATAGAAAAGGAAAAAGATTTAGTAACTCATGTTGCTCGGGTAGTTGAACTAGAGCTTCAGGTGCAGAACTTGGAGCAGCTTGTAGCCAAAGCGTAGGAGGATAAAGAACAGGGTAGAGGAGAATTGACGACGAATATCCAGAAAAAGAAAAGAGAAGTTATAGTCTGGAAGTACCGAGTTGCGCAATGTTTCAGGCAACTTAAAAAGGTGACAAAGAAATTAAAGAACATCAGAAAGAAGAAGTTTGAAACATTGTAGGCTGATGACAACATGCCAGAGCAGGATTGAGTGGGAATGCTCAAAGTTTTGAAGCTTTTTTGTAGAGGTAAAGGGTTGTGTGAGGACACACAACAGTTTAGGGATGGGAGGATGTTAACCCCCTAATTTTCTCTCTTTTGGCCATTTTTCCTTTCCTAAATTATAACCATTTACCGTTGTTTTACCTCCTTATACACCTTCATCTTGCACTAGTCCAAGAACGATGACATATTTCGTATGAACTTTATATTTCATATTTTTAACTTAACTTAGCATTAATTAATTATGTATTACATGATTTCTTGCTTATAATCACTCTTGTAACTTATCAATATCTCCAATGTTTGTTTGGTAGTCAAGTGCTTACCATGATCGCTGATTCTAGTGCAAGATCGAATCTTACATCAGTGTCAGCACAACAAATCTTTGCAGTAGATCCGGACCTCATTGATCACCGCCTTGTTTTGCGACGCTTCAGCCACGATAGCAGGATAGATCTGAAGGCAGCCGAGCTCTAGCCATGACAGCAAGGCAATCCAAAGGCAGTCAAGATTGAACTTATGAGGAACGAGCAGATTGAGATTGGCTATGGCCAGTTTTGTTGAACTGCCTAATTTTGAAGGCCAAGAATCTAAATTCTGCATATCGGTTATGTAATTGGTTAAACAATCTTTTTGGCCTATGGCCATAGATCTATATAATGAAGAATGTAAATAGGACGAGATAGATTTTGGATAGAAGTTTGTATAGAACATAGATATAACCAGGGAGGTGGTAACATGCTTGTATTTTATTATCGCCCAAATATGGGTTGGACTATGTAATCACGCATGTATTTTCCTTTATGAATTAATAAGAAGGGAGCTCCACCTCATGTTTCATAAATCGTATTTCTGTGTTTGAAAGCTGATGAAATAAACCTGCACCAGTGGCAGTTGGTGTGCTATTCATTTTCTGCAGTTTTGTTTGATTGGTTTTCCCCACCTGGTAGTAGGAGAAATAAACCTGCACCAGTGCACATTGGTGTGCTATTCATTCTCTGCAGCTTGTTTGATTGGTTTTCCCCTACCTGGTCCAAGCAGGAGAAATGAACCTGCACCAGTGCACGTTGGTGTGATGTAGCAAGCCCTTTTAGTTTACTTCTAGCAGTTTTCTTGCTTTCATCAAATACTTCATGACAGGATAAATTATATGGATTGTTTCTTTATTTCTGCACTCTGTTAAAATCAGAAACATTCATTTTTATGTGTGCAATTTTATTTCACAGCATAACAACACTTGCAGTAACTAAGCACTTATTTCAAGAATTAAATGCCAAGTGCAAGAAGCTCTTATCTGGTGCAAGAACTAGTTTCTTGCCATGGGATCTGAATGCTTTGAACCTGAAAAATTTCAAGCCCTTGTAGGAAGAAAAACGCTTTTAGTACAAACACCATTTATACCCTCTGCATAAATCTTTGTTCCTGCACTAGTGCAAGCAGACTGCGATAGTGCGGGACAGATTAGTGCAAGAAGGAAATCTTTACATAAGCAGGTTTGAAGGGCCCATCTGATGAGACTACTAAAGTGTCTCTACGAAGGGAAAAACACTCACTCAATATTTAATCAATAGTTAGCTAGAGTGATTGCCCCTTTATTTCTAAATCTCTTTTGCAAATGCATTCTTCCTTGTTCCAGTCTTAGATTATTTTGATGGTTCAAGTTGCCTTTTTTCTCTTTAGTTTGATTCTACGATCTTTCCTTTAAAGAAAGTAGGAATTGACATTAGAAATATTCACACCATCTCTAGCATTGCCTGTGCTTCGTCTCTAAGTTTATGAATCCCCCGGGTTGACAATTTAAGTGTTAAGGAGTTTACTTAAGTGTAATTCCTGCACCCAACAATGATTCATGGGTTCTTTTTTTCCCAGTTTTTGTAGACACAATTATGGACGAGTTTATCTTATTTTTATTAACTGGATGGTCTGCTTAATTGGGGGATGAGATGGTGCCATTGGAGGCCAAGTAGAATTTGGAAGAGTTGATTTGTTTGTAGATCTCTTCTGTTGTTAAGGATTTCCCTTCTTTTGACCTGCAAGATTCTTGGGTCCCATTACTTCCTTCGGATTCTATCATCCATGACTAGATTTATTAGATTCCTATGAGAGGAGCCTCTTTTGAAAACGGACATGCATTCTGAAGGTGGTTGGCTTATTGAAATTTCCTACACTGGAAAGTTGTAATTTCATAGTCCTACAGTTGTGAAAACACCTTTCCCAACCACTTGAGTGGGATTTTGTCTGGTAGCCCTTTACAAAGATCCACTTCAACAAATATGCAAATGTATGTGAGAATTTATTTTGGTAGCCTTTCATTTCCTACTTTGATGAAGCATCCTATTGCATTTCCCATATCTTCTAAGATTTCTAGATTGATAAAATGGATGGGTAAGTTACAGAGCCCTACCCATATTGGAGTAGCCAAAGATGTCATGGTAAGAGGGTTGAAATCCATGAACCAAGGTTTCATTGATAAACTAAATCATCCTCAAAATCAAGGTCCCTAGTTAAAGACCTTCTACCTATCCTTTAATTTTTTTAAGAACACCACAAAAAATCCTTTTAAACAAAATAACAGCTCTATATTATGAGACCAGTTCTGGTGAACCCTTTCTTAGAGATAAAATTCCAAGGGCCAAAGTCCGTTAAATCAAAAGATGATCTCTTGTTGAATATAATAAACTAACTTATTTTTGTAATAGCATTTTCCACATTAAGAAGTGGGGTATCCATAAATTGATCCATCACTATTGCTAGACTTGAGAGGTCCTTATGTGTCAAAGAGTTGGGTCCTGGCTTGAGGGCATCCTTGAAAGACATAGGCTTAGATGCAGAAGGATTCCTTCCATGCCTTGCACCCCCTTTTAATCTTTCAAAGAGGGAGATTGAAGCATTCTTTTTGATGCCATGATCATTGAGTAAGAGACCCTCCTCAAGTTTCCTTCCTTCGTAAAGAAACCTCATGTGAGTAACAAGGATTGTTGTATGTTCTTGAAGTATAGAAGCAAGAAAGGATACTAGAGAGAGTCCCACCAGTGAAAGAACTCACAAATATTGGGAATTGTAGAAGATATGTATTTGTTATTCATTGTTGTAGTAGATCTGAAAGTATATTTGGTTCCTTTAAATAGACTGGATGTAGATTTGATTTTTTTAATCTCTCCATTAAGCGCATGAATCGTGGGGCAAGGGTAGGAATTGCCACCCTGAACACATCCCAAATGATGGCTTCCTGTAGATACATTTTTTTGGAATACTTGTTTATATGGGTAGTCTCTACAAAACTACCTTTTTCAATCACCACTGAAATTGAGGTCTTGACATTCAGAGTTGCGGTTTTTGTGTCTATCTCTTCAAAAAATTCAATGACCTATTTTTCCAAACCATTTTGGGTATGGTTTGCATCCATTATATTCCAAGACACCACATCTTGCTGGAGATTTTTGACAAACCCATCACATTCTCTATCTCTTCCGCCATGGTGTACTATTGACATCACAGTCCATGAGTGTACATCTCATTCAAACATTTTCTCAAACACTTTGTGAGCATCCGTCACACTCACACATTTAACATTCTTCTTGGAAATTGTGAACCCCAAAGTTGGAAGTGAACGGACTCGTGCAACCATGACTTCGACAATAGTTGTATAAACTTGAGGTCTTGGATAACTAGGAACAACAAATAGATGATAGCCAATTTCTTTGACTTTCCCTTGCCGCCTTTTCAAGTCAACAAGACTAAGTGTCACATGACATACTTTAATGAGAACTTCATCTCCTTCCACCTTTGTTGCTAGGATTCCATCATCCAACTGCAAAATGTCCTTGGCAACCCCCTATTCCTTGTAATTTAATACCTTCAACACCATGATCACCACAAATTTCTGAGTTTTCTAATCCACTATTGTTAAGTCCACCATCACTCATATGTTAATTATGCTTAATATTATTATTTTAATCAACATAATAATAATAATAATATATATATAGATATATATAGTTAATTTTCACATTATTTTTTAATCATGGAATTTTAAAAACATCTAAATCTTCCATTCTATAGAATAATTCCGAACACCATCTCAAAAACCTTCCTAAAAAGTATATTATTCTTGGCACCACTTTGCATTATTCTCAAAAGTGATCATAAATTTAAAGTTAAGTGGTAACTTTAAAACAAATTTAAATTTTATAAAAACGGAACTTTTTAAAATAAATATATAAAATAAAAATATAAAATGGTTAATTATAATAATTTTTAATAAAAATAGTTAAATAATTTTTTTATATAGGTTAATTTTATAAAACAATAAATAAATAAAAGAAACTATTTTTATTTACATCAATTTTAATAAAATATTATAAATTATAATATATAAAAATATATTTTAAAGTTTATAAATACTAGTATAGATTTATCTTAATTCTGGATCCACCAAGTGTCGAGAGATCAATTTTTTTTGATATACAAGTATTTCCTCGAGTTTTGGACTCAAAAATATGTTTTCATATTAAGAGAATTGATCCCTATAGGCGCTTGGTAAAGTATCTATGTTGGTTTATATATCAGAAATACTTATATTTTTTTACTTTGAGAAAACTTAACTCACAATTTTTTTTAACTATGATATACTAATTATTTTTTACTTTAATAAAACTGTCCTCTCACCAACTTAATTTGTTCACGCAACATTTTATTTTTGTAACTATTCCAATTCCAATTTCATGCAACATTTTATATGTAACACACAACATTTTAGTTCTATATATATTCCAATCTCATGCAACATTTTACACATAATAGGAGCTAGCATTTTAGTTTTGTAAGCATTCCAATTTCACGTAACATTTTACATGCAATAAGAGTTCAGTTGTGATTTATTAGTTTCACTTTTTGACAAATAATATTATATGATTTTTTACATTACAAAGAAAACCTAATCTAATTGGAATGAGGAATGCCATGTTGGTAAGATTTACAACCAGATTTACACTCTAATGAGTTTGTTGTCCCAACATGAAGCAAGGCAGAATTTACAAACAAATAATATCATTTCTAACTATAGGTTATAGACTAGCACAACCACATTAATAAATGTTGTTGATAAACGTCGATAGGCCCATATCAAGCACATATATAAATTATCAATAATATTTTGAAGAATTAATGTTATTGATATTATTATCAATAATATTAATATAAATATAAGAACCATATTAATAATAATTAATATTATATTATTACTATTATATTAAATAATAATAAATATTATAGTTATACAATGTTTTCTGAAAAGAAAAACAGAAGAATGGCGTGCTCGGCTAGGTTCTCCCTGCGTTCCAATGGTTCCCTGGACGACGTAGCTCGAGCAAGTCTCATCCCTTTCGTGCTTGGATTCCCTGGCTCCGGTTTCGATGTGGCTCTGTTCACTACTCTGGATCCGCTCAGCTCAGAGGCAACAGAAGTCATTTCCAGCGGAAGAGCAGATTTTGGTATCCACGATTTATTTCAGGTTTGCTTAATGAGTGAAGGTGCTTCCCAAGAACCCCACAGGACCATTTCTGAGAGGGGGAGTTGTAGGACAGTCATCCTCAGCTAAGTCGTTTTCTTACAAAGAAGTTGTCCATGCTCAGATGCCTAAGAAAACAGCTCCACCAGCTCAGGCTCCCAAGCCCTTTCTGGTGGACAAACTGGAGGAAACCCCCTCCATCGAAATCATGCACCCAACGCTGGATGAGCTAACCCAAAATCTTGCAGATCATGCCATCATTTGTAGGTTCAATGGGCTATGGCCACGCATAGCAGACCTCTACCAATGGCTTCACTCTAACTGGACCAATGATTGCCAGGTGCTGTTATGCTCAAAGGGCTTCTTCATCGTAGTGTTTGCTCTTGATGTGGATTACCAAAAAGCTTTAACTGCAGGCCCATGGTTCTGGGGCTCAGCAGGTTTATTCCTCACCCCCTGGTTCCCAGATTTCGATCCCGCTACAACAATCATCACCAAGCTCCCTATCTGGGTCAGACTTCCAAATCTTCCGGCACACCTATGGCATTTTGTTGTATTCCAAGGGATCGGCAATTCTCTAGGACGCTTTCTAGACACAGACGTCTCTAGAGGGGAAAAGGGCCTATACACCTTTGCCAGAATCTGTGCAGAAATAGATATAAGCAAAGGTCTCCCTGACCAGATCAATCTCAAAATCGGAGACTTCCATTGGACTCAGAACTTGGATTACGAGAACACAGCCTTTCGCTGCCGAAACTGCCATCTCACAGGGCACCTTCAGAGTTCTTGTCCCACAATGGTGGCCGAAAAGAAGAAAGTAAAGCCTAAGAAGAAATCCAAAAGCTGGAAGCCTCATGATCCTCCCCCCATGGATGACTTTGATTTCAGCTCGGATGAAGAGGAAGAGGAAGTGGAAGGAATGGAAGCGAAGCCAGCTCAGGATTTGCCTTCGACTGATCCTAAGGATTTATCCATCCCATCAATCTCACAAAAAAGAATTCATGAATCCTCCACCTCGGATTTAGACAAGGAGCCTTCCCCGACAGCTCAGCTCAGTTTGCAAATCATGCCGGTTCATCAGTCTCCCCCTGATTGGGTCAAAGTTGGGAAAAAGAAAGGGAAAAAATGCCGAATAGTTGATTCTACACATGTTGGGTAGAATCCTCTGTTTTGTTCTCGCTCTTCTGTTCTTCTTGTTTCTCCCTTGCTCAGTTCAGCTCTCTTCTCTTCTTCGTTTAGGGGCCGAGGTGGATAGCATATCCTTACCGGCAGCCTGTGTTCTTGCCTCTCTTGGATGTAACTTCTTATTGTACAATATTTCCTCTTAATAGAATTAGTTTTTACAGAGAAAAAAAAAATAATAAATAAATAAATATAATAACAACAATTATATTAATAATCATTTAATAAATAATAATGAAGTAATTATGAAATAAACATTTAATAAAAATCAAACAACAATTTAAATGTGGTTGATACGAAATTCAACTTTAAACACTCCACTAGAACACAGTTATTAAACGCTAGCCTCTTCCAAAACACACCGAGACCGATGACAAAAGATGCACCAATTCAAATCAATAGGATAATGATCACGACCATTCACGCTTTCCAACAAATCCCTTCTCGCACTGTCTTGAAATTTTTTATAACATTGAAAAGAAAAAGGTAGTGAAATCTGCAAACCATCTATTGATTTCATTCTTGATATAGGTGTAAATGTCAGGCCTTTCCTCTCTCTATCTCCGATATCTATAGCGGCTCATTGCAAGAGAATAATATTAAACCCAACGGATAAATATTATAAACCCAAGGTATAAAACCCCTAAGCTAAATACTATAAATCCTAAAATAAATATGGTTGACGATTATTAAACATCATTGATTTTCATACTGAGACGATGTTTGTCACAATGTGACGTTGGACCATGTTTGATTTTCATATTGAGACAATCTTTGGCACATTGTGACATTGTACCATCGTTGACCATGGATGACCATTAAATCAAGTAATTTATATTAAAACCTAGGATTAATATTATAAACCCTATGAATAATAATATAACCTAGAAATATGAACCAAATAAACCCCAAGGGATTGATATTATAGACCGAAGGGATTAATATTATAAATGCAAGGTATATAAACCCTAAAGGGATTGATATTATAAACCCGAGGGAATAAGAAATGTAACGGATTAAAAACCCAACAGATTGTTTATATAAACCCAAGGGATTAATATTATAAACCCAAAGTATATAAACCCTAAGATAAATATTATAAAACCGAGGGAATAATAAACCCAAGGGATTATAAGCCCAAGGGAATAATATTAAACCCAAGGGATAAATATTATAAACCTAAGCAATATAAACCCTAAGATAAATATTTGTCACAATGTGACGTTGGAATATGGTTAACCATGATTGATTTTCATATTGAGACAATGTTTGTCACAATGCGACGTTGGAAAATGGTTGACCATCATTGACCATGGTTGATCTCCATATTGAGACAATCTTTGTCACAATGTGATGTTGGACCATGGTTGACCATGAATGACCATCGTTGTAACAATGTGACGTTGCACCAAGAGATAGTCTTTGTCACAATGTGACCATAATTGGACCCAAAGGTATTACAAACCCAATGGATTAATATTATAAATGCAAGGTATATAAACCCTAAAGGGGTTGATAGTATAAACCCAAAGGAATAATATACTTAAAACCTAAGGGATTAAAAACCCAACGGATTGATAATATAAACCCAATGGAATAATATTAAACCCAAGGGATTAATATTATAAACCCAAGGGAATAATAAACCCTAGGGATTATGAACTCAAGGGAATAATATTAAACCCAAGGGATAAATATTATAAACCCAAGGAATATAAACCCTAAGATAAATACTATAAACCATAACATAAAAATTTGTCACAATGCGACATTGGAATATGGTTTACCATGATTGATTTTTATATTGAGAAAAGTAAACCCTAAAATAAGCATGGTTGACAATGATTTACCATCATTTATTTTCATACTGAGACAATGTTTGTCACAATATAACATTCGATCATGGTTGACCATGGTTGATCGTGGTTGATTTTCATATTTAGACAATCTTTGGCACATTGTGACATTGGATGATTGTTGACCATGGATGACCATGATTGTAAAGTGAAGGGATTTATATTAAACCCTAGGATTAATATTATTAACCCTATGAATAATATTTGTTGGACCTCAGAATTACTCTCTCTTTGACAACTTTTCTCACTTATTTCTCTTGTTTTCCATAAAAGACAGATCCCCATCACTGATAAAAGATAGATTTTGTCTCAAGGAAGACATTAAAGGATTGACATGTTATACTTTTATGTTTTTTCTATTTGAAATAAGTTTTTGCAAATTAGCTACGGAACGTAGCCTATTCTGCAGTTAACTGTGTGTTCCGTAGCTACTTCCATGGTTGAATAGGTTACAGGTGTCAAACAAAGAAACTGGCCACATGGGCATCTCTAGAATTGTCTCGACATGGGTCCTATCCTAATCACCCAACCCAGATAGACAAAAAAGCTAGCTCAAGACCACAGTCAAAGGAGGAGTCAAACGAAGAAACCCAAGAGCAATAGGACTCTTTGTCCACTCTTCATGGTTAATTAATAAAACCTGACAGTTTTGTTGCAGCAATAACTCGAACCAGCCATCGGTGATAATGGTTTCATGCAACCATCTTGCTGACTTAAAGTCACCTGTAGCTGATCAACCACTTACGCAGAACTGTTGTAAACGTGTAGACCACCTGTAGCTAAATTCTCTCAAAAGACAGTTAGGAATGTTTCTTTAAATATCAGTTGTATAGAACTAAGAAAAAGGTTCGAAGTTTTTGGATGTATTAAGCTCATACTTGCAGCTTTGTAATTTTGAACTTTTTGTTCCTATTAATAATATGAAGCCGTGTTTTGACCAGTGATCATTTGAAAGAGTATCTTCAGCTAGTTAGCAGCTCAACTCAGTCAGTTGCAAAGGGTCCCTGCACTGGAGGAGTTTTTTTTTTCTTTTTATTTGTTTATTGTTTAGTTTTTAGATTCATTATTTTCTTTTAGCAGTGTTTGTAACTTAGGTTGATTCCTTGTAGTTTGTTTTCTTTTAGTTCTGATCAATAGCACAATGTTAGAATTTGATGGTGCAATCTTGTTTCTCTAACCCATTTCATAAAGGAAACAACTTTGTTTTTAAACAGGGTAAGGTTGAAAGTAATGAGGATGCATTGTTGATTAGTTTACTCACTATTTTGTTTTCTCTGTTATTTATTTCCTAGTTCAGATTGCCAATGCACTGTGTGAATAAATGTTTTTGGTCACCATTTCAAGTTGATATCCATCCTAAACTAAATGGTTAAACATTCATTCTACAAAAGGATTGAAACCAATTAGTTATTGTCTGTATGTTTTACTTAGTTCTTTCGACCACACAGTATAGGAAGTTGCTTGTATGCCATCTCAAGAAAGTTATCTTTCAAAATTGAATGTTTGGGAAACTGGAAGTACTTCAGTTAGTTTCATTCTCTGTAATGATTTCATTTTTCCTTACAACTTCACCTTTTAATTTTTGACTTAGGATTAAATGACAAGATAGGATAGACACTTTGTTTTTCCTTCCTCTAACTTGGATTTTGATTAGTTCACCTTTAGGAAATTTAGACTCAGTTTCTCATAATTCAGACTGTACATCATTAGGAATCAAAGAAACCCACAAAACATAACAATATAAAAATACGAAACAACAAAGTAAGAAGGGTTAACTAGCACATACAGTGCACTACACTTCATCAGCTTACGAGCCTCGGTTGATAATTTATGCAAAGAAATTTAGGAAACTAAATTGACTAAAAATTTTGGTGCCATTGTCGAGGAAGTGTAACTAGGTAACCTTATATCTTACATTCAAAAAAAATGATATGCATAGAGAAAGAGACTCTAGGGGTAGATTTATAGCTAGAGGCAGGAGTTCAATTCTTACAACACCACCTACTCCACCAAGAACAAGAAGAGATACACCTCCATCCCAAACTCATACTCCCAGCCATAGAATTCCTAAAATTCCAGGGGAAGAAATCCAATCAATAGAATCTCCTACTTCATCTACCAAGTCAGTCCCAGAGGAGAAAAATCTTGAATCTCCTACAACATGAGTAGCATTTTTCACCTCCACAAGGGAGCACATTTTAGTTGAAGAATTAGGAATACCTGGTGAGGAAGAAGAAGTAGAACCTCTCTCCCATATCCCATTAATAGAAGAACCAGAGGAAGAGAAAGTAACCTTGCAGGTTGAACCCTATACTAACCCTGAAGAAACTATAATGGCAGAAGAAGGAGAAGATGGAGAATTCACACTGTTTGGAGGAGGGGCTAGAGGAAGAGGTAGAGGAAATAATGGAAGAGGTAGAGGAAATAATGGAGGAGGCAGAGGAAATAGGGAAATAGATAATTCTTTTATATTCCCTATAGTGGATGAAGAAACAAATGCCACAATGAAAAATATCTCACCTTCTATCCTCCCAAACTTCATGGGTTAAAAAGTGAGGATCCTAAAACATTTTTATTTGAGTTTGAAGTCTTGTGCAGAACCTATGATTATCTAAAAGACTCTCAAAAACTTAATTTGTTCCCTTAAACACTAAAAGGAGCTGCTTTGAAGTGGTTCATGGGGTTAGTCACTCAGTCCATTAGAACATGGAATGACATGAAAAAAGTGTTTTTGGATAGGTATTTGGATTATTGCATGCCTACCAATCACAAAGATGAAGTGTTCAAAATGATGCAAAGAGAGGATGAAAATTTAGAGGATTTGATTGAGAGATTCAACTATAATTTGAAAAGAGCAAATATGGACAATTTAGATGAAGATACCTTAAAAGCTCTTTTATTAAAATCCATTAGAGATGAGTGGATAGATATCCTTAACATGATGGGGAAGGGATATATCTCTCAACTTCCATTAAATGATATAGGAGAATTATGTGTTCATCTCTCAAGAGGGAAATCCAAAACTGGGAAAGTTCCAAGACATCCTTCTCTTGTTAGAGTAAATAAATCTGCAACTGGATCAGTGAGTAGGGAAAAAATTGGTAATATGCTTGATGAATTCAAAATAGATAGTCCAGGGAGTCTTAGTGAGCAAATAGACACCCTTAAGTTGCAAAACAAGAAAAAAACCAAGGCTAATGCTTTAGCTATTTTCTGTCCAAAATGCAGAAAAAAACGAGCTCTAAGAGAATGCCCTTTAGATGCAAAAATTATAGAGACTTGTATGATTTGCTCAGAGAATCATGAAACCAAGGGTTGTCCTTCGATTCCAAGTCTTAAGGTTGTTTTTCAAGAAGAAACAGTTCCAAATTCAGCAGAACCTCTTTGCTTTGTCTCTAGAAAACCTTGGCAGGGGCCACAAAATCAGGGATTTAACAATCAAATGTATCTTCAGCCCCCACCAAATTGGAATTCTTGGCAGCAACCTTGGCCTCAACCTCAATCTCAATCTCAAACTTGGCCTCAACCTCAATCTCAATCTCAACCTTGGGCACAAGGAGTACAAAATCCTTATGGGAGATTTTCTCAATATTATCAATATCCTCCATCATATCAGAATTATCCTTCCCCACAAATTCCACAACAAAATCAGCAGCCACAACTTCAAAATCAGAACCCTCAACTTTCATTACCATTTCCACAACAAATTCCACAACAAAACCAAAATCCTCAACTCTTACTGCCATTTCAGTAGAGACCAAATCAGCTACCTGCCCAACCATTACCAAACCCCAACAATAAAAATCCTCAGAATACTTACATGGTGGAAGGACAAAAATTTCCAACTTATATGATCACTCCTCTAGATCTCAATGATGTTCAACTAAGATCTGGTAGGATATTAGAAAAGGAAATACCTTCTGTAGTTATTCAGGAACAAGACAATTCTGAGGAAGATTCTCTACAGCCCAATAAAAGTTTTGAGGGAACATCTCTCCGAAACCAAAATACTGAAAATGAAAAACAGAAAGAACCAGTGAACTCAACTCCTATCATTGAGCAACCAGTATCTACTTCTACACCTCCTTTTCCTGAAAGATTACAAGTTGATAGAGGAGTATAAAAGCAGATCATGTTTCCTAATTATGATTTTCTAGATGAATTAAAAAATGTTTGTATCAAAACTCCTTTGTTACAATCCATTAAGGAGATTTTGATCCTAGCTAAAACAATAAAGGAGTTGAGCATAAAGAAACTATGAAGAAAAGAAAAAGAAACAAAAATAATTCACCTAGTAGGAAAAATAGCATATATAATGATGGGAAAAATTGTCATACAAAAATATGTAGATCCAGGAAGTCCAATTGTGAAAACACATATCAATGGAGTTGAAATTCCAAATACATTGATTGATTTAGGGGCAACAATAAACATCATGAGCAAGCAAACCATGGAACAACTCAAGCTTCCTAATCTTCTTTACACACCTACATTATTGCAATTAGTGGACAGATCTGTAATCAAACCGAATGGAGTGTTAGAAGATATTTAAGTATCCTTAGATTCTTAGGAATATCCTATTGATTTTATGATCTTTACCCCCAAGAACAATCTAGGAGGACATCCACTCATATTAGGAAGACCTTGGTTGGCCACAGTTGATGCTTTCATTAGTTGTAGATCTAGTGACATGTATATTTTTTATGGGAATTCAACAAAGAAATTCACTCTATATCCTCCAGCAAGAACAATCATAGAAATAGATGAAAAAGAATGGATTGATGATAAAAATGACATTCAGCCTCTCTTTACTATTTCAGATATTAGTGAAGATAGTCAAATCTTAAATGCAATGGAAAATTTTGAATCATCTCCAGAATATGAACATGATCAATTTAAAGAAAAATCCAATATTGAATATTTGTCATCTAAGCAGATGTCTCTTTATTCTATGGAAGAATTTGGTAGCTCTACAATTGAAATATTTTCAAGGAGAACATTGAAGATAAACAATGACTTGGAGAAATCACAACAGGAAAAGCTAATCAAGACATTACAACAACATTCTGCTGCATATGCATGGGAACATACTAACATGAAAGGAATTAGTCCTAAGACTTGTATACATCACATCTACATTGAGGAAAATTATAGACCTATCAAACAACCTCAGAGAAGAATGAATCCAAATCTTAGGGAAATTGTGAAAGAAGAGTTGCAAAAAATGTTGAATGTAAACTTCATTTATCCAATTTCAGATAGCCAATGGTTTCCCCTTTACTAATTGCGCCTAAAAAGAATGGTAAATGGAGGGTGTGCATCAATTACCGAGAATTGAATAAAGCTACCCTTAAAGATCATTTTCCTTTGCCCTTTATAGATCAAGTGTTAGATACATTAGTAGGTAAGAAGTATTTCTCATTCTTGGATGATTTTAGTGGTTATAATCAAATTCAGGTGGCACCTGAAGATCAAGTTAAAACCACATTTTCTTGTCCATGGGGAACTTATGCCTACCGAGTACTTCCTTTTGGGTTATGTAACCTGAAACATTCCAAAGAGCAGTACTAGGAATTTTTTCTGATTTAATACATGATTGTGTAGAGGTATATATGGATGATTTTATAGTCTATGGGAATACATTTGAAGAAGCTTTGGAAAATTTGGAAAGAGTTCTTAAAAGATGTAAGGAAGCAAACCTTTCACTAAGCCATGAAAAATGTTTTATGATGTTTATAGAAGGTATTGTTTTAGGGCATCACATTTCAGGAGATGGGATTAAAGTTGATAAATCTAAAGTTGAAGTCATCTCTAAATTATCAATTCCAAATTGCCAAAAGGATGTTCGAAGTTTTCTAGGATTTACAGGATACTATAGATGATTTATAGAAAATTTCACTAAAATAGCATCCCCACTCTTCAAATTACTCACCAAGGATTGTGAATTCAATTGGAATCCTGACTGCAAGTTAGCATTTGAGACTTTAAAAACAAAAACTTCTGAAGCGCCCATCTTAAGATGTCCAAATTGGAAACTACCTTTTTCACATTTCAACAGATGCTTCAGATACAGCTCTGGGAGCTGTATTAAGACAAAAATACTTGATTCCCTATGCCATCTACTATACAAGTAAGAATTTGACTCCCACTGAGTTGAACTATACTATAATTGAAAAGGAGTTTTTAGTTGTTATTCATGCAATCAACAAGTTCAGACATTATATAACAGGTTATGAAACCTTTGTTCATACATATCACTCTGCAATTAGATACTTAATGAATAAACCTATTACTAATGGCAGAGTCACATTATGGCTTTTACTCTTCCAAGAATTCAATATTACTATGCTAGATAGACCTGGAAAACAAAACACAGTTGTTGATTTCTTGTCCAGAATTCAAAATATCAAAGATGATACTCCGGTTGAAGATAAGTTTCCTGATGAATATATTTTTGCAGTGAATACTCAAACTCCTTGGTTTGCAGATATTGCTAATTACTTAGTCACAGGGAAATTACCTTCACATTTGTTTCCTAGAGAAAAAAGAAAAATCATTCAGATAAGTTCAAGATACTTATGGATCACTAATGAATTGTATAAAACAGGCCCAGATCTTATGATCAGAAGATGTGTTAGGGAAGATGAAATGCCTAAGATTCTTAAGGCATGTCATGATGAGTCGTGTGGTGGGCACTTTGCTGACAAGAGGACAGCCTATAAAATCCTTTATTTAGGATATTATTGGCTATCCAACTTCAAAGATGCCAAAGAATATGTCAGAAGGTGTGAGAGTTGCCAGAGGGTAGGGAAACCTGCTCCTTCAAATGAAATGCCACTACAAATTCAGGTACTCATTGAACCTTTTGAAAAATGGGCCTTAGATTTTGTTAGGCCAATTAATCCTTCATCTAAGCAAAAGAATTATATATTGGTATGCATTGATTATGTCACTAAATGGGTAGAGGCCAAAGCATTACCTTTTTCTAATGAAAAATCTGTAGTTAATTTTCTTTTTTAGGACATCTTCACTCGTTTTGGTGTTCCAAGAGAAATTGTGACAGATTAGGGATCTCAATTTACATCTAAAATGGTGAAGGGTCTTGTGGAAGATTACAAGATCAAACATAGGAAATCTACTCCCTATCATCCACAAGAAAATGGTAAAGTTGAATCTACAAATAAGGTGATTGAAGGAATTCTCACTAAGATTGTGCATCTACATAGAAGAGATTGGGCAGAAAAGCTTCCTGAAGCCTTATGGGCCTATAGAACTACATGGAGGAACACAACGGGACATATGCCCTATGAACTTGTTTATGGGAAACAAGCCCTGTTCCCTATAGAGTTTCAAATCAAAACCTTCAAGATGGCAGTCCAATTGGGATTGGATTTATCAGAGGCATAGAAACATAGATTGGAGCAACTCAATGAACTTGATGAAATCAAGCAAGATGCAGTCCAAAGAACCAGTATAGTCCAACAATAGAGGGCTAAATGGCATGATAAATATATTAAGGAGAAGAAATTTCAAGCAAGAGATTGGGCACTGTTGTTTGATTCAAAGTTCAAAGATTTTCAAGGGAAGTTTCAAACTCATTGGCTTGGGCCATATGAGATTGAAGAAGTCTTTAAGAACGGAGCAGTCAAGATAAGGATAATAAATGGAAGCAAAATACCTCTTCTTGTGAATGGTCATCGGTTGAAGATATATCAAAAACTAGTTTCAAGAGAGGAGTTCATTAAGATTTTCCAGGATAACTTTGAAATGAAGCTAGTGAAGATGAATTCTTCTTCTCCACTAACTTAGTCTTTATTTTTCCTGATTAGAAAAATAATAATAATAATTAAAAAAAAAAAATGTATGAGGTTGAAAACCAATTATTGATTAGCATCCTTATACAGAAAATACAGGGTGAAAATCAGATATTTCTGACATCCTATATTTTCCATTTCCTTTATGTAATAAGTAGTGGCAAAAAGATACATTCATTTACAATTTAGAGTCTACAAATTCATCATCTCATTCCATCTCATTCTGTCTTCATTTTTTTCTACAGTTCCACTTCATCTCATTGTCATATTTCATTTACATTTTATCTTCTTACAGTTTTACCCCATTTCAACCTATTTTTAATTTTATCTTACATCTCATTCCATCTCACTCCATCTCACTGTCATAACTCATTTCCATTTTATTTTTACATCCATATTTCATAAGCCATATTTCACTTTTCCTTCTTTTCACATTCTGCAGCTGATTCCATTCCACAGCTAATCTGATTTTGCAGCTACAACTTACTTATCAGCTCTGGCACAATTGTACAACTTACAAATAAATCATGAATGCAGGGAAATTGAAGAATCAAGTTTTGGAGATCAACCATGCTCAAAGTACCTACAGATCAACACCAAAAGAATTATCAAGCAAAAGGTTAAGTTCTAAAGGTAAAATGCAAATTTATTTCAAACAGCAAGTCATAAACATAAGTCATGTATAATATGAATGATCATATGTCTCCTTAACAAGTCATCATTTGATTTGACTGCCACTTCATGATACCACATCTCCGCCACATCTTCCACATTCGATACCAAATGGTCTATAATGATTTCATCATACCACACCTCCGCTACTCTGTACTTAAACGGTCTCTAATAACTCCATCTGTTAACGGTCAAAACTACGATGTGACCAACGTATTCACGTCTCTCCAAACCCTCACTGTCTACTTATTCCATGCAAACCCATAGTTCTTTTTCACCATACCCGCAGTCAGTCCATTTCATAGACCAGGAGAGTAATTTTGAAGGTTAGAAAATTCTACGAAACAGAGACCATGGGACTCATTGTCAGGGCAGAGCCCGTAGGGGCAAAGTTTATGGAAGGGTACCCACAACTCAAGGAGATGCTGCAAAAGATTGGATGGCTCAATTTCATTGAAAAAATTGATGAATACCACAAGGATGTCACAAAATCTTTTGCTAAATCATTCGATGGTACAGAAGTAGAGATTGGAGACATTAAGTTTGCAGTAATAGAATCTTACATAGCAGAGGCTACAGAACTACCAAGACTTGGTGAGAGATGGTTCAAAAACAAATAATTTCACAGTGAATCATGGAAGGTAATCCTCAGGAACCCAGGTATGGATGTCACTGTGTTTAGAAAAGGAATTCCTATTTCAGCACATAAAAATAAATGGAGAAGCATGCTTTTGATAATACAAAAATTTATTATCTGTGAGGGAAGATTCGGATGCATGTATGTTTATCATATACGTTTATTGATGAACTTTCTAGAAAATGGAAACATCGACCTCCCGTTCTTCCTTCTAAATAGTCTAAGGTGAATGGCTTCAAATGTACAGAAGAAAATAGAATTCATAGACACAACTATGTACCATCATGGGTTGGTAAAAATACTGGTTGAGTTTCATATGAAAAGAATAGGAGATACTTGGGAAAACTTCTTGATAAGAAACTATTTCCAAGAGGCACCAGAATCACCTGAAGAGGGTAATGTCAGAAGGAGTAAGAGAAAAAAGACTAGTATGACCATTCAAAGGAAACTTGAGTCCTCTACATAGAAAAATGATGAAGAGACAATCTCTGAGATAGAGATTAGGGAGCAGATCAAGAAAAAAGGAAAGCTGGTGGAATTAATGAGAACAAGCCTAAATCTTCATTACAACAAGATGATGAACAACTAATCTCTGAAAAATTGACAAAGATTAGGAAACAAATCAAGAGGAAGGAAAAGATAGGAAAGGAGAAAAAGGGTACAAAGGAGGAGAACATAAACCCCCTACAACTTAGAAGGAGCTCTAGACTCCGAGGCATGGTAAAGAAGGTATCATCAAAGGGAACAGAGTTCATAAATCTAGAAGAAGAAACCCCAATACCATCTCCTGATAATGTTCCATTTACATACAGTCCTCAAAACTCTCCTAAACAGTATTTTGAAGGTAGCCCCAGTAGAGGATCCCCAGGCATAGACCCAGTGCAGCAACAAATTTATGATTACATAGAATCACTGGAAAAGAAAAGTGCCTCAATGGATCCAGGATCCTCAGCCAATCCAGAACAACTTGTCAATCCACAAGAACCTCTGACTGACTCTCTCAAACAGGAAATCTATGAGTTAGAGATATTGAACAGACATATCAAGAAAGAAAATGAATCCCTGAAGGAACAAAGCAAATTGGATAAAGCCATTCATTATAATATAATACTGCACCTAGGGCTATGGTATAAGAAGAATAGGAAGTTGAAGAGGAAGAATAGAAACTTGAACAAAATAGTCATCAACCTTAAATACAGACTTCTCATGAAGAAACCCAGGATGGCAGTCACTTCAAAGAGGAGCAAGAGAAGAAAGTTAGATGTACTAGCAAAGGTATTTGAGCAGATGCAATAGGAAAAAAGAGTTCACAATTTTGGCAAAATTGCACGGGGACATGTAATGATTTTGCAGTGGGGGTATGTTGGACCTCAGAATTACTCTCTCTTTGACAACTTTTCTCACTTCTTTCTCTTGTTTTCCATAAAAGATAGATCCCCATCACTGATAAATGATAGATTTTGTCTCAAGGAAGACATTAAATGATTGACATGTTATACTTTTATGTTTTTTCTATTTGAAATAAGTTTTTGCAAATTAGCTACGAAACACAGCCTATTCTACAGCTAACCGTGTGTTCCATAGCTACTTCCATGGTTGAATAGGTTACAGGTGTCAAACGAAGAAATCGGCCACATGGGCATCTCTGGAATTGTCTCGACATGGATCCTATCCTAGTCACCTAACCCAGATCGACAAGAAAGCCAGCTCAAGACCATAGTCAAAGGATGAGTCAAATGAAGAAACCCGAGAGCAATAAGACTCTTTGTCCGCTCTTCATGGTTAATTAATAAAACCCAACAGTTTTGATGCAGCAACAACTCGAACCAGCCACCGGTGATAACAGTTTCATGCAACCGCCTTGCTGACTTAAAGTCACCTATAGCTGATCAACCACTTACGCAGAACTGTTGTAAACATGTAGACCACCTGTAGCTAAATTCTCTCAAAGGACAGTTAGGAATGTTTCTGTAAATATCAGCTGTATAGAACTGAGAAAAAGGTTCGAAGTTTTTGGATGTATTAAGCTCAGACTTGTAGCTCTATAATTTTGAACTTTTTGTTCTTATTAATAATATGAAGCCGGGTTTTGACCAGTGATCATTTTAAAGAGTATCTTCAGCTAGTTAGCAGCTCAACTTAGTCAGTTGCAGAGGACCCCTGCACTGAAGGAGGTTTTTTTTTCTTTTTATTTGTTTACTGTTCAGTTTTTAGTTTCATTATTTTCTTTTAGCAGTGTTTGTAACTTAGGTTGATTCCTTGTAGTTTGTTTTCTTTTAGTTCTGATTAATAGCACAATGTTAGAATTCGATGGTGCAATCTTGTTTCTCTAACCCATTTCATAAAGGAAACATCTTTGTTTTTAAACAAGGTAAGGTTGAAAGTAATGAGGATGCATTGTTGATTAGTTTACTCACTTTTCTCTATTATTTATTTCTTAGTTTAGATTGCCAATGCATTGTGTGAATAAATGTTTTTAGTCACCATTTCAAGCTGATATCCATCCTAAACTAAATGGTTAAACATTCGTTTTACACAAGGATTGAAACCAATCAGTTATTGTCTGCATGTTTTACTTAGGTCTTTGGACCACTCAGTACAGGAAGTTGCTTGTATGCCATCTCAAGAAAGTCATCTTTCAAAATTGAAGGTTTGGGAAACTGGAAGTACTTCAATTAGTTTCATTCTCTGTAATGATTTCAATTTTCCTTACAACTTCACATTTTAATTTTTGACTTAGGATTAAATGAAAAGATAGGATAGACGCTTTGTTTTTCCTTCCTTTAACTTAGATTTTGATTAGTTCACCTTTAGGAAATTTAGACTCAGTTTCTCATAATTCAGACTGTACATCATTAGGAATCAAAGAAACCCCAAAAACAAAACAATATAAAAATACAAAACAACGAAGTAAGAAGGGTTAAATAGCACATACAGTGCACTACACTTCATCAGCTTACGAGCCTTGGTTGATAATTTATGCAAAGCAATTTAGGAAAATAAATGGACTAAACAATATTATACACTAGGAATATGAACCAAATAAACCCAAGGGATTGATATTATAAACTGAAGGGAATAATAAACCCAAGGGATTATAAATCCAACATATTTATAATATAAACCCAACGACAATATTACACCTAAGGGATTAATATTATAAATCCAAGTTATATAAACCCTAAGGTAAATATTATAAACCCAAAGGAATAATAAACCCAAGGGATTATAAACCCAAGGGAATAATATTTAACCCAACGGATAAATGTTATAAACCCAAGCAATATAAACCCTAAGGTAAATATTTGTCACAATGTGACATTAGAATATGGTTGACCATGATTGATTTTCATATTGAGACAATGTTTATCACAATATGGTATTGGAAAATGGCTAACCATCATTGACCATGGTTGATCTCCATATTGAGGTAATATTTTTCACAATGCAACATTGGACTATGGTTGACCATGGATGCCCATGGTTGTGACAATGTGACATTAGACCAAGAGATATTCTTTGTCACAATGTGACCATGGCTGACCATGGTTGACCATGATTGAACCCAATGGTATTATAAACCCAAGAAAAATATTAAACCCAAGGGATTAATATTATAAATGAAAGGTATATAAACCCTAAAGGGATTTATATTATAAATCCAAGGGAATAATAAACCCAGGGGATTAATATTATAAACCCAAGGTATTAAATATTAAACGAATTGATAATATAAACCCAAGGGAATAATATTAAAACCCAATGGATTAATATTATAAACCCAACGTATATAAACCCTAAGATAAATATTATAAACCCAAGGATATAATAAACTCGGGGATTATAAACCCAAGGGAATATTATTAAACCAAAGGGATAAATATTAAAAACCCAAGGAATATATACCCTACGATAAATATTATAAACCCTAAGATAAATATTTTTCAAAGTGCGACATTGGAATATCATTGACCACGATTTATTTTCATATTGAGACAACATTTGTCACAATGCGACGTTGGAAAATGGCTTACCATCTTTGAGCATGGTTGATCTCCATATTGAGACAATTTGTGTCACAATGCGACGTTGGACCATGTTTGACCATGGATGACCACGGCTGTGACAATGTGACATTGGACCAAGAGATATTTTTTGTCACAATGTGACCATGGTTGACCATGATTGACCATCGTTAAGACAACCTTTGTCACAATGCGACATTGGAACATGGTTGATTTTCATATAGAGAAAATCTTTATCGCAATGTGATTTCAGACCATGGTTGACCCTATGAATAATATTATATCTAAGGAATATGAAGCCTTAGATTAATAAACCCTATAAATTATTATTTTCATATTTTTTTTCATGAAAAAAAAAAATCAAAATATAGTGCAAAATCTTTAAAAAAATGGATAATAAGCATTTGTAAGTTCATAAATTCATTTACTATAATCTCATTTGAATATATTAAATTTTAAAAAAATATAACATGTGAAACATTATTGATGGAATTTTAAATCTATAAATTTACAATTTTTTAATGTATGATATATTTCAAAAATTGATAATTAAAGATAAAAATAAAATAAAAACCAATTTTATATCTTTACATCATATATTTTAGTTATAATCAATTTACAATATAATGTGTTTCAAATTTTAAAAATGAAAATACATTTCAAAACATCAACCATAATTTCTAAATTTCATAATTTATTAATTATGGAGGAACATATCATGGAACTTATTAATATAAACAATGTACTTCATAAGTAAAATATTTCAATGTCAACTAATATGTACAATGAAAAGAAATAATTTTTCATGGTTAAAACATTTTTAAGTATTTCAAGTAATGTTATTATTTATGTTTGAGCTATATTTTTCTATCAATTTTATCTTTGAGATGGAATTTTTTATTTTTATTTTTCAGTTTTTGAATTTTATAAACATTTACACAAGAAGAAATTATCACTCTAAATACTTCTTAGATTTGTGATTAAAATACATCAATACTAATCTTTAAAGAAAAAACTAATAATATCAACTTGCAATTTGAAAATTATTTATTGAATGATTGCTAATTAATTTTAAAGCACAATTTCATTCATGTTACTTTACTTAATTCTACATGAATTCTACACCGAAAACCTAGGATAGACCAAACTCATAGTTGAGCTACTTTTATACAATTGTATTTGAAAAGTAAAGCAATCTTCCACAGAGCACTCCTTTAAATCATTAACATCTAAACCACACTCAGTTACTAAATTTATAGTAGACACATTATTGATCTCGTGGAGATTCATGGTATAAGCTTGTCAAACCTTGTACTCCTCCTTTGTGTGGGGACACAAATTCCTCTCGAGAGTCAAGGGTCCATAATTCGACCTCGTGATCTAATATCAAATGCCCAAACTTCTCACAGAGTTTTCCCACGTTAATTTTCCACTATCAAACACCTGTGGCAACATAGAAATATATGTATGTTCACATTTTGGTAAAGAAGGCAGTGAAGTAAGTTGCTGCCACAATTATATGAAATTAACTTGTTATATATGGTATGAAAAAAATTGTTATTAATCGAAGAAGACATAACATTCACAACTTGTAGCCCACATTTTTCCAGCGTGAGAGAATATTGGAGTAGACAATATGATCTTCGAACACATTAAGGGACATCTTAACACAAGAATGGATGGAATGTATTTGCACCGTAGTGAAGACTTAGGAAAATACCTTGTTATATATTTGCTTATTTATAAATGCATGTTATATAAATAATAATGAGGAACTTATCATGGAGGAACTTATTAGAATTGGAATAATCTCAAATCACTAGGAAATTGGTGGGTTGCTAGCACGAATCTATTTTTTTTAGTTTATTAAATGTAATTGACCATTTTGCTAAATAAAATTTTCTTATATATAAATGAATGTTATAAATAATAATGAGGAACTTATTATAATTGGAATAATCTCAACATGGAGGAACTTATTAGAATTGGAATAATCTCAAATCTCTAGGAAATTGGTGGGTGGGGAGCCACGTGGCACAACAATAATTTATTACTTTTATTAAAAGTAATGGACCATTTTACTAAATAAAATTTGCTTATATATAAACGAATGTTATAAATAATAATGAGGGACTTATTAGAATTGGAATATGGAGGAACTTATTAGAATTGGAATAATCTCAAATCCCTAGGAAATTGGTGGGTGGAGAACCACGTGGCACAAATATAATTTTTTAAATTTATTAAAAGTAATAGACCATTTTGCTAAATAAAATTTTCTTATATATAAATGAATTTTATAAATAATAATGAGGAACTTATTAGAATTGGAATAATCTCAACATGGAGGAACTTATTAGAATTGGAATAATCTCAAATCCCTAGGAAATTGGTGGGTGGAGAGCCACATCACACAAATCTAATTTTTTTAATTTATTAAAAGTCAATGCAACCTAACAAACTTTGTAATACACTACAGTTTTTTATAAGCAATAAGAAGAAGCATATGAAGATGAAATGTAACTTCACTGAAATTTTCCATAACTATACTACTTCACTAAATGAATGTTATAATCTTTTTGTTTTCTTGAATTTTTTTCACACTTAATTTACTTTTGTGGTTAGAAATATAATGGTGTATATGTGTTTTTTGTTAAAATGTTAATTAAGCAACATATTCATTATTATTTTTTATTTTTCATTAATTCACTAACTCACTCATATTCTTTATTTTTCATTAATTAGGCAACATACATTTTTATTTTTTTTTATCATAACATTACGTGAGAACATCTCCCTCATATACAGGGTTGTAGAGTGCCTCTCCGTCCAATAATAAAATATTAAAATATTACACTTATTTTAATGTTTATGAAAATGATGATTAATATTCTCTAATATTTAAAATCTTAATGGTTTATCAAATTTAAGAAGGTAAGAAATTAATCAGAACTTTTTAACATTTTATCTCTATGCTAAAAAAAAGTGAGATAAGTGTTCCTAAACCACTATAGTTTTGCTAGCTTAAAAGGTCAAAAAAATTGGTAGTGATAAATATTTTGAAAATTAAATTTAATGTGAGCATAAGATGGATAATCTAAAAGAAAGTGTTTTTCATTTTATTTTTTCTTAGGATAAGATAATTTTGGTTTTAGACGTTGAGGTTGATCACCTTCTTATAATATCACATTACTAAAGATAGAAAGATCATTTTGGTTTTGGAGGTTAGAGTTCATCACCTCCTTGTAATATCTTAATTTGTTTTTTCCCTATAATCTTTATGGCCCTGCAAATTCTCCTTAAATTTGGATATAATATTATTTTAAATATTATTGAAATTCTTTGAGATGATCTTTTCGTTTATTACCTCTAGACATATTACAAATAATAAAAATATTAAGAGAAAAACACATCTTCAAATATATTATATTTTTATCTACAAGTAAAATTTTATATATGTGGAAGTTATACCAGTTAACTTTTATATATGTGGAAGTTATAAAGTTTACAAAAAGAGTTGAGTATTTTTCTAAATTTTGAGAATGGTATTTATATATGAATTCCATATTTTTTATGATGTTAATTAACAAGGGCTACATAGTAGCTAGTACTTCCATTTAGCTTAAATATAGCTTAATTAAGTTAAAAAATAATGAAGACAAAGAATTATCACAAAAATAAAACAATTAATAAAATATTGTATTGTTGAATGCTATCACCCAAAATTAAAAATACAATTAACTAATATGGTTTATATCGATAGCCCTAAGGGATAAGTACATTACCAAGTGGGTGGTCATGAGGTCAAATCTCCTCACCCACCGTGAACCAGTATTGAAAAACAAAAATGGTTTATATTAACATATATACACTTTAATATATATGTTTATTTTATATATATGTGTGTGTTTTATTTGTTATTAAAGTATAATTTTTTTATAATTAAATTGATTAAAATATGTTTTTAATATAATAATAAGTCATTTTAAATTGAAAATATAGACGAAAAAAACTAATTAACGAAAATGGAAATAATAGAAAAAAAATAAATAAATAAGAAATTAAAAAAAAAAAATAGTAATTAATAAAAATAGAAGTTATGAAACAACCCATAATAAGACATCAATCAATCACCTTACAAATAAAAAAATTTAAATAATAATAAAAATTAACAAAAAAAAATGAATTTCCAATATTAAATTATGGATAAGCTACAAACATTTTAATATACAGTTAAAGCAAAATAATAAAATTTGAAATTATTACAACAATATATTTAATATAAATTTAATTAATTATTTATAAAAATAAAATTATATAAAATTAAAATTAATAAAATATTATATTATATTTATAATAAAATTTTGAAATTATTACAACAACCTGTTTAATATAAATTTAATTAATAATTTATAAAATTAAAATTAAAAAAATAAATATAATATTTATAAATTATATTCATTAAAGAAAAGATTTTTATTTATAAATAACATAATTAAATATATATATATATATATATATATATATATATATATAAATAAATTTTGAGGGAGTATTATAAATTAGGTCTAATATAAAATATTATATTATATATACTTTTATTTGTGATATTATATTATATATACTTTTATTCACAAATAAAATGTTATATATATTTTTATTTTGAGAATGGTATTTAGAATAAATTTTATTATTTAAAATTATATATAGAAAAGGTAGAGTATTTATATTTTATTTTGAGAATAATATATATATATATATATATTTTGAGAGAGTATTATAAATTAGGTCTAATATAAAATGTTATATTATATATACTTTTATTCACAAATAAAATGTTATATATATTTTTATTTTGAGAATGGTATTTAGAATAAATTTTATTATTTAAAATTATATATATAGAAAAGGTAGAGTATTTATATTCTATTTTGAGAATAAGATTTAAGGTAAATTATATGTGTGAGATATTTAAATTTAATATAATAATAATATTTTCTATTTATTATAATTAATCTCATTTAATATGTAAAAATAAAACTAAAATATATTAAACATATATAATAAGATTTAGGAGTAAATGAGGAGAATATCTTGGAGAATAAGGATAATATTAAAAATATTATTACTTCTAAATGAGGATAAGTTGTGGGATGATAAGGAGTTAGACGGAAAAGAGAAGCTAAAAATATTATAAAGAGGTGATCAACCCCAATCTTGATAAGAAAAATTATGTTTTTGTCCTAAACAGTGCTAAGAAGAAAATGAGCATTGTCAAGCTAAGAACTAATTCTCAAGATAGAATTAATTCCCAAAAAAACCTTAGGGCCAAAGTGTTTGTCACATTTGCAATACTAAGAGGGTTGAATATGAAAAGCAATTTCTCCTAGATTGTCTGCGTCCATTCTAATTTTGAATTGTTAAGTCAACCAAATTATGGCGGCCTCTCCTTTTTTTTTCAATTGAATAGAAATAAAATATTAAAGAATTTTAATTAATCTTTTATTTTTAAAGATCCAATAATTTATATTGATCTTATTGAATATTAATCATCACTATATAATTTATCATATTAAAATTAAATTTCAATTAATATATTTATAAATTATTATCATAATAATTAATTATAAATTATTATTATAAATATAAAAAATTTAAAGGAAAGTTTGAGAAGGGAAGCATATCATGGTTTTGCTTTAGGGTTTTATCACTGGTCACCATGGCGGGGCGTGGAGGAGGGAGATCAACTCCCTCCTACAGTCAAGTGGTTGCAGACAAAAGCAAGGGAGTTGGATCGCATTGCTTCAAGAAACCAACAGAGGTGGTAACAGAGGCTAAGAATACAGAAAAATCGGAAACTATCAGACCTCAAGGACAGGAAGAGAATCATGAGGAAGCTAGTAAGGAGAAGAGGACAAAGGTTAGCAGTCTAAAAGTTGCTCCTATGAGTACATCAGGGATCTGTAAACCCAAGTCGACCACTATTCCTCGAGTCGTTTTAAGTGACCCAACGTTGTAGGTACATAGAGACCACATGTCGGAATATGCTATTATCTATAAATTTATGGGGATTTGACCGACGAAGAGGGCTTTGCAAGCATGGATAAGGAACCACTGGAAACCAAAGGGGGAAATTGACCTTCACCTTGGGTCCAAGGGCTTCTTCACGGTGGTGTTCACAAGCTTAGAGGATAAAGACAGAGTGTTCGAGGGAGGACCCTATTTTTACGCTTCTGCAAGCCTTTATATGAGACCATGGGTAATGAACTTTGTCCCAGAACGAGAAACTTTCACCTCGGTGCCAATATGGATAAGACTCTATTCTCTTCCTTTAAATTATTTGATGTCGGAGTCTCTAGAGGCTATCGGCAACAAGCTAGGGCATTTTATAAAGATCTCAGATGCTACTCTAAGAGGCAAATACACTTCCTTCGCCCGGATATGTGTGGAAATGGACTTATCTGGGGCACTTATGGATGCAATCATTTTAGAAGTGTATGACGAGGAATGGGTGCAGGCGGTGGACTATGAACACGTCCCATTTAGGTACTGTAAGTGACATGAGCACGGGCACCTATACAAGGACTGCCCATTGAACAAGCTGGAGAGCAACACGAAAGCCACTACAGGAAAGGATCTTGAAGGTTTTACTAAGGTTGGGGGTAAAGGGAAAGGAGGCAAGCGGTACCAAAAGAAAATTAATGAAGACGGACAATCGAGTCACGATAGTTTCAAGTTCTTAGAAGAAGAAGTCGAAAACAACGGGACAAACTAGGAATCAGAGAATATTCCCACTGAGAAGGAAAGTGATATTAATATGGAGGATATACCAAAAAAAACAAACACAAGGATGATATGCCGAGAATTATAGGGCTCAGTAGAGACCACGAGATGACCCCAAGTGAGGTTGGAACGGAAGACCATGAACTACAGGATATTCTAGAGAGGGAGAATTTAGATCTAGAAAAGTTTCTGGAGCAGGGAATCACCAAAGGGGTAGACTCTTTGCCAAAAGAGGAGTTTGACAGGGTTCAACAGCTCTTCCTCTAGAGATCACAAACGAAGTGTTCTAGAGTCAAAAGAAACCATGATATCTAGGAGAATATGGGAGTGAAAACGATTGAGGATACACCGATGCATTCTTCCAAGAACCCGGGTAGGAAAAGAGGAAGAAAAACACAGAATGAGTTGTTGACTGAATGTGGGAAACTTATGATTAACTCAGGTAAGATGAGGGATCTTACCAATTACTCCTTTACAAACCTTTCTTAATGAAGCTTACAACCTAGAACATTAGGGGTCTAGGAAGTAAAAGGAAACAAAGAACTCTTAGCAGTAGAATGAAAGAAGAAAAATTAGATATGGTTTTTATTTAGGAAACAAAATATTCGATGGACAAGATCAGAGAGATACACAACACATGGTTAATCAAGTATGAGTATCTAGAGGTTAAAGCAGATAACTCAGCGGGTGGGGTTCTTACTCTATGGGATCCTCAAAAACTTGT
Organism: Pinus tabuliformis; assembly: GCA_031772625.1. Classification (NCBI taxonomy): domain Eukaryota; kingdom Viridiplantae; phylum Streptophyta; class Pinopsida; order Pinales; family Pinaceae; genus Pinus; species Pinus tabuliformis. The sequence continues at coordinate 361,392,954 of CM062808.1, forward strand.
AATCCTGGATGTTGAAGCTTCTAGGAACTATCTAATGCTGGTGATTCAACCTTCGGGTGATAAGGAGATCTACATGATCACTAACATCTACGGTCCTCAAAAACTAGAAGACAAACTTAAGCTTCTCAGGTCGCTTGAGAAGCTGAAAGAGAGATATCCTGATATGCCTTGGATTTTGGCTAGGGATTTCAATATGATCAGATCTCTTACAGAGAAAAAATGCGGTACCAGAAAACTAGGTAGAGACTCCATTTCCTTCCAAAACTTCATGAACACCATGGGGCTAATGGACACCGAAATAGTAAATGGCACTTTTACTTGGAATAATAAGAGGGGAGGGGCTTCTCAAGTTGCCTCTAAACTAGATAGATTCATAATCTCAGAGGACCTCTTTGACCTTTTAGGTTTGAAAATGTCTGGCTCTCTCACCCTGACTTCACCAGAAATATTGACAAATGGTGGGTGGAATATATGCCTATTCAAGGCACTAAAATATTCATGTTGCAGTAGAGACTTAAACACATCAGATCTAGGCTTAAAGATTGGAACAAAAAAGAGTTTGGTAATATTTTTAAAGCCAAAAGAGAAGTTGAGCATAAACTCCAGGAGATTAATCAGATCATCATCTTAGAAGTTTTTACCGAGGAACAGAAAATTCAGGCTGACTCTCTTCAAAACGAACGGGATGATCGGTGCATGCAAGAGGAGATTTTTTGGAGACAGAAATCGAGGGTGCAGTGGATTAGAGAAGGAGAAAGAAACACAAGGTTTTTCAATAAATCGAACTTGGATCATAGATCTCATAACAGAATTTCAAATCTTAAAGATTCTCAAGGGAAAGAGCTTGTCTCTCACAAAGAAATGGAATTTGTCCTAGTTCAACACTTCCTTAGCATAATAGAAGAGCCTCTCATCGACAGATCTTAATACATTAACAAATTCACCAAGTTCATTCCTAAGCTTGTAACCAGGGAAAACAACCACAATCTTAACAGGCCAGTGTCTGAAGAGGAGGTTAGTGAAGTTATCAATGAGATGCAAAATGGGAAAGCTCCTGGCCCTGATGGCTTCAATGTGGACTTCTTCAAAGCTTGTTGGAAAACAGTCAAACAAGATATCCTTGATGTTGTGGAAGACTCTAGAAGATCCAAAACTATTTTGAAAGCTCTTAATGCCTCTTTCATAGCTTTGATTCCAAAGCAGGAAAAAGCTATGACATCAGACAAATTTAGACCCATAGCCTTATGTAATGTGGTGTACAAAATTATTTCCAAAGTGATCGCTAACAGACTCAAGCCTCTTCTTCCTGCTCTCATCTCAGAGGAGCAAACTGGATTTGTGGAAGGAAGACAGGTTCTCAACAACATCATACAAGCTCATGAGGTGGTACACTCTCTTAAGAGCAACAAGCAAGCTGGTATGATCATGTAGCTTGACCTAGCGAAAGCATATGATAAGCTAAGTTGGTCTTACATTAGGGCAGTGCTAAGAGCTTATGGCTTCGACCCCAACTGTATAAGATGGGTTATGGCCCTTGTATCCTTGGCCAACATCTCCATTCTACTTAACATCTCTCTCTCTAGAACCTTTATGCCTTCTAAGGGTCTCAGACAAGGGGATCTGCTCTCCCCCTTCCTCTTTGTTCTCATGATGGAAGGGCTAGGCAAAGTGATCAAAATGGAAAATTCTGAAGGAAGAATCTAGGTTTTGAAACTTACTCTGAATGGTGCTGCTTCTACTCATCAAAAATTTGTTGATGACACAATGCTGCAGGGCATTCCTATGGTCAAGGAAGCTAGAGCTTTCAAAGAAATCCTGAACGACTTTGCATTGGCTGCTGGTACAGAGGTAAGCCTTGACAAATCAAAGGTGTTCTTTTTTAACACTGACATTGCTATTCAGAGGAACCTCACCAGAATTCTTGGGTTTCAAAGGGATCAGTTACCTTCCAAGTACCTTGGAATGCCTCTTACTGACAAACCTCTGAGCAAGGGAGTGTGGGAGCCGGTAACTAATAAACTTCAGGACAAAGTCAGGAAATGGACCTGCAGGTCTTTGAATTTGGTGGGGTGTCTTGTGCTTACAAAGGCTGTCCTGCAGGCTATACCCATTTTCATGTTTTCAGCTCTTCCTGCTCCTAAAGGAGTTATGCAACAAATCAAGAGTATTCAATGAAATTTGCTTTCGGGCAAAGGGGAAGAGAAAAGGAAGTGGGCTTTAGTAGCTTAGGACAAGCTCTGCAAACCTAAGGCCCATGGTGGTTTGGGGCTTCATGACCCTGAAATGCTCGGCAAAGTTTTGGGAGCCAAACTTTGGTGGAGGTGGCTCAAGGAATCGGCCACCCCTTGGGCCAAGCTTTGGAAGTAGAAATATGAAAATAATTGGTAGGAGAGGGATCATATCCCAATGTCAATGCTCATCAAGGGCTCCCACATTTGGAACCCTGCTTGGGAGAATATAGCCATTGTCCAGAAGCATAGTTTCTTGGAGATCCGAGCTGGGAACCTTGCACAGTTTTGGGAGGATAACTGGAAGCAGGAACCAAATTTGTTTAGGGAAGAACTAACCACTCTCAAAAATGACACTGACAACAAAGTTTTACTTATGGTAAGTGACTTCTAGGATCAGGTAAGGAACAATGGTAAATGGAGAATGTGGAAGGATCTTGGTTATAGTGAAGAGAGTCCTTTGAAGGCCCAGGCGGATTCTCTTGCTATTGACTTGGAGCAAAGGAAGATTTTGGTGTCATCCTCATCTTACCAACTAAGATGGGGTAGAAACATTGAAGGTACCTTCAACCTCAAAGAAGCTAAATGCATGGCCCTAGGTTTTGATTATCCAAACCCTGATCAGGTTTGGAATGACCTTTGGCAGAACTCACAATGGATGGAAATCAAGTTGTTTATGTGGTTGGTTCACCAAAAGAAAATTCTCACATGGGAGAATCTTCTGAAAAGGGGTTTTGTTGGCCCATCCAAATGCCATCTATGTGGTTTATAGGAGGAGATGATGAAACATTTACTAAAAATCTACCCCTTCACCTCTACCTTGTGGGATTGAGCGGCCTCAGTCTTTAGGAAAACTGACAGGGATAGACTCAGCATCACCAACACTTTGAAGAATTGGAGGAAAGAATTCTCATGTAATGAAATCATTAACAAGGCTTGGACTTTGGTTCCAGGCTTTATTATCTAGGATGTGTGGAAAGAACGCAATGACAGGATTTTCAAGAACAAAAAAGGTTCAACCCAGAACATCATTGTCCAAATTTTACGACAGCTCAAAGATACAGTAGGAGCCCTTATGTGGAAAATTCCTAAGGACCGTCCTTCACCCCAGGATGCTTGCATACTACTACAGTTGGGTCTCCATTCTCTTGTTCCCCAAGGCATTGTCAAGGGTGTGAGCAAAACAACTGTTGGTAAAGATTTATGGCAACCTCCTCCTCATGGTTTTTGAAAATCAATATAGACAGGGCCTCTAAGGGCAACCCAGGGATGGCTGGATTTGGCGGTGTCATAAGAGATGAGCAGGGGCGCATAAAGGATATCTTTCACAGTCATTTGGGGACTGCCACTAATAACATGGTAGAGCTCATGGCCTTAGAGCAATGCCTGGAAATCTTGATGGAGTCAAATTTACGCAATGCCATCATTGAAGCTGACTCTGAATTGGTCATTAATGCAGGCAAGAAAATATGTAATGGAACAACACCTGGAAAAGCGTCGAAACATTGGAGGCTCTCACAGGTCTTTCAGCGTATTCATTCCCACTTGCGAACCCTGAGAACTGTCAGCTTCATTCATGTGTGAAGAAAAGCCAATATGTTAGTTAATCGTCTAGCGAATGAAGGAGTGCTATGTAAGCAAAGATATATTTGGTATGATGGGGATTCTATACCCTCTGGTAAACTGTGTCATGATTTTCAATGACAGGCAGTGAAAGACATGGCGTACTTCCAGACCATGAATAATGAGGAGGAGGAAGACTAGCGAAAGTAGGAGAGAGCGCAAATCCTTGAACCTGGTTGAAGTGCCACAGTAAATCCTAACTATAGATCCCACAGTCAATGCTGACATCATAGCTAACTATGGGGATTGAGTATTTGGTAAAAAACGTGCTAGTTGAAGGGCCACAAGCCATAGGATTTGATGGCCTTCGTTATCGACTGGATATCGGGTTTTAAAATGGTCAGAGGTTAAGTCTAAGAGTGGACCTGAGGTTTTATAGACCAAGGTTTATAATCTATATCAGCTTTGTGAAGTGGGTAAGTGTCATGCAAGTTTCCGATGTGATATCATTGAGGACTATCAGATCAAATGGGTTTTGATCTACGGTGCAGGATCACCATGCAACTCTGTTGATCGAAGAGATTATCAAATGTCTGATTGAAGGTAAGATCGATGGTGGAGATTGAGGATAAGAATTAGGGAGAGATCAACAGTCTGAACACTTAGGAATAATGACCAGGGGTCTAATTTTGTTTTTGTGTGTAAGGTTTTGGGTTTTGTTGACCCTGTTGTTTGTTAAGCATCAACGAGTCTATCTTTTGTTGGTCTTTACACTTGTAAAGACGTGTACCATATGAAATATTTTTCTCAGTTAATCGAAGGCTCCACTCTTGACCAAAAAAAAATATGTAAAAATTTAAAAATAATTATTTAAGAGAATCAATTTATTATTAAAAATATTTAATTTATTAATTATTTTATATTTATGTTTTAAAAATATCTACAAACTGATGATGATGGTGGTGGTGGTTAATTGTGAGCTCCAGTATTGTAGCAATAATGCTACAACTCCTGGGGCTTCCTGTCTCTTAATTTTATCAACCCGATAGTTCGTACAAACTTGGAAGCGACGGTGCTGTATGCACAAGTACTAGTTCTTGTCGCAGCTGTCACTTGGTCAGCTAGCACAAGTCCGCTAGGGCTCAAGCCAACTTCTACAGGCTCTCAGAAGAAGCTTGTTAAATGATGGACGAAAGCTAGCTCAAAGAAGACTAATCTACTTGGCAAAAATGAACTGAAAGCAAATCAAAACATGGAAACCCTAATTTAACTAGTCTAACCTCTATGATGCAAAGAATGTGAAGGAAACTTCTACCAATGATGCCATTACTTCTAATAAGTGAAAATGCATGAATCTAATCTACTTGCATCTTAAAAGACATGTTTTTGTATTTTTTCTTTAAGTGGATGGAGTGATTGTGATTTTGTGCTTATTAGGGTTTGGTTGTGCAGATGTGATGCGGAAGGAAGGAAAGCTTGGGAAAGGTTGGGGAGGCTAGGAGAGGTCCCCAGAGATCCTTAGCATCAGTCCACAGAGGTTCCTCACGTTCAGAGGCTCAGCAACCGAGTGAGTGGCCTCCTACAGGATGTCTGCAGGGGATTCTACAGGAAATGCAGGGGTTTCTACAGGAAGTCTACAAATTGCTACAGGATGACCTACCGTGGGTGTTTGAAGTGATGGTGGAGTGATGGAATGGTAGGGGGAGATGTGCAAGGTAGGAATAAAGCTGGTGATGGCTCAGGAGTGGAGAAGTAGGATGGAGAACGAGTGTATGAAGTGGGTTGATGGATGGAAGGTTATAACAACGAAATGTCTAAAGAATGAAGTTACGTGAGGAGTGGAGGAGTTTGGGAGATAACAGAGCGGAACAGAGGTCAAGGATGTGGTTGTATGCGTGATCAAGACGAAGAAGAAGGTAATAGAACGATGAAGAGCAGTGTAAATAAAACAAATGGCTTATGACTGTCACCAAGATGAAAATTCATTAACCTATGCTACCTGTGCTATGAACTCAATGAACAAGCGTGTAGAGGAATGTGCATGAAGTGGTGATGAAGGTGTATGGTGCAAGAGTGAAGTGCATGGAAAGATATATCATAAACGAGACTACGTTGCAGCATGTATAAAGTGAAGAACTGCGTATTTTTGTGGTTGGTATAGGCTGCACTCCAATCTCCAAACAGAGATGGCAGTGGAGACTTCCTCAAACTTTTTTCCTTGGAGCTCCAAGAGATTATATCTATCCTCCTATCAAACTTAAGCAACTGAAAGCAAATCACCATAAACTAGTCCTATCTATGCTCATGAAAACGACTAAATTACCAAACTGTGAATTCGAATTGCATGTGAAAATAAACAAACTCAAAGTGCTGGAACGAAATGAAAACACATTATAACACTGAGGAGATCTATTGCTCTCAGGTTAGGCCCTAACCTGAGAGCTATAGCTCCTTGAGAAAACTCAGAACTAGATCAAAATCTGCCTTCTTTATTCATAATCTGATGTCATGCCAAATTGGCTTACAAAAAGGAACAAAGACTGAGCTCTAGCTCGTACTTTCCAATTACAAGAGTAATGCCAAGGTTCAAAAAGCTTCTCTGCAAGGCTACGGCCTCAGTATTTATGCAAAAACGATCATCCAACAGATGTCCTTGATTTTAGGAGCTCGGCTGTCCAACTAAAGTTTAACTGCTGATCTTGTAGGACAGTCATAACTACTGTTCCTGTAGAACAGTTATAATTGCTGTTCCTGTAGAACAGCTGGCTGCTTCTAAGCTCGGTGGGGAGATGGATTGGAGCTCGGAGTTCTTGGTGGGAATCACGAGGAAGGTCCCCAAGACCGTGGACATCCTCTCCTAAAAACCAGCAGTGCCACCTCATTGTCTCCTTGTCTCCTTTTTCGTTGTCTTTTTCTCCCTTTTAATGCCAAAAACCTGAAAGCATCATGCATTAGTCACGTAGATAAAATGTCTACCCTTCTTCCTACAAACAACACGAATAAACTAAGAAATGCATGCATAAGCAGTAAAAAGTGAATGGTTTGAGCAAAGCAAGTAGGCCAAATGAGCCCAAATTATACCAAAAATTAGGGCTCATCATCACCCCCCAGCTAAACTATTTGCTCATCCTTGAGCAACTTTTCCCTGGCTCCTCGTCTTTGGCCGAGAACTAGAGCCTGGAGCACGCTTTTCCTCCCCTGATTTTGGTGGTTCTGCCTTTTCTGCCGAGGGTGGCACTTCTTCCTTTCCCGTTTTTGGCGGCCCTGCCTTTGCTGCCCCTGGTGGTGACGAAGGTGATGCTTCCTTCCCCTTTCCTATTTCCTTGAGCCGGGCTTCGGAAGGCGACTGGCCTATTTTTCGTGTCCAGGAAGTTATTTTTGGGCTCCCCTTTTTGGGTGTGGCTGATGTTTTAGAGGGGGTTCTTGCACTGGGTGAAGTAGGGACGTCCCCTGAAGTGGTTTGGCTGCTGGGTGGAGGCTGAGGCTTGCCCGTGGTCATCCTCTTGCTTCTCCTGGCTTCAGATGGTAGAGGGGTCTCCCTCTCCCTTTTCTCCTTCGGTTTTGGAGGTGTACTGAGGGCAGCCAGTGCCGCTACTGCCTCCTTTTCGAGAATGCCAGGCTTATCTTTCTTGCGTTTTGCTCTCTCAGAGCTCCTTGTAGAGGGTCCCTCCTTTTCAGATTTCGGGCTTCCTGTGGAAGACCCTGCTTTGCCCACTTCCAGGCCTCTGGTAGAAGATCCTTTCTTTCCCGCCGTTGGGCTTCCTGAAGAAGGCCCTCTCTCTGCCTTCAGACTCTCTGTAGGAGGCTGTTTCTCAATGATTTTCGGGCCTCTTGTAGAAGCCCCATTTTCCAATTTCGGGCTTCCTGTAGAAGCCCTTGTCTCTGTCTTCGGGCTTCCTGTAGAAGCCTGTGTTTGCACTTTCGGGCTTCCTGTAGAAGCCTATTTTTTAATGATTTTTGGGCTTCCTGTAGAAGCCTGTGTTTTCGGGCTTCCTGTAGAAGCCTGTTTTTGCTTTCCTGTAGACACAGGTGTCTCCACTTCCGCTTGCTTGCCTGCTTGAGTTTTGCTTTTTGCTTTGGGTGCAGGTGCTGTTGAGGTACTTGGGCTGACGTGGGCCACCTCTGCTTTGTCCATTCTGCTCTTCATCCTTTTTTCCCTTGCTGACAGGATAGGTGTGCCACCTTTTCCTTGGTCCTTCTTTTCCTCATGCTTCTTCCTTTGTTCTTCGGCCACTGCTTCGTGTTCCTCACTGCTAGAGGAACCCGTTTCTTCGATCAACATTTTAATATCCCCATCTTTGGTCAAATTGCGGAAGGATTCCCATGAGAGGGGGACCTTATATGAGTGCAATGCATCTTCCACAAGCAGCTTTATTAACCCATGGTGGGCTATCTGATCAGGTATGCCCTCTCTTAGCTTTGTAGCACACTCCATTAGGGACTGCAGAAGATAATAAGGGATGCTTAGTTTTTGCTCTACAGGAAGGTCAATTCGGTGCCTCAACTCAGTGAGTAGCCGAAAGTGATATGCATACACGATGCTGAACCGGCCTTCACAAGTAATATATTTCATGATTTGCAAACTGACTTCATTCCAAGGTGGTGATAGACTCGTTCTTCTCACCCCGTTTTTATCCTCCAAGAATTCTTCCTCAGGTGGAAAGAATTCCTTCTTTGCCTGCTGACTCAACTTTCTCTCCTCTTTATCCCACGGCAGACCCATAGGAAGTTCTGTGATCCGACTGATATGTTCTGGGGTGAGTTTGAGGCTTAGACCTCTGAAGTTTACTATGGCCAGTGTCTAGGATTTAGGCTTCAAAGCCTGCAAGAATTCCTCGGCTACTTCATCATCGTAGCCCTGCAGCTTATCACAAAAAGGCATCCATTGTGCTCTGGTGAAGAGCTCTACCACTGCCGGGTTTCTCCTTAGTTTAGTTGAATCCATGGGCTCTCGTCTTATAAACCAACCTGGCATGATAAACACGGTCGTTTTAACAAAAGGTGGCATATGCAAAAGGGATTTGGTCTATGAAGACAGAGCATGCACATACAAAATTTCAACACAGACTACTCATACCAACATCCTGTAGAATGGTAGCAACGGCACAGAAAACAAAAATTCCACCAATATCTTTATAACCCGACCGTGGACGATGGTCTTGCCACTTCTAATAACCAGTTACATTAATATTTCAGGGTTACCTCCTTAATTGGCCACCTTTTTCGCGAGGCACCCGCTTTCCTGTAGATGACTGCGTTCCTGTAGACTGCGTTCCTGTAGAACTGCGCTCCTGTAGAACTGCGTTCCTGTAGAACTGCGTTCCTGTAGAAGCTGCGCGCAATTCTCGGGGAGGACTGTAGTTGGCCGCGCTCGCGGTGTGCTTGACCAGCGTTCTGGTAGCCAACAACTCGGCGTATCAAAGTGCAGAGGAGATCAGAATAGGTATCCGAGTTGAAGTGTTGGATGATAAATGCATGCGCATGATTTAGCCGATGGGATTTTGAATCGGCGCAATCCGTGGCGCGGGGGATGAGCTGTCCCCGCTGGACCGTTGGGCGACGTCATCCATCCTCCGCCTGCGTATTCACTTGCTGCTGCATTCATTCCCACAGATTTGCCGCCGCCTTTCCTGTTAAACTCATGCTTCTGACGAGAGTGTTCCCACGTGCATGCCGTTCATTCTCTTTGTCGTGGCCGCCACCCAAACATCCAATTACACTTTAACTAGCCGTCGTGGCCAGTCGACTGGCCATACGGCCGCTCAACCATTCAATTTTACGCTTTGCAAACAATTTCAAAGTTAGATTCATGCGATTTGATGGAAGTAAGGGTGGAGACACTTACCTGCGCGGCTGCACACGATTTTTCCAGTTCTCGGACGATGGTGAGCAGATCTACCTGCTGCGTGCGACCTACACAGACCCGGAAGCTCGTGGGTACAGGCTGCCAACGCTGGAGTGGGTGGTTTTGCTTGCATGCACCCGCGTTTCATTTCGGATGGCGGTGCTGTGAATGGTATCCACTCGAGCAGGTTGAACTGTTACAGGATCCCCGCGAGGGGTCTCGTAACAGTCCTTTCTCCTTGGGTGCATGCTGCACGATGGCGGTTCTGGCTTCTCGATCACAATCCCGGAGCTCTTGATGCATGTGGTATGAGATTCCATCATTTGTTAATCTTTGGAAATGGCTTTCCCGCGAGAACTCATCGATTTTCTTTGTTTGTGCAGGGACTTGGCCGCATGTCGACACGGGTGGTGGAGCATGGTGACAGCAACGTGCAAGGATGCCAACAGAGGCTGGCGTGCATCCAAACCAATCCATGGTCGCGAAATCTCTTTTTAAGATGAATTCTGGCCGTCCAGAACTCCTACAGGAAGTTTCCTGTAGACACAGAGCTTCCTGTAGAAAGTTCGGCCTTCCTGTAGAAAGTCTGCACTTTCCTGTAGAAAATCCGCGCCTTCCTGTAGAAAGACCGCGCCTTCCTGTAGAAAGACTGCGCCCTCCTGTAGAAAGACTGCGCCTTCCTGTAGAAAGACAACAGCTTCCTGTAGAAGATTCAAACCATGATAACATTGCACATACCTTGAAAAACATGGGTGCTCTTGGAGGAGGTACTAATGAGGTTCCTTGACAGCATGATAAGGACCCTTGGCTGTGAGTTGAAGGGCTTCCTCTTCTCCATAGAGCATCTACAACCTACAATTTTTACCATATTTTGCTTATTGTGTTTTTTTTTTTTTTTCTCTTTTTTCTTCTTTTTTTTTTTTTGAAAGATAACAGGGGCGCCTCAAGGAGGTTTTCACCCGTGCCATCTGCCCTGAGCGCCTCAAAGAGGTTTTCACTCAAGGATCTTTTTCAACCTTTTCTCTTTTTTTTTTTTTTTTTTTTTTTTTTTGAAAAGCAATAGGAGCGCCTCAATGAGGTTTTCACCCCTACTACCTGCCTTGGGCGCCTCAGAGAGGTTTTCACCCAAGGATCTTTATTTCTTTTTTCTTTTTTTTTCTTTTTTCTCTTTTGTTTTTTTTTTTCAGATATTCTTTCAGGGTGTGCCAGAGGCAGAGGCAGAAACCTTCTCTATGACCAATACAGATTTCTCCATAGTTTTGATAAACTCTTGTCTTGAGAGAGGTCTCCTGTAGATCTTCAATCGATGCCCATTGACAAGCATGGGAATGGCTTCCTCATCAATGGTTCGAATGAGGACAGATCCATTGTCATGGCATTTCTCCACTGTATATGGTCCTAGCCATCTGGTTCTCAGCTTCCCCTTGAAATATTTGTATCTGGAATCATACAACAAAGCCCAATCTCCCGGCTGAAATTGCTTGTCATGGAGATGTTGGTCATGCCACACCTTCCTCTGAAGTTGAACCACTTCTGAGTGAAGGAGGGCCTGCATGCGGTGCTCGTCCAGGCCATTCAGCTGCAGCAGCCTCTCTTGTTGTGCATGGCTGAGATCTAGGTCCAGCTGAGCTGCCATCCTCAAGGTGTTGTATTCAAACTCAATGGACAGCAAAGCTTTCTTCCCATAGACCAGCTCATATGGTGTGAAACCGGTGGTGGTCTTCCAAGTGGTGTTGTAGGCCCATGTGGCTTCTACCAGGCGATCTGCCTAGTCCTTTCTGCTACTGCACACCACTTTAGTCAAGATCCCTTCTAATGCTCTGTTGGTGACTTCCACCTGCCCATTTGCTTGAGGGTGATAAGGGGTGGGAGTCCTGTGCTTGATCTTGTGATGAGCTAGGAGATCTTCAACCAGGTTGGAGGTGAACTGGCTCCCTTGATCGGTGACCAGCTCTCTTGGATAGCCAAACTTATAGAAGATGTTCTCTCTTAGGAACTCGGCCACCTTTTCTTCTGTTGCTGCTTTGATTGCTTTGGTCTCTGCCCACTTTGTCAAATAGTCAGTACACACAATGATGTAAGTCCTTTGCCTCGAAGAGGGGTTGATTGGGCCCACAAAGTCCATGCCCCACTTCTCAAATGGCTCAAGAGTCACTTGAGGTTGGAGAGGCATCTCATCCCTTTGGGTCGGTTTCCCCATTCTTTGGCATTGGTCACACTGACTGACATATCTTCTGACATCTTAATGAAGTGTGGGCCAATAGTAGCCTGCCTGCAGGATCTTGAAGGCAGTTCTCTTTGCTGCAAAATGCCCTCCACAAGGCCCATCATGACAAGTGAGGAGGATATCAAAGACTTCCTCCTCCCTTACACAACGCCTTAAGATCTGATCGGGGCCAAGCTTGAACAAATTGCCCCCGATCCAAGTGAATGAGGCACTTTTTCTGATGATTCTGCTCTTCTCTCTGGAAGATAGGTGTGGAGGGAACTGTGCTGAAACAAGATAGTTTGCTATATCAGCAAACCATGGAGAGAGTACTGAAATAGCAAACAGTTGTTCACCAGGCATCTGATCGTCCACTGTTCCATCCTCATCTGCAGACAAATCCAATCTAGATAAAAAGTCAGCAACAACATTTTCTCTACCTGGTTTATCAACAATGGTTAGATCAAACTGCTGCAATAAAAGTAACCATCTAATAATACAAGCATTCACATCTGGTTTATTCATCAAATATCTAATAGCAGCATGGTCAGTATGTACAAAGGTCTGGTAACCAGTAATATAATGTCGGAACTTGTTCAATGCATGGACCACAGCCAAGAATTCTTTCTCGGTTACAGTGTAATTCAGCTCAGCTTTGGACAAGTTTTTGCTAACAAAGTAAATGGCATATGGAAGTTTCTGCTCAACTTGTCCTAAAGCTGCACCTATGGCTTTGTTCGAGGCATCAGTGTGGATGTGGAAAGGTAGGGCCCAGTTTGGACCTCTCAGGATTGGGGCTGACACCAACTTGTCCTTCAATTCATTTAAAGCCCTCTGACAATCGTCAGTCCATTTAAACTCCACATCTTTTGCCAACAGACCAAACAATGGCGAGGCTAGCTTGCTGAAATCTTTAATGAATCTCCGGTAGTATCCTGCTAATCCCAAGAAACTCCGGACATCCCTTACCTTTTGAGGAGGTGGAACCCTCTTGATGAGAGCAATTTTGTTAGGATCCACCTGCAATCCTTGGGAAGAAATGGTATGGCCTAGCACGGTCCCCTCAGTCATTAGGAATTCACATTTTTCAGGACTAAGGGACAAGTTCATCTCAGTGCATTTGGTTAGGACTTTCCCCAGGTTGGACAATGCTTCCTGGAAGTTGGCCCCATAAGGAGTAAAGTCATCCATGTATATTTCCACTGCATCATGGACCAGCTCCGAGAAGATGCTCAAGACAGCTCTCTGAAAGGTAGCAGGAGCATTGCATAGCCCAAAGGGAAGGACTCGATAGGCAAAGGTACCCCAAGGACAAGTGAAGGTGGTCTTATCTTGGTCTTCCGGGCTGATTTGGATTTGATTGTACCCGCTAAACCCATCCAGGAAAGAGAAGAACTTCTTTCCTGCCAGTCCATCCAACACTTGATCTATGAAAGGTAGAGGGAAATGGTCCTTCTTGGTAGCTTTGTTCAGTTCTCGTTAGTCCACACAAATTCTCCATTTCCCATTTTTCTTGGGAACCAACACTAGAGGGGACACCCATTCACTATCTGAGATGGGGTAGATGAATCCGGCATCCAACAGTTTCTGCAATTCTTCCTTGACAATGTCTTTAAGGGCTGGATTCATTCTCCTCTGAGGTTGCCTAACCGGTTTACAATCCTCTTTGATGTATATATGATGGGTACAGACCGAAGGATGGACTCCTTTCATTTCCTTATAGCTCCAAGAAAAAGCATCTAGGTGGTTGGCCAACAGACTACACAGCTCCTTTTCCTGGGAAGGAGATAGGGAGGAGCTGATCTTCAATGCTTTCTCAGGGCCGAACTCCACATTCTTGACTCTGGGAGTAACAGGGTTGGTTGTACAGAGATCCACTAAGGTGCTAGCTTGGGCATCCTCCACCAATTCCTCTAAGGGTAGTGCACTGGAAGGTGGATTCTGGATCAAGGTCTCGATCAAGTCATCCTCGGTTGGGGGGTCTTTTCTAGTGGTATCTAAGGTGCACAGAGGTGCTGAGTACACCTCGTCTTCTTCTCCTTCTTCCAACCAGAGTGGTAAATCATGCTCTAAAGAAGGTTGGGCAGGAGGGTATAGGACTAGCTGCTTGGACATGGGACCATTTTTGATGGTCATGTTTCCTGCCCGACAACTTATGTAAGCATCTGCAGTAGCTAACCAAGGCCTTCCCAAAATGAGAGGATATCCAGTAAGCTTGGCCTTTGGTTGCAGAACCAGGAAGTTTGCAGGGTATTCCCAAGAATCAATGGAGACCATGACATCCTCCACAATCCCTTCGGGAGTCATGGTGGAGCGATCTGTTAATTGCAGTACTGTCGAGGTCTTCCTCAAGGAACCCTGAAGATTGAGTTTAAGCATGGTATCCCTGGTCATCACATTGATGGCCGCCCCTAGATCAATCAAGGTGTGGGGGATAATGGTGCCATTGATGTGAACATCTACTACAGGACTTCCGGGATCTAGGTACTTTGGGCAGATGACTTATCTTAGCATAAGGTCAGACAGTTGTCCTATGACATTGATAGTTGAGGCATCTTTCTTCCGTCTGCCTGGGTGTTTGAAACACTTCTCCTTAACCAGCTTGTTATATATTGGCACATCTTTGATGGCTTGGAGAAGTGGGAATTTTACACACAACTGCTTGAGCTCACCCAAAAGCTCATCTTCTTCTGGGTTAGGTTGTGTGGTGGCTGTTAGTCTCTCAGGAAAGGGTGGAATAGCCTTTGGTTCACTTTCCTATTTATCTTCCTCATCCTCTGGGGGAGGAGGTTGGCGATCTGGTAGAGTCTTTCCAGATCGAAGGTTGATCTCCTGGATCTCCACAGCATAGGTAGGGCATGAGGTTTCCCCAGGGTATACCTGCTGGGCCTGTCTATTGTTGGGGTTCGGGTTCGGTTGAGCAGGCATTTGAGGTTGCCTTGGAGGAGCAGGAGGTAATGGTTGAGGTTGAACTGGTGGTGGAGGCAAAATGGCAGGAGGAGTGTTGTATTGGGGCCTCCACCCCGACTGAGGTGCATTCCATTGAGGCTGTGGCTGGGTATGTGAGTGATATGGATGAGGAGTAGGTTGAGTGGGGTACTGAGATGGATAAGACCATGGAGGAGGCATGGACCATGAAGGATGAGTAGGGGGACCCCAGGAAGGCATAGGAGTTGACTGGTTGGGGTTGTAATAAGCTTGAGATGCCCCTTGCATCCCCTGCTGATAAGGTCTAGATCCTTGTGGCCTCCTTTGGTTGAGGTAATAGAGAGGCTCTGTGGGAGCTTCGGTCCCTTGGTACATGGATTTAAACCCAGGTAAGGTTGGACACTAATTTGTGGGATGGTCCTCCTCACAAACGAAACACACTTCAACCGAATGCAATGGACATTCGTTCTTAGGGTGCCTCCTTGTGCACCTAGGACAGAAGACAGCCAAGGCTCTCTCAGCCTCTTCTTTCTTTTGCTGAATCCTGAATGTATCAAGCTGCATGGCAATGGTTTGTCTCACCTCACTCTTAAGATCTTCTAATTGGTTTGCAAGCTCATGTTTGGAGAAAGGGACACTAGTTGAGAGGTGGTTTCCTCTACCTCGTTTCCGAGCTGCCCTGGAGTGGTTTCTAAACACAGTCTTGATGTCCTCATAAGGCAGTTGGTAAATGTCCCCCCCAGCTAACATGTGAAGGGTATCTAAGAGGTCTTCAGGGACTCCTCGGAGTAGGACCAACTTGAGGGATTCAGGGTCAAGTGTGCACCTGGCCCACTTATAGCTTAGTTGGAACCTCTCCTCATAATCCTCTAAGGACTCATCATTTCCCATGGACATCCGAAAGATTTCCCCCTTTGTTTCCTTGGACCTACAGTAATCCCGGTACTTGGTGTTGAAAGCTTGCTGCATCTGAGCCCAAGTAGTGATACTATTCCCAGGTAAACCCATGAACCAGCGTAGTGCTGCATCCTTGAGAGTGGAAGGGAAAAGTTTCAACTTTTGCTCATCTTCAGTATAGTCATAGGTTCTACAAAGGACAGCAAACTCAAACAGGAAGGTATCTGGATCTTCAGTGGTCAACCCATGGAAGTGAGGTAAGGCGGAGGGGCTAATGTTTTTCATTTTCATCTCTCCATTGGTCTCTCGGATGGGGAAGGCACCTTCTATTCTCTCATCTTCTCTTCTATTATCAGCCATAGCTTCAAATGGAGTAGTCTCTAACTCTTCTTCTACTATAGGATCTTTGGATATCTCAGGATGTTCACCTATAGGTTCTTCTGGGTCACTGTCACCAAAGAGGAGAGAAGGGTGACTCAGTGATGTGGTGGGGGTGTTTGGTAGGAATTTGCCTGATCTATCTCGGTTCCTACGAGGCATGAAATGGAAAAGACTTTCTTTTTTCTCTTTGATTGCTTTTGCTTTGCTTTTCTTTTGGTACCTGCAAAACTGAGACAGATTGATCTACAACTATCTATGAAAGATGCAAAATTAACTGAAAGCAGGAAAGGACTAATCTACTTTGCTCAAATGAAATTGCAGGAATGGAAATGCTAGTCTACGCTTGCAGAAAGGAAATGCTAATCTATGAAAGCAGGAAATGCTAATCTATGAAAGCAGGAAATGCTATGCTACTTTTGCAGAATGGAAATGAAGTAAACTACTTAGCAGAAGGTAAGAGTAAGAAAGTAGAAGAAAAGCAACAATTACTAATACTCTGACGCTTCCCCGGCAACGGCGCCAAAAAGATGGTGAGCTCCAGTATTGTAGCAATAATGCTACAACTCCTGGGGCTTCCTGTCTCTTAATTTTATCAACCCGGTAGTTCGTACAAACTTGGAAGCGACGGTGCTGTATGCACAAGTACTAGCTCTTGTCGCAGCTGTCACTTGGTCAGCTGGCACAAGTCCGCTAGGGCTCAAGCCAACTTCTACAGGCTCTCAGAAGAAGCTTGTTAAATGATGGACGAAAGCTAGCTCAAAGAAGACTAATCTACTTGGCAAAAATGAACTGAAAGCAAATCAAAACATGGAAACCCTAATTTAACTAGTCTAACCTCTATGATGCAAAGAATGTGAAGGAAACTTCTACCAATGATGCCATTACTTCTAATAAGTGAAAATGCATGAATCTAATCTACTTGCATCTTAAAAGACATGTTTTTGTATTTTTTCTTTAAGTGGATGGAGTGATTGTGATTTTGTGCTTATTAGGGTTTGGTTGTGCAGATGTGATGCGGAAGGAAGGAAAGCTTGGGAAAGGTTGGGGAGGCTAGGAGAGGTCCCCAGAGATCCTTAGCATCAGTCCACAGAGGTTCCTCACGTTCAGAGGCTCAGCAACCGAGTGAGTGGCCTCCTACAGGATGTCTGCAGGGGATTCTACAGGAAACGCAGGGGTTTCTACAGGAAGTCTACAAATTGCTACAAGATGACCTACCGTGGGTGTTTGAAGTGATGGTGGAGTGATGGAATGGTAGGGGGAGATGTGCAAGGTAGGAATAAAGCTGGTGATGGCTCAGGAGTGGAGAAGTAGGATGGAGAACGAGTGTATGAAGTGGGTTGATGGATGGAAGGTTATAACAACGAAATGTCTAAAGAATGAAGTTACGTGAGGAGTGGAGGAGTTTGGGAGATAACAGAGCGGAGCAGAGGTCAAGGATGTGGTTGTATGCGTGATCAAGACGAAGAAGAAGGTAATAGAACGATGAAGAGCAGTGTAAATAAAACAAATGGCTTATGACTGTCACCAAGATGAAAAGTTAATTAACCTATGCTACCTGTGTTATGAACTCAATGAACAGCAATATAAAGCGTGTAGAGGAATGTGCATGAAGCGTTGATGAAGGTGTATGGTGCAAGAGTGAAGTGCATGGAAAGATCTATCATAAACGAGACTACGTTGCAGCATGTATAAAGTGAAGAACTGCGTATTTTTGTGGTTGGTATAGGCTGCACTCCAATCTCCAAACAGAGATGGCAGTGGAGACTTCCTCAACCTTTTTTCCTTGGAGCTCCAAGAGATTATATCTATCCTCCTATCAAACTTAAGCAACTGAAAGCAAATCACCATAAACTAGTCCTATCTATGCTCATGAAAACGACTAAATTACCAAACTGTGAATTCGAATTGCATGTGAAAATAAACAAACTCAAAGTGCTGGAACGAAATGCAAACACATTACAACACTGAGGAGATCTATTGCTCTCAGGTTGGGCCCTAACCTGAGAGCTATAGCTCCTTGAGAAAACTCAGAACTAGATCAAAATCTGCCTTCTTTATTCATAATCTGATGTCATGCCAAATTGGCTTACAAAAAGGAACAAAGACTGAGCTCTAGCTCGTACTTTCCAATTACAAGAGTAATGCCAAGGTTCAAAAAGCTTCTCTGCAAGGCTACGGCCTCAGTATTTATGCAAAAACGATCATCCAACAGATGTCCTTGATTTTAGGAGCTCGGCTGTCCAACTAAAGTTTAACTGCTGATCCTGTAGGACAGTCATAACTATTGTTCCTGTAGAACAGTTATAACTGTTGTTCCTGTAGAACAGCTGGTTGCTTCTAAGCTCGGTGGGGAGATGGATTGGAGCTCGGAGTTCTTGGTGGGAATCACGAGGAAGTTCCCCAAGACCGTGGACATCCTCTCCTAAAAACCAGCAGTGCCACCTCATTGTCTCCTTGTCTCCTTTTTCGTTGTCTTTTTCTCCCTTTTAATGCCAAAAACCTGAAAGCATCATGCATTAGTCACGTAGATAAAATGTCTACCCTTCTTCCTACAAACAACACGAATAAACTAAGAAATGCATGCATAAGCAGTAAAAAGTGAATGGTTTGAGCAAAGCAAGTAGGCCAAATGAGCCCAAATTATACCAAAAATTGGGGCTCATCAGTTAACGTCCATTGAGACAAAACTTTGGTCTATCAGACCTAAAGAAATGAATTATTTAATTTGATTTAAGATTTTATTCCTATGCTCAAAAAGATTGGAGAGAAGCCTCCCAAGCTCACTGTCTAGTCAATTTAACGTCTTAAATTTCTCTACATAAATTATCAATCCGGGTATCGTAAACTAATGAAGTGTGGTGCACCATATGTGCTTAGTTAACCTTTCTCTTACTTCGTTGTTTTATAGTTTATGTTGTTTTTTTGGGGTTTTGTTCTTGTTGGTTTTCTAAAATGTTTAATGCAAATGGAAATCCTATTCTAAGGTCTTAAGAATACTTTTAAAGGACAAGTATGGATAAAGATTTCAAGACAAGGCCTATGTCCCTAATGGTATATTCCAAAACTTAGCACTTCAAAAGATCTTAAAACATGTTATTGATGGAATTAGTATTTAAACAAAAGTGTAAATATGCAGCTACTTCAATCAAAATAAAATGCAATAACCAATCAATGAGCTAGTGACTATGAGACCCAGTATCCTTGCTGCTTCAGCAGAAGGACAAGATGATTCTATCATGTCATTAGTCATTAAAAGGCTATGTGCATCACTAATATACAATAAAAATAAAATGCAATAACCAAACAATGAGCTAGTGACTATGAGACCCAGTATCCTTGCTGTTTTAGCAGAAGGACAAGATGATTCTATCATGTCATTAGTCATTAAAAGGCTATGTGCATCACTAATCTACAATCAACTTGAAAGCAATTTATGTACAGCTAATATACAGAAGCATAACAAAATTAATGTAAAACAACAGTAATCAAAACAGCTTGTTATGTACAGCTAATGTACAAAAGCATAACAAAATTAAATGCAGAATTAAATGACAACTATACAAGGCTTTAGTGTGCAGGGGCCCTCTGCCACTTGCATGAATGAAAAATCTAATCTATCAAACTTGAAAGCAATTAAATAACATAATGAAATCAAAGCAATATTTACAAAATGAAATCTACTCTACCTTACATTCTACAAAGCAATATTTACAAAATGAAATCTACTCTACCTTACATTCTAATATGCTCCATGACATCTACTTCACATCTCCTTCCATGTTGAGAACATCAAAGCTTTATTCAAATTCTTCAAAAGTACAAAGTACAACAAAGTTCTCCAAAGCTTTCAAAAGCCATCAAGGAAGAACTACAAACTTAAGAACTAGGGACTAAAAGACTAACAAATGAAGGAGAGAGATCTCCTATTTATACAAAAAGATGAGAGCCATCTCATTAATGATAGTCCATGAATCTCTCCCTCTACCTCTAGAGTCCTAATCAAAATAGGAACTGATAAGACACATGTCTTTTTAGAGTTACAATACAATTAGGAGATGTGATACATATCCTCATGATCCCATGATTCTTTCCACTCAAATTCGAATTTGGCCTTGGGGTGCCACATAAGGGTCTTCTAGAAGCCTCCTTTCAACCTACACATGTCAACAATCTCAACCCATTTGTTAGGTATAAGCATATGCACATTATTTTCTAATGTTTAACCACAAATTCACTTAAAAGGCTTAGAAATAATAAAGATTGGAAAAACATAAAGGTGGCCCAATGATAATGAAAGTGGGATGAATGTGGTGACATAGTAGTGAAATGGAGGTGATATAATGGACATAATAGTGAAAGTGTAATGGAAATGAATGACATTTTCAAGACTCAACATACTCCCCAACTGAAGCTATTGCATGTCCTCATGCAATATATATTACATTAACTCTTTTGATCCTTGAGCTTTGGCTTAACTTTGCATGATATCATTTGATAACTTCATGTTTCTGCAAAGTGTTTCACTTGAATTGCAACATGGTTGGTTCTTGTGTTAAAACCATTCTTATTTTTTTTTGCCTTCTATTTTGATCTTTGAACTTTGCATAATGATATTTTGATTATTGTTGCAAAGTATATCTTTATTGGATTGCATAATGGTTGGTTCTTGTGTGACAACCATGATTTTGTTTGTATCCAATTTATCCTTTAAGCACTTTTTCAAAAGCCATTGTATGCTCATAATAGCAATGTAATAATTAATATATGTTGGAATTATGTGAGCTCATGAATATGATATGGACATGGCAAGATATGAATATGAATGTATTCCCCCCCCAACTGATGGTATTGGCAATTTTATGAAATGAGGAAGAGAAATGTTTTTCCAACAATTATCATTCTAGCTTTTTATGGAATTCTATGGTCAAAAGTTAGAAAATGACGCACCTTCACTTACCCTTTGGAATGGATGAGTTGTATGTGTGGTGGCTGAAAATTCTGATCATATTCTTCTTCAAGTGGCTGAACAAGAGGAGTCATGGATAGAGAGATAAGATGACCTTTTATTGCTTCTACTAAAACTTGCTGAATCTGCTCCAAAATGCTGAAAATAATAGTCTTCATGTCTTCAAAACTCATTGGCACAATTCCTACTATGTGAAAAGATGTTTTGATGTCGAACATAGTAGGAATATTGGCTTAGTGGCCATTAATGGATGCCACTAGTCAACACGAGAACTCTCACCATTGATGACAATGAGAGTCAAGATGCCCAAACACATCTTGCTAGGTACGAATGAATTTGCTGAAGTCGAGTCACCTAGAAGATCTGACGAACAAGGGACATTAATGCATTCCCATTGTTTGTCAGCATGAGGACTTGCCATTAAGGCATGCAAGCCTCAAGGTGTTTTTACAAAGAACTTAGACTCAAAGGACTATGGACTCAATAATTTGCATTGAAGCAGGGCTTATTTGCGGAATGAAAATGACAAGGAATGGAAGATGAAAATGGAAAATGGCAATGGAGAATAGAAATGGCAATGGCAATAAGCATGTGAATGAGCAATGGCAATAAGCATGGGTTATGAATGGACAAAAAGAGATGGAAAGTGTATGTGAATGAAAATGGAAAATATGGAGGAAAATGAGATGAATGGTTTATTACGAGGTATGGATGTGATGGATGGATATGATGGAGACAATAGTATCTGAAAGTTTTTCAAGTGTTTAGATCTGATTTTGCATCAGCATATTTCCTCTTTGTTGCTGATCATCCTCTTATGAAACAAATTGGTCTCTTAGAGAGACACCATTCTCTTGTAGTCATTTGTCCTTCCTCCTGAAACCGACAAAAAAAACTAATACTTCTTCTGCAATGGAATGTAAGATTATCAAAGGGGAGAGGTGATCAATCTCTCTAGTTATGATATTTACACACAAAACTAAGAATTTGTATTAATGAAACAAGTTCTCAAAGGAAAAATCAAAAGAATTTATACCTGCTTTGAAATTGGTGCCCAAGTTGAATGTTGCTTTTTTTTCAGCAATTTATTTCGTTATTTGCCATTTCAAACCCAAATGATGGATTTCTCATTGTGTAGATCTTGTTGAGATCTTTCCAATGGTACTTAAATCATCAAAATCTGATTTTGTATGAGAAAGATAGGCTAATTTGAACAATGAGGTTTTTACAGCTGCGGAATTAGAGAACAGCTGCGGAATTGGACTTTAGCTGCGGAATGTGCACAGTTCTGTAGCTAAAAATCTTGGATACAAAGTTAGCCATTCATCTTTCATCATCAGTCCAAAATTAATCAATACCTTCAGAAAAGTGAGCAAATAACTTATTCATTTCATTGATTCAAAATTATTATTTTTTCTTGACATGTAGCGACTTAGTGTGGCGACTCAGTGTGGCGACTTAGTGATAACACACAATTTGACTTCCTTTTGACCGAGGTCTTTTTCATCAAATTTGATCGAATGAATAGGACACCATCCATGTACCAACATTCCCCCAGCTACCCATGTGACTTGTTTTGCTTGATGACACCTGCAACCTAGAGTTTAACAAAACAGCTGCGGAAAGTTAAGCCAGCTGCGGAAAGTTGAGCTAGCTGCGGAAAGTTGAGCCAGCTGCGGAAAGTTAAGCTAAAACAGTCGATCATCAATTTTGAAATTTTTTTTTCATTGTCTGCATGTAGGAACTCTGTGAATGGAGCAAAACAATCTTATTAATGGACTTATAGTTTGATAAACAGCCTATAACCATGATCATAACTATTTGGCCCTTTCATAGACTTAAGCCCTTCCGGTTCTGCCCTCAATAACAGACCCATTCTTTACTCTGTTTAAAATTTGTCTGCCTGTGAGGGTTTAACAGAGGTAAGACATCTGGGTTACGGGGTTTACGAAAAAAACAACAGTGAATGTAAACTGGATAATAGGTAGCGGGAGTGAACAAGATTCAGGGACTGTCAGCGGAAAACAGAAGACAGGCAGTCGTGGTGGATTCACGAAATGGGAAGGAGACTAATATGAACAAAGTGGAGATGCAACCGTGCTTCAATAGAACAGTGGAGATATGGAATGAACCCAACAGAACTTTAAACTAAATGGCTGCGGAGGAGGTGTAAACACGTTTATAAAATGGTTGCGGAAATTATGCGGTGGAGAGGAGCCGTAATGAAACCGGTCACTTATCATGATTACAGGTGGAGTGTAAAAGTGCAGTCAAATATGAGTTAAACCCGAGGATTAATCATGAGGCCGTTATACATCAAGATTGAATGCTAGAAAGGTTCACGCCACGTCTATCAATCGGCTGTGAAGAGCCGTATGTAATTGGTTCACGTAATGGAGTTAGACAGTGCCGTATTCAATTCAAATTGTTGTTAAACAGGTGTTGGGTTTATCAGCAAAGAACCGATCCAATTAGAACTGTTATTAATCGAGAAGTGGCAGAGCAACTGCTAGACGGGTGGAAAAATCAACAAACGGTTAATCATCAGCACGCCATTGATTTCAAATCGAAAGTAGCTAAATTAAATCAACTATCAGTTAATCAATTCAAATCCAGTTTTTTTTCACGCGGCGGCAAAAAAGAGGCTCCAAAGAACCGAGGATTTCTCCCAGACCGCCACAAATTTCTTCAAACGGTTTCTGGGTTATCTAATTGACCCACCTGGAAAAAGAACCCATGTTTTATTTTCTTGAAATTCATCTCTGTTTGGGAAAATCGAGCGTTTTAAATTTGACATTTTTCAGGTTTTGCGTTTTTCTGAGTTAACATTTTTTTACTGTTCTGAATTATTACGAATTGTTGCATTCGGCCTTCTGGTTTTATTTGCTGCGTAACTGCCTTAGTTGTGCTTGTTACTAATGGTGGTCCACCTTCACAAAGCGGGAGTGAACAGTCCACAAATTAATCATGCTGACAATCCAAAAAAAAATGAATGCACAGAACAATACACACATCTTGTTGCGTATTGATAAATGGCATGGCATGGGTAGGAAGGACAAACAGGATTAATTGGCTTAATTGATAGGATTACAGGGCCAGTGGAAACAGAAACAATAGTCTCCCATCTAACAAGCTACCCCTCCCTCGAAGAGTTTTTTCTTTCTCTATTTCTCTCTCAGATGGATTACTTTGGATGTTGATGTACCTCGCCTGCAGATTTGATTATGGATTAGAAAGGGCACTTTGAGGTGCACGCTGAAGAGAGACAGGGCATGGAACTTAGCTTTAGAGGAAGTGACACACTTGGAGTGTTATCTCCAAAAATGCATGATTCCGTCCTCAAACAAGGAGCTCAATCCACCTTAACAATAATAAATTTCAGCCTCTAAAAAGAAATGCCGAGGCCCCTTGTCTTTGTTTGTCCATTAGCCCTTACTCAATTTCTCCTTATTGATGTCTGTAGATGCTCCATGTACATGTCTTCATAGCATATGCTTAGTCATACCTTCATTTTCATTTTATTGCACTAACATCTTGACTGTAAATTTGAAAAACAGAGTGGTGGCTGCGGAAACTGTTTCTGGCTGAGGAAACTGATTCCAGCTGCGGAAACTGATTCCAGCTGCGGAAACTTGGCACAGCAACCACTTAGCTAAATAGATATAGTTAGGCAATCTGAATGGAAATGATCATGGGGGAAAAAAATATTGATGAAATGGATGGCATGGAGTGAAAATGGAAATGAAATAAAGTTTATCTTGTCTCTTCTTCTTTGTTTTTCTTTTCTCTCTCTTTTTTTTTTTTTTGAATCAATTGAAGTGATGAAGTTTATTTTGTCTCTTTTTCTTTTTTTTTTTCTTTTTTTTACATAATAATTCTTTTTCTGATCCTCTAGATCACACAAAGTGCAAGAGGAGAGCATACTCAAGGATTATTAACTTTTTTTTTTACATAACAATCATTTTTTTGATCTTCCAGATCACACAAAGTGCAGGACGAGAGCATACTCAAGAATTGTTAAATTTTTTTTTCATATGTAAGAAATAAGGTCTCCTAATTACACTTCCCCAGCAACGGCGCCAAAATGTCTAGTCAATTTAACGTCTTAAATTGCTCTACATAAATTATCAATCCGGGTATCGTAAACTGATGAAGTGTGGTGCACCATATGTGCTTAGTTAACCTTTCTCTTACTTCGTTGTTTTATAGTTTATGTTGTTTTTTTGGGGTTTTGTTCTTGTTGGTTTTCTAAAGTGTTTAATGCAAATGGAAATCCTATTCTAAGGTCTTAAGAATACTTTTAAAGGACAAGTATGGATAAAGATTTCAAGACAAGGCCTATGTCCCTAATGGTAAATTCCAAAACTTAGCACTTCAAAAGATCTTAAAACATGTTATTGATGGAATTAGTATTTAAACAAAAGTGTAAATATGCAGCTACTTCAATCAAAATAAAATGCAATAACCAATCAATGAGCTAGTGACTATGAGACCCAGTATCCTTGCTGCTTCAGCAGAAGGACAAGATGATTCTATCATGTCATTAGTCATTAAAAGGCTATGTGCATCACTAATATACAATCAAAATAAAATGCAATAACCAAACAATGAGCTAGTGACTATGAAACCCAGTATCCTTGTTGTTTTAGCAGAAGGACAAGATGATTCTATCATGTCATTAGTCATTAAAAGGCTATGTGCATCACTAATCTACAATCAACTTGAAAGCAATTTATGTACAGCTAATATACAGAAGCATAACAAAATTAATGTAAAACAACAGTAATCAAAACAGCTTGTTATGTACAGCTAATGTACAAAAGCATAACAAAATTAAATGCAGAATTAAATGACAACTATACAAGGCTTTAGTGTGCAGGGGCCCTCTGCCACTTGCATGAATTAAAATTGCATGAATGAAAAATCTAATCTATCAAACTTGAAAGCAATTAAATAACATAATGAAATCAAAGCAATATTTACAAAATGAAATCTACTCTACCTTACATTCTACAAAGCAATATTTACAAAATGAAATCTACTCTACCTTACATTCTAATATGCTCCATGACATCTACTTCACATCTCCTTCCATGTTGAGAACATCAAAGCTTTATTCAAATTCTTCAAAAGTACAAAGTACAACAAAGTTCTCCAAAGCTTTCAAAAGCCATCAAGGAAGAACTACAAACTTAAGAACTAAGGACTAAAAGACTAACAAATGAAGGAGAGAGATCTCCTATTTATACAAAAAGATGAGAGCCATCTCATTAATGATAGTCCATGAATCTCTCCCTCTACCTCTAGAGTCCTAATCAAAATAGGAACTGATAAGACACATGTCTTTTTAGAGTTACAATACAATTAGGAGATGTGACACATATCCTCATGATCCCATGATTCTTTCCAATCAAATTCGAATTTGGCCTTGGGGTGCCACATAAGGGTCTTCTAGAATCCTCCTTTCAACCTACACATGTCAACAATCTCAACCCATTTGTTAGGTATAAGCATATGCACATTATTTTCTAATGTTTAACCACAAATTCACTTAAAAGGCTTAGAAATAATAAAGATTGGAAAAACATAAAGGTGGCCCAATGATAATGAAAGTGGGATGAATGTGGTGACATAGTAGTGAAATGGAGGTGAAATGGAGGTGATATAATGGACATAATAGTGAAAGTGTAATGGAAATGAATGACATTTTCAAGACTCAACACTCACTATAATTTTGACATCGTAAAAGACTAGGAAGGTCAGTATTGCAACAAAGATTGTGAAACTAAGATTTAATGTGGTTGTACATGGGGCATTCTAAGAGAAAGTGATTTTCATCCTCGATGTTCATATTCTCACAGAGATGGCAGATCCTTTCCATCCATGGTGTTTTAGGAACCGCCCAACGACCCATTTCATTATGGAGCTCATGAGAGTTCTTTCTAATCTTGGCTATATTAATTTTCTTCTTTGAGCTAGTTAAAACAGAGAGATACTTTTGATCTTCTAGGGTGGGGTTGATGACCTCCTTATAATATCTTAATTTTCTTTTAGCTACTAAATATTTCTCACACCAAATTTTTTCTTTGAACTTAGAAGTAACAATATTTTTAATGTTATTAATGTTTTGCAATGCAACATTCTCGTCGATATCCCAATGGTTTAAACATGCCTTGGGGTCTTTATACCAACCTCGTTTGAGCCTTAGGTGGTTTTGGTTGGAATTTAAAGCTATCTTAGGAAGTCTATGGTCTCCTATGTTATTGAGTTTGTGCTCATACAACAGAAGCCTAGTTATAGCTAGGTTCTCGATAGGGCAAAGACCCACTTCTATAAGGAGAATAGGATAGGGTGTATTGCTTTTAATTTTGAGGTTATACATTATAAAACGCTTTTGAATTTGCTCAATCTTTCTCCAGTATTCTCTAGAGGTGTTGCAATCCCAAATCTCACATCCATATAAGATAATAGGAGTGACTAAAGTTTCAAAGAGGAACTTCTTTCTATCTCACATTACGAGGTTTGTCGTTTTACAAATATTTTCGAAACCAAAATAAGCTTTCCATCCCTCATTAATCCTTTTCTCAATGCTATAGTTCCAGTTGAGCTTGTGATTAATATCAATTCCTAGGTACTTGTAAGAAGACACTTCCTCCAAGTTACTATTGTCATACATAAAATTAGCGTAAGTGTCATTCTTGGATTTGATAATCATAACTTTTGTTTTGTCAGTGTTAACAGTCATACCCATGGTAGAGCAGAAATCCTTAATAAGCCTAAGTTGCTTATCAAGATCAGATGGGCACCTTATGAGAAGAATAATATCGTCAGCATAGAGAAGAAGGATGATGACTATCCCCGCTAAGATTGTGCCAGCACAGCCTGCTTCCTCTAAACAACCTTCTAGATTGTTGATGTAAATGCCAAATAGGGTAGGGGAGAGGGGGAAACCTTGTTTAACTCCGATATTACACTTAATATCTTTTGACCACCCCTCTTTGCTCTTTAACTTGGAAATTACATTCTCGTATAACCTTCTAGTGGCAGCTCTCAACTCGAAAGGAACCTTTAGCTCTTCTAATATATTCCATAGGTTGTTTCTAGGAGCCATATCGAAATCCTTTCTAAAATCCACAAAGCAACAAAAGAGATTGGATTTATCATTACGGAGGAACCTAAGCGTAACGAGGTGGTCCGTTGTTGAGTGTTGCCTTCTAAAACCCGCTTGGCCCTTAGCCCGTTTACCTTCACTTTCAAGCCATATGCTCAACTTCGTTTCCAAAATAATACCATATAACTTGGCTAAGAGAGGGCTGATCATAATTTTCTGATAATTATAGGGGTTATTTATATCCCCACTTTTAAAAATAGGGATAATGAGGCTTTGAGTCCATGGTTTAGGGAACCCTTGCTTGACCACTTGATTGAAAATCTTGTGGATGTGGGGGATGAGGGCACGACCTCCAATTTTTAAGATTTTTTCCTGGTAACCTTCAATATCCTTAGCTTTCCCATTTGTTAGGTGTTTAACCCCAAAATCAATGTCTTCTAATGAGAAAACTTCTTTCGTTGTGAGCAGGGTTTCAAAGTTATCCATGACATTTGGAGATTCATAAATCTTTTTAAGATAGGAATTAGAGTCGTGTAAAGCAATTTTATTATTATCTTTATTTTTCCTAGTTAGAATCTACCTCCAAAATTTCTTAGGAGCTACCTTAGAGAGGTGTAAGAGATTCTCTTGTCTTTTATGAATATACTGCCTTTTTTTCCTTTTAGTTAGGGCTTTGTATATTTTTATCTTGCCAATTTTAAGAGATTCATCAACAACTTCCTTAATTGCTCTCCTCACATTTTTTCAATCTTTGTCATACCATGGGTTGGTTTTTCTATTTATTTTATTACTTGAAACTTCAATTGCGAACTTGTTAATAGAATATGAGAGAGTTGTAGTAAAATTATGATAGAGGTCTTCTATGTTGTCTATACTATATAAAGGAAGCAAATTAGTTTTTAATCCATTTAGAAATAGATCGTTTTTATTTCTATCAAAGATTAAGTTCTTTTGGCTATAAGGATTATCTTCTATGGGATCTCTATGCATGACAAAATTGAGAGTTATCAGTAAAGTCCTATGATCAGAGTCAGGCTCGTGGCCATTTAAGATGTCAAAATTTATTATTTCGTTGTATAAAGGGAGATCGAAAATAACATAGTCTACCACGTTGCTACCAAGCCCATGGATGCAAGTCATCTGGCTAGAATTGGGTCACTTCTTTAGACCATTGCAAATTATGAGATCTTGAGCACTATAGAGCTTGACTAGCTCTGACCCAAACCAATTCTCCCCGAGGTATTTAGAGCTCCTTTTATACTGGCTAGCCAGAGTAAGGTCTTCGTCTAGAACCAAAGAGGATTAGGGTTGGAATGATTGCTTAGAAGAATAGCGTGGTTGCTTGAAGTTAGAGCATTAAAGTTACCCATTAAAAGGATATTACCTTCATTCCTTAGGCTAGAAATATCATTCTCTAAACCTTTGTAAGGACTATTTTTATCTAGATTCTTTTTCTTATAGAAGTTAGAATTAATGTGGGGAAAATAACAGATTACTATGTAGGTCTTTTTATCATTAATGTCAGTAATCTCTATCCAACTATATTGGTTGTAAGGGTTATTTTTATAAATCCTAGCATGGGGGAGATGTTCTTCTTAATGTAACAAGCTATACCCCCAATGCCTCTTCGGGAGGATCGCTTGTGCAGAGTCGTTTTTATAAATCCTAACATGAGGGAGATGTTCTTCTTAATGTAACAAGCTATACCCCAATGCCTTTACGAAAAGATTGCTTGTGCACATAATACAAATAAAAATAACATACCATACCAACAATTATATATATATATATATATATATATATATATATAATTAATTATAATTTCAAGTATTTTTATAAATTTTCATAATGGAGTTTATGATAAATGATATTTATTTTTATTTTTTTAAATTTCCCAATAATATAAATCTTGCGAATAATAGAAATATTATGGAAAAGAAAAAGCCATCTTCATATATTAATGTTAATAAAATTATATATATATATATATATATATATATATCTATATATATATATATATATATATATATAAAAGTTATAAAGTGTTGGACAATTTTCGAGTATTTTGTTAAATTTTGAAAATGCTATCTATTATAGATTCAATAATCTTTTAAGTTATGAGATTAATCAATAATAATATTTGAAATCATCACAATAATATATTTAATATAAATTTGGTTTATTATTTATAATTAAAATTTAATAAAATATATAATTACATTTATAAATTATATTGATTAGAAGAGGATTTTTTATTTATAAAAATATAATAAAAATATTAGGAAAAAAATAAAAATTATATATATATATATATATATATATATAAGAATAAGAGTAAAATGATATATCTTTGATGAGGTGGAAAATAAAGTAGATGACAAGAATTTTGAGGTACGGTGTCACTTCAATGAATTCATAGAGTCTGTGTAAGTGAAGCATGGAACCTCGTCATCATCTGTGTTTAGGCAATATGAATGCACCAGTAAGGAATGGGAGGGGTTATTTATGCCTCAACCTCGGTTGGATGGTCGTATGCCTTAGTTTTGTTATGGGATATTGAGGGCCAGAGGGGATACTTGTTAATTTGGTGTGGGTCTTCCACGTTTTCGAGCTGAGAATTGTCTGGAACTCACTTAAGGAGGTTTGTAGTTCAATTGAGGGTAGTGGTCAATTTTCTATTGCATGGGGAGATCTAGTCTAGGACCCGGATATTGTAGGAGAGAAAAGTAGTCTGCCTCACTGTCAAAAGGTATCCCTAAAGCTACGACTTCCATGCCTGGGGGGCTTGGTTGGACCTGGATGGAGCACCCTGCATTTGGATAATGGTAAGCACTCACTAGTATGTGGTTTGTTCTTTGTTTTCTTGTGATTTAAAGATTTTTTTTCCTTGATGGATTTGTTGTGTTTGCCTCTATGTATGGGTCAAATAATTGGTTTGTTAATAATTGTCCTTGCAATAAGGTCAATGACCCCTCTGGCTCTGGTTGGTGTCTGGGGTTAATGTTGCTGGTAGTTGGCATTCAGGGTAGATTTTCAGTAGAACGGTTTCTTGTTCGTCTTTAGTTCTACTTTGCTTACAAAGTTGAGCCACTTAGGGGGCCAATGTTTTGACGCCTACAACTTGTGGGGTTTGGACGTGGTTGGCCTTGTGTAGACAAAGGGGCAATGACTCTGTGAGCTTGTCTTTTTTGTGTTGGCAATGTTGGAGTTTTAGCAATTCACAACTGTTGCATTTTTTGGGTTATAGGGGCCTTGTGTGGGGGAGTCTTGTAGTCTCGAACCACTAAAATATCGTCAAAACTACCATGCAGTGCCTCTAGGGTGGTAATAGGATAGGTTTGGGTCCAAGGGCACATTTGGATAGGGTTGACCATAGTTTGGGGGAGGTTGTTGACTCCCCTCTCGAGCCTCTCGACTCGATGGTTCTCCCTCCTCCATTTGATGCTTTAGAGAACTAGATTAGTTGGGTCTCCTCTTTGCTCGAGCAGTTCAGTCATGACCAATGAAAAGGCTATAATGTGATTATAGAATTCCTCAATGAGATACAAAGAAATCAATGGAAAATTTAGGATCGGTTGGATTCTTTGGTGAAGGGATAAAGATGAATTATGGAGAAGTTGAAGCACTTGGAGGGAGGCTTGCTCATATAGAAAAGTATGCCCACTGGGATTATCAACCTCTTCCCTCCCCTGGTACCTTGCCAAAGAACCCAATTCCATTCAATTCAACAAACCCTTGATGATTGTAGGCTTCCTTTTGGTGTTAAATGTTTTCTAGTATTACTAGCCATAGTGTTTTTTGTTTTCTCAGTTGTATTGAGATCTTGTTTTCTGTTTTGATGTTAGTCTTCTAGCCAACAAATCTGGTAGAAATAAGGCTGGAAGAATTAAGAAAACTAGGCAAAATTGTTATCAATGATGTAACTTTTGTTTGAATTAATAAAAGTTTTTAGATTTACCAAAAAAAGAATAAAATAATAAAAAATGTTATATAATATATATTTTTATTCAGTATGAAGTTGAGAAAAATCTTATTTTATTTTGAGGATAGTATTTATATTAAAGTTCCTTAACAATAAAATTCAAAATTAATATAACTATATACTTAATATAAATTTAAGGTAGGAATATGGGGAGACATAATTCTACTGTGATGAAGTCTGGTTCATCGTCAAGACAAGTTGAAGACCGGTGGAGAATGGCGGATGGTGGAGGAGGGTTTCGAAGGCGGAACCCTAGGCCCTAGGCCTAGGGGAGACAGGCTATGCAGTGGACACGCAGGTACGGGGCTTGCAGTGCTGGCAGCGGCACAGGGCGACGTCAAGCACGGCGGGTCAAAGTTCTCGAGCAGCAGTTTCATTACGGTTTCCGGCGGGCGGTTTACTGTTTAGAGGAAGGCAGGGAAGGTCGGTCTAGTGAACTTGTTACCCGTGAAACCCTTGGCATTTCAAACCCGTTTAAACTGTGCTTTCGTTTTCACTGCTCGCGAGTTGGCGGCTTCTGCGGCTGCTGTGGGAAACGGTTGCAAGTGCTATTTTGGGGGTTTATACTTTTTTACAATGGTTATTTCTGGCGAGTCGGTGGATTTGGACCCATCTCCCGAAGACCTGCTCACGGTTTGGGGGAAGGAGGTTAACGCTCAGACATTGAGAGAGCTGCTGGGGAAGACGGAAGGGCACGGAGCTGTCAAGGCAAGGGGGGCGGACTCTAGAGCGCAGAGCTACGCGAAAGTGTTGCTGGAGGAGAGCAGGGATTTATCCGGAAATCAGGGTTTTCCTGGTCAAGAGGCTGTGGGAGATTTTCTGGGTTATGCTCAGAATCGTCGAGGAAGCAAGGCTTTGGTAGATTCATCTGGTAAGCCGCTTTCACCTTCCAGAATCCCTTATTCTTCAGGAGGCTTAGAGGATATCATAAATTCTGCGCAGAAGGTGGGGGTTTGGAGGTCAGTAGGAGGCCTGAAACCTTCTCGTAGAGAGGATGGAAGAAATTGTAATTCGGCGCCGGTTAGCAGGAGCCTTTTTCCCAAGCCGCTCCCTGAGCGGATCTCTGGAGTAGGAGGGTTTGACGTAGGTCTGGAAGGAAAGCACGGAATTGGGGTGAATAGTGAAAGGGCCGAGACCCTTTTCGATTTCGAGCAGATTGGTAAGTCGGCTGAAGGGTTGGCCGATCCTTTGTCTGGTACAGCAGAAGCAGATCTTGGCACGAGGGGGCGTCATGAATCCCAAGCTCAGAACCCGGGGGATCAGGCGGATGAGTCGGAATTAAGGAGAGCGGGATTAAAAAGGAAAAAATCAAAACCCCTGAAGACGAAGAACTTTGCAAAGTTAATTCTGGGTATGGACGTTCAGGTCGAAGACGTTCTCGAAGTGGCCGAAGTGACTCTGGTAGGTAGAATCAGAGGCAGACCAGTATCGGGGAAAGCTCTTCGAATGTGGGCAGAGAAATTATGGGCTGGAACCCCAGCATCATCTGTCAAATCAAACGTGCTCGTAAAAGGCTGGTTTATGGTAAGTTTTGACAGTAAGGAAGCTCTGGAGTGGGTGGAAGGGCAGAATTGGGCTTTTGGAAGCCGGCCGATTTTCTTCAAGAGGTGGACGCCACTCTTCGATGCTGAAACTGAGAAGGTGGATGAATTCCCTGTGTGGGTTAGGGCCCCGAGTTTACCCCCTTTTTTATGGGCGGATTCAGTGTTCAAGTCGATAGGGGACCTGCTGGGGACGTATCTTGATGCAGATAGATCTTATCTGCACACTTTTGAGAAAGGGGTGGCAAGAATTCTGGTGCGGCTTAACCCGAAAGAGGGACTTGCAAAATCCATCACACTGGTCTACAAAGAGTTCGAATTTGAACAGAAGCTGGACTACAAGCTCCTCCCATTTCGATGCCATCGTTGTCATGATTATGGGCATCTGGCGCGGGATTGTCCCCTGGGAAGACGAAAGAGGAGGACGCAAAAGGATGACAAGGAATGGATGGAGTTTGTAAAAAATGCTGAATATAAGGCGGATGGGAAGACCGGCGGAGATGAGGTAGCAGAAGTAATGGCATCTCGGGACGAGGATGAGCTCCCAAAGGACGAAGACGTTCATTTCCGCCCCTCAGAGGATCAGCCGCTGAAGGACGCTTCTGGTCCAGCTCTGGATGCCGTAGGCGGAGACGAACATCCGGGTATGCAGCCCTCTTCGCCCCTTTCTGATTTTAATGTAGTTAAAATGGGTGAGGGATTATCTAAAGAAAAAAAAAAAATTGATGATGATCTAAATAATATTGAATCCCTTTCTGAAGCTCTCCCATCCCTAAATCTGAACTGTGAGAATTTTCCCCCTCTGAGTTTAGGTGCTGGGTCTTCAATCGGTCGTCATTATAATTTGAGATCTTTAACCAAGAAATCCAGTGTTTCTTCTGAGCTCTCGGATCCCGTAGGAGGCCTAGGGGCTGAGACATACAAAAGCGGATTAAAAAAGGGGAGGGGGCGGAAATCTTTGTTTTCAAAATCCCAAGCAAAAGCTATTTTTGATGTGGCAGATGGTAAGCAGATGACTATTCCTGGGGCGCTTAGAGCAGTCAAACCCCCTGATACGGGTTTAAAATGATTTGCCTCTCCTGGAATTGTAGAGGGTTAGCTAGTAAGCCCAAAAAACTAGCCCTAAAGGACCTTATTTCTCGCAGTAATCCTGATATTGTTTTCCTTCAGGAGACCCTTGGTAAGAGTCAGGATGTTGAATCGGCTCTTAACTCTATGCTCCCGGGGTGGAATTTTTTAGCTGTAGATGCCTCAGGCCACTCGGGAGGTTTGGCAATTGGATTAAAAGTAGGAAACCTGAAGGTTCTGAGTTCGTGGGGATTACATAATGTCATGGGAATGGAGGTGAGGTCTCCTGATTTTGATTTCCCCCTGTCCATTGTAAATATTTATGGCCCTTGTCAGGGAAGGGTAATTTTTTGGAACGATCTCCTCTCCAAGAGTTTAATGAAAGCTGGAAACCTTATTATAGGGGGTGATCTTAATTTTTCTATGGGTCTCTCGGAAGCCTGGGGCCCGACGGCGAGGGAAGATCCCCTCTCAGATTTCTTTGCAAATGTACTTCAGAATCACAAGTTGATTGATGTAAATCTTTTGAAAGCAAAACCCACTTGGAGAAATCGAAGGACAGGAGAAGAAAGGATAGCTAAAAGATTGGACCGGTTCCTGATTAGTGAAAGCCTGGCTTCAAGGTTTCCATGCTTTCGCCAATGGGTAGGGGAAGGGGGAAATTCGGACCATTTTCCCATCTTATTAGAACTCTCAAAATCCCCGTTGAAACCGGCAGCACCTTTCAAGTTCAATCCATCGTGGCTACAAGAGGAGTCTTTTATAAAGCTTTTTAATCAAACTTGGAGACACCCGGACCCGGGGTATATGGGGAGCCGAGCGGGGTTTCTTATGGAAAACCTAAAGAGACTAAAAAGAGCTTCCATTGAATGGGCCTCTGAAAGAAGACGGAAACAAGTGGAAGAGCTTGAATCTATCGATGAGGCTCTTGGGATCCTTGAAGACCCAGCATCTGATGCATATGCATGCAACGAATCAAAAGACAAAATTCTGGTCCTAGAAAAGAAGAAAGCGAAGATTTTACTAGATAGAGAAGAAGAGTGGAGAATGAAAAGCAGAGCTATCTGGCTGAAAGCAGGAGATGAGAATACAAAGTTCTTCCACAATTATGCAAAAGGCAGAAGGATCGCGAATACAATTTGGAGGCTGAAGGACTCGGATGGAAGAGTGGCTTCCTCTTTCGAAGATTTGTCTGATATGGGGAAGAAGCATTTTCAGGCCCTTTTTGCTGATCCCGGTGGGATCTCTTTGCCGGAGATTATTCGAACTGCTCAGGCTTTCCCTCGTTTTGTGGAGGAGGAGGAGGCGAATGACCTCTTCAGAGAAGTTACTAAGGAGGAAGTGGAAGGCGTTATAAAATCTATGGCAAAAGATAAAAGTCCAGGACCTGATGGTTGGACTATAGAGCTTTTTTCCCATTTTTTTGAATCTTTAGGTTCTGAGCTGGCCGAGGTGGTGGAGGAATCTAGGACAAAAGGAGAAATTTATGGCCCTTTTAATGCCACTTTCATTGCCCTGATTCCTAAAAAAGAGGATCCAGAAACTTTTGAAGATTTTAGACCGATCTCATTGTGCAACACCATTTACAAGATTATTGCAAAGGTCATTGCAATTCGTCTGAAACCAAGCTTATCACGGTGTATTTCATCGGAACAATTTGGTTTCTTGGATGGGAGGCAAATTCATGAAGCTATTGGTGTGGCTCAAGAAACAATTCACAGTCTAAGACAGGCAAATAAGAAGGGGGCAGTTCTCAAAATTGACTTATCCAAAGCTTTTGACCGGGTCAGTTGGACCTATCTAAAGATGCTCTTGACACATCTGGGTTACCAGGTAGGCTTTATTAAATGGATTATGGGATGCATCTCTAATGTGAATTTTGCCGTTCTGATAAACGGAGCAGCCTCTCATTTCTTCAAAAGTCAAAGAGGTCTTCGTCAGGGGTGTCCCCTTTCGCCTTTGCTTTTCCTCCTAGCAGCTGAGGGCTTAAGCAGGCTTATTCAAAAGGCAAAGCGCTCAGGTTTGGTTAAAGGTTTGGAAGTGGCTATTAATCTATTCATCACTCATCTGCTCTTTGTAGACGACATTCTGCTTTTTATTAATGGAAATATTGATGAAATTGTTGAAATAAAGCTCATCCTAGATCAATTTCTGAAAGCAACAGGTCTCCAAATAAATGATAGGAAATCTCAGCTAATTTTTGAAGGCTTCAGTAGACTTGAGGAGGCTTCAATTGTTGCTCAGCTGCCCTTTCGATCTTGTAGTATGGAGCATACTTTCAAATATCTTGGTTTTTGGCTTAAACCATTCTCTTATAAGAAACAGGACTGGAAGTGGTTGATAGCGAAGATTGAACAGAAAATAGCGCACTGGAGCTTCAAGTGGCTGTCCAGGGCAGGTAGATTGACTTTGATTAACTCAGTCCTGCAGGCTATGCCGGTGTTCTGGGCAGCCTTGACCTGGATTCCAAAAGGTACATTGCACAAAATAAGACAGATATGCAGCAGATTTCTTTGGTCGGGATCAAAGGAGGACTCCGTTCTTCCATGGGTGGCATGGGACAAAATTGCAAGGCCAAAAGACTGGGGGGGTTGGGGTCTAAAAATCCTCACTGATTTTAGCATCGCTCTTGCGGCAAAGTCAGGTTGGAGTATTATCACTAAGGAAAACCTCTGGACAAGAGTGATCAGAAGGAAGTACATCGACCCTACCCCCCTAGATGACTGGATCAGATCTCCCCTCAAAAAAGGGAGGAACTGCTCAGTGATATGGAAAGCCACTACAGAAGCTTTCAAGATCATTGAACAAGGTCTGACTTGGAGGGTTGGGAATGGTGAGAAGGTGAGAATTGGCAGGGACCCATGGGTAGGATGTAGTGAAGATTTCGCACTGCCTCCTGATATGCTCTTACATTTGGAAGACTTAGGTCTCAGAAGCTTATGGCAAATTGCTTGTTTGGAGCGAACCTCCATTTGGGGTCAAGCTTGGAAGTCAGATGGGGAACTTGGGATAAATATCAGGTGGAGAGTGGATTGGCAAAGATTTACTCAAGAGCTGAAAAGATCAAATGTTAGACTGCTAGACAGGCCTGACTCTCTAATATGGGCACATGCGGATTCTGGTATCTATTCCCCCAAGGCTGGGTATACTTTCCTAATGAAAAATAAAGGTTGGGCCCCACCGGTATGGTGGTCGAAACCTCTGTTCAAGCTAAAGTGCCCAAAAAAAGCTCGAATCTTCTTCTGCTGTGCCTTAAACAAAAAGATTCCCACTTGGGATGTCCTTCAATCTCGTTTCAAACTGGGACCAAGTAGATGTCCGCTGTGTTGTGAGGCCTCAGAATCCATCTCTCATTTGTTCCTCTCATGCCCTTTTACCAGGAAAGTCTGGCTGGAAGCTGAAAGAATCGTTGAGGCAAAACTAAAATGGGAGGGGGACGATATGTCTTTGGCATGGGATTATTGGTGGAAGCACTTCCATGAGAAGAACCTGAGGAACTTGCCACCAATCATTTGCTGGGGGATATGGCTCGCCAGGAACCGTTGTATTTTCAGGGATTCAAAGATAAATGAGGCAGTCATTGCCATCCAGAGCAAAGCAATTCTGGACAGTATTCCTTTAAAGGAAGATCAATCTGGGGATAGAAGGAGGAAGGAATTCCATATTAGAGAGGGACTTCCTTGGGCCTTTTTCGATGGTGCAGCACAAGACAATATCACGGGGGCAGGGATCAGCATTCATTTAAACCAATCCCATTCTTTAAAGGCTTCAGTGGGAACTGGCGTGGGCACAAATAATTTTGCGGAACTCTCGGCCCTTAAACTGCTTCTCTGCTGGCTAATCCATAAAAATATTCTCACAGTTCAGATTTTCGGAGATTCCAAAAATGTGGTTAATTGGGTTACTGGGAAGTTTAGATGCCAGCATTATATCTTGCTTCCATTATTAGAGGAGATTCAATCATTAATTCATCACTTTAATGGTTTTTACATTGATCATATCTACAGGGAATCCAATGAAGAAGCAGACGGGCTTTCTAAAGCAGGTCTGCAACAGGCTGTGGGCTCTTGGCGGATAACTGAACAGCGTTTGGATCAGATCCATGTGACGGATCAGCCTCCCTATGTTTGATTGGATTATCGGTCCTTTTTGGTTTCATTCTCAGCAGATGCTTTGTTTATCTGACTATGAAACAAGTGGCATATGCAGTTCCTGGTCTCTTTTTTCTGTTGTTTGGTTTATAAAAAACCTGGTTATATGGTGCTCTCTCAGAAGAGCTGATGATGACAGCAAACTTTCAGTTGTGCTATGGGCTGTTTTCCTTTTGTAAGGAGGCCCATGTGAAATCTGATTATTCTCTCTGTGTTTTATCTCTTTGGATATGGCTGCTCGGGCAGCGTTCAGCTTGCTTTTTGATCAGCACTCTGCATGGGGTGTTAGATGATCCTCCTCAGAGGAGATACTGCCTTCCCACAGGCGTTTTTGTATCGAATGTTAACTCATGTACTTTGTAACTTTTTTTATTTCTTATAAAAAGAGTTCGCTTTTTTCCTTGGAAAAAAATATAAATTTAAGGTATTACTTGTGGAAATTAAAACTTATAAATAATAATAATAATAATCATTTATTATAAATAATCCCATATATGAAAATGAAACTAAAACACATTTGGATATAATAAAATTAGTATATTTTTTTAATGAAACTAAAATATTTAAATTATATTTAAATTATATAGTATATATTTTATAGTATTAAAATTAAAATTAAATTTATATGATTATAAGTTATTATCATTATTTTCAATTATAATTATTAATTATTATTATTATTAGAGATATTGATACAAAAAAATAAAAATCATCATTTAAAGGAATCACCTCATTGTAAATGAAAATATAATTAATAATTATTCTATATTATAATAATAATAATATAACTTTTAAGGTTACGGTCAAATTAGACACTAAATTAGTATATGAGGCTTTCTTATTTGTGGAATAAAAAATTGCTGAAATTTAACTATACATATTTTACCTTTCAATTTAAACATATAACCTCTTAATAGAAAACCTGTAGTTTTAACCATTAAAATCAACCAACCATATCTTTATATTTTAAGAATATAATATATATCTGCCATTAATCTCACTCAAATTATATATTTATATTTTGAAAATATAATATATAAAAACATGCTCAATATCTTCATATTTATGTTTAGTTTATTAATGAAATATTATATTTACATGTTGGGAAGGGTAAAGTTCATTAATAAGATATTCTCTCTAGACAGTTGTCATAACTCAGTATTAATTTATTAATATAAATAGATATTAAATTTGAAAACATGTTGAGCTAATGAAATATTATATCTAGAAAGTTGTCATAACTCATAAGATATGGTATTAATTTATTAATATAAATAAGATATTAACTTTGAAAACATGTTGAGCTAATGAAATATTATATTTACATGTTGAGAAGGGTAAAGTTCATTAATAAGATACTCTCTAGAAAGTTGTCATAACTCATAAGATATGGTATTAATTTATTAATATAATTAAGATATTAACTTTGAAAACATGTTGAGCAGTCTAAAATTTATTATGAGGTATTCTCTCTCAAAAGTTGTACTCACTAATAAAATAACGTAGGTAAAAGCATGTTAAATGATTTCATAGGTGATCTATTTTTTTAATAAAATATTATTTTATTTTATATATATATTCAAAACATGTGCAAAAGTGTAAGTTTATTAATAAGATATTATTCTTGATTACTTGTCCAAAAAGTGTAATTAACTATATAAACAAGTGTTTCGTAAGATGTGACTTTTCAATGGATGCATGGTTGCAGGTCGAGAATAAGTCAATTTTAACATCAAAATTTTTAATTTAATTTAATTATTATTATTTGAATTTTAAATTTTAATTTTATAATAATATATTTTATTTAAATAAATATTATATTTAAATTAATTTGTTTTTTATTTTTAATTATTTTGTAATTATTTTTAATCTAATCAATTTATTTCTAAAGATATTAGGTAATTTTCACAGTATTATAGTTAGAATTTTGTTTTTTTACTCGGTGTTATACGTGAGTGCATTTGAATTTACTAATATGCAATCAATTATATAATATATGTTTATTGTTTATTTAAAATGGTATGAATTTATTTTTTTATGAAATTTTTATTAGTAAATTAGACAAAAAATTGTGGATAAGGCATAGTTCTATGGATTAAAATGTCAAGGACATAGTGTCGTAGGATTAGATTTTTCATTCCACTTAAATGTCCCATACCACTCGAGATGCCTAGGTTGTTATGCAGTACTTATGTGACCTTACTAGCTTGGCATGGCCATCAACTACAAGTATCACCTAGAGTATGTCTAACCAACATGTCCTCAACAATCCCAAGCTAGGCACCTTAGAGTGTGTGGAATTTCAAAGTTATCACTTTTACCATAGGCAATGATGTGTCGTCACCATTAAACCATAGGCAACCCCCTAGTCCAATCACACTTGAACAATTGATTACCTAATGTAGGACCATGTTGTTAGCCATCTAAGTCAATCCATGATACTCCTTTGGAGATCATGCCCCCTTGTTGGCAACATGCATTCACATACCATCAAGACACTCATCAATCATGTTTTCTTGCCACAAATAACACAATGAACACCATATTGTTGGATCACATCATCATCCACCAACATTGTATTGTAATTCCTCATTTGGTCATTCACCTAAAGCATTAGGGAAGACATCCTCGGTCCTCCTAATAGATACCAAATTAGTACATCATCCCAACCATCTCATCAATAATCATGAATTGGTTATCAAGAATACTAAAATATAGACTTGACATGCACCCTTAGCCATGTTTTCCTGACACACCCTTCATCATGTCACTGCTTGTGACACCTCAAGTAAGGCCCTTACATTCTCCCCCACTTGAAATGTTGATGTCTTCGTTAATGAGGCTCCATTGACTCCCCCAATGAAATGTGTATTGGGGAGTAATGAGACACTTCCTCAATTTCCACATTCAAATGTGAATTTGACACAATTTGTCATGGGATCAGAGTTTTTATTCCACTTGATTGTCCCATACCACTCTAGATTCATATTTGTTGTATGACATGATGTAATCTTGCTAGTTGGGCATGGCCATCAATTGCATCCCTGGCACTACATCTAACCAACATGTCTTGACCAAACCTAATTCATGCACCTTAGAGTGTGTGTGGAATGTTGAAGTATTCATTTTCACCATAGGCCCATGTTGCATCATCACCACCCAACCTAGAAACCACAGGAAAACCTTTGCTCCCTCCTTCAATGCAATCATACTTAAACAATCAATAACTCATTGTAGGATTGTGTTATTACCCATATAGTCCAATCCATGTTCTATTCCTCTAGAGATCATGTCCTTCATGGATACAAATGTTCACATACCTCTAGTGCACTCATCAATGATGTTTCCTAGCCACAAATAACACATTAGCCACCAAATTGCTAAATCTTGTCATCCTCTACTAAGATTGCAGTGCAACACCTCGTTAGGTATTTTCCCCTCCTAGGATATACATTCTTGGTCCTTCTAATTCACAACAAACTAATACACCATCTCAGCCAAATCATGAATCATTGTAAACCACACATAAAGACTCACAGACATAGAGACTTTTTGTGCACCCATACCTAAGTTTACTTGGAGCACCCTTCGTCATGCCACTACCAACAGTGCCTCAAGTAGGGTCCTTACATTCCCGCTCACTTTAATTATTGACATGATCATCAATGTGGCTCCATCAACTCCTCCAATGAAAGGGGAATTCATGAGTGAAGAGACACTTTTACAATTGCCACATTGGAATGTGACTCTAATACCATTTGTTATGGGGCTAGACCTTTTTTTTCCACTTGATGTCCCATACTTATTAAGAAGACTAGTTGTCATGTGGCATTATCTTAACCTTGCTAGCTAAACATGGTCATCAACTAAAAGTACCACCTACACTATGCATAACCAACATGTCCTAAGCAAACCCAAGCCATAAAAGGTGTGTGGAATTTTAAAGTGCTCATTTTGAACACAAGTGATGCTACATTATCATCACCTAACCATAGAAAATATTTTGTTTCCTTCTCCAATCCAATCATACTTGAACAACCTACTATCAAATGTAGGACCATGATGTCACCAATCTAGTCCAAGATAGTCCTCTCGAGATCATGTCTCTAGTGGCAAAAGACATTCACCTACATTTAATGTACTAATTGACAATGTTTGCATTGCCATGAATAACACATTGTCCACCATATTGCCATATTATGTTGGCCTTTTCCAAGCTTGCATTACAATGCATCCTATGTTCTCCACCTCTACTAAGCTAGACATCATTGGCCCTTCTTGTCCACACCAGATTGGTACACCATCCTAACCATTTCACGAATCACCCTTAATCTCTCACCAAAACTACCAAACATATACACTCATTGTGCACCGTTGGCCAAGTTTACTCCACGTGTCCTCTATTATGCCATTACAGGTGACACTTCAAGCGAGGTCGTGATTTATGGTTTCTCAATGTCCCCGGGTGCTTTAAGAGTTTTTAAATCAACCCAAAACCTTTAAAAAAAAGACAAAAAAAACAAAAACAACTTATGTATATATCAAATTCGATTTTTTTACTTTGCCAAACTCCAACTTGAATGAAATTTTTTAGGTTGTGAAATAAAGATGTACTACTTTTATAATTCACTATTTCTATTTAAAAATAACTTGTAATCTAACATTACATACTTTCATCTTTTTTTAATATATTTTTTATATCAATATTGTCCAATTAAAATTTTTAGTATTACATATTTTAACAATTTTAATTACATAACCTAAATATATTAAACTTTTTAAAAACTTAAATCTATATATATATATAATTAATACAATGTAATATAATTTAATTAACCATTATCAATTATATTACCGTATTCCACTAATAATCACCCAAAAAAAATTAAAACTTAAGACTCGTCCTTTAAAACAATACATGGAACAGAATTATAAAAATGGTTACAAGAAGAAGCCTACAGGGACAAGGCAAACATGTCGGTGGTGAAGGTAGCGGGTCATCAAAAAGGTAGAGAAGACCAGATAAAATTAATACCATATCATGCACCGAGCTGATCTGCCATTCATAGAACTTTAAAAAGAAAAGAATAAAATGGTCAGCAGCCAGGGGACAAAATTTGGTCAACACCATCTGACATTACAGGGACCAATGGAAAAGCTGGAGACAAATGGATGGGCATCCAATGCAGGCTCTGAAATCTTTTTTTCCATATCTCTAACTGACCCAGCTACAGATATCTCACAGGAAGTGGCCCAGCCTGCTTTCCTTGTGCCTTTGTTTGCAGATGAGTGATATCCATTCTTCTTTACAGCTTCCATTCAACAAAGTTCCCTCCCCAAATCATGACCCCCACCATTTCACCACTACTCCACGCTGCCCTTTACTAGAGCTCTCCACTCATTATATCTAAGATGATTCATTATCAATTAATAATTCATTATTAATGGACATATTTTTTATTGTAGATTTTGGGAATATTTTGTAATTTAAGAGATAGTAACTAAGTTAAACAATTCACTTAGCTTCTATTTTTCAATTTCTAAAATATTCATGAAGTTCAGCAACCAACATCAAATTAAGTTTGGCAACCAAGATGTTTGTTTTAAGCCAGTCGAAATTTAACTTCATCCACATTGTAGTTATAATTTTGTAGATTAAAGAAAGAGCTATACACATTACTACTAATAATAATTCAATTTTGAAGTTGCTGTTAAGCTAAACATTAAATTGACATATGAAATCTCTTATTTATAATATAAGGAATCCATCTCCATTTAATGATTTGACTACTAATATATATTAGTAGTCAAATCATTAAATGGAGATAGATTCTTTGTATTATAAATACGAGATTATATATATATATATATATATATATTTCATTACCAACCAACACATTTTTGATTCTAGATTTGGAAATATTTTGTAATTTGAGGGACAATAATTAAGTTAAACAATTGACTTAGCTCTTATCCCTCAAATTGTAAAATATTCTTAGAATCT
This sequence comes from Pinus tabuliformis, assembly GCA_031772625.1. Classification (NCBI taxonomy): domain Eukaryota; kingdom Viridiplantae; phylum Streptophyta; class Pinopsida; order Pinales; family Pinaceae; genus Pinus; species Pinus tabuliformis. The sequence goes on from CM062808.1 coordinate 361,437,825, forward strand.
ACAATCAAATTAAGTTCAGCAACTAACATGTTTATTTCCATGATTCCAAATCATCTCAAGAAAATAATTAAATTCATTTTTTTTAGTCTGCTGAATTTTAACTCCATCCACATTGTAGTTGTAATTTTATAGATAAAAAGAACAGCTATACATATTAGTAATAATAAATTTCAACTCCATGAACATTGTAGTTGTAAATTTATAGATCAAAGAAACAACTATACACATTAATAATAATAATAATGTGTATAATAATAATAATAATTTTAACTCCATCCACATTGTAGTAATTTTATAGATCGTCCGTCCGTCCGTCCATGAAACTCGCATGGATATATACATTTTTCTATCTTTTTTAACCATGTTGTGAAGTTAGGACAAGTAAGTTTATCATGAAATTTAGACAAGTAAGTTTAAGTTTATCAGCCTTCATTTCCTCCTTTAAGGAAAAGAGACGATGTGGGCTGTTTGTTTTATGTCTTTTTCCTCAAAGAAGCTTCCAAAGAAGCGATGATGACATCACATCAAATCCATACATATAGTTGTCAAATGAAAGCTGCTCTCGCTGTAAGATTTCTGTTGACCGTGCAGGTACACATATTTATGGGCGATTTTTTGGAGATTCCGGTAATGAAATCCGATCGAAAAAATTGAGGTTAAATCTTGATTTGTATTATTTAAAATGGTTTTTCAATTGTATATTTGGATTCAGCACCCTGAAAAATCCCTGGAAGGCTTTGATTGTGCAGAAATTAATTACCTAATTTTGACCAAAAAATCCCACCCTGAAAAACTTCCAAAAAATCTCTTTAAGACAACTGCCATACTTAGAGAAGCCTTTTTGGCTAAGCATCTCTCTAAACAGCAGAGTTGTTGTCTTTCATGCCCAAATGTCAGTGCTGGTGAAACAGACTTTATGCAGGGCTCCCTCAGTTTTTAGGAACGTAGAGGTCTCTTAAGATCATTGCATCATCATTGTGATTGGAGTTTACTCTGTTCATCCATCATAATTATCCAAAAAATGCATGGCTACACTGATTAGAAGGATTGGAGGATTGCGATCAGCTCATTGATCGATGGTCAGCGTATTTATTAGGTGTTTTTTTTTAAACTATAAATTATTTAAATTAAATAAATTAAAATTAAAATATAATAAAATTTTATTAAACTTATAAATTCTTAAAATTTAATATATATCTATATATATAATACAACCCATTTCCCTATATCGTTTATAGATTATTTTATATTTATATATAAATATAAATATAAATAAGAATAAAAAACTACTCATTATAATTATTTTATATATTATATTTACAATTTAATTCAAGAGAGTTTATATTAAAACACATTCACTATCTCATTTAATATTTAATATTTGAATGAAATGGATATTATATATATATATATATAAATAATTAATTAATTAATTTTATTAATTTTATCTAAACATTTTATGATAAAATATATATATATATATATAATTTTATTTAAAATCTAATATATATAAATTTGTGAATAAAAAAAATGTATAACAAAACAAAACAAAAGTAAATAAATCTATTTATTAATAAAGTTTTGATTTAATGATTAAATAAGAGTGATGATATTTTTATATGAAGTTTTATATTTTTCATATGTATATTTTCATATATATGAAAGTGATTTTGTTTTATGTTAGATTGTGTTTAATTTAATTATTTATATATCAAGAAATAAGAGTAAATGTTTTTATACACATCTAAAAAATATATATTCTCTACTATATATATATATATGAATGTTGTTTCAAGATAAACATATTATCTTGGTCGCATTAATAATTAGTTAAGTGAATATCTCAACCACACATTAATTTAGTAGTCAATTCTTTGGAGTTATCAAATCTAACTAGATTTCACAACCTCCTACAATCTCCGAAACAAACTATTTTTGTAGAGATGAACTCTATCCTATAATGATCAATAATCATAACAATCACAAATATGATTACACATTAAAAAAGTATGAGTTGCATATTCTAACTCACCCTCTTAATACCCACTAGTCCTAATCGTCATCAAGTAAGGTATTCATCATCATCAAGTATTCAACAACAAATGCTCCACTATGAATCGAAGAAACTCCTAATCAACGAAGTGTATATCTAGTCCATCCTAGCAGTTCCATCTCATACCTTAATCATCTAGACATCACCAAACTATTGATGTCTATGTAAAGAAACAACTATCCACCAGAATGCATGGGTATCTAATTGTTGCAATTTCTAGTCTAATCGGATGTCCTTCAATTACATGGTTCATTCAACTTCCTAATGAACTCTCCCTTAGTGTACAAATAATTTTTTCAGCAAATTCTAAGAATTAACCAGTGCAAATGATGTGCCCACTCTTCTCTAACACCTCCTCTACAACCAGCATAGTCCACACATAGATTATCTAGTTAATACATGACCCCATTCTAAGTGTTCAAGAACTGTGTAACAAAGGTTTTTGCACTATAAATCATTAGGGATACATGGCAAAAGTTTATGAATGTCTATCTAGGTCTTACAATGATATTGCCTTTCACATTCTACATAGGCAAAAGTACATACAATTAACATACTCCATCTCATGGAGACATCAGGTACTAACTTAAATTTTTCAAGGACCAATACATCAAATAAAAAATGTGATATCATAGATTTGTTACAATTACAAGGTATGATTCACATTACCATATAGTTAAGTGTGCCTTTATTCCACACAATTAACAAACATGTACCTTATATCTTTCCATCATTTGATCTCCATTACTCCCACAAGAACTGTCACTAGCTTGCCTTGAACTAGGCATATTTAGGAAAACATCTCTATTCTTTGTGTTTACCATTCCAATTCAAAATTAGGTACGCCATCAAACTGTAGAAATAACTCGAAATTTGTAGCTACTAATGAATTTAGACATAAAACAATAGACACAAATCTCTTCTACTCAATGTTAGGACTCCAAATTGACCACTTTTGACCTTGTATTTTTGCTATAATACTACCCTCTTCAGTCCATAAGTTGAAAGCCTTGATTATATAATGACCTAATCATTCCAAGGTATGAAGTAACTCTCCTCATTACTATATGTTTAATCATTCATTACATATTCATGTTATCTTTATAATTAATCTTTGGAGAAGTTAACCAAGTTGCTAAGTAACCGTTGAACTGTCTAAAGTCTGCAGAAATTATAGTTCGTAGTTGCTGCAACACCAGAAACAGCAACTACGCAGTTGCTGCAACACCAGCAACAACAACTATCTAAAGCAGGGAAAACGTTATTTTGCAACAACTGGAACACCGGAAATGGCAAGCGGAAACAACAACTATCAGAAGATCGGCAGAGCTCCATGCTGACACAGCACGATCAACAACTGTCCAAAAAGGGTAAAACACAGTTACAGTTGCTGAAACACCAGGAACAGCATGAGTTTACTAAATCAGCAACAATGGTGAAGCGGCAAAGGATAGTACGAGGATTCCAAGAAGACGGTTGAGGTTCATTTACCGGCTGTGTAACAGTAAGAGACCCAAGAAGGAATATACCGTCACACTGTTGTAACGGCATCTTGTAACAAGGATGGATTTCTTATTTTTGACAAAAAGGTTAAACTGAATGAACTATGACAGTCTATTGTAATAGATGTCTCCTCTATAAAGAGGAGACATCTACATTAGAAGAGGGGGAAGAAAAAAACAAGTTGTAAGGGAAATTTTGAAAAACAAAAGCAAGTCTGAATCTTCATTGTAACTGGACATTTTGGCAGATGAATAAAAGGTTGTTCTGAGCATTTAATTCAGCATCTGTGTTCTGGGGAATCTTGTGAGAGGGACAAGGCCCACCTTCTTCACAAGATTCACCCATTTATTTTCTGTTAGTGTGTGAGTGTGTTTGAATTCTGTAGCATTACCTCTGATAATTTCCTTTTGCTGATACTCTGTTTTGTTAGTTGCTTGATATTGTAAAAGAGTATTTCACCGGTGATTAGGAATTGCAGTGTGTATTGGAAACTTGGTTACAGGGGCAAGTGCTAAACATCCTTACCCTGAGGATAGGGTCCTGATCCTCTGCTAACAGAGCAGCCATTATTTTTCTTTGTAGATTTGTATTCTTAGTTAACTGCTTTCATTTCATCTCTGCAATATATTTTAACTGCTATAACATAGAGTAAGGAGTTTGACAGAAAATAGAATTGTGTATACTACAGCTTTTAATGCTTTTAGAGTTAAGTACATACAGTTTGAAATAAAAGGACTTTCCCGGGTTGACAAATTAATGTGGTACTCGACTGTTTAATCAATAAACAATTCGAGTAGCCAACATTTTGGCGCCGTTGTCGGGGAAGGTGACTAGAGATTTTAAAAGCATTAATGATTTCCTTTTAAGAATAACAGGTGCATGAGAGGATGCAGGAAACCTAATTTCACAGGTGGCAAAGGCGGGGGAGGAAGAAAGACCTTCATTGACGAAATTATTTCAAAGGCCGAGACATCACAGAGGACGAGTTCCCGGAGACCTCAGATCCAGTATTCCTCACAAACAGATCGACAGACGGAGGAAGTACTAGGACCTGAAAGGAAGCTGGAAGCACCAGAGCACACTGAGGAACCGGTAGAAGAACCTGAAGAGACAGAAGATACTGAAGATAGAGCAAGCGATTCAGGAAAAAGACCAATGGAGGATAACAGAGCGGAAGGAAGGGGGGAAAACTCACTCTCTACCCTGGAGTTCCCTATTGGGGAGCTCCCGAGAGGGGCAACCCCTATGAAGAACATTCCACTTTCAGCATTACCCAACTTTCATGGGTTATCCTCTGAAGACCCGGATGAATTCCTCTTTGAATTTGATATACTATGTAGGAGTTATGATTATGTGAGCCCTAATCAGAAACTAAAACTGTTTCCAGCAACACTAAAAGGGAATGCATTAAGGTGGTTTATGAGCTTAGGAGCTCAGGCAATCACTACCTGGGATCAGATGAAAGAAAGTTTTCTGGCCAAATACCAGGATTACTACCGAACAAGAGAGAGGAAGGAAGAGTTGTTTAAAATGGTTCAGAAGGAGGACGAGAATCTGGAGGACTTTGTGGAAAGACTGCAGTATAATCTGCAGCAGTCTGACCACCCTACCATGAGTAAAGATATTCTGAAAACAATACTGTTGAAAGGGGTACGAGATGACTGCTTGGACATGTTGAATATGCTAGGAAAAGGGGACATTTCCAAGGAACCATTTGATGAAATTATCAACCTCTGTATGAGATGTTCAAGAGGAGCAGTAAGCAGACCAAAAAGCAGGGGCAGCGTATATTCAAGAGTCCAGAAGTCAGCAAGTGGAGGAGCAACAAGGGCTGAAATAGGTAATTTGTTGGAAGAATTTAAAACTGAAATGTTAAGCTCTTTTGCTTCATAAATTGATGCTCTGCAAGTAAAAAAGAAGCAGGCAGAAGCAGAAGCTGCCCTGGCTATTTTTTGTTCTAAATGCAGAGAAAAACACCCACTCAGGGAATGCCCACTAGATAAGGTACCAGTCTGCACGATCTGTGAAAAGGACCATGAGACCCAGCAATGCCCCTCTCTGCTAGGAATAAAAGCAGCACTGCAGTCAACTGAAGAAGAGGCTGAAGCAGTGTACCTGATGACACAGAGGAGGCAATGGCCACAAAGACAAGGTATGAATTCTAACACAGCATTTAGTCGTTGAAATAATCATTCTCCTTTTCAAACAAATTACCCACCCATGAACCAAATGCAGTACCCACCCTTTAATCTGATGCATTTTCTACCCATGCATCAACCAAGTCTTCCTTTTGCTGATCCTACCATGTGGAATCCTTGGGCTCCCCAGCAATCGTATTTTAATCAATGGAATCCGAACTGGGCAGCCCAGCAGATGCCATTTCCTCAGCATCAACAATCTCTTTCCTTACCATCCAATACTCCTCCGAAAAACCAAGCAATTAGACTGCAGCTGCATGTGCAACGTAACCCCAACCCAAATAACAATAAAGCTCTGCAAGTAATTGATGTTCAAAATCAGCCTGTCTCCCCTATGCAATGTAACGATATCCATCTTCGTTTTGGGAGAATTGTTGAACCCATCATTGATGACATTACTGACTCTGATAAAGAGGAAGTTGGAAAAGAAAAACCAGCTAACAATAATGCTGAAACAGTTGAACCAGCATCTAACAACAATGCTCAAACAGCAGATCCGCCATTCCCTGAACGTTTGGCTCTCACCAAAACGCCTGAGCAACCTGTTTTTAACCTTTTAGGCAAACTAAAGAATTTATATGTCAAAATTCCATTGTTGCAAGCGCTAAGAGATGTTCCCATTTATGCTAGGACTATTAGAGATATCTGTATAAAAAAACCTGGAAGAAAAGCTAAAGACCCCCTCACAGTTCATGTGATGGGAGAACTGACTGCTTTAATGACAGAAAAAGATCCTCCTGTGAAATATGGTGACCCTGGTCACCCTACAGTAACATTTCAGGTTGGAAAAACATTTGTCTCTAAAGTTCTAGTAGATTTGGGTGCTGTAATAAACATTATGACGCTTGAAACAGCACAATTGCTGCAATTGAAAAACTTTATTAGGGAAACTCCAACCATTCTAGAGCTGGTTGATCGCTCTACAATTAAACCTGAAGGAGTCATTGAAGACCTGATAATTTCTGTAGAATCCTGGAATTACCCAGCTGATTTTGTGGTGTTACAAACTAAAACAAAGTTGGGGGGTCATCCACTGATTCTAGGAAGACCTTGGCTAGCTACAGCAGATGCTTTCATCAGTTGTAGATCAGGATCAATGACCATCTCTAATGGGCAGGAAACTAAACAGCTTACCCTTTATCCTCATGCTACACCCATGATTAATAATGACAACTCTGTATGGGTAGGTTATGAGGATGAAGAAACCCAACCTATCTTGACTATCGGACAAGCTTTAACTTTCAAAGATTCTACCAAAGATGAATTAATCAGTAGCTTCATTTCTGAACCTTCTTCGGTCAGCCCAGAAATGCATAATCACTTCACTGCAATCTTGGAATCTGAATCTCAGCAGAACCTGAAAACTGAAAATTCATCTCAGACAATAGCAGGTAGCTCCTCCAAAAGTACAACAATAGAAATTGAGCCTGGCAAAACATTAAATATAAATCCTAACTTAACTAATAATGAAAAACAGCAGTTAATAAAGTTACTCCGGGAGAATAAAGAAGCATTTGCATGGGATTATACAGACATGAAGGGGATTTCTCCTGAGCTATGCACCCACCACATTTATATTAAAGAAGGATCCCGCCCAGTCTGTCAACCCCAGCGACGGATGAATCCCAATTTAAGGGAAATTGTGAAGGAAGAACTTCAAAAACTGTTGAATGCAGGATTTATATATCCTATATCTGATAGTGAGTGGGTTTCCCCACTTGTAATTGTACCCAAGAAAAATGGCAAATGGAGAGTATGTGTGGATTACAGAGCTCTAGAATAAGGCCAATCAGAAAGACCATTTCCCTTTACCATTCATTGATCAGGTATTAGATAATTTGGCAGGTAATAAATTCTTTTCATTTTTGGACGGATTTAGTGGATACAATCAGATTAAGATTGCACCCCAAGACCAGGACAAGACCGCGTTTACTAGCCCATGGGGGACCTTTGCTTACAGGGTTCTTCCATTTGGGCTATGTAATGCTCCAGCAACATTTCAAAGAGCAGTGATAGGGATTTTTTCTAATATGCTAAATGATTCCTTAGAAATATTTATGGATGACTTTACTCCTTATGGAGTGACTTTTGAGGATGCACTGCAGAACCTTGAAAAAGTACTTAAGCGATGTATAGAAGCACACCTTGCCTTAAGCACTGAAAATTGTCATATGATGATGAATCAAGGTATTGTATTGGGTCACTTCATCTCATTCCTAGGAATTCAAGTCGATCCAGCCAAAATACAGGTAATTCAGACCCTTCCTATCCCCAAAACACAAACTGATGTAAGAAGCTTTTTAGGACATGCTAGATATTATAAAAGATTTATCAAGAATTTTTCCAAAATAGCTTCTCCTCTATTTGTGTTATTAACAAAAAATGCTGAATTTAAGTGGACTGATGATTGTGAAAAAGCATTTAATGAACTTAAACATCAGTTGTCTACAGCTCCCATTTTGAGAGGACCTGATTGGGCACTACCCTTTCATATATCCTCTGATGCCTCAGATACTGCAATTGGAGTTGTCTTGGGCCAAGAAGAAAATAGTCTTCCCTATGCTATTTATTTTATCAGTAAGAATATGACACCAGCTGAACTGAATTATACAGTCACTGAGAAGGAATTCCTAGCAGTCATTTATGCTATCAATAAGTTTCGACATTATATTACTGGCTACATTACTTTTGTGCATACTGATCACTCGGCCATTAAATATCTAATGAATAAATCAGTTACAAATGCTCGAGTTACCAGATGGTTATTATTATTACAAGAATTTGACATCACAATTGTAGATAGGCCAGGAAAAGAGAATGTAGTTGCTGATTTCCTTTCTCGATTAAAAACTGATGAAAATATTCCAGTAGATGATTATTTTCCTGATGAATATTTATTTGCAGTATCTGCTCACTCACCTTGGTATGCAGACATTGCCAACTATTTAGTTGCAGGAAAATTACCATCGCACCTATCACACAGGGAAAAAAGAAAGATTATTCAGCAAAGTGCTAGGTACAAGCTGGATAAGCGGGTGTCTTTTCCATACAGGACTCGATCAGGAAATCCGGAGATGCATTGGTGAAGATGAAATTTATGATGTGTTAAAAGCTTGTCACGATGGCCCTTGTGGAGGGCATTTTGCAGATAAAAGAACAGCACACAAGGTACTCAGAATGGGTTATTATTGGCCCTCACTCTTCAAAGATGCAAGGAAATATGTGAAGGCCTGTGACAGCTGTCAAAGAATGGGCTAGCCTAATCACAGGGATGAAATGCCACTCAAACCCCAGGTAATTCTCGAACCTTTTGAGAGATGGGCATTAGATTTTATAGGTCCCATTAATCCCCCATCCAATCAAAGAGTGTACATACTAGTGTGCACAGATTATATGACTAAGTGGGTAGAAGCTAAGGCACTCCTTAAAGCTAATGAAGAATCAGTACTAACATTTTTATTCGAAGAGATCTTTGTTAGGTTTGGATTGCCTAGAGAACTAGTCATGGATGGAGGACCTCCTTTCAACTCTCATGGCTTCAAGGATACACTTCAGAAATATCATATTAAGCACAAAATGACTACACCTTATCACCCCCAGGCAAATGGGCAGGTAGAAAGCACCAATAAAGTCATAGAAGCCATCTTGACAAAAACGATAAAGGAGAATAGAAGGGACTGGTTTCAAAGGTTGCCTGAGGCATTATGGGCCTATAGAACTACTTGGAGGAATACTACGGGCTTTTCACCTTATGAATTAGTTTTTGGAAAAAATGTTGTTTTCCCTGTAGAGTTTGAAATCAAAACTTTAAGAACTGTTTTAGCTGTTAACCTTGACTTGACTGATTCACAGACAGCCAGGTTGCAGCAGCTTCAGGAATTGGACGAGAAGAGACTAGATGCCATCCTTCAAACAACCATGATACAGAAACAAAGAAGTAGGTGGCATGACAGAACCATCAAGCAAAAGCAATTCCAGAAAGGTAACTGAGTTCTACTCTATGACTCCCGTTTTGAGAATTTCCAAGGTAAGTTAAGAACAAGGTGGTTAGGGCCTTATGAAGTAGATGTTTTTTTTCCAAATGGGACAGTCAGACTTTTAACGATTGATAATAGCAGAACACCACTACTAGTGAATGGGTATCGACTCCGTTTGTATCAGCGGCCTGTTTCTAAAGAAAATTTTAAAGCTACTTGCATGACAGACATACACTATGCTTTTCTGGGGGAACTTGCTGTCCCTCAAGGCACCTAAATTTCTGTTCATTTATTTAGATTAGATATTCTTTTCAACTAATAATCCCTGCCAAGGGTTGCCATGTTACAATTCATTATTTTGCAGATCTTAGTTTTGGAGAATGGCTGAGAACAAAAACTTCAAAAGAATCACCTTGCAGACTTGGGAACGTTTTTGGACCATAAATCAGTCTTTCATCATTTTCTGTTGCTGCAACACCAACTCCCGTTGCTGCAACACCATTTCCCGTTGTTGCAACACCATTTCCCGTTGCTACAACACCAACTCTTGTTGCTGCAACACCATTTCCTGTTGTTGCAACGCCAACTCCCGTTGCTGCAACACCATTTCCTGTTGTTGCAACCCACTCCCCGTTGCTGCAACACCAACTCCCGTTGCTGCAACACCAACTCCCGTTGCTGCAACACCATTTCCCGTTGTTGCAACACCATTTCCCGTTGCTGCAACACCAACTCCCGTTGCTGCAACACCAACTCCCGTTGCTGCAACACCATTTCCCGTTGTTGCAACACCATTTCCCGTTGCTGCAACACCAACTCTTGTTGCTGCAACACCATTTCCTGTTGTTGCAACGCCAACTCTCGTTGTTGCAACACCATTTCCTGTTGTTGCAACCCACTCCCTGTTGCTGCAACACCATTTCCTGTTGTTGCAACGCCAACTCCCGTTGCTGCAACACCATTTCCTGTTGTTGCAACCCACTCTCTGTTGCTGCAACACCAACTCCCGTTGCTGCAAGACCAACTCCCGTTGCTGCAACACCACTTCCCGATGTCGTAATGCCTTTTTCAATATTTTTCTCATTTATACTAAAAAACACCAATTTCTCCATTTCAGTTCCCAAGAAAGGAATTATTATTTGCATAAAACATACCATTTCTTACCAAAAGAACCAGCCATACACTATGATGATTACAATCCTCCACTATTACTTCCCGTCAGTAATAAAAACCGTCGGTATTCTCATACTTTTAGACTCGCTTTAATCATTATTAATCCAGCAAAAGACAAGATAAGACTTTTCGACGCAGCAACTAAAAAGGTAAAATATAAAGGTACGCATGATTATGCATGGATATTAAATAATAGTTAATGTGGGGACGTTGATAGGACTACCGAATAATTGTACTTCCAATCATATCACTTAGCCGTAGCTTTTGGGGGGGGGATTACTAAAGCACTGTCATAATTGTATAGCACGCCAACCGCCGCCGCCCTTAACTCTCCCGGTAATATGTAAAAGTCACCTCATCGTGTCATGTTACCATTTGCAACAGTTTACTCAGGACTGAACTCGGAAACTCGGCTCTGTACTGAGAATTCTCACTGAAACAGCAGCTATGGGAGGAAATCTCATCACATACGAACCTGGTACAACAGCACTTCTTGAGCTCTATCCCGAGGCCTACCAAATCTTCCTGCAAGCGGGATGGCTTGATTATTTTAGGAGACTCCCAGATTTCGACGCTCAGCAAGTCCTTGAGTTTGCATGCAATTTAACAAAGGGGTTTTCCGTCGTTCAGGGAGTACAAATTCCAGTCGCAGAGGAAGTCATAGCCCAAGTTACCGGGCTACCAGCTAATGGCACGCACTGGTTCAGTAGGAAGCATCTGATCCTTAATGCGCAACAGGATTTTCTTCAACCAGGCGAGCAGGTGGAACCCAAGGGCAGAGGCATAGCACTTCAATCACTGCCTCAACCATGGCCGAAAGTTGCTGAGTTTGTAAAGCAATACCTGACGTGCGAAGACCAGTACCAGGTAATTTACCAGCATGATTTCGTCTTGTTGAATCACTTCAGGCATGGTCAGTTGATAAATATGCCATACTATCTATTGGGATGTCTTAAAAATATGTCACCTTACACTGTCAACGCAAAGCATCCGCTCCATTCCTTGAAACACCACCGTCTAGCTCAATTATTGATAAATAGAGGCCTTGCCTTAAATAACCCCCCTCCCCTCATTAATCCCCACCAAGAGGAAGAAATCCCTCAGCCAGAGCAGGAAATTCCTCATCGGGAAGAGGAAATTCCTCACCAAGTTGAGGACATACCTCAGCAGGATGAAGAAATTCCTCAGCAAACAGAGGATGCTTCAGAGAAAATACCCCAAGAAATTCCCCAACAAACTGAAAAAACTCCACCACAAGTTGCTGAAAATGTACAATCAGCAGTAGAAACACCCATGCAAACGACCCCATCCCCCAATAAAACCGACCCATCCACTCCCATATTTAGTATTTCTATCGACGACTCTGATGATAACATCCCTATTACCCTTCTCAAACGAAAGAAGCAGAAAAAAAATGAAACCCCATCGAAAAGAAGAAAAACTAGGGCTTCGGTCAAGACAGCTGTTATTTCCGCCACTGCCCCTATTTTAAAGGAAGCTAGCCGAAAAAGAAAAATATCGGAATTCCCTGCTTCTCTACCAAAGCGAGGGACTCGGTCATCTTAAACAGCTAAATCCCCTAGCCCCACTCTCCCCAGCTCTCCACCCATCATGTTAAGAACCCGTACTTCCACCAGCCCTGAACACTCCCCTTCCTCACCCTCTGGGGCGGAGATGCAGAGTGTTCACAGTTTCGTGACATTATATTTTGAGGCAGCTGTCACACAAGAACCAGCTTCCGACACCCAAGGTAATATTGGCCAAGTGGTTGCAACAGAAACAGGCACTACCCCACCAGGTGACACACAAGAACCACCTGTTGGGGGTATAAATGATCAAATGAATGCTGAAACACAACCTCTGCCTCCACTGGAACCTGCAGTTCCACAAGCTCAGCCTACCATATCTGCCTTGCAGGAAGAAATTGAATTTCTGAAATCCTAAATTCAGGATTATCAGGAGGAAATAATAAGGGTCAAAGAAGCTTATCAAAATGAACACAACCTACACATTTTAGCACGGGTAGCATCTGCAGCGGAGAAGAGTAAAGAAAGTGAATATATGTGCACTAAGTGTGGTGAGCTCTACACTCAAGCAGGATACAAGATAATTGCAGTACCAGTGACTGGAGTCATTCCAGAACCTTCTGTTGTTGTACTTAAAATGGAAGAACCTGCTGTTACACAAGAACCAGCAGGCCCTTCAAAAATTGCAGAAGCAAAAACAGAACCACCACAACCCTCTGCTGTTATAGAGCAACCTGCTGCAACACAAGAACCAGCAGGCTCTCCAAAAACTGTACAGGAGGAAACAGAGCAACCTACTGTAACACAAGAACCAACAAGTTCTCCAAAAACTGTACAGGAGGAAACAGAGCAACCTGCTGCAACACAAGAACCAGCAGGCTCTCCAAAAACTGTACAGGAGGAAACAGAGCAACCTGCTGTAACACAAGAACCACCAAGTTCTCCAAAAACTGTACAGGAGGAAACAGAGCAACCTGCTGTAACACAAGAACCAGTAGGTTCTCCAAAAAGTGTGAAGAAAGAAGTAGAAGAACTTGCTGTAACACAAGAACCAGCGGGCTCCCCAAAAATTACAGAAAAAGAAAGAGAAGAACTTGTTGTTATGCAGGAATCAACAGCAAATGACCAAGAAGACACAGAATCACCCCGGCCTACCCAAATTGCTATGGAACAAGAAGAAGAAGAATTGGCTGTTACACAGGAATCAACAGGAAATGGAGAAGAAGACATAGAATCACCCCGGCCTACCCAAATTGTTATGGAACAAGAAGAAGAAGAATTGGTTGTTACACAGGAATCAACAGGAAATGGAGAAGAAGACATAGAACCACCCCGGCCTACTCAAATTATCACAGAGCAGAAAATTCTTGTTGATGCCTATGCACAAACTGAATCTCCCTCTGTCAGCGATGCATGCATAGAGACCGCTAGTTTTCAGGAATTAAAGGGAATATGGTGGAAAGAATATGAGTTGTCACAAGGGAAAGCATTTCAACACCAAAAGGGAATTTGGTTCAGTTATGCATATAAGAATTGGGAAGCACTTGAGCAGTGTAGAGCTCAGTACAAAGAAATTAAGGAACTAAAAGCTAGACTGTCCCAGATTTTTTATTTGGTTCAAAGAATACTTGCTACAAGAAAACCTTCCTTCAACTATGCAGCATTTTTGAGGGAACGACTAACATTCTTATAGATAAAGGCAGTTAGAGATGGTATACCTCATCAGGTGATTACATCAGAACAATTTATTGAAACCTTTGCATAAGCACCCAAGAATGATCAGAATTTGTTGTGTGAGCTTTATCTCCACAACGAAGCTATGTCTGAAGACAGAAAAATGAATATACTCCCTCTTGTTGGCGACATACAACTCAGAGCTTTCATTTCTTTTCTAGCCAACCAACTCACTTGGCAAAATGCTTTCATCTTAGCACAACACAATGAACAGAACTGCCTCCTTTGGATTAGGGATGAACCTCAAAATGCAGCTACTTTCATTGCATAGCACCAAAGAATTTTAACAGAACCTGGAATGACTGATCACATTAGGCAACTACAAGCGGAGGTCTTGCGAGATTGCCAACACTATGTGAAAACAAAGGCACCTTTGGCTATTAAAGCCAACAACCTATTCTGGGAATACTGTCCCAGGGAAAGACAGGAGTATCATCCCTACAATCCCTACAATCTACAGGCAGCAATTTCAAGGGTACCTTACTATGTTAGATGTATGGAACAATGTGTTGAAAAATGGATTGGCTACAGATTTAAATTTCCCCTCTTATGGTTATCTGGTCAGCAATACAAGAGTCACTTTAGATCATCCAAAAAGGAAGAGGTGGCAGCATGGAGGCAACTAGAGAGTGTCTGTGGGTTCAGAAACAGGTTTGATAACACTTTCCATAGCTACTGTATCAGAAATTTACACTCTTCATCCCAGTACTCCGACTCAGATTCAGAGTAAGCATTGCATGGGGACATGCAACCCTTTCAGTTGGGGGGGATGTTAGGACTCCAAATTGACCACTTTTGACCTTGTATTTTTGCTATAATACTACCCTCTTCAGTCCATAAGTTGAAAGCCTTGATTATATAATGACCTAATCATTCCAAGGTATGAAGTAACTCTCCTCATTACTATATGTTTATTCATTCATTACATATTCATGTTATCTTTATAATTAATCTTTGGACAAGTTAACCAAGTTGCTAAGTAACCGTTGAACTGTCTAAAGTCTGCAGAAATTATAGTTCGTAGTTGCTACAACACCAGAAACAGCAACTACGTAGTTGCTGCAATAGCAGCAACAGCAACTATCTAAAGCAGGGAAAACGTTATTTTGCAACAACTGGAACACCGGAAATGGCAAGCGGAAACAGCAACTATCAGAAGATCGGCAGAGCTCCATGTTGACACAACATGATCAGCAACTGTCCAGAAAGGGTAAAACACAGTTACAGTTGCTGAAACACCAGGAATAACATGAGTTTACTAAATTAGCAACAATGGTGAAGCGGTAAAGGATAGTATGAGGATTCCAAGAAGACGGTTGAGGTTCGTTTACCGGTTGTGTAACAGTAAGAGACCCAAGAAGGAATACACCGTCACACTGTTGTAACGGCATCCTGTAACAAGGATGGATTTCTTATTTTTGACAGAAAGGTTAAACTAAATGAACTATGACGGTCTATTGTAATAGATGTCTCCTCTATAAAGAGGAGACATCTACATTAGAAGAGGGGGAAGAAAAAAACAAGTTGTAAGGGAAATTTTGAAAAACAAAAGCAAGTCTGAATCTTCATTGTAACTGGACATTTTGGCAGATGAATAAAAGGTTGTTTTGAGCATTTAATTCAGCATCTGTGTTCTAGGGAATCTTGTGAGAGGGACAGGGCCCACCTTCTTCACAAGATTCACCCATTTATTTTCTGTTAGTGTGTGAGTGTGTTTGAATTCTGTAGCATTACCTCTGATAATTTCCTTTTGCTGATACTCTGTTTTGTTAGTTGCTTGATATTGTAAAAGAGTATTTCACCGGTGATTAGGAATTGCAATGTGTATTGGCAACTTGGTTACAGGGGCAGGTGCTGAATATCCTTACCCTGAGGATAGGGTCCTGATCCTCTGCTAACAGAGCAGCCATTATTTTTCTTTGTAGATTTGTATTCTTAGTTAACTGCTTTCATTTCATCTCTGCAATATATTTTAACTGCTATAACATAGAGTAAGGAGTTTGACAGAAAATAGAAGTGTGTATAGTACAGCTTTTAATGCTTTTAGAGTTAAGTACATACAATACAAGGTCACCTTTGAAATAAAAGGACTTTCCCGGGTTGACAAATTAATGTGGTACTCGACTGTTTAATCAATAAACAATTCGAGTAGCCAACACTCAATTATGTGGAAGGAAAAACATATAATAGAAACACATGCAATTAGTCAATCACAATGAACACGATCTTTACTAGGGAACCCAACTGGGAAAAACCCTCCTCTGTTTGTAATATATCAAATGAGAACAATGATCCATTACAATGACAACTTCAATTCTTGAAGCTCAACCTACACTGTAATATTGATCTCCTCTTATGCCTGCATTGGCCAATACTTAGCCAAAATAGACCTCTTTATTCCTCCTATTTCCTTGCATAAATCCAAGAGAATTAGCTCACCTACATGCCACAAACTCCGAACACTCGAAATTGTATACAATAGGATTACAATTGTGCCTTCCCCCCCCCCCACTTCACTAGGCAATTTGAATTGCATCCATGACTAGGGCTATTTTTAGTAAATTGACTAGTTAACTAAGAGATCAACGAGTTAGCAATAGTTACAACTACTCAATTGAACTCATACTGACTCTATTCTAGACTAGATCTCAAATAATTGACTTTCACTAAATATAACTACACTAGATAGCTAGATCTTAGCAATCATCTCATGCATAACTCTACTTCTTGCCCACAAACTCGAATTGAATGACTTAACTAAGTGATTTGGCCATGTCACTCCTACTAACTACAACTCAAGACATCCTGTTGAAGTGGAAATTCAAATTTCTCCATTTGACTAAGGCACAAGTAAAATGAAGCCCTTTCTTGCTACAACTTAACACAAACCTTGATTTGTCAAGTGAGAATAATGCAACTCACTACCGTCTTAGAACCAATAAGTGCTCATGTTCCTCCATTCACTCGTAGAGATATTATCTCAAATAATATACTAGTTGAGAATGACACATATCATTGATACTGCATAGATTGACTAGGAACCTATTGTACTTCAGGGCCTAACATCAACCTCACTATAAAGAATGAATAACTAGTTATATTATGGACATATTTCCATCTACTAAAACACCTAGGTACCCAACCATGGTGCTCACTAGTTCTCTAAAAAAATAGTTTGGATATGTGATGTATTCAAATCAATCTTAAATTTTTTGTACCTATCAATGAATACTTATAGAACAACATTCATCAAGCGCTCTATCATGAAAGAACAATGAGAGGAGACAAAACATGCAACTATAATTCCCTTCTTGTTACAATACAATTCACCATAAAATCTAAGGAATAATTTTACATCACAAAATATTGCCATACAAAATTACAAATCATCAATAAAAAATAATGATCCATAAATACAAATATTATCATTTTTCTTTAAATCATCAATTAAAAAATAATGATCCATAAATACAAATATTATCATTTTTCTTTGAAATCATGCACATATGAAACATCTTCATCTTTATCTTTAACATTTCAATTCATTGTTTTAAAATTTCCTTATTTCATCTATTATTTAATGAAAGCACAAAAATTCTAATAAAATAATTTGTACATCCCAATAAAACCATCAAATTCAATATATTTACTCACTTCTAAAATTTATAAATTATAAATACATATCCACACAAATATTTCAAATAAACCATTTCAAAAATAACATTCAAATATAATTCCTTATAATTAAATGTACAAAACTCTATTGAAATCACATTCCCATAAACCCTAGGTTCCCTGCCACGTAAATGAAAAAAAAATGATATCCACCCTAAAAGCATTCCTGAATAATCCTAAATGAAATTATAGATCTTTTTAACGCCTCAGTCAAGACCATTAAAAAAAAAGTTACCATTGAAATAACTAATGGGATGAAAATAAGACTTTGATAGAAATAACACTTTGGTATTATCACTTGTGCACATATTCATGGGTGACTACACTTGCAAAGCATATAGTCAAAACTATCACAAATCATAAAGTATTCACATGCCATGAAAAGACATCTTCATTAAGATGTATACTTTTATTATTAAGATGTATATTTTTATTTATAAGGTTGTTTTGTTTTTTGTTTTCCTCGAAAGATTTCTATTTATATTAGAAGATTTTACAATAAAAATTGTTTAACGTACATCTAAAAGAGTGATTTAGGAGATTATATTTACCATTATGGATGACCATAAACATCACTAAACTAATAATAAACAAAAATGAAAAATTGAGAGTACCTTACTTCTAATACTTGAAAACTAGAAGTTATAACAAAAACCATTTAATTCATTGATTATCACTAAAGCTCTAGTTCTTAGCCAAACAAAACCAAAAAATAACTATGCTAATACATATATTCACCCCAAAAAAATTAATGAAAACATCCTTTAAAACATTTAATACAACGAAAACATGGTGCCTTTACTATCTAACTTGGAAATGTCCATAAATTTTACTTTGTACTTGTACCTTTGAAATCAAATAATTGTTGGTTGTTCTTTGCCTTTTGTCATCGTTTGGTCTTTTGAATATCAGCTTGAACTCCTCTATTTTGTTACTTTGTACTTAGAATATATTTGTCATAGGAAAGCCCATCATAATTGAGTCGTCAAAAATAGTAGTGGAGACAACCATCACTAGTTACTATTCACAAATACAGGTTGACTCATCATTGATATTCAAGGAAAACCACACCACCTGAAATTACTCGCTAGTGGTTTGTACGGGCGCAAACTTTCGCTCTTTCTAGATGCCATTGGGTCTTGGATCGTTAAATTGTTTCCTTACATCTGAGGAATACAAACTCAAAAGCAGTTTTAGAACAAACTCGAAGCCCAACATATTTGTGAATTACATTAAGCACCTTACAAAATTTATTTATTTTCTTATATTAATTGTGAGGGATTTACATTTAAATCAACTCAACTCTTATACCATGTAATAGAATTGGAGAATAAATATTATTACACACCTAAAAAAAATGTTAAATATTTCAATTAATAATATAAATATAAATATATTAATATTGTTTCAAAATAAACATCTTAACTCCCTCGATCGGGGTGATAATGACGACGATCAGGATAATCAATACAGATCAGGTAAGGGAGGATGACAAGGCAAAAGTTAGTCAGGTAATGATGAAGATGGACAGAGGGATCACTAGAAAAGATATCATATCGAGGAGGGACGACGATGAGGTAATGAAGGAAGAAGTTGGTGGAGATAATGCAGCAGAGATTGGACGTGGGAACGACTGTACAGAAGAAGGACAAAGGGAGGTGGGCGGTGATGAAATCAGCAGGTGGCAGGTGAAGCGGGCGAGGAGAGAAAAGGAGAATTGGCGAAGGAGACATCATAAAGAAGGAAGGCGAGACAAAGAGAGGAGGACGTTAAATGAATTTGTAGAGGAATTGCGAAGAGGTAGGGTGGTGAAAGCTCTGGGCAGGGTAATAGAAAGGCAGAGGAGGCTGAGAAGACAAGCAGGCAACACCGGAAGGAAGAACCGAATGGCAACGAGGAGGAGAATGAGAAACGACGGGGACGAAGACAACAGAGGATGGAGAAGCCAGGAAAAGAAAGGGAAAGGAATCGAGGATGGAGAAACGGCAGAGGAGTACCAGACAGTTCAGGACGATACTGAAGATGAAGTGGAAATGTTTGATTCGGACCAGGATAGAGTGGAGCAACCGCGAAAGAAGATTTGGAAGGACGTGGGGTCAACAAAGGACAAAATGCAGGAGGACAGGGAGCATGGAGACAGGAGTAGCAAAGGGCGAGAGGAGGGAGGTGACTTCAGAAGCACCTCGGGCATGAAGAGTCGGGGAGGCAGGGGAAATTACGGGAACAGAGGAAGAGCAGGACGGGGATGAGGACAACGCAACAGAGGAAGAGGATGGTGGGAAGGGAAACGGGAAGAGAATGCACCAGCACCAGCAAGAAAATACCGGAAAACATTGAAGAAGAAGATACAATTTGCGGAGCAAGCCTACTGTGAGAACACCAATAAGGACATTAGAAGGATAATTCAGCCACTGGAAGAAGAGGCGACCTAGGGGCAATCAGGATCAGAAATGGAAGATTGGGAATACCTCCTCCCGGATCCAGGGAACACGAGAGGACACATGACCTTGTATAAATAGGCCTTGCATGTATATTGGGTCATGAAAAGGCTGTTGGCTAAGGCTATGGAACAAGTGGCCATGGAGATGGCAGAATTGTCTCAAGGAATTCCAAATTTGAAGAAAGAAATGCAGAACATTCAGGTCACTCTGATAATGCAACATAAAAAACTTGAAGAGATACAGCAACAGATAAAGGAGATCAACCCGGGCATAGAGAAAGAAGAGGAGCAGCAGGAAGTCATGGCGAATTAATAATTGAAGATATGTATATGTTGTCTAAAGTTTTTTGAAAGCGGTTGGATAATCTTAGTTTCTATTTTCAGTTTAGAATGCAAACAAGAAACAGTAGTAATCTTTTTGAATGTTTAGTTTACATAGCATGGACAAGAAGAATTAGTAGTTTTTGCTTTTGGATGGCTGTCAAAAACTTAAGGTGGCCAACAGACCCGGTTTCCCCTCGGGACGGGTTGAGGCCAGCATGAAAATGTAATAGTTTCAATTCGAAGTAATGGAAAAAGAATGGTCCCTCCTTAACTTACAAAAAAAAAAAACATCTTAACTTAATCATGCTAATAACTAATTGCACAAATATGTCAACCACACACCATTTTAAAAATCAATTATTCAAAAAAATAAAAAATAAAATAAAATAAAAATTCTCTCAAATCCAACTAAAACTAAATTTCTTTTACAAATTAAAAATAAATAAATAAATACATATTTCAACCCCATACAAATCATCCAAAATCACATTCACTATCCCCTTATCAACCAACTAAGCGAAAATTATACAACGCTCTTTATAATTTTATATTATATGTATATATATTTAACAACCTTCCATTACGCTTTTAACATTTTATTAGTTATATCGAGATTTTTTTTTAAAATGAAGAGTAATTATCAACACAAGTAAACCTTGCAGCTTCTACATTTTAAATTTTTTCCTACCTTCCACACTTTAAATTAATTTTATCAAATACCAAAGCAGTAAAAGTAAGCAGTAAAAGTAAACAGTAAAAGTAAGCATGGTGGCAGTAAGGGTTAAACAGAGATGAAAACACTTTCAGTAGCAACAATGAAGTTTATCCAAAGTAAAAGTGAAAAACAATTAAAAGAAATTTAAGGTTAAAAGATGAAATCAGAGCAGAAATGGTACATTCTTAAAAAATTTCCTGTTTAAGTCATAATTTTGCACAAACTATTGTGGCCAATAAAAGATGCATTTGGAGAAAATGAAGGAGGTTTGTGTTCCTAATAGGCCAATCTACAAAAACCTATCTCACTTTGTAAACAGGTGTTACCAAAGGTGAGATAAGTTCATGTCTTCACAGCCTATTTGTCGAACTGTGCAAAGTCCTATTTTTGACATCGTTTTGCAGAGTATTTTGAACAACTGGAGCTGAATTTTTGGAAACTAAGAGAGGTTTATCTCAAAATCATACTTATCTACAATAACCTCTTTCTGTTTTTACATATCTATCACAGACTGAGATATACAAAGGTATCATTGGACCTTAATCTTGCAAAATTGCTGGAGCAGAATGCACAAAGAAAGGATGCAGTTAGTGATTGGGATGCCTCATCATCAATTAAGAGTTGCTATCGAATTTTACTTTCTCTTCTTTTTCACCATAAATCCATAAAAATAGTGCCAAATAGATTCATTTGTTTTGAATGTCCCTTATTTAAGTTCTATTAATGTAAAACAGTTTGAGATATTTGTAAAACCAATCTTGATATTTTTTCAAGATCTTTCAGTTTAGAATTTGTATAAATACTTCTTCATTTGAAGTATTTTGGTTGGATTCAAATACATTTCTGTAGAAATTTCATATCAAGCTAAAGAGCTATTGTAATCAAGATTGGATTGGCTTGCTGGATCATGCAATAAAGCTAAAGACATTTCACAAGATTCTTGTGCACAGTGGAAAACAAATAAGTATTGTCTCTTCATGTTTATTACTGTTATCTCTTCATGTTTATAATGTTGGAAATAATACTGAGAGGGGGGGTGAATCAGTATTATCAAGTTCTTTTAATAAATCTTCCTTATTTATACTTTGAATTATTTTTGTATGTCAGTACTAATGAGCATGAACAAGAAAAACAGATAGTCACACCAAAGAACACCAGATATAAGGTGGAAACCCAATGTGGGTGAAAACCACCTGCTGCAATATGTCTCTATCTTATTTCAAATTAGAAACTCCTTTTACAATGATTTTGTACTGGTGCAGTCCTTTACCAGTACGCAGGCTGCAACCTGCAGAGAGCTACAACTCTCTCTCGTTTTCCAGTCTCTCCTGGAAGGGAGCTACAACCCCCTACTTCTTTTCTTCCAAGGATCACTTTTCATAAATTTTCAAACTGGATCCATGAACATCAAATGATCATCAAATACAAGTAAATCACCCAGTCAACTGCAGTAACCAGATCAATAGTAACAGTAAACTAAACCCAGAACACCTTATCAATAGAGAAAAGTCAGTCAAATAAATGCCTTAATACAGATCCGTAGTTTTTCTTTATCTGGCATGCGTTGCTACGCACTTCACCTTCTGCACCTCTGCGTATCCCCGCAGAGAGCCTTGAACTGCACTACGTATCCACGCACTGTTCCTTTAAACGCGTCGTGTACCTTCACTGTGCCCACGCACCCACTGCTTCTATTGCGCCACGTACTACTACTGTGGCCACACACTCTCAGATGCTATCGCGCCGCGTACCTACGCACCTGCGACTTCTGTAGCGCCGCGTACTTTCACTGTGCCTCCGCACCTGAACCTCTATCGCGCTGCGTACCCACGCACTGCGCCTTCTTCTGCTGTGCGTACCCCCGCACTTGCACCGTTAATCACCTGCATACCTCTGATTAGGGCCGAATTGGCAGTCCACCAGTGTGCCACAGATAATCAGATGCCCAGATCTGATCATGCGCCCGAGAGACCACACTTCATAGATTCACTTTCAACTTCACTTTTATATAGATCAAGCTTTTAAACCGATAACCCAATATTTCAGTTCTTAAGATACACAATTTGCAAAAGATACCTTAGCCAAGTGATCTCCTTCCCTATATATAGTCAAGCCCTTATTCTCACCATGGGGCAAAACCATCAATAACCAATACAAGGGATCCAAACTGGGGCTAAAATAGATCCTATACCACGGGCCAAAACCATAAGATCAAGAACGGCGGGCTAAATACCACGGGCCAAAACATAAGAAACCCCTCGTGAGCGTGTTTCTCTGCCTTGAAGTAAGTGAACTGGGGGTCCGCACCTACTGAACGGGTGACCTGCGTGTATGGCCGCAGCTTCTGCACGGCGTCCCTGCGGGTATGCACTCTTTTCACTGAGCACATGCAGACCTCTTAATTTTTATCATTTTGAGAGCCTGATCAGAGTTTTGCCACCTGTATGAGTTGCCATCAAGTACAACACATGAATCATAGAGCCATACAAGAATCATAATGCCAGCAATCTCCCCCTTTGGACTTGATGGCAACCTCAAGATCTTCAACGTCATTCTCCCCCTTTGACATCAAGGGCAAAGGGTTATGCTCAGCCTAAGAACATGCTCCCCCTGACTATAAACCAAATCTGCAAAGAAGAACCATAATCCACCAATCACCCTAAATGACCATGAAAGAGATAGAGACATATTGCAGCAATATTCAGACCAGCATCCATGATCTCCTTCTGTACTTCCTCCATAATGCCAACAATGCATTATATGCTCCCCCCTGAACCTGTGCCATTTGATCTTTGACCAATCCGCAACCCAGCACATGTATGCATATACCCCAGATGAGCCTTGCGTACAACCAATCATCAAAAGAGATTCAACAACAAGATGATGCATCAACAACCCCCAGCTTTTGCCTGAGGTATTCAAAGGTCTCCCTGGGCAATGGTTTGGTGAGTATATCAGCAACTTGTTCCTTAGAAGGAACATACTCCAACTTGACCTTTTGTTCAAGTACTTGTTCCCGGAGAAAATGATACTTGATCGGTATGTGCTTGGTCTTTGAATGCATGACTGGGTTCTTTGAAATGTTGATTGCACTTGTATTATCACATAAAATGGAGATGGGTGGTATACAAGTGATTTGAAAATCCTGCAAGGTCTGCATCATCCAAAGGAGTTGAGTGCAGCAGCAACATATTCCACTTCAGCTGTAGACAAGGCAATCGAACTCTGTTTCTTGTTGAACCAAGATACTAATCTGGAACCCATAAAGAATGCACCACCACTTGTGCTCTTCCTGTCATCCACACTTTCGGCCCAATCTGCATCTGTATAAGCATGAAGTGTGAGATCTGTATCTCTAGGATACCATAAGCCATAGTTTTGAGTTCCTTGAAGATATTTGAAGATTCTCTTTACTGCCTGAAGATGAGTTTCCTTTGGATTTGCCTGAAATCTTCCAACTATTCCTACTGCATGCATTATGTCTGGGCGGGTACCTGTCAAGTAAAGTAGACTTCCAATCATAGATCTGTAGGTTGGTTGATGCACTGCTGTTGATTCATCATTTTCACTGAGGCTACATCCTATGACCATGGGTGTACATACTGGTTTTGCATCTTCCATGCCATATTTCTTCAAAATCTGCTTGAGATACTTGGTTTGAGACAAAAAGATCCCTCCTTCTTTTTGTTGGATTTGCAAACCAAGAAAATGTGTCAGTTCTCCCAGCAAGGACATTTCGAATTCTTTCTGCATTACCAAGGCAAAGCTTTGACTCATAGCTTCTTCATTGCTGCCAAAGATAATGTCATCTACATACACAACAAGTATTAGCAATTTGTCGTTTTCAACTTTTATATAAAGATTGCTATCTGCTGATCCTTTTGAAAAACCTTGTTGATGAAGATATTTGTCCAAACGATAGTACCAAGCCCTTGGAGCTTGTTTGAGACCATAGAGAGCCTTTTTCAATATGCATACAAGATTTGGATCATTTCCAAGAATGAAACCATCTGGCTGCTCAATGTATACTTCTTCTTCCAAGTCTCCATTCAGAAAGGCTGATTTCACGTCCATTTGAAATACTTTGAAGTTTTGAAAGCTTGAGAGAGCAAGGAACATTCGGATGGCCTTATGTCTTGCAACAGGAGCAAAAGTTTCTTCAAAATCTATTCCTTCTTGCTGCGCATACCCTTTATAAACAAGTCTGGCCTTGTTTCTAATTACTTCTCCATTTTCATTCAATTTATTTTTGAAGACCCATTTTGTTCCTATAACATTCTTACCCTTTGGTCTAGGAACCAACTCCCAAGTGTTGTTTTTCTCGATCTGCTCAAGTTCTTCATCCATTGCTTTGACCCAACATTCATCTTTGCATGCCTCTTTCACATTTTGTGGTTCAGTGGAAGAGAGTAATGCCAAATAGCTTGAAGCTTCTGCAATTGTTCTTCTTGTTTGTACACCTGCTTCTTTCTGCCCCAAAATCTGAGTTTCTGGATGATTCTTCTGAACATATTTGGATGGAGTCTTCTCTTCTATCCTTATCTGCTCCTCTGGTTCTTCTTGAGGTTCTTCTTCTTCATCATTCTGTCTTTGAGGGTAGTCTTCATCTTCTTCGATATCTTCATGATTTACTTGCCTAGGAATGTATCCCTTCTCATCAACCACTACATCAATGTTGTCAACAATTCTTCCGAGTCTTTTATTGTAGCACTTGTATGCTTTGTTGTGTGGAGAATAACCAAGAAGAATGCCTTCATCTGCTCTAGGTTCAAGTTTGCCAAGTTGCTCATCAATATTCTTAATATAGCATTTGCTTCCAAAGATTTTGAAGTGCTTTACCGAAGGAGTCTCACCATACCAAAGCTCATGAGGGGTTTGAGTGTTGTTCACCCGGACATTTGTTTTGTTGAGAATAACAACCACAGCATATGCAGCTTCACCCCAGAAAGTTGCGGGAGTTCCAGACTCATCAAGCATAGCACGAGCCATTTGTTGGATTGTTCTGTTCATTCTTTCCACCACTCCATTTTGTTGAGGAGTTCTAGCTGTAGAGAATTCTCTTCTTATCCCATGTTTTTCACAGAAATCGAAAAATTCATTTGAGGTAAACTCCCCACCTTTGTCGGATCTTAGGCACTTAATTTTGTATCCTGATTCATTTTCAACCAAGGCTTTAAAGGATTTGAATTTTTCGAATGCTTCATCTTTGTGCTTCATCAGTCCTAACCAGACAAACCTGGAGAAATCGTCAATGAACAATATCAAATATTCTTCTCCTCGAGGTGTCCTTTTCCTGAATGGACCACATACATCTGTATGCACTAGCTCAAGAGGCATGCTAGCTAATCCTTCCTTCTCCGGAAAGTTAGTTCTGGTTTGCTTTCCAAACTGACATGATTTGCATATGGTGTTGTCTGGAATTTTAATATCTGGAAGACCACGAACTGCCTGATACTTGCATGCTTTCCTTATTTGTGAAAAGCTTAGATGCCCCAACCTCCGGTGCCATAACCAGTGTTCATCATCCTTGCTTAGATAGCATTGTTGTTGTCCTTCCTCAAATATGTATAGATTATTTGGAGTTCTTTCACCTTTAATCACTGTTTTACCTGTATCAAGATCACGAACAAGACATCCATTTGATCTAAATATCACCTCGGTTCCTTGATCACACATATGGCTGACACTCAGAAGATTATGCTTCAATCCATCAACATACAAAACATTTCCAGCTTTGACCTTTTCTTTTAACTGAGCAGTGCCTTTTCCTTTTATAGCTGCAGGAGTATCATTTCCAAAAGAAACTTTATTTCCCTTTTCTAAAGCAGAATATGATTCAAGTTTTTCTTTATCACCTGTCATATGCTTCAAACATCCACTGTCAATGTACCATAGATTTTCCTGTCCCTCTGCATAAAATGCTATCCCACATCTTTCTGTTTGTGGTTCCTTTATTCTCCATGTTTTGGTGCTTGAGGCTTGTTCCTTTGTCTGTTGAAACCTGCTCCTGCATTCAGAATCTTCATGAGCAAAGTTCTTGCAAATAGAACATTCAACTTCATTTTCAAGAGCCGAAAAGTTGTTATAGGTCCTTTTTGTAATCTCAGTCATACTTCTTTGTTTTTGAGCTTCTCTAGTCATGATTGTTTTATATGCAACACATTGAGCTGCTTTGTGACCAAAGTTATGGCAAGAGAAACATTGTCCATTGAAGAAACTTCTGCGGTTATCAAATCTAACGGCCAAATGATTGTAATTTCTATTGTCATCCATTCTTGAACCAAATTGAGAAGATTTTACCTGTGGCTGGTTGTAGCTTTTATTCACCCTTAAGACGGATTGCCCCTGATAGTCTTTGTTTGCAATTCGTCCCTGCTTTACCTGGTGATCTCCATTGTGCTTTTGCTCATTCCTTCTTGCTGCATCAAGATAACTTCTTGAGGTGGATGCTTGAGAAGTTTCTCCATTATAGCCCAGACCTGTCTTGTTTAGAGGAGAACGTTGTACATTGATGATCTCATCCAGAGTTTCAGATCCTTTGACAAACTTAAGATTAATAGCCTTTGTTTTCTCAATCTCTTTTCTAAGACCAACAATTTCACCTTCTAACTTTTCAAGATATTTTTCTTTTTCATCAATTTGAAGTTGTAGGGTATCAATGATCCTATTCTTTTCTTCTATACATGTCTTGAGTCTAGAAATTTCTTCATAAAAGCTATCCACATCTATAGCATCCATGCAATCATCATCTTCAAATGCCATTAAAAGTTTATAGTCATTACCTCGTTCATCTTCATCACTATTTGATAGACCATCACTATCTTCATGAGTGTAGTAGCTTTTCTTATTTGCATTCTATTTCTTGTTCCATCTAGCAGGTTCCTTTCCTTTGTCAATCTTATCCTTATGAGGACATTTCGCAGCATAATGACCTACTCTTCCACAAGCAAAACATTTAAAAGGTAACTTACCTCTGAACCTTCCAGTACCCCGTTGAAGATTTCTGACAAAATTTGATTCTTCTTCTTCTTCTGGCACGTGACTTGCTTCATAGTAGTCTCCTTTGCCTGAAACCTTGAAAGCAGCTTCTCTTCTGTCTGATGGACCTCCCTTTCTCATTTCATAAGCAGTTAGAATTCCGTGTAGCTGAGACATAGTAAGAGTTTGTAGATTTTCCTTTTCTTCTATTGTAGACACTTTAGATTCAAACTTGGGGGACAATGATCTTAGAACTTTTTCAACCACAATAGCCTCTTTTATTTCTTCACCCAAGTTTTTCATGAAATTAACAATCTCGTCTACCCGAAGGAAATAGTTAGCCACACTTTCATCATTATACATTCTGAGATTCTCATACTGAATCTTGAGGGTTTGAAGTTTAGCACGCTTTACCTGTTCATCTCCTTCGTAGCTCAAGACAATCTTGTCCCATATTTCTTTTGCGGATTTATATTGCATAACCTTCACGAATTCTATTTGAGATAAGCATCCCAGCAGAGTATTGACTGCTTTAGCATTTGTTTCATATTTCTTCTTTTCGGCCGAATCTGTAGGAGTAGCTGAAGGAAAAGTGTAGCCTGTATCTATGATATCCCAAACTTCTGTACCAAGAGATTGAAGATAGGCAGTAACTCTTACCTTCCAATAATTGAAGTTTGTCCCATCAAAAATTGGTGGCCTGATTGATGCTTCCCTCTCGTAGTTGCTCATGATGAATGATCTTCCTTCAAGCGATCAAGCTTCTCTGAAGGACCTGCTCTGATACTAATTTTTGGAAATAATACTGAGAGGGGGGGTGAAGCAGTATTATCAAGTTCTTTTAATAAATCTTCCTTATTTATACTTTGAATTATTTTTGTATGTCAGTACCATAAAATAATGAGCATGAACAAGAAAAACAGATAGTCACACCAAAGAACACCAGATATAAGGTGGAAACCCAATGTGGGTGAAAACCACCTGCTGCAATATGTCTCTATCTTCTTTCAAATTAGAAACTCCTTTTACAATGATTTTGTACTGGTGCAGTCCTTTACCAATACGCAGGCTGCAACCTGCAGAGAGCTACAACTCTCTCTCGTTTTCCAGTCTCTCCTGGAAGGGAGCTACAACCCCCTACTTCCTTTCTTCCAAGGATCACTTTTCATAAATTTTCAAACTGGATCCATGAACATCAAATGATCATCAAATACAAGTAAATCACCCAGTCAACTGCAGTAACCAGATCAATAGTAACAGTAAACTAAACCCAGAACACCTTATCAACAGAGAAAAGTCAGTCAAATAAATGCCTTAATACAGATCCACAGTTTTTCTTTATCTGGCATGCGTTGCTACGCACTTCACCTTCTGCACCTCTGCGTATCCCCGCAGAGAGCCTTGAACTGCACTGCGTATCCACACATTGTTCCTTTAAATGCGCCGCATACCTTCATTGTGCCCACGCACCCACTGCTTCTATCGCGCCGCGTACTACTACTGTGGCCACGCACTCTCAGATGCTATCGCGCCGCGTACCTACGCACCTGCGACTTCTGTAGCGCCGCGTACTTTCACTGTGCCTCTGCACCTGAACCTCTGTCACGCTGCGTACCCACGCACTGCGCCTTCTTCTGCTGTGCGTACCCACGCACTGCGCCTTCTTCTGCTGTGCGTACCCCCACACTTGCACCGTTAATCACCTGCGTACCTCTGATTAGGGCCGAATTGGCAGTCCACCAGTGTGCCACAGATAATCAGATGCCCAGATCTGATCATGCGCCCGAGAGATCACACTTCATAGATTCACTTTCAACTTCACTTTTATATAGATCAATATTTTAAACCGATAACCCAATATTTCAGATCTTAAGATACACAATTTGCAAAAGATACCTTAGCCAAGTGATCTCCTTCCCTATTTATAGTCAAGCCCTTATTCTCACCATGGGGCAAAACCATCAATAACCAATACAAGGGATCCAAACTGGGGCTAAAATAGATCCTATACCACGGGCCAAAACCATAGGATCAAGAATGGCGGGCTAAATACCACGGGCCAAAACATAAGAAACCCCTCGTGAGCGCGTTTCTCTGCCTTGAAGTAAGTGAACTGGGGGTCCGCACCTACTGAACGGGTGACCTGCGTGTATGGCCGCAGCTTCTGCACGACGTCCCTGCGGGTACGCACTCTTTTCACTGAGCACATGCGGACCTCTTAATTTTTATCATTTTGAGAGCCTGATCAGAGTTTTGCCACCTGTATGAGTTGCCATCAAGTACAACACATGAATCATAGAGCCATACCAGAATCATAATGCCAACATATAAATATTCACATGTTTCTCTATTAAATTTGAATGGTAAAAAAGGAATGATATTTCAGAATTAGCTTAATGCTCTCTGTCTTGACTATTTACTTTCTCATTGTCTTGATTGTTTACTTTCTCAATGTTTTCTGCTAAACTATCTTTGTTTGGGAATTCTTAATTGCTCCCTTACTTCCGTAGTTCCTCCCCCCCCCCTTTGGTCCATAGTAAAGGATTCTTAGTTTCCCTTTCCTACTGATCATCCTTCTTTTCTTCATCTTGATCCAATTTAAGGATTCTTCATTGCCCTTTACCCTGGTTAGGACTATCTCATCCATTTGAACTTGCAAATTTGCTTTTTGTTGTGCTAGCCTACCCTGTGAACTCCTCCTTTAGCAATTGATCTAATTCAGTTAAGCCACTCTTTTATTGACTCCATAGCCCAATGGCTTGAAGGTTTTCTCCGCCCATCTGTTCGCAGAATTCCACCACCCAATCAAAATCAAAACCTCATGAACACTAAGAACTAGCCTAAAATCCCACCCAAAACAAAGTTAAATTATAAAGAGAGAGCCCTCTCTGGACTTAGGGTGGCTAGAACCCGCGTCTAAAAGATTAGTTTTGTAGTTACCTCGGACATTTCTTTCTTTAACCTTGAGAAAAATCTGAGTGATAACAAAATATATTGCTCCCTGATTCTTCTTCTTTTAGATCTAATAAATTTTCAGCAAATAGAGTTGAGCAGAGACATCCAATCATGATGACAACATGACAGGATGATGTGATGATCAACATACATATATTGGTAGGTGAAATTCTCCTAGTTGAGAGGGAGTGTTAATTTTTTCAACAAGGGTCAAATTCCACCTTAGATAGCTCAGATGACTAAGATGATGATTGCAATAAATTCCATTTTTCGAGAGGACCAAAATCGACCTAAATATCACCCTATTTGGACAAGCAGAAGCTGCTTTTTGAATTATTTTATTCACTCGCGTATAATGGAATGGGTCAGCCATAAGCACATGTGAAATTGGTTAGGTTGGCCTCAACCCCAAGTGGACCCTCATGGAAACCTATAAATAGAAGAGACCTCAACCTCATTTCTACACGTTGATCAAGAAATCTTCTACTCTTATTTTTTGTCTTGGTTGGCACAGGTCTAACAGAAGAAGTCCGCACAAGGGTCGAAAGTTACAGGTGTGAGGCTCACACGGATCTAGGGTTTCTGTTTCTTGGACGTAGGCATGTAACTGAGATTTTTCGTCCTTGGACGCATGCACAGTAACTAGAAGAGAGCATCTCGAGGTCTAGAGCGGATCTAAGTGAGTTTGAACCCGGATGCACGCATACAGTATTCCTAAGAGTGTCCGGGTAGACACATATCTCATCACACAATGTATGATGGAGTGTCCAGGGAGTTCTATACGCATGCAAACAGTATTTCTATGAGAATCCTTGGTTTTGATCTAGGGTTTAGCAGTTGCCTTTAGTGATCCAGTGGATCAAGGGTTTCTCTCTACTATTATGTAGATCTACAATCTGTTTCTGTAAATTTCTGCTACAAATTTATGTATTGGGCTTAGTGTACTCTCTTCTAAAACTTTTTATGACGATCTAATACAAAAGAATAATTAAAAGGGTTTTCTCCCCTTGTGGGTTTTTTCCCTTGTCTTGGACCAATTTGTTGTATCTTATGGTTGTTTTTTGTCTTCTTTGTCATTGCATATATTGTTCTATCTGCATTTACAGTTTATGATTGGTTACATTGCTAATAATTGGATGCATTGTTAATGAAGAAGTCAATTGGGCTAAAGTAATTGATACATCATAGCACAATCTAAAAAATTAACACAACAATGGTGCTAGGATCTGCATCAATAATTTGATTTCCTTTGTCATTCCCATTGTTGGGTTATGACTTCAAGTTGAAACATGCATCTGACTCTGAAGCCTTCAGATCGGCCACTAGTAACTACTTGGAACGACACTCACTTGTGTTGTGAGTGGGGCTCTTATGGAACTCACACCACTTCATTGTGTCCTTCATCTTTGTGGTGTTGTTATTTGCTTGCAGCTTCAATGGGTTGTCCTAAGTCACCTTGCCTTAGATTTTCACTTTGTTTTGTGCTTTAGGGGTGCATTTTCCCTGCTTCAGATTTGCAAATCCAAAGTCTCATTTCTTCTTCTTAATTTTTTGTTCAATCTTGGTAGCATATCAATATGTTGCACTAAGAAAGGATATTTCCAGGAACTCCATTTCTTCCTAAATATATTTGTGTAGACAGTCATGATACATTCCATGATGTAACCCAGATATTAGACCTAACTCATAAGAAAGGTGCATTTCTCCAAGTTGGCACATAGTTTGTGTTTCCGCAAGGTTTGGAAGACCTGTTGAGTGTGTGTGACAAGTTGTCTTCCCAAATCTTTCTAAATATGAGGAAGTCGTCTAAATAAACAACTAGAAAAAAGGTTGGTGAAGGGTTACAAGATGTCATCCATCAACCTCATAAAAGGAGCAGGGGAATTTGTCAACTTGAAGGACATGAACAAGCATTCAAAAAGGCCTTCCTTGGATTTGAAGGCAGTCTTCCATACATTTGTGGGCTCTATTGGATAGGAAGTGTTCATATTGATCTTATTGAAATACTTAGCCCTTTGAGCTAGTCCAAAAGGTCATCAATCTGTGGGATTAGATACCTGTTCCTAACATTGATTTTATTTAGTGCCTGATAATTAATGTAGATCCTACAGGTCCCATCCTTCTTCTATACAAGTACAATCCGGCTCCCACAAGGGGGAGGAACTTGGTTTGATGTGGCCTTTTTGCAGCAACTCTTAGATCTACTTCTTGATCTCTTCATTTTCCAAAATGGAGTGTCGATATATCAAACCATTGGGTAGAGGTTCTCCAGGAGTTAGATCGATCGAATGCTTGAATGATAGTGCAAAGGTACCCCTATGGGTGAGCATAATATGTCCCTGTATTCTCCCACGACCTTATCCACATACCTCTATTGCATGGATGAAATCTTCTTGTGGGCCATGGATGTGGCCATAATATTCCCCTTACTTTGAGTGCGAATCAGAAAGAAAACAATTATTCCATTCTAGGATATGATCTTACTGCATTTCTTAGTAAAGATCAAAGAGATGGCAATAGGTGGGGCTAGCTCTGGTATCCTGTATAACTTGTTGGCCAAAGTAATAATAATAGTGTGAGGCTTAGATTCATACAAAACAAGATGCTTCCACAAGTATGGTTGGCCTAATAATACATCACAAACTTCAAGAGGAGTAATGTCACACAGTACCTCATCCGCGAAGGGTTTGATGCGATATGGAAGGCGACACTGTTGGATAACGCGTAGATTTCATCCTTGGTGGAGCCACCTGATGGTGTATGGATGCGGGTGTGGTGTGGTCAGCAAGACCAACCACTTAACGAATTATGTTGAGATGTGGTTCTTTTGGCTTCCATTGTCGATAATGAACTACAACAATAGCCCATCCACCCACATCTGTGAGTGGAAGAGACACTCCCCTTCCTCTAGGTCTTCAAGCTCAATCTTCTAGGCCTTTGTGGTGCTGGGCAATGCATCAATAATTTGATTCCCTTTGTCGTTCCCCTTATTGAGGTCTAAATCTAAGTCAAAACATACATCTTGCTCCGAAGCCTTCAGCTCGGCCACTAGTGATTTCTTGGCACACCACTCACATATGTTGTGAGTGGGGTTCTTGTGGAACACAAACCACTTCCCTGTGTCCTTATTTGTATTTATGGTGTTTTTCTTTGCTTGCAGATTTGATGGGTTGTCGTGGGTCACCCTACCTTGACTTTTCCCTTTGTTTTGTGGTTTGGGGGTGCCTTTTCCCTGCTCCGGACTTGAGGATCCAAAGTATTTCTTCTTCTAATTTTTTTTTCAATCTTGGCAACATATCAGTAGGCTACACCTAACGAGGAGATGTCTAGGAACTCCATTTCTACCTGAATGTATTTGTGCAGAAAACCATGGTACTTGAGAACTAGATGTCGCTTAGAGTCTTTGATACCCAAATTTGTGCATAGAGTATGAAAAATATTTGTGAAATCATGCAGAACTTGGTCCCTTTGCTATTGTAGTGTGGTCCATTATATGTATTTTTCCTCATATCTCCCCACGGGTAATATTGTTCCTTGGTAGCGTCTCGAAAAGTGTTCCTAAACCTTTTTATCACAGTAAGTTTCCCACTAGTCCTTGACATGGGGAGCGACCTTAAGTAGTGCAAAAGTAATCTTCTCCATATCAAAGAAACTATGGATTGAAAAATAACCCTCCAACAGATTCTGTTGAAATATGGCAACAAGAATATTCCAATTTAATTTGTCCTTGAATTAAATTGTGAATTAAAATCGAATTTAGTCTTAACAGCTACTTGGAAATAATTAATTAATTTATTTTAAATTAATTAGTTGGATAAATTCAAGTTAGAAGTCTTTCGGAAGTCATGCAAGAGTTATCCCTTAAATTAACGAGATAAGATTGAGTTATATTTGAGTTGTAATTAGTTAACTCAGTTTACTAAGTTAAGTTCAGTTAAATTAGTTCCGAACTGTTTGAGGAACTAATAGTGAGTTAATAGTCAGTTGATGCATTAATGCACTCAACTAGTGCTACTCCAGTTAACCGAATATTCACTCATTAGAAACTCATGCATGTCTATTCTGAGAAAGACCTAGTTGAGATTAATGTTCAAGGACAGTGTACTATCAGTTGCATGTGTTTTCTCATGGAGAAAAATCATGCATGCAGTCAAGGATAAATCCTTGAGGATTGCGCAGTTTTGAAGGAGGTTTTCCACTTGGTAATAGGAGAATCATCCACAAGGAACAACGCAAGGAAATAGGAGCTTGGAGGGTAGAGAGGAAGGCTGGATAGAAGCCAAGATTGCCTGTGAGCATCTGTGGGGATTGTACTGAGAGCTGGCTAGCTGTGAGAGCTAAGGCTTTGTATAATTACTATGTATTTCCACCATGTATGATAATACAATAGAGTGGTGTTTTTAGTTGAGGCTTTCCCCAAAGTATTTTCATGTGTATTGTGCCATTGATTCTTCTTCTTCTGGTTATATTGTTCATCTCGATCTTTAAGCTTCCACAAATTGATAGTAAAAGTAGGTTATAATATTCTGCTTTGATTTATATTGCATTATTGGGTTAACCTACCAACAGATTTTCTACAGATTCAACCATTTATCTACAACCTCAACATCTATTTACATGTACCTTGAAGGGAGTGATTCCTTCGAAGTGACTACTGGATGAAGATGCATCGACAGTAGGCATTCACCGAAGGATCAGTGTTAAGTTTTCCATCATCTTGTTCCTTTGACACTCAAGGGATTCTTTGAGAAACAATTTGATATGATCTCCTTATCCCTCATCTTTATTTTCTTCTACCATGGGAGGTCGTCAGTGTCAACGAGGACAGTCTTGCAAGGGTTGAACCAGTTCAAATCCCAACTCCTTATACCCTAACCTCATTAGGTACATGCACAGAAAAATAAAGAAAGAGCAGACCGCTTTGACACCACTGATCGAGATTTATGTAGGAATGAAATGAAATACAAATATAAATCAAAACACAGAGTTACAATGAAAAAGAAAAACTTTAATTCATTAATAACAAAGTACTTAAAACTATTACATACATAATGGAAATAAACTAGTTCGGGCAATGGTAGCTTATCTCTTAGAAGAGATGTGGTAACTACATGCCTTCTAAACTATGTTACAATGAAGCTCAAGGGACTTCTTATCATTAAGAAACAATGGGAAACCCTAAACATCCAAAAACCTAACCCTAGGAGATGAAGTGCGAAAATCTTGTGGGCCCCATTGGGGTTAGTTGAAACATCAACTTCCCAAGGTCGTAACTTTGGCATACAATCTCCGTTTGACTATCATTATGCCTTGTTTCAAAGACCTCGAAGACGAGGATAAAAGGAGAATAATGAATCAAACATGCACTTTCCCAATCTCTTTGTTCTCCCGAAAAACGTCTTTTATGCCCTCAAAACGGCTCTGGAAGTTTAGGCCCTCAAAAACTGCCAAAAATGGTAAGTTGTACTACAATTAAGGAAACTCAAAGACAATGGTGGGGGTTAAAGTGGAATAGGTAGGTGGCCACCAATATCCACTTGGATCAATCATAGTTCAAAAGAGTGTTAAGAAACCAATTTCGACAAATTCCTAGTTAGATCAAGATTGTTAGGCTTAAGCAAGGAGGTCCTCCTAGTTAAGAGCTAGATCCCTACTCCAAGAGTCAAGATTACCCCCTCTCTTCGCCCTGCTACAATGTTTATTCCCTTCTCCTAAATCCCTCCTCCACTTAATTTTCTAAAGCTCAATTTTGATGATGCTTTAAAAGGTAACCCAAGTGAGGTGGGATACAAAGTTATCTTTAGGGATCATTCAAGATCCACTATCTACATTTATTTGGGATTTATCTGATATAATAATAACAACACAACATAATTGAAAGCCCTCGAAGAGATATTATTCAAATTTCCCTTGCTAAAGGCTACACCAAACTTATGGTGGAGGGAGATTCTGAACTTGTTATAAACATGATATGCAAGATCCTACATGACACCCAAATCAACAAATATCTTGCGGTTGGAGACTTGAAAGCCTACTCATATGAGTGGCATCATTCCTTCCTTCCATTCTGATGATCATCCCTACTCACATCAAAAGAACCAGAAATAAAATTACATATAAGTTATCGAATCATGGATGTGTCACATCAGTTTCGTAGATTTCCTCCTCATGGAAATCCTTTGAAAACTCTTCCCTGAAAAAAAAAAATGCTGGACCATAGCTAAGCATGACAAATATTGTTGACCGATCTCTTTCTATCTCATTTGTTCAAGCTCTTTGTCTATATCTGCGAATCTGTAATTAGACTATGTGGCCCAATTTTTAATTTTTGATTTTTATATCAACAAACAAAAATATGTCCTTTGCTCTTTTGAAAAGGTTGAGATTATGGGTCTGGTCTGTTTAGGAGTGATAGACAAACCTAGAAATCCATGACTTAATATGTACTTCATGCTTTTAGGCAATACAAACTATTTACCCAACAAAAAAATAAACTTTTTTTTTTTTGTCTAGGAAAGAAACCAGCCTCTTTTTATATACTCATAGGGACAAAGTCATTTAAATAATAATTATCAAGGCATTATGGCTTACTCATTTAAGAATTCACAAAGCTTGAAGCCAACAAAACAATATTCATAGAAATGAAGTCATTACAACAATAATTATCTTAAACGTGGTTAGGAAAGATAACAACCATTCCATCCAACCACTCTAGATAACACACATATATATTACCATTCCAAATTTTACACATATATATATTAAAAAAAAAAATCTCTAGTAGTTAGACTATTTCTTAATTTATTTAAAATTTTAATATCATAAAAATATCTATATATAATAAAATTTGAAATTATTATTTTAAAGAGATAAATTTTACACATATATATTAAAAAAATAAAAATCTCCATTAATTAAACTATTTCTTAATTTATTTAAAATTTTAATATCATAAAAATATCTATAAAAATCTCCATTAATTAAACTATTTCTTAATTTATTTAAAATTTTAATATCATAAAAATATCTATGTATAATAAAATTTTAATATCATAAAAATATCTATGTATAATAAAATTTGAAATTATTATTTTAAAGAAATAAAGATGTCAATTAATTAGATTACTTCCCAATATATTTAAATTTTTAATATAGTAAAAATATCTGAATGGTTTAAAAATATTAGTTTATTTTTTTTTATTTTTTATTTGATTTTATTATATATCTTAAAAAATTTCCATTAATTAAATTATTTTTTAATTTATTTAATTTTTTAATATCATAAAAATATTAATTTTTTTTAATAAATAAATATATAATAAAATTTAAAATTATTATTTTAAAAAGATAAAGATGTCAATTAATTAGATTACCTCCTGATTTATTTAAATTTTTAATATAGTAAAAATATCAAAACTGTTTAAAAATATCAATTTATTAATGAAATAATAGATAAATAAATTTATAATGAAATTAAATATCATTGAATTTCATAAATCAATTTATAATTTAGTTAAGATTTTAGCATATTTTGTTTTGGATTTATAATAAAATTAGTATACATTTATTATAAATTTTGATTCTCATAAAGATATCAAATCATTTGAGGTGGATTTTTTTAATTATTAATTTATTTAAAAATTTGATGAAAGATTTACAAGTTTGAAGATTTTGATGTTTTAAAAACATAGTATATATGGAGTTAAGATTGATCTAAATTTATTATTAATACTTTTATAGTTTAGAAATTAAAACTTTATACAAAATTGTAGAAGAAAAGATTTAAAAAAATCCCACGAACTATGAAGTTAAATTGTAAAGAAATAAATTGTAAAGTTAGCTCATATCTTTTTTAATTTTAAATAATATTTTTTTAAATATG
Source organism: Pinus tabuliformis (assembly GCA_031772625.1). Lineage (NCBI taxonomy): Eukaryota > Viridiplantae > Streptophyta > Pinopsida > Pinales > Pinaceae > Pinus > Pinus tabuliformis. The sequence continues at coordinate 361,476,958 of CM062808.1, forward strand.
ATACATATCAATTTTTTAATATATAATTAATATAATTATATTAAAAATATTAATATAGTTGATATAGCCAAAAACTTTATAAATATGACCAAAAAACTTAGTGTAACATAAAGAATATCTTACTAATACACATTTATCTGATTAACCATTTATAAAAAAGTTATGGATTATTTAACTTAAGAAAAAAAAATTATAAATAAATATTATAAATAATAATGAGGAACTTATTAGGCAGGAACTTATTAGAATTGAAATAATCTCAAATCCTTAGGAAATTGGTGAGTGGGATGTCACATGGCATGAATCTTATTTTTTAAATTTATTAAAAGTAATGAACCATTTTGCTAAATAAAATTTGCTTATATATAAATGAATGTTATAAATAATAATGAGGAACTTGTCATGAAAGAACTTATTAGAATTTGAATAATCTCAAATCTCTAGGAAATTGGTGGGTGGAGAACCAAGTGGCACAAATATAATTTTTAAATTTATTAAAAGTCAATGCAACCTAACAAACTCTTTAATACAATACAATAGTTGATAAGCATTAAGACTAAGTATATTGCCTTAAGAATCAATCTAAACCTTCAAATTAAAAAAAAATAAATAAAAAAATCAAAGTTGAAATAAAAAATCTTCATCAATTATACATATCTTTAATTTTAAATAATATGCTTTAACATTGAAGAATTGATTGGAATGATTATATATGTGTGTAAAATTTGATTATTTAAACCAAATAATTATAGATAATAAAGTGACATTAAATTGACATTTATAGATAATAATTATAGATAATAAAGTGACATTTAAATTGAAAGTTAGCAAAATCAACTGTCCTTCCTTATCAAAGCCCTTAACACCATTTATAGAAGAGGGTTCCCTCACTCTGGCTTCTTCTACGTACCTTTAGCTTGTTACCAGGCGAACAGCCATTCATTAACATTAACCATAACAACAACGGCAAAGTAACATTAACAATAACAACGGTTTAGTTTCATTTATATTTTTTTATATTTCTAAAGTATTTTAAAATTCTATAATAGAGTTATGCTGAGGGTCTAGTTTTATATTTTAATGAATAAAGATATTAAAATTTTATTATCGGTGGAAACCGATACTATGTAATTAAAATATATTTTAGTTTTTTATTATTTAAAATATATTTTTAAATATATAATTAAATTTAGGATTTAAAAAAGTTTTGAATTTTATAGATTATATAATTGTTTAAAGTTTTATATTTCAATTTAAGGTGGATAAAGATTTATTGACTTTTTATTTTAATTGATTCTCAAAAGAATATGCCCAACAAATGCTTAGTTTTAATGCTCTTTCTTTTCCTAAATTGATTCTCAAAGGAATATGCTTCGCTAATGCTTAGTCTTCATGCTTATCAACCACTGTAGTGTATTAAAGAGTTTGTTAGGTTGCATTGACTCGTTATCTTTAAATATATAATTAAATTTAGAATTTAAAAAATTCTAAATTGATTTAAATTCTATAGATTATATAATTGCCTAATGCTTTTTATTTCAACTTAAGGTGGATGAAGATTGACTTTTTTTTCTTAAATTGATTATCAAAGGAATATGCTCAACAAATGCTTAGTCTTAATGCTCTTTTTTCCTAGATTGATTCTCAAAGGAATATGCTTAGCTAATGCTTAGTTTTAATGCTTATCAACAAGTGTAGTGTATTAAAGAGTGGCTAAGTTGCATTGACTTGTTATTTTTAAATATATAATTAAATTTAGAATTTAAAAAATTTTGAACGGATTTGAATTCTATAGATTATATAATTTCTTAAAGCTTTTTATTTCAACTTAAGGTGGATGAGGATTTGTTGATTTTTTTTCTTAAATTGATTCTCAAAGGAATATGCTCAACAAATGCTTAGTCTTAATGCTCTTCTTTTCCTAAATTGATTCTCAAAGGAATATGCTCAACTAATGCTTAGTCTTAATGCTTATCAACCACTGTAATGTATTAAAGAGTTTGTTAGGTTGCACTGACTTGTTATTTTTAAATATATAATTAAATTTAGAATTTAAAAAATTCTGAATTGATTTGAATTCTATAAATTATATAATTGCCTAAAGCTTTTTATTTCAACTTAAGGTGGATGAAGATCTGTTGGCTTTTTTTTTTAAATTGATTCTCAAAGGAATATGCTCAACAAATACTTAGTCTTATGTTTTTTTTCCTACACTGGTTCACAAAGGAATATGCTCACCTAATGCTTAGTCTTAATGCTTATCAACGACTATAGTGTATTAAAGAGTTTGTTAGTGTTATGAAACCAGCTCAAGAAAAAGATAGAAAAGATAGATCAACGCCTTAGAATTCAGCCTCTTCAAGGGGGAAACCTCCTTTACATTACATAAATGAACAATTCTTGGATGATTCAAATGACAAAACCTCCTTTCTATATATAGGAGTCTAAGGAGTCACAATATAACCTAGCTGACCTAACAATAAAAATATAAAGCCACAAAAATAACAATAGAGGGATTCTATGGGGCACAGTAATAACAATATGGGGATAATAGGGGCACAACAATATTAATAAGGGGTACAACTACAATAGTAATGGGGTAATCACTAGTATTATAGGGAACCAACATGCCCCTCTCCTTCAAAAAAGTGTTGTCCTCAACGCTTGAGAAGTTATGGATGCTTCGGTATAAAATTCTCATCCTCCCATGTGGAATCTTCAGCGGATAAGTTCTTCCACTTGATAAGATACTCCGAAATTGATCGATTTCGTAGCTGTTGAGTTCTTGTTTTTGTGACTGCTTCCAGTTCCAATATAATTTTTCCTTCCTCGTCAAGTTCTGGCAATATTGTTTGAACTGGGAGCTTGTCGCCTATAACCTTCTTTAAACATGAAACATGGAAAACTGGGTGCAATCGAGAAGCTGCAGGAAACTCCAATTTGTATGCCATAGTACCAATCTTTTGCAACACCTTGTATGGACCATAATACTTTGGTGAGAATTTATTATCCTTCTTAGCTTGCTTGAGGGACATTTGCTTATATGGTTGTAGCCGTAGGAATACCCAATCACCTACATCAAAACTTCTTTCGCTACGATGTTGATCTACCTGTTGTTTCATTCTATTCTGTGCCAACACGAGGTTATCTTTTAAGAGTTGGAGGACTTGTTGTTGATGTTCAATGTGATGTTCCACTGCTTGAACCTTAGAATTTTCTCTTAAATATGATGTGATGGATGGTGGCTGATACCCATAAAGTGCCATAAATGGGGTCATTTTTGTTGCTGTATGGAAGGAAGTGTTATACCACCATTCAGCCAGAGGCAACCATTTCACCCATTGTGTCTATTTATCAGATACAAAGCAATGAAGATATCCTTTCAAACATTTAGTTACTATCTCAGTTTGCCCATCAGATTGAGGATGATAAGATGAGCTATGAGCTAACTGAGTACCAAGACAAGAAAATAATTCTGTCCAAAAATTTCCAGTGAAAATGGGATCTCTGTCACTTACAATAATCTTTGGGTTTCCATGTAGCTTTTGAATTGTTTCCATAAATGCAATAGAAACTGTACTGGCTTTAAATGGATGTGATAATGCACAAAAGTGTGCATATTTGGTAAGTCTTTCAACTACCACCATGATGACACTCTTTCCCTCAGACTTGGGTAAACCTGTGATAAAATCCATTGAAACCTCCTCCCAACGTTGGCTTGGAAGGGATAAAGGTTGTAATAGACCCGGGGTCTTAATTGTTTCAACTTTATTTTGTTGGCAAACCAAACATTCCGCCACAAACTTTTGAATATTTGATTTAAGGCCATCCCAAAAAAATTCCTTCTTAACCCTGTGGTAAGTTTTTAAAAATCCTGAGTGCCCTCCTAAGGGAGAAGTGTGCAATTCCATAAGAATCTTTTGTTTTAGCTGGGAATTATTACAGAGGGATAAGCGATCTTTGTACCATAACAAATCATTTTGCCAGCTAAATGTATCAGAGATATTGGAATCTTGTTGTAACTTTCGAATAAGTGCCCACACTTCTTCGTCATTCTTCCATTCCTCCCTTGCTTCGTTTATCCAATCTGGTTGGATAATAGAAATGGCGCACAACAATGCTTCCACATCCTCATCCTTTCTTGAGAGTGCATCTGCCACCACATTTTGCTTTCCTTTTTTATAGATGATTTCAAAATCATAACCCAACATCTTTGTGACCCACTTTTGTTGCTCTTCAGAGGATAATCTTTGTTCTAAAAAGTATTTAAGGCTATCATGATCCATTTTTACCTTGAAGTGTCTTCCCATTAGATAGGGTTGCCATTTCTTAAGTGCATGGAGTATTGCCAACATTTCCTTCTCATAAATAGCTTTGTGTAAAAACTTTCCCTTGATTGGACAACATTCAAAAGCAATGGGTCTTTCATCTTGCATTAAAACAACACCAATTCCATTTCCTCAAGCATCACATTCCACAATAAAGGTTTTTGTAAAGTCCGATGTAGCTAAGACCGGTGCTTGGCATATTGCCTCTTTAAGATGTTCGAATGCCTTTGTTGCTTCTGGAGTCCATGAAAATGCATCTTTCTTCAATAATGTTGTTAGAGGTGTTGCTATTCTCCCATAATTCTTAACAAACTTGCGATAATACCCTGTCAACCCGAGAAATCTTCGCAAATGCTTTATGGATGTCGGAATTTTCCATTCCTTAATGGCTTTAATTTTGCTAGGGTCTACCTTAACTCCTTCAGGAGTGTTGAAGCCTCGAAAATCGCTGCCACAACAAAGGGGAAACCACCCGGTCCGGAACCTTGAAAGTAGCTCCTTTTCCGTTTGGAATAGTGGCTCCGACTGGGGATAATGGGACCAGTTTCCCAATAATAGATAAAAGTGGGGTGGATGAGTAGCTTATGCGGTAGGATAGTGATAAGCGAATAACTAAAACTATCAGCAAAATATATAATCTAATAATCTAATCCCGGGACTTATCGCTTGGTAAAGTGTAGTGTTTGATGATCTGTACTTTAGGGCAGGCATATAGATGACTCTAACACTTAAGCATAGATGTTTAAACCATTTAAGATTGCTCTGCATAATTAGTTATGCAGAGCGATTATAGCGAATTACTACACTTAATCATTTATATCATTGATACATGCATGGGTGAAAGAGATAACAAATCACCAAAACATTCAATAGTGAAACGAAATGAAGATTCGCTGTTATATCGCATACATGCATTCAACAATAGCAAAGATAATAACACAGCAATTCATATAATAAGAAAGAACACAGATACAGATAATAGTACCATGTAAGCTGCTCGATCAATCCAGTATATTAATCACTATGTCGCAGTCCTTCCTTCAAATCAGAAAGCATTCCCAACAACAGACAGTCGTGCGCAATTGTGTAAAACAGCCTTCTAATCAAAATTAAGAACCGTTGGTCGAGTTTCACAAAAGAATATAGACTGAAGCACAATAGTGCAAACTTCAGCCTTTAAGTCTATTACAAAATTTTACGACCCTTTCCAAAACAATGAAAGGGTCTATAAATACTATATTAATCTAAATATCTAAACAACTGAAAAGCTATTAAATTGGCATCAATAAATGTTTTTTTTTCCATCTTTCTTGGTGATCTGGTAGTTGGCGGCAATGCTTCATTCGGTGGGTTCTTTGCCTTTACTCCTTAGCTGACATATCGCCAGCATTGGCTCTACTTCTGGTGGAGTGTTGAGACGCGAAGTTAGCTGGGCATCATATGTAGCATCCTGAATGTCGGGGATCAGGCATCCGAGGGCATCTGTTAGACACTTGAGAGCAGACCTTTGAGTATGTGGCTTGATTAGAAAGAGCCAATATGCATCAGAGGTTAAAGTATTTACTCCGGTAATTAACTTCCTCTGTTCCTCCAAGTCATGATAATTTGTTTGTTCAAGCATATCTGCTGTTGTTATGCTTCCAGGTGTGCACTTGGAGATCATGTTTGCCAAATAAAGTGTATCATTGACTAGGTCGATCATATTGCTGGCAATTATTTTACACCTGGAAGCCGCCCTTTCTGCTTTCATTACCTGAGTGTTCCATTCCGTGAAGAGTATGTCCTTGTACGCTTCATGGATTCGGGACAAATTCGCCGCTTTCCCTTCAACAGTGTCTTGCCACTCAATATAATCGGATATGGCTTCTTCGGCCTGATCTAGCTCATTTATGGCCTTCTATCAAAGATTAAGTTCTTTTGGCTATAAGGATTATCTTCTATGGGATCTCTATGCATGACAAAATTGAGAGTTATCAGTAAAGTCCTATGATCAGAGTCAGGCTCGTGGCCATTTAAGATGTCAAAATTTATTATTTCGTTGTATAAAGGGAGATCGAAAATAACATAGTCTACCACATTGCTACCAAGCCCATGGATGCAAGTCATCTGGCTAGAATTGGGTCACTTCTTTAGACCATTGCAAATTATGAGATCTTGAGCACTATAGAGCTTGACTAGCTCTGACCCAAACCAATTCTCCCCGAGGTATTTAGAGCTCCTTTTATACTGGCTAGCCAGAGTAAGGTCTTCGTCTAGAACCAAAGAGGATTAGGGTTGGAATGATTGCTTAGAAGAATAGCGTGGTTGCTTGAAGTTAGAGCATTAAAGTTACCCATTAAAAGGATATTACCTTCATTCCTTAGGCTAGAAATATCATTCTCTAAACCTTTGTAAGGACTATTTTTATCTAGATTCTTTTTCTTATAGAAGTTAGAATTAATGTGGGGAAAATAACAGATTACTATGTAGGTCTTTTTATCATTAATGTCAGTAATCTCTATCCAACTATATTGGTTGTAAGGGTTATTTTTATAAATCCTAGCATGGGGGAGATGTTCTTCTTAATGTAACAAGCTATACCCCCAATGCCTCTTCGGGAGGATCGCTTGTGCAGAGTCGTTTTTATAAATCCTAACATGAGGGAGATGTTCTTCTTAATGTAACAAGCTATACCCCAATGCCTTTACGAAAAGATTGCTTGTGCACATAATACAAATAAAAATAACATACCATACCAACAATTATATATATATATATATATATATATATATATAATTAATTATAATTTCAAGTATTTTTATAAATTTTCATAATGGAGTTTATGATAAATGATATTTATTTTTATTTTTTTAAATTTCCCAATAATATAAATCTTGCGAATAATAGAAATATTATGGAAAAGAAAAAGCCATCTTCATATATTAATGTTAATAAAATTATATATATATATATATATATATATATATATATAAAAGTTATAAAGTGTTGGACAATTTTCGAGTATTTTGTTAAATTTTGAAAATGCTATCTATTATAGATTCAATAATCTTTTAAGTTATGAGATTAATCAATAATAATATTTGAAATCATCACAATAATATATTTAATATAAATTTGGTTTATTATTTATAATTAAAATTTAATAAAATATATAATTACATTTATAAATTATATTGATTAGAAGAGGATTTTTTATTTATAAAAATATAATAAAAATATTAGGAAAAAAATAAAAATTATATATATATATATATATATATATATATAAGAATAAGAGTAAAATGATATATCTTTGATGAGGTGGAAAATAAAGTAGATGACAAGAATTTTGAGGTACGGTGTCACTTCAATGAATTCATAGAGTCTGTGTAAGTGAAGCATGGAACCTCGTCATCATCTGTGTTTAGGCAATATGAATGCACCAGTAAGGAATGGGAGGGGTTATTTATGCCTCAACCTCGGTTGGATGGTCGTATGCCTTAGTTTTGTTATGGGATATTGAGGGCCAGAGGGGATACTTGTTAATTTGGTGTGGGTCTTCCACGTTTTCGAGCTGAGAATTGTCTGGAACTCACTTAAGGAGGTTTGTAGTTCAATTGAGGGTAGTGGTCAATTTTCTATTGCATGGGGAGATCTAGTCTAGGACCCGGATATTGTAGGAGAGAAAAGTAGTCTGCCTCACTGTCAAAAGGTATCCCTAAAGCTACGACTTCCATGCCTGGGGGGCTTGGTTGGACCTGGATGGAGCACCCTGCATTTGGATAATGGTAAGCACTCACTAGTATGTGGTTTGTTCTTTGTTTTCTTGTGATTTAAAGATTTTTTTTCCTTGATGGATTTGTTGTGTTTGCCTCTATGTATGGGTCAAATAATTGGTTTGTTAATAATTGTCCTTGCAATAAGGTCAATGACCCCTCTGGCTCTGGTTGGTGTCTGGGGTTAATGTTGCTGGTAGTTGGCATTCAGGGTAGATTTTCAGTAGAACGGTTTCTTGTTCGTCTTTAGTTCTACTTTGCTTACAAAGTTGAGCCACTTAGGGGGCCAATGTTTTGACGCCTACAACTTGTGGGGTTTGGACGTGGTTGGCCTTGTGTAGACAAAGGGGCAATGACTCTGTGAGCTTGTCTTTTTTGTGTTGGCAATGTTGGAGTTTTAGCAATTCACAACTGTTGCATTTTTTGGGTTATAGGGGCCTTGTGTGGGGGAGTCTTGTAGTCTCGAACCACTAAAATATCGTCAAAACTACCATGCAGTGCCTCTAGGGTGGTAATAGGATAGGTTTGGGTCCAAGGGCACATTTGGATAGGGTTGACCATAGTTTGGGGGAGGTTGTTGACTCCCCTCTCGAGCCTCTCGACTCGATGGTTCTCCCTCCTCCATTTGATGCTTTAGAGAACTAGATTAGTTGGGTCTCCTCTTTGCTCGAGCAGTTCAGTCATGACCAATGAAAAGGCTATAATGTGATTATAGAATTCCTCAATGAGATACAAAGAAATCAATGGAAAATTTAGGATCGGTTGGATTCTTTGGTGAAGGGATAAAGATGAATTATGGAGAAGTTGAAGCACTTGGAGGGGAGGCTTGCTCATATAGAAAAGTATGCCCACTGGGATTATCAACCTCTTCCCTCCCCTGGTACCTTGCCAAAGAACCCAATTCCATTCAATTCAACAAACCCTTGATGATTGTAGGCTTCCTTTTGGTGTTAAATGTTTTCTAGTATTACTAGCCATAGTGTTTTTTGTTTTCTCAGTTGTATTGAGATCTTGTTTTCTGTTTTGATGTTAGTCTTCTAGCCAACAAATCTGGTAGAAATAAGGCTGGAAGAATTAAGAAAACTAGGCAAAATTGTTATCAATGATGTAACTTTTGTTTGAATTAATAAAAGTTTTTAGATTTACCAAAAAAAGAATAAAATAATAAAAAATGTTATATAATATATATTTTTATTCAGTATGAAGTTGAGAAAAATCTTATTTTATTTTGAGGATAGTATTTATATTAAAGTTCCTTAACAATAAAATTCAAAATTAATATAACTATATACTTAATATAAATTTAAGGTAGGAATATGGGGAGACATAATTCTACTGTGATGAAGTCTGGTTCATCGTCAAGACAAGTTGAAGACCGGTGGAGAATGGCGGATGGTGGAGGAGGGTTTCGAAGGCGGAACCCTAGGCCCTAGGCCTAGGGGAGACAGGCTATGCAGTGGACACGCAGGTACGGGGCTTGCAGTGCTGGCAGCGGCACAGGGCGACGTCAAGCACGGCGGGTCAAAGTTCTCGAGCAGCAGTTTCATTACGGTTTCCGGCGGGCGGTTTACTGTTTAGAGGAAGGCAGGGAAGGTCGGTTTAGTGAACTTGTTACCCGTGAAACCCTTGGCATTTCAAACCCGTTTAAACTGTGCTTTCGTTTTCACTGCTCGCGAGTTGGCGGCTTCTGCGGCTGCTGTGGGAAACGGTTGCAAGTGCTATTTTGGGGGTTTATACTTTTTTACAATGGTTATTTCTGGCGAGTCGGTGGATTTGGACCCATCTCCCGAAGACCTGCTCACGGTTTGGGGGAAGGAGGTTAACGCTCAGACATTGAGAGAGCTGCTGGGGAAGACGGAAGGGCACGGAGCTGTCAAGGCAAGGGGGGCGGACTCTAGAGCGCAGAGCTACGCGAAAGTGTTGCTGGAGGAGAGCAGGGATTTATCCGGAAATCAGGGTTTTCCTGGTCAAGAGGCTGTGGGAGATTTTCTGGGTTATGCTCAGAATCGTCGAGGAAGCAAGGCTTTGGTAGATTCATCTGGTAAGCCGCTTTCACCTTCCAGAATCCCTTATTCTTCAGGAGGCTTAGAGGATATCATAAATTCTGCGCAGAAGGTGGGGGTTTGGAGGTCAGTAGGAGGCCTGAAACCTTCTCGTAGAGAGGATGGAAGAAATTGTAATTCGGCGCCGGTTAGCAGGAGCCTTTTTCCCAAGCCGCTCCCTGAGCGGATCTCTGGAGTAGGAGGGTTTGACGTAGGTCTGGAAGGAAAGCACGGAATTGGGGTGAATAGTGAAAGGGCCGAGACCCTTTTCGATTTCGAGCAGATTGGTAAGTCGGCTGAAGGGTTGGCCGATCCTTTGTCTGGTACAGCAGAAGCAGATCTTGGCACGAGGGGGCGTCATGAATCCCAAGCTCAGAACCCGGGGGATCAGGCGGATGAGTCGGAATTAAGGAGAGCGGGATTAAAAAGGAAAAAATCAAAACCCCTGAAGACGAAGAACTTTGCAAAGTTAATTCTGGGTATGGACGTTCAGGTCGAAGACGTTCTCGAAGTGGCCGAAGTGACTCTGGTAGGTAGAATCAGAGGCAGACCAGTATCGGGGAAAGCTCTTCGAATGTGGGCAGAGAAATTATGGGCTGGAACCCCAGCATCATCTGTCAAATCAAACGTGCTCGTAAAAGGCTGGTTTATGGTAAGTTTTGACAGTAAGGAAGCTCTGGAGTGGGTGGAAGGGCAGAATTGGGCTTTTGGAAGCCGGCCGATTTTCTTCAAGAGGTGGACGCCACTCTTCGATGCTGAAACTGAGAAGGTGGATGAATTCCCTGTGTGGGTTAGGGCCCCGAGTTTACCCCCTTTTTTATGGGCGGATTCAGTGTTCAAGTCGATAGGGGACCTGCTGGGGACGTATCTTGATGCAGATAGATCTTATCTGCACACTTTTGAGAAAGGGGTGGCAAGAATTCTGGTGCGGCTTAACCCGAAAGAGGGACTTGCAAAATCCATCACACTGGTCTACAAAGAGTTCGAATTTGAACAGAAGCTGGACTACGAGCTCCTCCCATTTCGATGCCATCGTTGTCATGATTATGGGCATCTGGCGCGGGATTGTCCCCTGGGAAGACGAAAGAGGAGGACGCAAAAGGATGACAAGGAATGGATGGAGTTTGTAAAAAATGCTGAATATAAGGCGGATGGGAAGACCGGCGGAGATGAGGTAGCAGAAGTAATGGCATCTCGGGACGAGGATGAGCTCCCAAAGGACGAAGACGTTCATTTCCGCCCCTCAGAGGATCAGCCGCTGAAGGACGCTTCTGGTCCAGCTCTGGATGCCGTAGGCGGAGACGAACATCCGGGTATGCAGCCCTCTTCGCCCCTTTCTGATTTTAATGTAGTTAAAATGGGTGAGGGATTATCTAAAGAAAAAAAAAAAATTGATGATGATCTAAATAATATTGAATCCCTTTCTGAAGCTCTCCCATCCCTAAATCTGAACTGTGAGAATTTTCCCCCTCTAAGTTTAGGTGCTGGGTCTTCAATCGGTCGTCATTATAATTTGAGATCTTTAACCAAGAAATCCAGTGTTTCTTCTGAGCTCTCGGATCCCGTAGGAGGCCTAGGGGCTGAGACATACAAAAGCGGATTAAAAAAGGGGAGGGGGCGGAAATCTTTGTTTTCAAAATCCCAAGCAAAAGCTATTTTTGATGTGGCAGATGGTAAGCAGATGACTATTCCTGGGGCGCTTAGAGCAGTCAAACCCCCTGATACGGGTTTAAAATGATTTGCCTCTCCTGGAATTGTAGAGGGTTAGCTAGTAAGCCCAAAAAACTAGCCCTAAAGGACCTTATTTCTCGCAGTAATCCTGATATTGTTTTCCTTCAGGAGACCCTTGGTAAGAGTCAGGATGTTGAATCGGCTCTTAACTCTATGCTCCCGGGGTGGAATTTTTTAGCTGTAGATGCCTCAGGCCACTCGGGAGGTTTGGCAATTGGATTAAAAGTAGGAAACCTGAAGGTTCTGAGTTCGTGGGGATTACATAATGTCATGGGAATGGAGGTGAGGTCTCCTGATTTTGATTTCCCCCTGTCCATTGTAAATATTTATGGCCCTTGTCAGGGAAGGGTAATTTTTTGGAACGATCTCCTCTCCAAGAGTTTAATGAAAGCTGGAAACCTTATTATAGGGGGTGATCTTAATTTTTCTATGGGTCTCTCGGAAGCCTGGGGCCCGACGGCGAGGGAAGATCCCCTCTCAGATTTCTTTGCAAATGTACTTCAGAATCACAAGTTGATTGATGTAAATCTTTTGAAAGCAAAACCCACTTGGAGAAATCGAAGGACAGGAGAAGAAAGGATAGCTAAAAGATTGGACCGGTTCCTGATTAGTGAAAGCCTGGCTTCAAGGTTTCCATGCTTTCGCCAATGGGTAGGGGAAGGGGGAAATTCGGACCATTTTCCCATCTTATTAGAACTCTCAAAATCCCCGTTGAAACCGGCAGCACCTTTCAAGTTCAATCCATCGTGGCTACAAGAGGAGTCTTTTATAAAGCTTTTTAATCAAACTTGGAGACACCCGGACCCGGGGTATATGGGGAGCCGAGCGGGGTTTCTTATGGAAAACCTAAAGAGACTAAAAAGAGCTTCCATTGAATGGGCCTCTGAAAGAAGACGGAAACAAGTGGAAGAGCTTGAATCTATCGATGAGGCTCTTGGGATCCTTGAAGACCCAGCATCTGATGCATATGCATGCAACGAATCAAAAGACAAAATTCTGGTCCTAGAAAAGAAGAAAGCGAAGATTTTACTAGATAGAGAAGAAGAGTGGAGAATGAAAAGCAGAGCTATCTGGCTGAAAGCAGGAGATGAGAATACAAAGTTCTTCCACAATTATGCAAAAGGCAGAAGGATCGCGAATACAATTTGGAGGCTGAAGGACTCGGATGGAAGAGTGGCTTCCTCTTTCGAAGATTTGTCTGATATGGGGAAGAAGCATTTTCAGGCCCTTTTTGCTGATCCCGGTGGGATCTCTTTGCCGGAGATTATTCGAACTGCTCAGGCTTTCCCTCGTTTTGTGGAGGAGGAGGAGGCGAATGACCTCTTCAGAGAAGTTACTAAGGAGGAAGTGGAAGGCGTTATAAAATCTATGGCAAAAGATAAAAGTCCAGGACCTGATGGTTGGACTATAGAGCTTTTTTCCCATTTTTTTGAATCTTTAGGTTCTGAGCTGGCCGAGGTGGTGGAGGAATCTAGGACAAAAGGAGAAATTTATGGCCCTTTTAATGCCACTTTCATTGCCCTGATTCCTAAAAAAGAGGATCCAGAAACTTTTGAAGATTTTAGACCGATCTCATTGTGCAACACCATTTACAAGATTATTGCAAAGGTCATTGCAATTCGTCTGAAACCAAGCTTATCACGGTGTATTTCATCGGAACAATTTGGTTTCTTGGATGGGAGGCAAATTCATGAAGCTATTGGTGTGGCTCAAGAAACAATTCACAGTCTAAGACAGGCAAATAAGAAGGGGGCAGTTCTCAAAATTGACTTATCCAAAGCTTTTGACCGGGTCAGTTGGACCTATCTAAAGATGCTCTTGACACATCTGGGTTACCAGGTAGGCTTTATTAAATGGATTATGGGATGCATCTCTAATGTGAATTTTGCCGTTCTGATAAACGGAGCAGCCTCTCATTTCTTCAAAAGTCAAAGAGGTCTTCGTCAGGGGTGTCCCCTTTCGCCTTTGCTTTTCCTCCTAGCAGCTGAGGGCTTAAGCAGGCTTATTCAAAAGGCAAAGCGCTCAGGTTTGGTTAAAGGTTTGGAAGTGGCTATTAATCTATTCATCACTCATCTGCTCTTTGTAGACGACATTCTGCTTTTTATTAATGGAAATATTGATGAAATTGTTGAAATAAAGCTCATCCTAGATCAATTTCTGAAAGCAACAGGTCTCCAAATAAATGATAGGAAATCTCAGCTAATTTTTGAAGGCTTCAGTAGACTTGAGGAGGCTTCAATTGTTGCTCAGCTGCCCTTTCGATCTTGTAGTATGGAGCATACTTTCAAATATCTTGGTTTTTGGCTTAAACCATTCTCTTATAAGAAACAGGACTGGAAGTGGTTGATAGCGAAGATTGAACAGAAAATAGCGCACTGGAGCTTCAAGTGGCTGTCCAGGGCAGGTAGATTGACTTTGATTAACTCAGTCCTGCAGGCTATGCCGGTGTTCTGGGCAGCCTTGACCTGGATTCCAAAAGGTACATTGCACAAAATAAGACAGATATGCAGCAGATTTCTTTGGTCGGGATCAAAGGAGGACTCCGTTCTTCCATGGGTGGCATGGGACAAAATTGCAAGGCCAAAAGACTGGGGGGGTTGGGGTCTAAAAATCCTCACTGATTTTAGCATCGCTCTTGCGGCAAAGTCAGGTTGGAGTATTATCACTAAGGAAAACCTCTGGACAAGAGTGATCAGAAGGAAGTACATCGACCCTACCCCCCTAGATGACTGGATCAGATCTCCCCTCAAAAAAGGGAGGAACTGCTCAGTGATATGGAAAGCCACTACAGAAGCTTTCAAGATCATTGAACAAGGTCTGACTTGGAGGGTTGGGAATGGTGAGAAGGTGAGAATTGGCAGGGACCCATGGGTAGGATGTAGTGAAGATTTCGCACTGCCTCCTGATATGCTCTTACATTTGGAAGACTTAGGTCTCAGAAGCTTATGGCAAATTGCTTGTTTGGAGCGAACCTCCATTTGGGGTCAAGCTTGGAAGTCAGATGGGGAACTTGGGATAAATATCAGGTGGAGAGTGGATTGGCAAAGATTTACTCAAGAGCTGAAAAGATCAAATGTTAGACTGCTAGACAGGCCTGACTCTCTAATATGGGCACATGCGGATTCTGGTATCTATTCCCCCAAGGCTGGGTATACTTTCCTAATGAAAAATAAAGGTTGGGCCCCACCGGTATGGTGGTCGAAACCTCTGTTCAAGCTAAAGTGCCCAAAAAAAGCTCGAATCTTCTTCTGCTGTGCCTTAAACAAAAAGATTCCCACTTGGGATGTCCTTCAATCTCGTTTCAAACTGGGACCAAGTAGATGTCCGCTGTGTTGTGAGGCCTCAGAATCCATCTCTCATTTGTTCCTCTCATGCCCTTTTACCAGGAAAGTCTGGCTGGAAGCTGAAAGAATCGTTGAGGCAAAACTAAAATGGGAGGGGGACGATATGTCTTTGGCATGGGATTATTGGTGGAAGCACTTCCATGAGAAGAACCTGAGGAACTTGCCACCAATCATTTGCTGGGGGATATGGCTCGCCAGGAACCGTTGTATTTTCAGGGATTCAAAGATAAATGAGGCAGTCATTGCCATCCAGAGCAAAGCAATTCTGGACAGTATTCCTTTAAAGGAAGATCAATCTGGGGATAGAAGGAGGAAGGAATTCCATATTAGAGAGGGACTTCCTTGGGCCTTTTTCGATGGTGCAGCACAAGACAATATCACGGGGGCAGGGATCAGCATTCATTTAAACCAATCCCATTCTTTAAAGGCTTCAGTGGGAACTGGCGTGGGCACAAATAATTTTGCGGAACTCTCGGCCCTTAAACTGCTTCTCTGCTGGCTAATCCATAAAAATATTCTCACAGTTCAGATTTTCGGAGATTCCAAAAATGTGGTTAATTGGGTTACTGGGAAGTCTAGATGCCAGCATTATATCTTGCTTCCATTATTAGAGGAGATTCAATCATTAATTCATCACTTTAATGGTTTTTACATTGATCATATCTACAGGGAATCCAATGAAGAAGCAGACGGGCTTTCTAAAGCAGGTCTGCAACAGGCTGTGGGCTCTTGGCGGATAACTGAACAGCGTTTGGATCAGATCCATGTGTCGGATCAGCCTCCCTATGTTTGATTGGATTATCGGTCCTTTTTGATTTCATTCTCAGCAGATGCTTTGTTTATCTGACTATGAAACAAGTGGCATATGCAGTTCCTGGTCTCTTTTTTCTGTTGTTTGGTTTATAAAAAACCTGGTTTATGGTGCTCTCTCAGAAGAGCTGATGATGACAGCAAACTTTCAGTTGTGCTATGGGCTGTTTTCCTTTTGTAAGGAGGCCCATGTGAAATCTGATTATTCTCTCTGTGTTTTATCTCTTTGGATATGGCTGCTCGGGCAGCGTTCAGCTTGCTTTTTTGATCAGCACTCTGCATGGGGTGTTAGATGATCCTCCTCAGAGGAGATACTGCCTTCCCACAGGCGTTTTTGTATCGAATGTTAACTCATGTACTTTGTAACTTTTTTTATTTCTTATAAAAAGAGTTCGCTTTTTTCCTTGGAAAAAAATATAAATTTAAGGTATTACTTGTGGAAATTAAAACTTATAAATAATAATAATAATAATCATTTATTATAAATAATCCCATATATGAAAATGAAACTAAAACACATTTGGATATAATAAAATTAGTATATTTTTTTAATGAAACTAAAATATTTAAATTATATTTAAATTATATAGTATATATTTTATAGTATTAAAATTAAAATTAAATTTATATGATTATAAGTTATTATCATTATTTTCAATTATAATTATTAATTATTATTATTATTAGAGATATTGATACAAAAAAATAAAAATCATCATTTAAAGGAATCACCTCATTGTAAATGAAAATATAATTAATAATTATTCTATATTATAATAATAATAATATAACTTTTAAGGTTACGGTCAAATTAGACACTAAATTAGTATATGAGGCTTTCTTATTTGTGGAATAAAAAATTGCTGAAATTTAACTATACATATTTTACCTTTCAATTTAAACATATAACCTCTTAATAGAAAACCTGTAGTTTTAACCATTAAAATCAACCAACCATATCTTTATATTTTAAGAATATAATATATATCTGCCATTAATCTCACTCAAATTATATATTTATATTTTGAAAATATAATATATAAAAACATGCTCAATATCTTCATATTTATGTTTAGTTTATTAATGAAATATTATATTTACATGTTGGGAAGGGTAAAGTTCATTAATAAGATATTCTCTCTAGACAGTTGTCATAACTCAGTATTAATTTATTAATATAAATAGATATTAAATTTGAAAACATGTTGAGCTAATGAAATATTATATCTAGAAAGTTGTCATAACTCATAAGATATGGTATTAATTTATTAATATAAATAAGATATTAACTTTGAAAACATGTTGAGCTAATGAAATATTATATTTACATGTTGAGAAGGGTAAAGTTCATTAATAAGATACTCTCTAGAAAGTTGTCATAACTCATAAGATATGGTATTAATTTATTAATATAATTAAGATATTAACTTTGAAAACATGTTGAGCAGTCTAAAATTTATTATGAGGTATTCTCTCTCAAAAGTTGTACTCACTAATAAAATAACGTAGGTAAAAGCATGTTAAATGATTTCATAGGTGATCTATTTTTTTAATAAAATATTATTTTATTTTATATATATATTCAAAACATGTGCAAAAGTGTAAGTTTATTAATAAGATATTATTCTTGATTACTTGTCCAAAAAGTGTAATTAACTATATAAACAAGTGTTTCGTAAGATGTGACTTTTCAATGGATGCATGGTTGCAGGTCGAGAATAAGTCAATTTTAACATCAAAATTTTTAATTTAATTTAATTATTATTATTTGAATTTTAAATTTTAATTTTATAATAATATATTTTATTTAAATAAATATTATATTTAAATTAATTTGTTTTTTATTTTTAATTATTTTGTAATTATTTTTAATCTAATCAATTTATTTCTAAAGATATTAGGTAATTTTCACAGTATTATAGTTAGAATTTTGTTTTTTTACTCGGTGTTATACGTGAGTGCATTTGAATTTACTAATATGCAATCAATTATATAATATATGTTTATTGTTTATTTAAAATGGTATGAATTTATTTTTTTATGAAATTTTTATTAGTAAATTAGACAAAAAATTGTGGATAAGGCATAGTTCTATGGATTAAAATGTCAAGGACATAGTGTCGTAGGATTAGATTTTTCATTCCACTTAAATGTCCCATACCACTCGAGATGCCTAGGTTGTTATGCAGTACTTATGTGACCTTACTAGCTTGGCATGGCCATCAACTACAAGTATCACCTAGAGTATGTCTAACCAACATGTCCTCAACAATCCCAAGCTAGGCACCTTAGAGTGTGTGGAATTTCAAAGTTATCACTTTTACCATAGGCAATGATGTGTCGTCACCATTAAACCATAGGCAACCCCCTAGTCCAATCACACTTGAACAATTGATTACCTAATGTAGGACCATGTTGTTAGCCATCTAAGTCAATCCATGATACTCCTTTGGAGATCATGCCCCCTTGTTGGCAACATGCATTCACATACCATCAAGACACTCATCAATCATGTTTTCTTGCCACAAATAACACAATGAACACCATATTGTTGGATCACATCATCATCCACCAACATTGTATTGTAATTCCTCATTTGGTCATTCACCTAAAGCATTAGGGAAGACATCCTCGGTCCTCCTAATAGATACCAAATTAGTACATCATCCCAACCATCTCATCAATAATCATGAATTGGTTATCAAGAATACTAAAATATAGACTTGACATGCACCCTTAGCCATGTTTTCCTGACACACCCTTCATCATGTCACTGCTTGTGACACCTCAAGTAAGGCCCTTACATTCTCCCCCACTTGAAATGTTGATGTCTTCGTTAATGAGGCTCCATTGACTCCCCCAATGAAATGTGTATTGGGGAGTAATGAGACACTTCCTCAATTTCCACATTCAAATGTGAATTTGACACAATTTGTCATGGGATCAGAGTTTTTATTCCACTTGATTGTCCCATACCACTCTAGATTCATATTTGTTGTATGACATGATGTAATCTTGCTAGTTGGGCATGGCCATCAATTGCATCCCTGGCACTACATCTAACCAACATGTCTTGACCAAACCTAATTCATGCACCTTAGAGTGTGTGTGGAATGTTGAAGTATTCATTTTCACCATAGGCCCATGTTGCATCATCACCACCCAACCTAGAAACCACAGGAAAACCTTTGCTCCCTCCTTCAATGCAATCATACTTAAACAATCAATAACTCATTGTAGGATTGTGTTATTACCCATATAGTCCAATCCATGTTCTATTCCTCTAGAGATCATGTCCTTCATGGATACAAATGTTCACATACCTCTAGTGCACTCATCAATGATGTTTCCTAGCCACAAATAACACATTAGCCACCAAATTGCTAAATCTTGTCATCCTCTACTAAGATTGCAGTGCAACACCTCGTTAGGTATTTTCCCCTCCTAGGATATACATTCTTGGTCCTTCTAATTCACAACAAACTAATACACCATCTCAGCCAAATCATGAATCATTGTAAACCACACATAAAGACTCACAGACATAGAGACTTTTTGTGCACCCATACCTAAGTTTACTTGGAGCACCCTTCGTCATGCCACTACCAACAGTGCCTCAAGTAGGGTCCTTACATTCCCGCTCACTTTAATTATTGACATGATCATCAATGTGGCTCCATCAACTCCTCCAATGAAAGGGGAATTCATGAGTGAAGAGACACTTTTACAATTGCCACATTGGAATGTGACTCTAATACCATTTGTTATGGGGCTAGACCTTTTTTTTCCACTTGATGTCCCATACTTATTAAGAAGACTAGTTGTCATGTGGCATTATCTTAACCTTGCTAGCTAAACATGGTCATCAACTAAAAGTACCACCTACACTATGCATAACCAACATGTCCTAAGCAAACCCAAGCCATAAAAGGTGTGTGGAATTTTAAAGTGCTCATTTTGAACACAAGTGATGCTACATTATCATCACCTAACCATAGAAAATATTTTGTTTCCTTCTCCAATCCAATCATACTTGAACAACCTACTATCAAATGTAGGACCATGATGTCACCAATCTAGTCCAAGATAGTCCTCTCGAGATCATGTCTCTAGTGGCAAAAGACATTCACCTACATTTAATGTACTAATTGACAATGTTTGCATTGCCATGAATAACACATTGTCCACCATATTGCCATATTATGTTGGCCTTTTCCAAGCTTGCATTACAATGCATCCTATGTTCTCCACCTCTACTAAGCTAGACATCATTGGCCCTTCTTGTCCACACCAGATTGGTACACCATCCTAACCATTTCACGAATCACCCTTAATCTCTCACCAAAACTACCAAACATATACACTCATTGTGCACCGTTGGCCAAGTTTACTCCACGTGTCCTCTATTATGCCATTACAGGTGACACTTCAAGCGAGGTCGTGATTTATGGTTTCTCAATGTCCCCGGGTGCTTTAAGAGTTTTTAAATCAACCCAAAACCTTTAAAAAAAAGACAAAAAAAACAAAAACAACTTATGTATATATCAAATTCGATTTTTTTACTTTGCCAAACTCCAACTTGAATGAAATTTTTTAGGTTGTGAAATAAAGATGTACTACTTTTATAATTCACTATTTCTATTTAAAAATAACTTGTAATCTAACATTACATACTTTCATCTTTTTTTAATATATTTTTTATATCAATATTGTCCAATTAAAATTTTTAGTATTACATATTTTAACAATTTTAATTACATAACCTAAATATATTAAACTTTTTAAAAACTTAAATCTATATATATATATAATTAATACAATGTAATATAATTTAATTAACCATTATCAATTATATTACCGTATTCCACTAATAATCACCCAAAAAAAATTAAAACTTAAGACTCGTCCTTTAAAACAATACATGGAACAGAATTATAAAAATGGTTACAAGAAGAAGCCTACAGGGACAAGGCAAACATGTCGGTGGTGAAGGTAGCGGGTCATCAAAAAGGTAGAGAAGACCAGATAAAATTAATACCATATCATGCACCGAGCTGATCTGCCATTCATAGAACTTTAAAAAGAAAAGAATAAAATGGTCAGCAGCCAGGGGACAAAATTTGGTCAACACCATCTGACATTACAGGGACCAATGGAAAAGCTGGAGACAAATGGATGGGCATCCAATGCAGGCTCTGAAATCTTTTTTTCCATATCTCTAACTGACCCAGCTACAGATATCTCACAGGAAGTGGCCCAGCCTGCTTTCCTTGTGCCTTTGTTTGCAGATGAGTGATATCCATTCTTCTTTACAGCTTCCATTCAACAAAGTTCCCTCCCCAAATCATGACCCCCACCATTTCACCACTACTCCACGCTGCCCTTTACTAGAGCTCTCCACTCATTATATCTAAGATGATTCATTATCAATTAATAATTCATTATTAATGGACATATTTTTTATTGTAGATTTTGGGAATATTTTGTAATTTAAGAGATAGTAACTAAGTTAAACAATTCACTTAGCTTCTATTTTTCAATTTCTAAAATATTCATGAAGTTCAGCAACCAACATCAAATTAAGTTTGGCAACCAAGATGTTTGTTTTAAGCCAGTCGAAATTTAACTTCATCCACATTGTAGTTATAATTTTGTAGATTAAAGAAAGAGCTATACACATTACTACTAATAATAATTCAATTTTGAAGTTGCTGTTAAGCTAAACATTAAATTGACATATGAAATCTCTTATTTATAATATAAGGAATCCATCTCCATTTAATGATTTGACTACTAATATATATTAGTAGTCAAATCATTAAATGGAGATAGATTCTTTGTATTATAAATACGAGATTATATATATATATATATATATATATTTCATTACCAACCAACACATTTTTGATTCTAGATTTGGAAATATTTTGTAATTTGAGGGACAATAATTAAGTTAAACAATTGACTTAGCTCTTATCCCTCAAATTGTAAAATATTCTTAGAATCTACAATCAAATTAAGTTCAGCAACTAACATGTTTATTTCCATGATTCCAAATCATCTCAAGAAAATAATTAAATTCATTTTTTTTAGTCTGCTGAATTTTAACTCCATCCACATTGTAGTTGTAATTTTATAGATAAAAAGAACAGCTATACATATTAGTAATAATAAATTTCAACTCCATGAACATTGTAGTTGTAAATTTATAGATCAAAGAAACAACTATACACATTAATAATAATAATAATGTGTATAATAATAATAATAATTTTAACTCCATCCACATTGTAGTAATTTTATAGATCGTCCGTCCGTCCGTCCATGAAACTCGCATGGATATATACATTTTTCTATCTTTTTTAACCATGTTGTGAAGTTAGGACAAGTAAGTTTATCATGAAATTTAGACAAGTAAGTTTAAGTTTATCAGCCTTCATTTCCTCCTTTAAGGAAAAGAGACGATGTGGGCTGTTTGTTTTATGTCTTTTTCCTCAAAGAAGCTTCCAAAGAAGCGATGATGACATCACATCAAATCCATACATATAGTTGTCAAATGAAAGCTGCTCTCGCTGTAAGATTTCTGTTGACCGTGCAGGTACACATATTTATGGGCGATTTTTTGGAGATTCCGGTAATGAAATCCGATCGAAAAAATTGAGGTTAAATCTTGATTTGTATTATTTAAAATGGTTTTTCAATTGTATATTTGGATTCAGCACCCTGAAAAATCCCTGGAAGGCTTTGATTGTGCAGAAATTAATTACCTAATTTTGACCAAAAAATCCCACCCTGAAAAACTTCCAAAAAATCTCTTTAAGACAACTGCCATACTTAGAGAAGCCTTTTTGGCTAAGCATCTCTCTAAACAGCAGAGTTGTTGTCTTTCATGCCCAAATGTCAGTGCTGGTGAAACAGACTTTATGCAGGGCTCCCTCAGTTTTTAGGAACGTAGAGGTCTCTTAAGATCATTGCATCATCATTGTGATTGGAGTTTACTCTGTTCATCCATCATAATTATCCAAAAAATGCATGGCTACACTGATTAGAAGGATTGGAGGATTGCGATCAGCTCATTGATCGATGGTCAGCGTATTTATTAGGTGTTTTTTTTTAAACTATAAATTATTTAAATTAAATAAATTAAAATTAAAATATAATAAAATTTTATTAAACTTATAAATTCTTAAAATTTAATATATATCTATATATATAATACAACCCATTTCCCTATATCGTTTATAGATTATTTTATATTTATATATAAATATAAATATAAATAAGAATAAAAAACTACTCATTATAATTATTTTATATATTATATTTACAATTTAATTCAAGAGAGTTTATATTAAAACACATTCACTATCTCATTTAATATTTAATATTTGAATGAAATGGATATTATATATATATATATATAAATAATTAATTAATTAATTTTATTAATTTTATCTAAACATTTTATGATAAAATATATATATATATATATAATTTTATTTAAAATCTAATATATATAAATTTGTGAATAAAAAAAATGTATAACAAAACAAAACAAAAGTAAATAAATCTATTTATTAATAAAGTTTTGATTTAATGATTAAATAAGAGTGATGATATTTTTATATGAAGTTTTATATTTTTCATATGTATATTTTCATATATATGAAAGTGATTTTGTTTTATGTTAGATTGTGTTTAATTTAATTATTTATATATCAAGAAATAAGAGTAAATGTTTTTATACACATCTAAAAAATATATATTCTCTACTATATATATATATATGAATGTTGTTTCAAGATAAACATATTATCTTGGTCGCATTAATAATTAGTTAAGTGAATATCTCAACCACACATTAATTTAGTAGTCAATTCTTTGGAGTTATCAAATCTAACTAGATTTCACAACCTCCTACAATCTCCGAAACAAACTATTTTTGTAGAGATGAACTCTATCCTATAATGATCAATAATCATAACAATCACAAATATGATTACACATTAAAAAAGTATGAGTTGCATATTCTAACTCACCCTCTTAATACCCACTAGTCCTAATCGTCATCAAGTAAGGTATTCATCATCATCAAGTATTCAACAACAAATGCTCCACTATGAATCGAAGAAACTCCTAATCAACGAAGTGTATATCTAGTCCATCCTAGCAGTTCCATCTCATACCTTAATCATCTAGACATCACCAAACTATTGATGTCTATGTAAAGAAACAACTATCCACCAGAATGCATGGGTATCTAATTGTTGCAATTTCTAGTCTAATCGGATGTCCTTCAATTACATGGTTCATTCAACTTCCTAATGAACTCTCCCTTAGTGTACAAATAATTTTTTCAGCAAATTCTAAGAATTAACCAGTGCAAATGATGTGCCCACTCTTCTCTAACACCTCCTCTACAACCAGCATAGTCCACACATAGATTATCTAGTTAATACATGACCCCATTCTAAGTGTTCAAGAACTGTGTAACAAAGGTTTTTGCACTATAAATCATTAGGGATACATGGCAAAAGTTTATGAATGTCTATCTAGGTCTTACAATGATATTGCCTTTCACATTCTACATAGGCAAAAGTACATACAATTAACATACTCCATCTCATGGAGACATCAGGTACTAACTTAAATTTTTCAAGGACCAATACATCAAATAAAAAATGTGATATCATAGATTTGTTACAATTACAAGGTATGATTCACATTACCATATAGTTAAGTGTGCCTTTATTCCACACAATTAACAAACATGTACCTTATATCTTTCCATCATTTGATCTCCATTACTCCCACAAGAACTGTCACTAGCTTGCCTTGAACTAGGCATATTTAGGAAAACATCTCTATTCTTTGTGTTTACCATTCCAATTCAAAATTAGGTACGCCATCAAACTGTAGAAATAACTCGAAATTTGTAGCTACTAATGAATTTAGACATAAAACAATAGACACAAATCTCTTCTACTCAATGTTAGGACTCCAAATTGACCACTTTTGACCTTGTATTTTTGCTATAATACTACCCTCTTCAGTCCATAAGTTGAAAGCCTTGATTATATAATGACCTAATCATTCCAAGGTATGAAGTAACTCTCCTCATTACTATATGTTTAATCATTCATTACATATTCATGTTATCTTTATAATTAATCTTTGGAGAAGTTAACCAAGTTGCTAAGTAACCGTTGAACTGTCTAAAGTCTGCAGAAATTATAGTTCGTAGTTGCTGCAACACCAGAAACAGCAACTACGCAGTTGCTGCAACACCAGCAACAACAACTATCTAAAGCAGGGAAAACGTTATTTTGCAACAACTGGAACACCGGAAATGGCAAGCGGAAACAACAACTATCAGAAGATCGGCAGAGCTCCATGCTGACACAGCACGATCAACAACTGTCCAAAAAGGGTAAAACACAGTTACAGTTGCTGAAACACCAGGAACAGCATGAGTTTACTAAATCAGCAACAATGGTGAAGCGGCAAAGGATAGTACGAGGATTCCAAGAAGACGGTTGAGGTTCATTTACCGGCTGTGTAACAGTAAGAGACCCAAGAAGGAATATACCGTCACACTGTTGTAACGGCATCTTGTAACAAGGATGGATTTCTTATTTTTGACAAAAAGGTTAAACTGAATGAACTATGACAGTCTATTGTAATAGATGTCTCCTCTATAAAGAGGAGACATCTACATTAGAAGAGGGGGAAGAAAAAAACAAGTTGTAAGGGAAATTTTGAAAAACAAAAGCAAGTCTGAATCTTCATTGTAACTGGACATTTTGGCAGATGAATAAAAGGTTGTTCTGAGCATTTAATTCAGCATCTGTGTTCTGGGGAATCTTGTGAGAGGGACAGGGCCCACCTTCTTCACAAGATTCACCCATTTATTTTCTGTTAGTGTGTGAGTGTGTTTGAATTCTGTAGCATTACCTCTGATAATTTCCTTTTGCTGATACTCTGTTTTGTTAGTTGCTTGATATTGTAAAAGAGTATTTCACCGGTGATTAGGAATTGCAGTGTGTATTGGAAACTTGGTTACAGGGGCAAGTGCTAAACATCCTTACCCTGAGGATAGGGTCCTGATCCTCTGCTAACAGAGCAGCCATTATTTTTCTTTGTAGATTTGTATTCTTAGTTAACTGCTTTCATTTCATCTCTGCAATATATTTTAACTGCTATAACATAGAGTAAGGAGTTTGACAGAAAATAGAATTGTGTATACTACAGCTTTTAATGCTTTTAGAGTTAAGTACATACAGTTTGAAATAAAAGGACTTTCCCGGGTTGACAAATTAATGTGGTACTCGACTGTTTAATCAATAAACAATTCGAGTAGCCAACATTTTGGCGCCGTTGTCGGGGAAGGTGACTAGAGATTTTAAAAGCATTAATGATTTCCTTTTAAGAATAACAGGTGCATGAGAGGATGCAGGAAACCTAATTTCACAGGTGGCAAAGGCGGGGGAGGAAGAAAGACCTTCATTGACGAAATTATTTCAAAGGCCGAGACATCACAGAGGACGAGTTCCCGGAGACCTCAGATCCAGTATTCCTCACAAACAGATCGACAGACGGAGGAAGTACTAGGACCTGAAAGGAAGCTGGAAGCACCAGAGCACACTGAGGAACCGGTAGAAGAACCTGAAGAGACAGAAGATACTGAAGATAGAGCAAGCGATTCAGGAAAAAGACCAATGGAGGATAACAGAGCGGAAGGAAGGGGGGAAAACTCACTCTCTACCCTGGAGTTCCCTATTGGGGAGCTCCCGAGAGGGGCAACCCCTATGAAGAACATTCCACTTTCAGCATTACCCAACTTTCATGGGTTATCCTCTGAAGACCCGGATGAATTCCTCTTTGAATTTGATATACTATGTAGGAGTTATGATTATGTGAGCCCTAATCAGAAACTAAAACTGTTTCCAGCAACACTAAAAGGGAATGCATTAAGGTGGTTTATGAGCTTAGGAGCTCAGGCAATCACTACCTGGGATCAGATGAAAGAAAGTTTTCTGGCCAAATACCAGGATTACTACCGAACAAGAGAGAGGAAGGAAGAGTTGTTTAAAATGGTTCAGAAGGAGGACGAGAATCTGGAGGACTTTGTGGAAAGACTGCAGTATAATCTGCAGCAGTCTGACCACCCTACCATGAGTAAAGATATTCTGAAAACAATACTGTTGAAAGGGGTACGAGATGACTGCTTGGACATGTTGAATATGCTGGGAAAAGGGGACATTTCCAAGGAACCATTTGATGAAATTATCAACCTCTGTATGAGATGTTCAAGAGGAGCAGTAAGCAGACCAAAAAGCAGGGACAGCGTATATTCAAGAGTCCAGAAGTCAGCAAGTGGAGGAGCAACAAGGGCTGAAATAGGTAATTTGTTGGAAGAATTTAAAACTGAAATGTTAAGCTCTTTTGCTTCACAAATTGATGCTCTGCAGGTAAAAAAGAAGCAGGCAGAAGCAGAAGCTGCCCTGGCTATTTTTTGTTCTAAATGCAGAGAAAAACACCCACTCAGGGAATGCCCACTAGATAAGGTACCAGTCTGCACGATCTGTGAAAAGGACCATGAGACCCAGCAATGCCCCTCTCTGCTAGGAATAAAAGCAGCACTGCAGTCAACTGAAGAAGAGGCTGAAGCAGTGTACCTGATGACACAGAGGAGGCAATGGCCACAAAGACAAGGTATGAATTCTAACACAGCATTTAGTCGTTGGAATAATCATTCTCCTTTTCAAACAAATTACCCACCCATGAACCAAATGCAGTACCCACCCTTTAATCCGATGCATTTTCTACCCATGCAGCAACCAAGTCTTCCTTTTGCTGATCCTACCATGTGGAATCCTTGGGCTCCCCAGCAATCGTATTTTAATCAATGGAATCCGAACTGGGCAGCCCAGCAGATGCCATTTCCTCAGCATCAACAATCTCTTTCCTTACCATCCAATACTCCTCCGAATAACCAAGCAATTAGACTGCAGCTGCCTGTGCAACCTAACCCCAACCCAAATAACAATAAAGCTCTGCAAGTAATTGATGTTCAAAATCAGCCTGTCTCCCCTATGCAATGTAACGATATCCATCTTCGTTCTGGGAGAATTGTTGAACCCATCATTGATGACATTACTGACTCTGATAAAGAGGAAGTTGGAAAAGAAAAACCAGCTAACAATAATGCTGAAACAGTTGAACCAGCATCTAACAACAATGCTCAAACAGCAGATCCGCCATTCCCTGAACGTTTGGCTCTCACCAAAACGCCTGAGCAACCTGTTTTTAACCTTTTAGGCAAACTAAAGAATTTATATGTCAAAATTCCATTGTTGCAAGCGCTAAGAGATGTTCCCATTTATGCTAGGACTATTAGAGATATCTGTATAAAAAAACCTGGAAGAAAAGCTAAAGACCCCCTCACAGTTCATGTGATGGGAGAACTGACTGCTTTAATGACAGAAAAAGATCCTCCTGTGAAATATGGTGACCCTGGTCACCCTACAGTAACATTTCAGGTTGGAAAAACATTTGTCTCTAAAGTTCTAGTAGATTTGGGTGCTGTAATAAACATTATGACGCTTGAAACAGCACAATTGCTGCAATTGAAAAACTTTATTAGGGAAACTCCAACCATTCTAGAGCTGGTTGATCGCTCTACAATTAAACCTGAAGGAGTCATTGAAGACCTGATAATTTCTGTAGAATCCTGGAATTACCCAGCTGATTTTGTGGTGTTACAAACTAAAACAAAGTTGGGGGGTCATCCACTGATTCTAGGAAGACCTTGGCTAGCTACAGCAGATGCTTTCATCAGTTGTAGATCAGGATCAATGACCATCTCTAATGGGCAGGAAACTAAACAGCTTACCCTTTATCCTCATGCTACACCCATGATTAATAATGACAACTCTGTATGGGTAGGTTATGAGGATGAAGAAACCCAACCTATCTTGACTATCGGACAAGCTTTAACTTTCAAAGATTCTACCAAAGATGAATTAATCAGTAGCTTCATTTCTGAACCTTCTTCGGTCAGCCCAGAAATGCATAATCACTTCACTGCAATCTTGGAATCTGAATCTCAGCAGAACCTGAAAACTGAAAATTCATCTCAGACAATAGCAGGTAGCTCCTCCAAAAGTACAAAAATAGAAATTGAGCCTGGCAAAACATTAAATATAAATCCTAACTTAACTAATAATGAAAAACAGCAGTTAATAAAGTTACTCCGGGAGAATAAAGAAGCATTTGCATGGGATTATACAGACATGAAGGGGATTTCTCCTGAGCTATGCACCCACCACATTTATATTAAAGAAGGATCCCGCCCAGTCTGTCAACCCCAGCGACGGATGAATCCCAATTTAAGGGAAATTGTGAAGGAAGAACTTCAAAAACTGTTGAATGCAGGATTTATATATCCTATATCTGATAGTGAGTGGGTTTCCCCACTTGTAATTGTACCCAAGAAAAATGGCAAATGGAGAGTATGTGTGGATTACAGAGCTCTAGAATAAGGCCAATCAGAAAGACCATTTCCCTTTACCATTCATTGATCAGGTATTAGATAATTTGGCAGGTAATAAATTCTTTTCATTTTTGGACGGATTTAGTGGATACAATCAGATTAAGATTGCACCCCAAGACCAGGACAAGACCACGTTTACTAGCCCATGGGGGACCTTTGCTTACAGGGTTCTTCCATTTGGGCTATGTAATGCTCCAGCAACATTTCAAAGAGCAGTGATAGGGATTTTTTCTAATATGCTAAATGATTCCTTAGAAATATTTATGGATGACTTTACTCCTTATGGAGTGACTTTTGAGGATGCACTGCAGAACCTTGAAAAAGTACTTAAGCGATGTATAGAAGCACACCTTGCCTTAAGCACTGAAAATTGTCATATGATGATGAATCAAGGTATTGTATTGGGTCACTTCATCTCATTCCTAGGAATTCAAGTCGATCCAGCCAAAATACAGGTAATTCAGACCCTTCCTATCCCCAAAACACAAACTGATGTAAGAAGCTTTTTAGGACATGCTAGATATTATAAAAGATTTATCAAGAATTTTTCCAAAATAGCTTCTCCTCTATTTGTGTTATTAACAAAAAATGCTGAATTTAAGTGGACTGATGATTGTGAAAAAGCATTTAATGAACTTAAACATCAGTTGTCTACAGCTCCCATTTTGAGAGGACCTGATTGGGCACTACCCTTTCATATATCCTCTGATGCCTCAGATACTGCAATTGGAGTTGTCTTGGGCCAAGAAGAAAATAGTCTTCCCTATGCTATTTATTTTATCAGTAAGAATATGACACCAGCTGAACTGAATTATACAGTCACTGAGAAGGAATTCCTAGCAGTCATTTATGCTATCAATAAGTTTCGACATTATATTACTGGCTACATTACTTTTGTGCATACTGATCACTCGGCCATTAAATATCTAATGAATAAATCAGTTACAAATGCTCGAGTTACCAGATGGTTATTATTATTACAAGAATTTGACATCACAATTGTAGATAGGCCAGGAAAAGAGAATGTAGTTGCTGATTTCCTTTCTCGATTAAAAACTGATGAAAATATTCCAGTAGATGATTATTTTCCTGATGAATATTTATTTGCAGTATCTGCTCACTCACCTTGGTATGCAGACATTGCCAACTATTTAGTTGCAGGAAAATTACCATCGCACCTATCACACAGGGAAAAAAGAAAGATTATTCAGCAAAGTGCTAGGTACAAGCTGGATAAGCGGGTGTCTTTTCCATACAGGACTCGATCAGGAAATCCGGAGATGCATTGGTGAAGATGAAATTTATGATGTGTTAAAAGCTTGTCACGATGGCCCTTGTGGAGGGCATTTTGCAGATAAAAGAACAGCACACAGGTACTCAGAATGGGTTATTATTGGCCCTCACTCTTCAAAGATGCAAGGAAATATGTGAAGGCCTGTGATAGCTGTCAAAGAATGGGCTAGCCTAATCACAGGGATGAAATGCCACTCAAACCCCAGGTAATTCTCGAACCTTTTGAGAGATGGGCATTAGATTTTATAGGTCCCATTAATCCCCCATCCAATCAAAGAGTGTACATACTAGTGTGCACAGATTATATGACTAAGTGGGTAGAAGCTAAGGCACTCCTTAAAGCTAATGAAGAATCAGTACTAACATTTTTATTCGAAGAGATCTTTGTTAGGTTTGGATTGCCTAGAGAACTAGTCATGGATGGAGGACCTCCTTTCAACTCTCATGGCTTCAAGGATACACTTCAGAAATATCATATTAAGCACAAAATGACTACACCTTATCACCCCCAGGCAAATGGGCAGGTAGAAAGCACCAATAAAGTCATAGAAGCCATCTTGACAAAAACGATAAAGGAGAATAGAAGGGACTGGTTTCAAAGGTTGCCTGAGGCATTATGGGCCTATAGAACTACTTGGAGGAATACTACGGGCTTTTCACCTTATGAATTAGTTTTTGGAAAAAATGTTGTTTTCCCTGTAGAGTTTGAAATCAAAACTTTAAGAACTGCTTTAGCTGTTAACCTTGACTTGACTGATTCACAGACAGCCAGGTTGCAGCAGCTTCAGGAATTGGACGAGAAGAGACTAGATGCCATCCTTCAAACAACCATGATACAGAAACAAAGAAGTAGGTGGCATGACAGAACCATCAAGCAAAAGCAATTCCAGAAAGGTAACTGAGTTCTACTCTATGACTCCCGTTTTGAGAATTTCCAAGGTAAGTTAAGAACAAGGTGGTTAGGGCCTTATGAAGTAGATGTTTTTTTTCCAAATGGGACAGTCAGACTTTTAACGATTGATGATAGCAGAACACCACTACTAGTGAATGGGTATCGACTCCGTTTGTATCAGCGGCCTGTTTCTAAAGAAAATTTTAAAGCTACTTGCATGACAGACATACACTATGCTTTTCTAGGGAACTTGCTGTCCCTCAAGGCACCTAAATTTCTGTTCATTTATTTAGATTAGATATTCTTTTCAACTAATAATCCCTGCCAAGGGTTGCCATTTTACAATTCATTATTTTGCAGATCTTAGTTTTGGAGAGTGGCTGAGAACAAAAACTTCAAAAGAATCACCTTGCAGACTTGGGAACGTTTTTGGACCATAAATCAGTCTTTCATCATTTTCTGTTGCTGCAACACCAACTCCCGATGCTGCAACACCATTTCCCGTTGTTGCAACACCATTTCCCGTTGCTACAACACCAACTCTTGTTGTTGCAACACCATTTCCTGTTGTTGCAACGCCAACTCCCGTTGTTGCAACACCATTTCCTGTTGTTGCAACCCACTCCCGTTGCTGCAACACCAACTCCCGTTGCTGCAACACCAACTCCCGTTGCTGCAACACCATTTCCCGTTGTTGCAACACCATTTCCCGTTGCTGCAACACCAACTCCCGTTGCTGCAACACCAACTCCCGTTGCTGCAACACCATTTCCCGTTGTTGCAACACCATTTCCCGTTGCTGCAACACCAACTCTTGTTGCTGCAACACCATTTCCTGTTGTTGCAACGCAACTCTCGTTGTTGCAACACCATTTCCTGTTGTTGCAACCCACTCCCTGTTGCTGCAACACCATTTCCTGTTGTTGCAACGCCAACTCCCGTTGCTGCAACACCATTTCCTGTTGTTGCAACCCACTCTCTGTTGCTGCAACACCAACTCCCGTTGCTGCAAGACCAACTCCCGTTGCTGCAACACCACTTCCCGATGTCGTAATGCCTTTTTCAATATTTTTCTCATTTATACTAAAAAACCACCAATTTCTCCATTTCAGTTCCCAAGAAAGGAATTATTATTTGCAATAAAACATACCATTTCTTACCAAAAGAACCAGCC